>CM032058.1:44316337-44983050 GCA_018831715.1 Matsumurasca onukii | reverse complement strand
CCAATATCGCAATTGTGTGCCAAAAACTTGTTTGAACTGTAAAATGCTTCTGCAACCACAACTGGTTTAGACAAGCTTTGAAAGCCTTTGGCTCTGTAGCACTTTTGATCAAACTTAGATGTCTATTGACAAACTGAACTCCTGCTTGTGAGAGCAAACGTTCATGAACCACCGTTCTGTGTCTCCCAGTTCGATAGTTCTGCCTGTCTCTGGTTTTGTAAGAGTGTACATCTATTCCTCTTACAAGGTCGCATTTACATTTGAAAAAAAGACAGGTTTCTAAAATGTAGAGACAGGGTAAAGTCAACAGTTTTAATCTTCTGAATGCTAGTCTGCACGACTCTCTTCATTGCAGTTTTGCGATTGTTCGCACTGCTTGCTTTTGAAGAATGAACACTCTGGAAAAGTTTGTGCTTGAGCAGCCTCCCCACAACGTTAGCCCGTAGGCCAGGTGTGGGTAGATTAGTCCATAATAAGCCGTCATCAGTACCTGAGTGGGGCAATATTTGGACATGTGCCTCAAAACATAAATGCCTGAGGCTAATTTTGAGCAGACACTGTCTACGTGACAATCCCAAGTCAACCTGGGATCAAGGTGTATTCCAAGAAATTTTGTCGAGTAGACTGAGATTGACTATTGCAAACAAAAATGAATGAAGGATGATTTGTTTGGGTTTTTTTTGAGGTCAAGCTCATTGAAGTGTTGAATTGAACTGTTGAGCTCTATGAATGTGATTGTTTCCAGTTCTGCTAGTGTCTTTGCATTGAAACAGAGAGTCGTGTCATCTAAGTACTGGACCAGCCTGTGGCGTACCGATGAGCCAACATCATTGACGTAGATTAGATAGAGTAGTAGAAAGTATGAACCGGTAGATTCATATAATCAGTGGTGTAGTGGTAAATTTGGCCGAGTGGGAACGCAAAATGTTATCTGGGTTATCATAAATATTAATGTAATTGTATGGTACCTAGGCACTTTACAAAGCAGATTAAGATTAAGGAGTATGAAACACCTAGGAAGGGAAAATCCGGAAACCTTCCCCGTTGTTAAAATTTTAATGATATGCATTTTTTCAGTGTGGGAACGCCGTTCCCACATCACTACACCCCTGCATATAATCTAGTTATTCTGGTATAAACCGTGTCAAAACATAATAATTTCAAAAAGAAGACAGCATTAAACTTTCCATGAGAACAACACCAGTTAACTTGGTTAACGATACAACTGTGGACTCACTGTGATCTGGAAGATGCCCCAGCAGAGATAGAGTTCTTTCTGCTGATCATCGTGAGAGCTTAGGTGTTCAGCAAGAGGCTCTACGTACTCGGTAGCCAGATAGAGCACCTTGTCCGACTGAAAAGTGTACAATATACATATTACAAAAGCAATGAAAACATGTTGAAAAACTCCTTAAATGGGAGTGGCCATAGCTCAGTGGTATAATGAATGCTTCGCACAAAGGTTCAACTCCCGGCCGCAGTGATAACTTTTCACGATGGCCGATCCCCATTGTTTGGAAGTCAAATTAAGCTGTTGGGTCATTTAGGACTTTTTGCTATCAACTAATGACCTAATCTAGGGAAGTAGGCTTTTGATTGTAACAAGACTACATCTCAACATCCATCAAAACACACATCACACTCCCCATCATCCCATATTCAACTTAAAATAAACTTTAAGAGTGGTCAGTGCCTGAAGGCAAAATATCATAGTATTTGTACATTCATTCCCACCTATCCTATGGTGTAAGTATTTGCTGAGCAAAAATTTAGACCACATGTTACTAAAACATTGCGAACAATTTAATTTCAAAAGGGACATTACCGCATTACAATTGGTTTCAAAAAAAATGCCCTCTACATTCTGAAAACTGTCGTTTCCAGCAACTTCAAAATTGTAATTTCCATGGATAAGTCCACCAACACACGTTTAAGTTAATCTGTTAAACAACATTATCTTATATTTTGAAAAAAAAAAATCAATGCAGAAAATTTCTTTGCTGTCTCTCAAAGTACTTGTAATTTCTCTTAAAACACAACATATGATCGATTGACAAGGACATTTATTGAAATTCAGGCCTATCACAGTAGCTTTTAACAGTAACTCAACGTAGGATTTTATTCATAGGTCATTTGTTTCATTCAACTTTGGTTTGAATAACTTATTATCTATACTAATGTATACATCCAATCAACTTCTAATCACTGATTAGGAACCTGACCCTCTTGGCCAGACTAGAGCTCGACGGCGTCCGATTACCACTGTCAGACAGCACGTAAGTACCTAGGCCTGACCTTGGACCTAAAACTTACGTGAACCTACACTTACATTTGGTGCTACAGAGCAAGCTGTCGCTTAGCAACCAGACGCTTCATAGGGGAAACTTGGGGACTTGCACACATGGCGCTTTGGCTAAAAGCAGTAATAAGGCCCCAGATCACTTACTCTCTAGTTTGGTGGACTAAAGCCAGGCAGAGTACCTAAAGACCAAACTTAACAGCCTACAAAGACTGGCATGCTTAGGTATTACCGAGCATCACTAGCACCCCACAGAGGGCGCTTAGAGGTATTGCTTCAACCCCTAGACATTTTCATGGAAATGGAGGCTAGAAAATTTGGGTACAAACTCTATTTTCAGGCTCTTTAAAAGGGGTCCGACTCTTTTCGACATGTGGGAGAAGGCCTCAAGGAACTGCTCACCTATGAGGTCTGACTATATGGAGGGGCAATACCTCTTTGTTAAACCTTACACAGTCAGCATAGAATCACATACAGTGGTCAACTGACAAATCTTTTAACTATTAATAACTGTAGGGTCTGGTACACAGACGGTTCATTGATAGAAGGAAGGCTGGCTACGGGCACACAGAGTCCGCCCAGGTGTAACCTCTCAGGTAGCTTGGGAGGCTTTGTACAGTGTTTCAAGCAGAAGTTCGCGAATCCTCACTTGCACCTACCTAGAGTTGTCTGTTGGTACAAGGGATAAACATATCAGAATCTTCTCAGACAGTCAGGCTGCCCTCAGAGCTGGCTGTCCACTTATTAACTCCTGCATTGTCCGAATGGCTCCCAGGCCCGGCTCTAGCAAGCTGTAATAATGCACGGCTTGAGTGGATACCGGGCATCAAGGATTTAAAGGGAATGAAAGCCGATCTGCTGGCTAGAAAGGGAGCGCTGTCATCCTTGCCGTCCCGAACCAGCGGTTGGAATCTTCTCTTGTCAAAACTATAGCCGATAGGGCAAATGCGCACACACTGAGCGAAAACAGCTACCATGCCAGGAACCCGCCAAACTTTTAGTCAAGAATCCATCAAGGATACTTACCAAACATCTGACCAGTCTTAGTCGCCAGAACATCAGACTGGTAATCTCATATCACAGGCCATGGGCATTTCAGAAATCACCTAGCCAAAATGGGTCTCCACACAGGGGATACTAGTTGTAGAAAAGCGAAGGCATTCTGAGTCCGCGAAACACGCTCTTATTGAATGCGAGTCTCGAGGCCAGGAGAAGGGGTCTTCTGGGGTCTTGTGGAGTGGCAGGAGTTACAATCAGAATGGGTAGCAGATCCTCGAGCTTTGTAAGCAAACGGGGTGGGGCTGCCTAATTAGAGAACAGGGAGCCAACAATAAACCAAAGGGTTGACGCATGTTGGTCTTGAACCACAAATTTTTCCCCATCCAATCTAATCTAATGTATACATTATATTTCATGTATCCCATGACACTGTTTATAATATTCTTGTGCATGAAACAAATATACCATTTTAAAATGTAATCTGAATGAAGTTGACAAAAATTAATACACTGTTTATCAGTGTCAACCAATGTGTTCCTTTAAATTGTTTAGAAAACACTACGTCCAGAAAAGCATTAATTGAGTTATGATTTGAATGTGTTTTAAGTTCCTCTAAAAATTTATGTCTAGGGTGGATTTTGACATCAGTTTTGAGTAAGTAAGAATTTTGTTCAAAGGCTTATTAATCGATAGTGCCAACAATTTTGGGAATAAACAAAGCTTGATCAGAACTTAAAGAGTGCCTAAGACACTAGACTTTGATTGAATTCTTTTTAAGTCAACATTACACATCTGTTTCAAGGTTTCAAACCAAACACACCACATGCATTACCTTCACATAATGTCTTTAAGATTGTTCTTGGTTGACTTAAAAGCTAACGATAAGAAGCACCATATTTTATTCTGATGTTAGTTTGCTCTTTAATTTATTTGAAAACTGCAAAAAAAGTTCATAAATAGTTAAAGCAAAGCTTGAATTAAATTGTTGTTTTCTTTATAAAATAACCTACCTCAATGCTATCCAAATAGGTTAAAATGCTCGGTGTTGGCGTTTTCAACCTTTTCACTGGGACCTGCCAATTCCAACTGGATTTTGCTATATGCTTTGATATCAAACACAACACGGACATTCCCCTGAAAATATTTAAAAATAAAGAATAGTAATGTTGTATAGAAGTAGAATAAATAATAGGCAGAGTAGAAGGTTCAGCACTTATTTTCCAAACCACCATCAAAATAGAGTTAAGGATAGACAGCTTTCTTCTGTTATGAAATAATGCACATGCCATAGTAAAATTAATACTTAAAAACCCATTTTCGCTACAAAAAATCAAATTAAACTAAATGCCCGTAGTTTATTTTTCTAAATAAACATTGGTCCATGTTACTGTACATAAATCATAATATTCTGCTGGAAAGAACAATACATAGAGCTAAGTTTCATTAAGGCTCTGGCTTTGAACCAGGAGAGGTCGCTAAAGAGATATATGTATTGGGCTAATAAATGCCTTGAACAATGAGGAACAAGAGCAATTAAAAGCGGTTAAAATTGTTGAGGCAATAGAATTTTCGTTGATTGTACCCTAATGTCAATCAAAATGGAACCTAATGTTATTGATCTTATCGCTCAGTTATTGTGAAAATCGGATTTTACAGACAATAGTAATCTGAACTATTCTATTGTGTACCGAGCGATTCCTTGGTGCTCACTTGAGGGTAAGGTGAGTATGGAGAATTCATGTTATACCATATAAAGTTATGCAAAGCTAGATTAGCTTGTTAATTCTGAGCTGTTACATATCTGTTACAAGTCTGTCCTAGGCTGGTTTACAAGATCCAAACCTCGCTAATCAACAGATTCACGCTCACCACAAATTCACCTGGATGAGTAGTTGGTATCTCAAATCTATGCACGGATCTAGAGCTAGGCCTAGTGAAACATATACCCAAAATATGTAAATCAACTAAGCCTGAATGTGTAGAGTATTAACCTTTTTCTTGGCTTTGTGAAGATCCAAATTATGTCAATACTAAACAATGCGTTTTCAAGAATTTCATATTGAAACTCCTTTGATACATCCTTTGAAAAGAAAGACCACATCTTCTGCTCAAGTTAAAAAAGAGACAGTTTTTTTATATCGTAAGCAATCAAATTAGTATAGCCTAATGTGAAAATTCCCTGAATGTCTTAAAACACAACTGAGATAGCTTAATTTAAAAATATTTCAAAGTCACTGAAAACCGAAATACCAAACCGCATTGATAGTGATACTTGATAAAGCTTCTGATGAGTAGCAAAAAAATTAGAAAACGTTTTTTCGCTGTTGTTGATGTGTTGACATGACAGTTATAACAGCTGAATTTGACATTCGTCAAAAAGTTGTACAGATAACTGGAACCATTTACAAACTAATGAGATTTATAAATTATATGGGAAATACAATTAATTAAGAACACAGTATTGTGAAATAAAATGGTCTAAAAAATCATTCCAATGGATAAATGACTATTTGTTTCCAATGAATGGTCATTCACTTTTTAAATGTTGATGATAAAGTTAAGTTAATATTGCTTATACAATAATGCGTTGTAAGTATTATTATCAACCATTACACCATCCTCACCACATATTTGCCTTAAAATACCCCTTCATGTAGAGTGAAGACGGATCTCAAACAGTGATTCCCAAATGGTTGACGCATTCTTTCTGTTCGATGCTGTGTACTGATTTTGCGTCCACCTAAAGGCAAGTAGTGAGGGTCAATGAAATGAAGTTCAACAGTCTGAATTTCATCATTTAAACTTCGGGTATTTGAACCTTCGATCTGCTGAACATAACGCCAGAATTGGGTGGACAAACCTACAGAAGCATTTCAGTGGAAAATGGCTAGAAGTGGTAGGTAGAAAGCTGATAAAAGGTACCACAAAAGGGAATTATGCATTGCTTATATTTCAAAATATTTTTGCTATAAGATAATTATTGTAATAAAAAATAGAATAATGAAATATAATTATGATCAATTGCATAAACCAATAGCTTACACTTTTTTACCAAAGAAATGTAATAATTACATACATCTACTAGAGCAGTTAAAAAAAAATTATGCATTGATGATTTGAAAATTTTGTTTCCAGATTACTAGTTGTGTGGAGTGCAATGTTTCATTCATTTTACTGTAATTCCAAAGCCTTTATGACCGAATATTTTATTGTCCTAAATATATCTAGACAAGCCAGGCTTCTGTACGGTCATGATTGATAAAATGCGCACTAAACACAATATTTTAACCCGGCAAGCCTGCATACATATCTTATCGAGTAGTAGACTAGTAGGACCGGGGCTATTAAGCTCAGCTTTTAACCCTCAGTAGTTATGATTTGAATGTGTTTTAAGTTCTCTAAAAATTTATGTCTAGGGTGGATTTTGACATCAGTTTTGAGTAAGTAAGAATTTTGTTCAAAGGCTTATTAATCGATAGTGCCAACAATTTTGGGAATAAACAAAGCTTGATCGTAAACTTAAAGAGTCGTCTAAGACACTAGACTTTGATTGAATCGGTTTGTTAAGTCAACATTACACATCTGTTTCAAGGTCTCAAACCAAACACACCATATGTAGTTGCATTACCTTCACATAATGTCTTTAAGATTGTTCTTGGTTGACTTAAAAAGCACGATAAGAAGCACCATATTTTATTCTGATGTTAGTTTGCTCTTTAATTTATTTGAAAGAAACTGCAAAAAAAGTTCATAAATAGTTAAAGCAAAAGCTTGAATTAAATTGTTGTTTTCTTTATAGTAAATAACCTACCTCAATGCTATCCAAATAGGTTAAAATGCCCGGGTGTCGAAGTGTTTTCAACCTTTTCACTGCGGACCTTGCCAATTCCAACTGGATTTCGTTACTGCTTTTGATATCAAACACAAATACGGACACTTCTTCACCAGTCCCCTGAAAATTAATATTTAAAAATAAAGAATAGTAACAGTTGTATAGAAGTAAAATAAAAATAGGCAGAGTAGAAGGGGTTCAGCATTCTTATTTTCTAAACCACCATCAAAATAGAAGTTAGGATAGGCAGCTTTCTTCAGTTATGAAAGACGCACATGCCATAGTAAAATTAATACTTCCCTAAAATCCCATTTTCGTTACAAAAATCAAATTAAAAACTAAATGCCCGTAGTTTATTTTTCTAAATAAAAATTCGGGTCCATGTACATAAATCATACATAATATTCAAGCTGGAAAGAAGCACACACAGAGCTAAGTTTCAGATTTAGGCTCCTGGTTTCTTTGAACCAGGAGAGGTCGCAAAAGAGATATGTATTGGGCTCAACAATGCCTTGAACAATGAGTGAACAAGAGCAATCAAAAAGCGTGTTAAAATTGCTGAGGCAATAGAATTTTCTATTGATTTGTACCTAATGTTCAATCAAAATGGTACCTAATGTTATTGATCTGTACGTTCAGTTATTGTGAAAATCGCACTTTACAGACAATAGTCTAGATCTGAATCTATTCTATTGTAATAGCTCGGTATACGGAGCAGACTCCTTGGTGCTCACTTAAGAGGGTAAGGTGAGTATGGTCAGAATTCATGTTATACCATAATAGGTTGTTATGCAAAGCTAGATTAGCTTGTTAATTCTGAGCTGTTAACATATTCTGGTTACAAGTCTGTCCTAGGCTGGTTTGTTACAAGATCCAAACCTCGCCAAGCATCAACAGATTCACGCTTCACCACAAATTCACCTGGTAATGAGTAGTTGGTATCTCAAATCTACGTATGGATCTAGGAGCTAGGCCTAGTGAAAATATACCTAAAATATGTAAATCAACTAAGCCTGAATGTGTAGAGTACTAACCTTTTTCTTGGCTTTGTGAAGAGTCCAAATTATGTCATCACTTAAACAAGCACGTTTTTCAAGAATTTCATATTGAAACTCCTTTGATACATCCCTTGAAAAGAAAGACCACATCTTTCAAGCCTAAGAGTTACAAAAGAGACAGTTTTTTTATATCGGTAAGCAATCTAAATTAGTATAGCCTAATGTGAAGAATTCCCTCGAATGTCTTAAACACAACTGAGATAGCTTAATTTAAAATATTTCAAAGTCACTGAAAACCGAAATACCAAACCGCATTGATAGTGATACTTGATAGTATTCTTCTGAGGCTGAGTAGCTAATAAAAATTAGAAAACGTTTTTTCGCTGTTGTTGATGTGTTGACATGACAGTTATAACAGCTGAATTTGACATTCGTCAAAAAAGTTGTACAGATAACTGGAACTAGGAGATTTATAAATTATATGGGAAATACAATTAATTAAGACACGGCATGAAATATACGGTCTAAAAAATAATTCCAATGGATAAATGACTATTTGCTTCCACGAATGACTATTCACTTTTTAAATGTTGATACAAAGTTATTAATATTGCTTATACAATAATGCGTTGACGGATTTTTTTCGTTCGATGCTGTGTGTTTCGATTTTATGTCCGCCTAGCACAGTCAGTCGAGTCTGCTTCTAAAACAAAACAAATAAAAAGTTAGGTTATGTCGGGTGATATTGTTCAGTTGTTGTATTAAAGTATATCATAGTTTAATAATGTAGCTTAGGTGTTTGTATTTTATCACGAACTGTGCTATTTTCAAAAAAAAAAATAGTTACTTATCACTGTACTTTGATTTATTTAAAGATATCTTGTTGGTAAGCATAAGGTCTAGCCTACTTCGTACCTTGAAGTGATTTTGACCCCACTTCGTAGAAATGCCAGAAATTAAGATAACTCCCTTGGGAGCTGGCCAAGATGTTGGCAGAAGCTGTATTCTTCTACAAATAAATGAAAAGAATATTATGTTGGATTGTGGAATGCATATGGGCTACAATGATGAAAGAAGATTTCCAGATTTTAGTTTCATAACACGAGAAGGTCCTATCACTCCTTTCATTGATTGTGTTATCATTTCCCACTTTCATCTAGATCACTGTGGTGCTCTTCCATACATGACGGAAATGGTAGGATACACTGGCCCAATTTATATGACTCACCCAACAAAAGCTATTGCCCCCATATTACTGGAAGATATGCGAAAGGTTGCAGTGGAAAAGAAAGGGGAAGTCAACTTTTTCACTTCACAAATGATTAAGGATTGTATGAAAAAGGTTGTAGCTGTAACCCTTCATCAGACTGTAATAGTCGATCCAGATTTAGAAATTAAAGCCTATTACGCTGGACATGTACTTGGAGCCGCTATGTTTTGGATTAAATCAGGTACCCAGTCTGTTGTATACACTGGTGACTACAACATGACACCTGACAGGCATTTGGGAGCAGCATGGATCGATAAGTGCAGCCCAGATTTGCTCATCACTGAATCAACCTACGCCACAACAATTCGAGACTCTAAAAGGTGCCGAGAGAGAGATTTCCTGAAGAAAGTCCACGAATGTGTTGATCGAGGTGGCAAAGTTCTAATTCCAGTATTCGCCCTCGGCCGAGCTCAAGAACTATGTATTTTACTAGAAACGTACTGGGAAAGAATGAACCTAAAGACCCCTATCTATTTTGCAGCAGGTTTGACAGAGAAAGCCAACAACTACTACAAAATGTTCATCACTTGGACTAATCAGAAAATAAGAAAGACGTTTGTTCAAAGGAACATGTTTGAGTTCAAGCACATCAAAGCGTTCGACAAACAGTACATGGACAATCCTGGACCAATGGTGGTCTTCGCGTCTCCAGGCATGCTTCACGCTGGGCTTTCTCTAGCTTTGTTTAAGAAATGGGCTCCTAACGAGAACAACATGGTCATCATGCCGGGATTTTGTGTTCAGGGAACAGTTGGTCACAAAGTTCTGAGTGGAGCTAAGAAAATCGAGTTTGAAAACAGGCAAATCGTTGAGGTGAAGATGACAGTGGAATACATGTCGTTTTCTGCCCATGCGGACGCTAAAGGTATCATGCAACTTATTCAGTATTACGAACCCAAAAATGTCATGTTAGTACATGGAGAGGCTTTGAAAATGCATTTTCTGAAAGATAAAATCAAACAAGAGTTTGACTTGCAATGCTTCATGCCGGCCAACGGAGAAACATGCATTATCGAGACACCTCACAGGCTTACTACAGATGTCACATTGCCTTTACTCAAAGAAGAAGCTCTCAAGTACAACGCTCAACCTCCGAACTCGAAGAAGCCAAGACTTCTCCACGGTGTTCTTGTTACGAAGGACCAGCAATGTTGTGTGATGGAATTGTAGAAGCATCAGGGTAACTAGCTTATTTTGAATCTTCACAACAGTTAAATTGTTTTTGAATCCACAAAATTGTTAGTTTTGATTAAGTATCCAACATGGTCTTATTAACCTAACATATTCAATTTTCTTCAAGCCTATTCAAGGCCTACATGAGAACTTTAAATAACATAAATACCTTATTAGCCTGTAGATTGTAATGTGTAGAGATTTTCACACGATGCATTTCGGGCAAATGTTGCCTATTTTAAAGTGTCTTCTTTCTTTCTTTCTTGGCACTTGAAAATGTGTTAAAACATGTTATGGTCATGTCATTGTCCATTAAATACATTTTGTGATTTCTTTTATTAAAATACAGTATTGGACAAACATTTAATGTATGTACAAATGAATTAAGTGTAAAATATACTTATTTTTAATTCAAACATAACCTTTAATTTTATCTGAAAGTCTAGAAAATAAAGAAATTTTCATTCTTGTCATTTTTAGTGTTCTTGCTTAGTCAGGTCAATGCTTATGTACTCAGATAGGGACACGTAAAAAAATTTAAGTAATCAAAACAAGTCCATTTTAACAAACTTTGCCACTTTTTGTTACAGATTTACATCTACAGTCCAGTTAGAAGACCCAGGACCTGCTTCAAAAACAACAGAGAAGTTGTTGAAGATGATCTCGGACAAACTGAAAGGTTGGACGGTTCAATTTACGGAAGATTCAATCACCGTAGAATCAGTGCTCGTGAAAATTGAGGGAGCGGAAGATGAACAGAAGACGGTTTACGTCTCGTGGACCAATCAGGAGGAAGATCTGGGCTCGTTCATCGTCGATGTTTTACGAAGCATGGGCTAACCTGTAAATGTATTGTTTAAATGTATGTATTTGTTTATTGTTAAGTATTGTGCTTCGGTATACTTTGTAAATGTTCTAGATTTAAGTGTCTAAATATTAAACTTATAGTTTATTTTACATAGCTGTCTTTTTTACCTCCAAGTAATTCTTTATTTCAATTAATTGACTTATTAATAACATTTTATTGTCAATAAAAACAGCAATAGATTAAACTTCTGATTAATGAATAGTCAGCAAGCTACCTATCCAAGAGTTGTGATTTAAAAGCATTAGCAATTTATGAGATGCATTTATACATGTATACAAACTAATAGTTTAATTAATCACTGACACCAGCCAACGAGCTCACAGACTGTTGGTACAAATGCCAACCTATATGAGTTGGAAACATTTTAATTGATTTTCCAGTCTTTTCTTTCGCAAGAAGACCCTGGATTTGTGTGCCTTTGAATCCAGTTAAACTGTTATCTTCTTACCCAGCATAAGTTGAATCTCATAAATAATAAATTTGAAACCATAACATTATGTTTCTTCTTCACTAGCCATGTTCTGCCGCAATCTTGTTCTGGCTAAACAGATTTTGTTTATTTTTTTAAATAAAAATTGGATCTTGTAGTTTTTATATTATTAAACCCCATATTTAGGGTGGACAGCCGTCCCATATAATAATTATTCATTTACAAACCTCTAATAAATACCTTGAGCTTAAAACACTAACTTCCTATTTATGGTTTAAATTTAGTACTGCCTCTTAAAAGCATTGTACAGTAGTTGTAGCCACGCTGGATGTTTACACAGCAATAAAACTCAGTTAAGATTGCCGTAAGCAAAGCAAAAAAAGCTAACAATTCATAACAATTGTGTTCACACTGGCTGCAGCGCATTAACGTGTTACTTTCTGGATGGTTGTTATCCGAATTTGCCACGTTAGATGTATAAAATTGAACATTGTTAAAAAATACACTGAATCCATACAATTTGATTTACTACAAGTCAATTTAACTTTAAAGTAAAAAAAAGCTCACCTTTTTGGGGGACTGAGGGGGTCAGGATCAGTGCTTATTTCGTGGTCTTGGGCCTAGATTTCACAATGCTGACTTCATGAATATCTCATTTTTCCAAAGGAAATTCTGTTAATAGTTCTGCATCCATGGGGCTAACTTAGTTTTCAAGATTTCTTTGAATCATGTTTCTGTAATAACCCAAGTGTTCTTTAAATCTATGTAGTTAAAAAAAGTTATAATTTTCTACAACTGATCTCAAGTGCATGAAACAAAATAGGATCTATGACAGAAAAACTGACACGCTTAAAATCTTATTTCTATATTTGATTACTGCTTTGGCGTTTATTAATTGTCCATGTGTACAAAACCTTAACTCTGTATAATTTACACACTGTACAAGCTAATCCACTGTAATTCAATAAATGCTTCCTCTTTAAATGATCTTATAATACATATATCATATTACAGATGTAAGACACTAGAATGGAAAATAAAGTCGTGAGGATGAAATAAAAACATAATACATGATTTTTAGGAACATACATTATAAATAATTTATAATCATAACATAATAATTTATAACAATAACGGATACAAAACTAACCAACAATATTAATTTGACTTAGTCCACAGCACTCGGGCAATGCTTAAATAATAATCTAAACTATGCATTAAAATAAACCATAGTATTTCATAAAAATATATTAAATAAAACTCTTTACATTATGCTTAAATATATCACTGTAGCTGCTACGATCGACGTAATCAACACATGGTGTTTTCTGCTTCTAAAACACGAGAACCGTTAAAAAGAATAAAACACATTGATTTGTTTAACATTCTCTGAATAAAGAGTGTGTTTTGTCCATAAATTTTCTGATTTGTCTTTTGTAAGAAAATGTCCGTCACAGGCCACTAAAAATATTATGTAATTTTAGGAGTTCAAAGAGAGGACCAGTGTAAAAGATTGTTTTGCATGTAGATTTGATTAATCTTGTTTTCATTATACAATTTGTTTTCCATGGGGAGAGGGGCCAAACTTTGGAAAATTTCAAAAACATATGACAAAGCTTGTTTGTATAACTGTTGGCCATTTGGAAAGTTAGTTTTAGGGGACTTTGAAGTATCCTGAATAATGCCAAAACCCCACTTTAAGATGTAAAGGCAGTTTTTTTGGCGTATAGGCAAGGAAAATACTAACGGAATCAGCTAAAAAGGCTCTTGTAAGCGCTTTGACGGAAGCAGTCAAAGATAACATTTGATTAAAAATGGGTTTTCGAAAAGAATTTTAAGACAAAATCGTGACTTAAAGATATTTATGAAGCTTGAAAAGATGGCCCAAAGTCTATCGTGGACTCCCTGTTTCTTTCTGTTAACAGCACTGAACACTGAAAATCTTATCGGTCTCTACTTATTGGGACAAGGAATTAAAGGCCGAAAATTTCAGATAATTTAGTACACATACAAACCCTGTGCGTTTTAAGAAACTATACTAAATATCAGAGACAAGATATTGCAATTGAAGCTAATTATGTTTGAGGTCAAAAAGTAAAACCAAAGGAGCAAATGGGACAAAAACTTTTATTCCATCTCTCAGCCCACCATGATTGATAGTGACGTATGACAACGTGCTGAAAAAAAAAAACGTATCGACAAAGTTTTCGATTGGTTAAGATTTAACTGCCTGTGAATTCCCGGACGTAACAGGTAAACCAATTAAAATCTTTTAACTCCCTTCTTTTTAACTCATGGCTGTATTAACATCATGACTTTTGTACAATGTAAAAAAGTCGGTCCTTAGGGTCTACTATCAGGAAGGCGAAACCAAAGATTGTGTTATGGTAGGTAGATTAAGCATAGGTGCCACATGGCTGAGGCAGGAAAATCAACATAGTTCAGCACAGATAAGCACTGCGAGGGAATTAATTCAAGAGTTACAAGTAGAGCCACTCACACGCTCAAGTTTGTTCATTCTTAAAAATCACACTATGTGGTCACATTTAAGTCAATGACATCGGACAAACTCAAGCATGTCGAGCCGAGAGGGGAGAAAAACAACACGAGTTAGGTTGATTTCCTGCCTCAGCCATGTGGGACCTACGCGCTTTTTAACTACCATAACACGATCTTTCGCAAAACCTTTTTGGAGGCAAGAAAAAGAGTTTACTGACTAGAAATGCGGTGGGAGAACAGGTGGCGGCAATTGTTTACCAGCCCTGATAAAAACTCGGTAGCTTTTCACAGCAGTGGCTTGCGCGGACGACAAATTTCCTTAGAAAAGACGCATGCAGACACAGCACAACGTAACTGAAAACAAGTCGGTGAAGTTGAGTCCAGAAGGCAGCAGTTGGTCTCCTGGGAGCCGGAATGCATTGAGCAAGGATCTAAACTACGGTGCCTCCACTCAAGGCAGGTGTCCCAGTCTGAAACAGCACATCGGTGAATTGTTACAAGGATTGATCACCACAGAAAATGTTGCTCAAAACATGCTCTCGTAGTCTCCTGTTTAGGACACTAGTTGTTTTCCATATTCACGAAGGTTATCTCTAGGTTCCTATAACCTGGTTTTTAAAAAGAAATCTTAAGTCAATGTTAGCAAAGTCCCACACTAAGTAATTTTACTGACAAAGATGTCTTACTTACTCGTAGGGTTTGAAATTTATTTGAATATTTTATTTCTTCCTCAATTGAAAAAATAAAACTGGCGTTAAATAACCTAACGTTCTTGAAAACCTCTTGTCACCTACAGATGATGTGCAGTTATTAAAAGCTTAACTCATCGTTTCTCCTTGAGATGTTATAAAATACCCAACCCTAACATAAAAGTATCAAGTTTGTGTATAGGTAGTCATGGATGACTTTAAGCTGCTAGGTCGAAAAGCTGTACTATCCTAGGTAAATATGTAAGGTAGGCTCGCTGACTGAACAATGGTTGTCACTGGGCAATGTTAGCAGGACGGCCTTCTGACAACCTTCTCTTATCTCGGTGCTTCAAGCTCAAGTGGCAACATAGCAGTGAACACCGGAGTCAAGACCAATTTCTTAAGCCTGCGCCACTTCTTTCATTTCACTGATAGTTCTCCTAAATCTCACTTATTAGTATAGTAGTCCTATATTTGAATTACCTGGCACTAGTTGGACATGCAGCACTGTCACAAGTCCTTGGAGTCGAGGCAGTTTGACATCAGGTTGTTGCTGACCAGCTTCCCTGGCCTCGCCCACGTGTACACATATCCATCTTGACAGGCGGCGACGAAACAGTCCTCCCGGAACACTAGAGCTGTTAACCTCTCGTGGGCGATCTTTTTACAGATTAGAGGTTCGAGAAGGGGGCATTCGTCAAAACGCGGACACGCACTTGTCCCTATCAGCTTCATAGGATCGTCCGCCGTATTGTGAGGGGTAGGATTCGAAGTCGAGTTTCTCGATAGGTTTCGTTTATGGTTCGCACTAGTTTCCTTTCTTTCGCCAAAACTCCCCAAACCTCCCACTAATCTTTGGTGAACGAAGGGGGCGAATTGTGCGAATTGCTTTCTAGTAGGTTCTCCTTGTCTTTGTTGTGGATAGAATTCGATTGCGGTTTATTGCAGTTGGTCAAAAAGCCACTCCCCCCGGCCGAACCGTTCCCGGCACTCTGACTGCTAAGGCTTCCTACATTAGTTCTGGTCCTAGGGCACATCGGCTGTCTCAACACGTCTTCGGTAATATCCCACAGACACAACTGCGTATCCTGACCCACCGAGCCTAGCCTGTAACAGATAGGCGAGTCTAGCCTAGTGCACTCTGACGAAGTTGAAATTCTTTTATTACATTCGTGACTAAACTCATCGTCGGAACCGCACCCGGCGTCGTTCACACAATGTCCCAAAGATGTGGTAAACGGATCAAACGCAACAACACTGACCCAACTATGATGTCCCTGCCCCCTAGCTACTACTCTCTTCTCGTAAAAACTCCACACAGTTACTAAATCATCCTCGCCGCCGACAACAACATATTTTCCGTCCGGCGACCAACACACACATAAAAATCCACCAAAGTAACTCCTCGCTGCACCGACCAGCTCCATTGTATCGTAGTGGAACACTCTGAGGAACCCATCTTGCGAGACGATGGCTAGGTGCTGTCCACAGGGGGAGAAGGCGAACTCGTTGATGCTACATCCCTCGGCACCGATGACCCAGCGGTACATCGGGTTCCGGTTGACCTTTGTCTTGCAGGTATATATCGAGTAGCCGTCACCCTGCTTGAATGTCTGGTAGTGGGGTTGTGAGGTTCCGCACAGCATCTCTTCGTTGTATAGGTACAGTTGCCCACTGGCGTGTGAAACTAGGAACAGATTCGGTGATCCAGGCACCCATCGGATGCAGGTCACTTTGGTCTTGTCTATTAGCCTCTAAAACATGAAAATATCAAGTTTTAACAGTGTCATTGTGCAATACTTAATAATTTACCTGGAACGAGGCGCGGAATAATCAGAAATTGACCAAAATTAGTTTAATTTGGGATAATTGCATGTTTCAGTAGACCAAAAGTACAACTGATTATATCTAGTTACAGTTAACTGATTATATTATTCTTAATACGTAGGCTTGGGCGGCCGGAGTCATAACTATATCGTCAGACGTTTAGCCCATACTTTGATGTGGCATCCTCAGTGACATATCTGAGACTGAAGAGAGAGAAGCGAGGTCGAGACTATGTGACTGAGGATGCCACATCAAAGTATGGGCGAAACGTCTGACGATAGTGGTAGTTTTATGACGCGGTGTGATACCGGAAGCCTAGGATATGATTATATTATTTATAACGTTTTCTATAAATGGATTTTTGAACTTGATGTTCTTGTAACTGTGTAGCCTACTTTTTCAAGTAAACAAACAAAAGTTACTTGCTGAAAGGGTCAAAATGTTTAGACCACTAGAATCTTTAAAATACAAAAGATTTCACAATTCGATGAACTTCGATTGTCGATTCCACATTGGGTCATTTTTCATTTAGTCTATCTACACAAAACTATACCGAGTCATGTGCCAAGTCTACATACACAAGGTTATACCATGTACCTACGCTATATTATACGCTTTAAGACCTTGTGTACTAAAAGGAAAGGTACTTCAAGGAAAGATGTTTAGCACATTCTGGAAATGTGAGTTTTTGCATAACATACACAATTTTGCAACTAACCACATGTCTTTCATGGTTTATCTTTTGCAGAACCTCAAGTTTTGAACGGTTTTCTTATAAAATTGAACAGTCTTGATGGCTGGTTTCAGTCTTAAGCCTTCCCACAGTCCAGAAAATTAAATAGGCTTATAAAAAACAGGGCCCTCATAGGTATATTTAGAGCGTATAGCAACTGGAACTACTTAAACTATACTGATGATCAATGCAAGTTAGATTTAATATGGTAATATAAAACACGGAACAAAAAAAATTAAATTAATGAAATAAGCATATTTTCTGGAGCTGTATTTATTTTTTATGAAAGAAAGTGCTTTTATTTTTACTCCCTTCAGGTGGGAGCACCTGTAAGACTATACATATAGCTAAACTAAACATTATTGTCCTAAGTCCTGATAAAACATTCTATGTTGAAATGCTTCCTAACTTGTGGGTACCCTTCTTTGCAAAATTAAAAACATTGCAAATACTACCAAGCATTTATCCATACTTGCAGTTCCTTAAACTGACAAACTTTGACGTTAAATTGACTATAACCTAAGTAGCCTACTAGTCAAAGTCAAAATATAAGTAGGTCCAAGAACACCTCACTTACATCCTCGTTGAACAGCTTGTTCATTTCCTTCTTAATTGGATCGATGACTTGCACTTGCCCTGTAGAGAACCCGACAAGTAATGAGACAGTGTCGGGAGTCATGGTAACGGTGTTGAAGTCATGGCACGTCGGACTGGTACCTTTGTACATCTTCTTGTCAACTGGTTTTGTTAGATCGGCAGCCTGAAAGTAAAAATTGACAAATTGCCGTAACATTGGGTAAATTATATAGTACTATTTACTTCTAGCTGGTCACTAAATATGTAATGGGGGAGTATACCATTGTTCTTTAAAAATAACTTATGTCTATAGTACTGAAATATTGTCCTAAAAATGGTGATTGCCGTAAATAAATATGAATTTAATGTTTGATCTAGCAATAACATTGGGACAAGGCTATCCTTGATTAGCCTTAGAATTAAAGCTTGTGCCCTAAAAGAATATACTACCGACAGCTAAGACTAAACCCTAAGTCAAGTTTTTTAGCTTAGACTAAGCCTAAATGTCTTGACTTATAAAATGTAATCTCTGGGCTGTGCTCCAGTGCAGCCTACACCAGGCCAAGTAAACCTGTTTTATCCAACGGATTAAATCTTCTGGCTGGAGTTTACATTTCGAGGCGGAGGTGAATACTTTTACGAGTCAAATTATACTAATGTGGACAAAAGAAAGCTTACCTTTTTAACACCTTTGTAAATGAAGACGTACAGCTCCCTCCCAATGTTGAAGCATATCCTGTCACCATTACCACTTGGATCGGGTAAAGTGACAAACGAGACACGCACTGATGTACTACCCTGCATATTTGTATAGCCAACACGGTTCGGTCTTGAATACTCTGATAATGTTATTAGTCTATAAATACCCTCCCTCGTAACAAATTGAGTTTTTAACTCTTCTTTACCACCACTATCAACATTCACCGCCATTTTACACAAACTCTATCCCGATTTCCGAATAAACTAGCAGTAGAAGCAGAACAGCACGGCACGGGAGACGAAAGTCAGCCGAGATTGAAAACTAATGGCACAGGCAAAAGTAAGTCCACTTCAGAAAAGCACCGACTACTGTATGATGTGTATTCCAGAATCACGCATAGTTAAAAACTAAATATATATTTCCAGGGTTGAACGGAGTTATATTTAAAGTCAATGGTTGAACGGAGAATAATATATTAGATGGCATGGCCAGATATAGTAATTATTAACATTTTATTGAAAATAAAACTGGGGGTGAGGTAAGAGTGAGTATGTGTACTGCCCGGAAGAAAAACTACACGCATTGTCTTTGAACAGTGGTAAATTAGACACAATTGGAGAACTAATGTGAAACGATAAGATAGCTGTACAACCCCAGAATATCGGGACATTAACATTATCGTGATTCGACTCAAAAGTACAGTACTACTATGGTCTATGGCCTACAAGTGTGACCCGAGCTTCAAACGATGTTACAGAGGCGGTCTGGCTAAATCGTGGCCCCTCGACAAGCGCTGATCGAGCGACCCCACAAATGGGGGCTCAGAGGGTGCATTTGTATGATTTTAGTTGGAAATATATTATAGTTTTTATTTAAATACTGAACTTTTACGGAATTCGTGTTTGTTTTAAAAAAAGATTAAGCTCCCCAATGTTCAAAGTAATAATAGTAGCAGTGATACATTCACAGATGAGCTCTTATTTTCCAATTCACGAGTTTGTTCACGATAATGTTTGTGGTGTTCCCTCGGCAGCTAGCAGTAATATCGCTGAACTAATTGTTTTGGCTCCTGCAAACTGAAAAATGCATTAACGTAACAGTTATGTACGTACATCACCAAACGTTCAAAATGAAGGAGCAATCTTTCTAATATATATTCCATATTGTACAACACACTGACTGTATCAAGTGTTCTTTTATTTGACTATGACATGGGATGATTTAAGATGTCAATTTCAATTTACATCAGGTTAATGATTGTTGGCCTTATACTATAGATAGTTGTTATGAACGGTAAGTCTAATTGTCTAGAAATATATTCGACTAGACATAAACTTATAATGTGTATTGTCAACTATTTGTTTTTGTAGGTCTCTGACCAACTACGTAGAAAATTAATGTCCGAAAATTCGTAGTTTGGAAGAAAGTAAAATCTAGAGGGTTGTTATCTTCTTAAACTATATTTCCGACTATTTCATGTTCGTTATGTTGCTCCATTATTTACGTACACGCCCGCATATTACATCATCTTTTAATTTACGCCACAACCATTTTGTTATTTTCCAGACTCTAGAACCGTCCATGATTGTCAAGGTTTATCCTAGGCGTCACGGCTGAACTCACATGTCAACGAGCGAGAAACCGCACGAATGTTCTAAAAAAAGCTATTTACCTACCATTCAGTCTTGTGACTTTCTATAAATACAAAATTCTCGAAGCTAAGTCAACTTGTATACACGAGTACATCCTTCAAGGCCCGGCCAGCCAGTCAGATCCCTGCTTGATGAAATCAACCAAAACTATAGTATTTGGGGGATATATGCATAAGGCATTCTCAAGTTGGCCGCCTATGTCGGTAAAATGTCGGTAGATTTTCAAAATTTTAACATGAAGGAATGATCAGGTATAGTTCCCCCAAACCCCTTTAGTGAAATTCATCTTCTACAAGATACCAATGATATGTTGTTTCCATGCGATTTAAAACGTAGCCATACTTACTTCAATCAACAGAGTAACCTCCAACATCTCATAAACCCACAACTTACATCAGCTGCAGTCTAATCCCTGAACTGATGGTTGATTGTTTGCATTGCCGTAGTCCAGTAGATGGATATCCGCATCCTGCCGGCAGATGGGAGATGGGAATTGCTACCGTATTGACTCTGCGGTTTATCCTGAAGATGGTCCTGCAGTCTGCGGTTAGCGGAGGTGGATTGTGTCCTTAGAAGTGCTTAGTGCGGTTCAAGGACACTGTTACGATCATCTGCAGTTCCTTATGAAATGCGTGTCCTCGTAGTGGAGTACGACCGGCCTGCGTCCCAGCTGGGTAGCACCAAAGACAATATAATCGTACATAAGTAGATTGTCTTTGGCAGCATAAAATACTTCGCGTCTGATGAGTGTCCGAGGTCCTCAAAATGTGATCAATAGGTTCAAATCAAATGGGATCAGAGTTGATAAAATAAATAATTTAAACATATTGACAGCTAGTATCTCAATCGTCAATTGGTCTTAGATCTAGATCTTTTTAAACATACACATAACTTACACTCGTACTTTTCCCGTTAACTCGAATCTTCCCGATCAACCTTAGTTAGCCTTACCTCTTAGGCTTTCGCGGCAGGTGCCACAACTATAATCTAGTTCTTTCGGTTCACACCGCGACAACATATCATAATTAGCTTAAGGTATTTCGGTCTCGTTGTAGAGTACCACCTTCAGTCATTGATTGGCTGAAACAGCCGAGCTTCGAAAACCGTGGATACCTACCGAATACATAAGGGTAGATTCACGAGAATAAGAACCCCCAAACTGCAAAGAATACCCCAAACCAATGAATGATTATTAAATTCCATGAAAATATTCAAGAAAGACATAAGGCCGGGTCTTACAAGTAGCGGACCTGTGCCATTGAGTGTTTGTCCTCGCGCATGACTCCGGAGATCATCACTCAGGTGGTGTGGGTTCAACCCTCGCAGTCGTCACTACAATTTGTAAGCGACTATGCGGGAACGCTAGGTAAAGGTTGAAGTTAAATAGTAAAGAGAACGTTGTAGTCCTAAATGAAACCAGACAAACTGTATTTTTACATTTTTATCAAGACTTAGCAGCGGCCAATGTGGCGAAGAAAAGACGTGATAAATGACACACTCCGACTGGCTCTCGAAATATTAAAACCAATCACTGTACTCTATTTCTCCTTTTTCTTCGCCCTTTCCTTCATGGCAGCCACTGCCGACACTCACCTACGACCTGGCGTAACCCTGAACTAAAACTGAAATAAAAACACAGCCAGTCTTTTTCTGGATTAGTTCCATCCAGAAATAAACCTACACCAAAACCCTGCCTAATCCAGGAAATACAAACAGCTGCCGAAGATTAAACAGCTGGTGGAAGCCAGTAAACAGCTGTTAAGTGCAAAGAAGAAGAAGCTACAAAGCAAGGTCAGTGTAATCTGAGGTTTGATTGGAGTTGCCCGAGGCGCGGAGATGGTAATGTCCAGCTACCGGACTAGTTACCACTTACCACCGCTTCCTTGCCTTACCATGACGTGACCTTCACCTTAAGAAGCGTCTTCTGCTGCCCACTGGCGCTCATGGCGGCCTTGCTTTCACTTCGGATGTGGTACACCTACGTGCGCGATTGGTTGAGTTGAAATTTGAACATTAGTTGAAGTTTGAACATTTGGTAAAATATGGTCGAAATATATCACCTCCTTTGTTAAGAAAACCCGTTTCATTAATCAAAACTGTAAAGAATTTCCGCTCTGTTGGCGGGTATTTTTGTGTTCTTAGTTAACATTGGACGGTTGATTCGCGACTGTGATTGGTCGTTCAGAGGCAGGTCGCAGTGGTCAGCCGTCATTGGCCGTGAGTGCTTTATTCTTCTATTTCTGTTTAACAGGTTTATTTTAACACTAAAACGTTTTTGTGCACGTTGTTTTGTTGACCAAGATAGTTGTTATCAAATCAATATAACTTTAAGAAAAAAAAGTATGAAAAGAAAATTGGTGGTAGGTGACTGTTCAGCTTGCGCTGATTACTTTTAGCTCATTTCTTAAGTTTTGTGTTATGTTTTAAGTTACTTTTCACCCGAAGACGGGATCAGATTCCAGATCCCGAAACGTCGTGATCACTCAAAATATTTTAACCTCAGATAATGGTATACAATATTTAAAGCTAACTTCAACAAAACGCATTCGCCTTAGACTTTTACAAGCTAGATTTGTAAAAAATCTTTCCTGAAGCCAAATTTAATCCTTCATCCCACTGTGTTATGCGTTAAAACAGGACAAGGAATCTACTGTTGGATTAGATTAGGTTAAGTAAGGCTGGTAGTGAACCAGTTGTACGTCAACCAAAGGTTTATTGTACTGCCCCGGTTATCTTAGCCTGGGAGACCCACCCCTGTGGGACCACAAAGCCTCAAGGTGACTCCTCCAAGCTCAGACAAGTGAACTTCATACCAATTTACGCCCCTCAAGTAGACATCTTCTCCTAATCTCCAAAGACATCTCCAGGGACATTCTAATAGGATGTGCCTAGCAGTTTCTACTGTCTACTCACAGAGTCTACATAGAGTATTACCATTATGCAACCCCAATTTCTGTAAATGATCCCTGAAGTGCCCATGTCCAGTTAAATATGATATTAAAAATCTGATGTCAGAGCGTTTAAGTTTTAAGATGCTACTGGAGAGCGCCCTGCTAGGCCCTTTTAGGTGCAGGTTGGCGATTGAGCTTCCTGAGAGGCTTGTCCACTTTTGACAATGTGCCTCATAGGTATTATCCCCCAAGGACTTGGACTTGGGGGATAATGAATCTACTGTTAACCTTCAATAATATTTCCCAGTAATAATTTTTCAACCCTTCATCTTAAAACACATACACACATTAGCTAAAGTGAGGTCATACACTATAATATTCACTACACATTAATAAAAAATAATATCGGCCCTAGTCTTGATCCTTGAGGGACCCCGGAATCCACGTAAGTACACCTTTAAAATGACTCTTCCAAGGAAACATGACTAATGCACTAAACTTGGATTTAATTCGTACGTACCCTCTTCTCTCCCCCCACCACTACCACCACCCTCACCTACTCCTACACTGTGACTCCACGCGCAGTGTCAGTGCAGTGCGCAGACGCGAGTGATCAAGGACTGTGTCGTCTGCTACAAATCGAGGTACGTACGTATGCGCTGAACCTATCACGCCGCAGATTAAACTTGGAGTGTAATATATAGGGTGTTACGTATTGAGGTTTGTTTGTTATAATTTTTTCATATACAACTTGAGGTGGTTAAAGTCTGCATATTTAATAGATGAGACTTTTAAAAATGGTATAAACAGTGTGGGACAAATGGTGTAATAATGCATTTATTATTATTAAAATTAAACCTGATAACTTCCCATAATTGGAATATTTAACATAGTAAAATATAAAGTAATTTCGAAATCAAGTTAGCCAATTCAAACTGCATATCAAACTAAGTGAAAGACAAAACAATAAGACGCATTTGGACATTATTTCACCATATTTACTAGTGGCTTAAAGCCCTTCTGGAATTTTAAATTGTAATTCACCGCCAATATTGTATCATCTCCATTTCATCAAAGTCAACACAATTCACATTGTCCACTGACCTAATAATAAATTTAATTAAACTGTATCTCTAAAAATTCAAGGAAACAAGAATAAAATCAAGCATAAATAAAAGGTTGCAATTATATACGTTTTACAATTTAGAAACTATACCATATTAAGATGTGTAATTTTACCACCAACAAACCAACATATCAAGAAACGAAACCCTTTGCATTCATTCGTTGGTGAACTAATATTAAATTAGTTCTCAAAATATAGACTTACTATACAAATTTAAAATGTTAAAACCAACATGTACGTAGTGCTTTAAAATGAACAGCTAGCTGCTTTTCATTGGTAAGATTTACAATAGCTCTGAAAAGAATTTGTTCATCTGACTTTTGTGATTTTTTACATTAAGTGTTACCGAGCCTTCGATTTGAGCAAAGTTATTTGTTCGAAGGCTTGAATTATCTTTACAGAAACGTCTAGTGGTCCTGACTACTCATTAGTTTAATTTCGCGCACTTCTCAACCCAACTTCTTAATAGATCACAGAAACTAGTAAACAAAAAAACCAATATTTATAATTTTATTATGTGCCTTTCAAGCAACCACTGCCTATGGAACAAACACTTAAATACAAAGGTAATATTTGCTTATCTGATGAAACAACTGAACTTATTAAACTAACAGTTTAAAATAGACTATTTTGTATTTCCTGTCAGTGTAATTAAGTCACAAAACTATTGCATTCACTACATTTGCAACCCTTAGCAGACCAATAAATCATCATTGTAAGAGGTGTATTTCCAACAATTAAAACAAACCATAATTCTATACCTATTTAAAGCAGTCATAACTTACGAAAACTGCAGTGTAAATATTTAACCATTTCTAAAGTTTAATTTGAATTGTATTTGCAGAAACATAGATTTTGTTTTCAAAATAATTTGATATTAGGAGCAATACTTTTCAAAAGATCCACAGATTACTCACGGATCATTGAAGAATTCAGACCACGGATTGTGGGAAAATAGAGCAGGCGCTCTCCCAACATTGTACTGTAATATCTGCAGTTGTTTAAATGTTACTAAGCGGCAACACTTCAAAATAATGGTGGGAAGGTGTTTGCGTTAGGTAATACAGTTTATAGGTTGAGGCAGGGCTGACGTTTTGGTAGAGACGCGTTTTCAAAGAATTTCATTTGGAAAAAATGAGATAATTATGCTAACAGCATGGGTAAGACGGGACCATGAAATGAGCACCAATCCTGACCTCCAGAACATGTTTTAAGCATTTTCCAAAACTGTATATACACGTCTGTATATCGGGTGTCCAAAACGTCCGAACCCTCGCCCCCCTAAACTTAAGAACGAATTAAAACTTTTGGGCGGCTTTGGCATATCTGTCAAGGGCAACTGAAGCTACAAGATAAACTTTGAACTCTTGAGAAAACTGCAATTTTGTATACACAAATTTTCAAAACTTTCAAAAAACCATCTTACAGCTTTTTACTACAACCTCTCAAAAACTGAACTCACAATTCGATGTTCACAATGTTGGAAACGAAAGCAACGGCGTCCATTTATCTGCTCTAACAATTAAACCCCTTTTGGGTCAATAATTTCGAACAAGGGCATCGTAAAATTGTTTTAATGGTGTCACAGAATTTGTCTTTTTTGCCTTTTCAAATAAGGGGTCACACGTTTGGGTAAATTTGACACTTCTCAGGGTCACTTACTACCCTTATTTCGGCCCGAAGCCGAAGACCACAGCGATGCTGTGAGCGAAGAAAATGGATAGATGGATGCTAATTTGGTCCTCAATATATATTAATTAATGTATATAAATAAAACATTTTGAACACTTTGCAAGCTAGCCTATATAGAGATTTTACTAAAACCCTGTGACCACAAACACGATGATAAATATTCACAATCATCCTTAGAATGTCATCCTCAATCCGTTTCAAAGGACGGAACGCTTTGTTAGGAAAACACAAACAAAAGCAAAGGAGCTCGAACCAACTTAAAAAAGTTTAATAATCTCAATGATAAATTCAGATTCAAGTAAGACTATTTATCAATAACCTCTCCACAATAAACCTGCATTCATACCACTCGCTGATTTTCGCTTTACATAACATAACCTCCGGGTCACGAGGAAATAACACTCATCTCCCTACACATGCAAAGAAGCTTGCATTTGATGTCGCTATTACCGGTAAACTGATCCGGGATAATTCGAGGTCAAACGTCGATCATCGAGAGTCGATAGATGAGTCGATTGTGTAATGTGTTGCGTTACGTGTTACTTGGAATCCCTTGTAGGAGGCTTGTTACGGAATTTTGATTTTAAAAAAGAAGCAAACTTCGTCTAAGAAAAATTTTATCAGGAGATTTAATATAAAACAAAACCAAACAATACAAAAATATGTAAATGTGAGTATTGTCCGCACTTATAAAAATCAGGACGAGTGGTTAGCTCGCTGTGAACCCGACACCGTTTTGATTCCAGTGTTCGTTACCAGGATGCGTTAATCACTTACCTCACCTGAGTGGAGTTCGAGAATATACTTGAGGTCTAGAGCGGGATTTGAACCCGCAACCTCATCCTCCGGAGGCCAGTGGCTTATCCAGTAGAGAGCACCGAGACCCTAAAACAAAATGGATCGTATGTAAAATTGATAACTTTAATTATCACCAAATAAACGAATTACCTTTCAGAAGTCAGTAGGTATAGACACATACTCGTACAGTCAAATTCCGATGTACCGAACTTCGCGTATCCCAAACTCATGAAAGATTCAAATGAAATTGAATTATGTAATAAACAATTCATTGCAATTGTAATCCCATCATCTCAACACTTAAATCTCATACCACATACAATCCCTTATCCTATTCAATTTAAAATATACAAATCAATGTTTTCACCCAAAACTTGTATGATAACATTGCTGTTCAACGTATACGACTGTCTATTGATAGAATATTTTATTTCATTCTAACTTTGAAAATGTTCCAAGCAGCCATTCCTTTTTCAATTTCCACAACAAAAGAAGAACTTATAAACAATACCACAAAGGCAAGTCTTGTCAAAATTCCTAAAATATTTCAAAACCTATTTTCTTTGATGACAAAGGTCAAATTTGACCTTTTTGGTTCTGTAAAGCTTCTTCTGTGAATGACCCTGACAGAATGTCCACTCATCCTTCAAAATGATGTCATTTTCAATCTTGAGGTTGAACACTTGAGATTGAACACGAGTCCCTTGAACGCCTACTTGAAATTCAATGGGATTGAAGAATCTATGATCAATGTGGTGAAAGGATAAACACGGAATTAATGCTTATTTTGGTAGGAATTTATGTACCAACTGCTTCGCGTCCAGAAATTATAACAAAGAGAATTCAATATGTTGTATGTAGACTGAATTCTTTCTACTGGTAAAACAATAACAATGGTGTTTCTTGCTCTATACTACGTCAAGGCTTCAATCTTGAACTAAATGCGGAATGCCATCTTTGAAAGACCTTCTTTATAAAAACTGCTCTTCCACGACAAAAGAAGCGCGCCGGCGAAATTTTTGCGTCAACATCCAAACAGCAAAGCCCTCCCCTACTTCCATTTGACATGTGCCACGACATTAGCGACATTAAAGCACGATTTTCTCATACATTAACTCCACCACCAGTATTGAACGCTCATGAGGACAACCTCTTCAACAGTCGATCATCGAGTGATAAGCAGGAACACTGGTTTAATGCATGTCAGGAGAAATCTCTCCTTATCAAATCCTGTGTATGGACAGCTTAAATCGACATTGAAAGAGTGAGCGCTGAGTGAGGAGCTAAAGTACTTTTAAATGTAGCAGCTACGCTGTGGAACTAGAATATTCAAGCCAATGATTGCGTTATGATAGGTAGATAGCGCATAGATGCCGAATGGCTGCGATAGCTGCGGCAGCCCAAGCACAGATAGTTAGAGGGAACTCTTTTAAGAGTCTCAAGTAGAGCCACCGACGCACGCGCAATGCAATGTCTTACGTTCTGGAAAATCCACCGATTTGGTCACATCGACATAGGACAAGCTCGAGGATGTGGAGGCGAGGGGAGATAAAACGGAAGCGCTCGCAGCGCTATCTATACTTGGACTGCTGCAACTATACATGCGCTATTTACCTACCATAACACACTCTTTGGTTAAACACTAGAAAATATGCATTATCATTAATATTCATACGGAAATTAAACCAAAAATTCAAAAGTAATAACATTCTTAAGCTATAAAACGAGTGGTTACCAATGTCAATTAACCGGGCATCACACTGAGAGAAAGCCGCGCGTGTCCGATGCGTCTGCGTGCGCATGCGCGTGAGTCAAGTCGCGCGTGAGTTCCCGCGTTTTTGTCGCGCGTGCGCGATCCCCACACCTTAGTGTCGGGACTCAGTCTGATGCGGGGAAATAGCGTCGTGTGCAAGCTTTTTGTCCAAAAATCTTCCTGTTTTGCGTCTTTTTTCAGCTGATCGTGGAGGAGAATGTACTACGTAAAGTGGGGAGAGAAAAAGGCGACGGAGAATTTTGGTGAACCTGACAAATAAAACTCGTACAGCGTTAAACACATACATTTGTACGTACCCGTACTGTACTGTATTTAGTTGTCCCATTTTGCTTTGATCCTCATTGAAGTTTCATCCAGATATACAATATTTGCACCCACTCGAGTCTTATTCATTCGAAATGTCTCCTGTCCACCCTCTTGTTCTGTTTACGCGGAGTCCCAGGCGTTTGCCATAAACTCGTTTGTGTAAAAAAATCATCTGAGAAACAAATATTTCAGGCATTAAATACCTTTGACAAAATTCGGGAACCAGTTGATGACTTCAGTCTGCGAGGGCAAACTACCGTCCTGCGTCTCCCAGTTCGTGGTCTGAGAGACCAATACATTGTTTTCGATTACTAAAGCCACTTACAGACTATCGGACTCTTCCCGAGCCCAAATCCGTCGCGAGGAGGGAGAAGGGAGGTCGGAGGGAGTTTATACGATAGTGTGTATGGTCCAAGGGACGTCGCAGTGAGCAGGTCGAAGGGAGTTTATGCGATAGTGGGTATGGTCCAAGGACGTCGCAGTGAGCAGGTCGAATGGAGTTTACGCGATAGTGGGTATGGTCCAAGGTACGTCGGATAGGACGTCGCAGTGAGCAGGGAGAAGAGCGCTTCCGAGGTGGTCCCGGGCGAAAGAACTTAACGAAAGAACACTTAACACGTGTTTTGGGATCAGGATTGATGTTTATTTCATGGTTCCTGGTATGGGTCTAACCATTCTGACGACATGAATATCTCATTTTGTTATAGGAAAAGTTTTGTTGCTAATCAATCCTTAAGTATCAATTCTAAATTGACAAAAACACAAACGACCCAATAACAGAGCATAACATCAACTCTGTAGATGGGAACATTCTTCTTAAAAGGCCTCACCAACTATACAAGTTTTATTGGCTCGTTTGTGTTTTCATCAACTACTAGATGAATTCTCAAGTAGTTTTCATTGCAGTAGTGTATAAAAAATGTTCAGTTAACAACAGATTGGCAACTCAACAGGAAGTAACTTGCCCAGGTCAAACACACTCTTGGTTGTCAACTTTATTCAAATCCAGCTCAATAATATCCTTGGCAAAGTTAATGCCAGGAAAGCTTATAACAATGTTTTAACAAGGAGCATATTTGAATATACAAGCTCCCCGCAGCGCTTAGAGTAACTTTATGAGCGGTCTAGGCTCCTGATCTCTTGTTGTAATGTCCATTCGCATCTTTCAATGATGGACATGTCATTCCGCGTTTCATTTGTGTGTAAAAACTGTAGAAGTTACTTATTTATAGTGTAAAACCAAAGATAGTGTTGTGGTAGGTGGATAGCACATAGGTGCCACATAGCTGAGGCAGGAAAATCGACGTAGTTAGGCAGCCCACACACAGAATGCGCTGTGAGCGCTACCATCTCTCTCCAACCTCGATCGGCTCCACATGCTCGAGTTTGTCCGACGTCAATGACTTAAACGCGACCAAATCGTGCAATTTTCGAGAACATGAGACTCAAAAGAATTCCCTCGCAGCACTATCTGTGCTTGGGCTGCCGCAACTATGTTGATTTTCCTGATAGGCTAGTACATACAATGTTTGAGTATCACTATGTTTTGTTATAAGAGACCGTGTTTGATTTCAGATGTTTAACACAACGTCAAGGAGCCTCGCGGGGTTTCTCGTAACAATTGTGTTCTTCTGTGCAATATCTTCAGTGTTTTCTGCCACTAAGGTGAGTTTTTAAGACATAATTTTCTGCCTGGACGTTTAGTTTAAAAAGATAACAAGCCAGGTTCGTGAATCAACTTCTTCTTTGAATTAGGTGACAGCTGACGACATACAAGTAAATACAGCTGATAGAAAATAAAAGTTTGATGGAAAATAGAGACCCCAAAATCAACCCTGTTGGTACATGTGAGCGCCACTTAGCAATTATACCCCTAGTTAAGTCCCCGGTCCACAAAACCTAGAACCACCAATCTTCAAACCCATTTTTATCCAACACCTTCTATCACTTGAGCACGTTTTTATTTACCCACGGGTGGTTCAGAAGTCACGTTAAGCAGTTGGTCAATTCCATTGGTCGTTGCGCTATCAATTAATTACCCAATATGAGGAACAGTCGGCCCTAGTTAAAAAAACTGCACCTCATCATCCATCAAAAACTTATCACAATCACCATTCATACCATATTCACCTTAAAAACTTCTAGGAGAGGTCGATTTCTCAAATCAGAAGTACAAAAAAAAACGAATAAAAAGACCACTTCTCTACGTCGACGACACCTTCGTGATATTTAACCCTGTCATCACGTCAAGTTGGCCCACCTGTCTTGAGTGTTTTGATTTATCACCTCCTGTTGACTCAACTAAGCCACCTTGACTTTTGCTCTCTAATTAAAATTACTTCACTGCTTTGCTGCCGAGCCTCTCTGTTTACTGGTTAGTATTATTGACCTTGCGTACTGAAATGTGCTAATGACCCTAATCACAGAAGTTTGATTGTCAGATGATGGTTGAGATAGGCCTCCAAATATGTACAACGTTAAAATTACGTTATGGTAGGTAGATAGCGCATATAGGTACAGAATGGCCGAGGCAGAAAAATCAACATAGTTGTAGAAGCCCAAGCACTGACAGCGAGAGAAAAATCTTTTAGGAGTCTCAAATAGAGCCACGGATAAAAGATTGACACTGAAACATAAGTGTCAATCTTTTATCAAATGAAATTTTCCAATGTTTACGCTGGAACTATCCATAAAAGTCTAGGGATAATTTCAATGATAAGGTTGAGGAGCCTGTTACTACGAGTACTTCCTCCTGTATTTTGATACATGTAACACTCCTTTTGGAGAATATTAGTTTGATGGAAACATATACTAAGTTTCAGTCAACTATTTCTAGATCGATTCAAACCTTCATTGGCAAAAAGCATCGTTTCATAATTTGGTCTGAATAGACAGCGTACCAATAAATTATTATAACACGAAGACACAAAACAATTCTTCTTTACTTCTTGTAAACTCTTACCGTCAATAGTCTCTAATTGTCCCTCGCAGATGCGTCTGGCATACGTCCAGCTCAGCTTCGCCGATACACCCGAGTAGTTGCCGCATTGAGAAACCTCTTTGTTGTAGGAGTATTGTTCGATTCCTTATCATCTCCACATTCTTCTGTACAAGGCTCTATTGTTTATGTCTTCTTTGTTCCGAGTATTAATCAATTACATAAGTGGTTGTGATAAATGTCAGTTTTGACGCGAGTGAGGCACAAGTGAAACAATGGGTGAAGAATGTCAGGATGGAGAAAGGTCGGAATTTTTTGTCGGGAATGGGAAAAAGAAAAGTTTTTAGTAATTGGTTGGATGGAAAAATAGGTTGAAGTCAATGGGAAAACTTCTGCCGGAATATTAAACTTTATAAAAACTCTTAGTCGTTTGCGGCCGGTGGCACAATTGTATTCTAGTTCTTCCGGTTAACACTGCGTCAAAACATGATAATTAGTTTGAGGTGTTTCGGTCTCGCTGTGGAGTACCATCTTCAGTCACTGATTGGCTGAAACTGAGCTACTTGTTGTCTGCTATCCTATTGGTGGTAGGGATGCTGACTGTCGATGTTCTCATTGGCCGTGACACTATAAAAAAAGACAGTATCGTCTCAGTATTGAAGACTTCTTCAAGACTGGCCGCCAGCTTTTGGAAAGTTTAATGCTGTCTTCTACAGTGATACCAAAGTATCTAAAGCTTTAATTGGTATGGTAGTTTAACTTTATGAAACCTCCGCAACCCACCTCGGAACTACTTGGTCCTCCGCCAGCTGAGGGCATCGACTATCTCCCTAGCTCGTAAAATAGATAACACACATTTCCAATTGAGAAATAAACCCCATTGTCCGACACCTTCGAGAGAGATAACTGTGTAAACGAGGAGGAAATAGGTTAAGGTCGTATTATGATACAGCAGAGGAAGAGATAACTTCACTTTTCTCCCGCCAAACAATACAACGCGGGAGTTCCGAACAGCTGGTTTATGTAAGTCGTGTCTGCTGACAGACCGTCAGCTCCGCCGCTGACCAAATAACCTCTCACGATCTCTGCGTACTATCTGCACGTGGATCTCGCTCATCTTTGACTGTCAGGCGAATTACGGAGCGCCAAGGTTGAATTGTGGAGTTCAAGTGTTCGTTGTACGTTTGTTAATGACCCTCGCGTGTTAACTTACACTCCACGACTGCAATTTACTGCGTGCGATGTCGTCATAGTGTGGTGAAACCGGGCAATTTGGGAATTTGGCAGAGCAGTCTTCACTTTGAAGTGCACGTAGTACTAATAGAGATGGTATTTGAATTGATAATAACCATGTCATCATGAAAATCTACTAGGTATGCAGGCTGAAAGTAAAGGCGCATTTTTGTTTTAAAACTTGTATAAGCGTAATGTTTTGACAGTATTTTTGATCACTTCAATCAAGATGTGTGAGGTGCCTTTAATTAGCAAGGCTGGCATCGTCAGAGAATTAATTTGGCTTAAAATACTGGTGTTAGCTTCCTTTCATTTTTGAAATCATCCAATGATCCTTATACCAACTAGATATTCAAACTAATCTCCATCAATATTCTATCCTTTTATTGCTTATATTAGATCAACATTTGTTAACACTTTGCGCTAGTTTAAAATTTAATTTAATTTTTGTTATGTAGCATTTAGTTTTAAAGAGAACTTTAATGCATTTTCAGGCGGTTTTCTGTGTACATTTGTTGATTTTTTCTAAACAATCCACCAATAGAGAGGACTTATCGCTTAAAGTGGAAACAAACCACGTAATCTTTTATTTTACAACGTACAAGCTACATGAACCAATTCAAAGGCTATAAACAGCTCAATAGAGTCAACAACGAAGTCAACCGAACAACAAGAAAGTTCAGCAATAAAACCAAATAAAGTGCACACCAGTAAAAGTTGCCAGCACATAAAGCAAACCAGCAAATCGTAAAGCCAATTCAACACGATCACACAGAGAAGAGTCATCAAACGCACTTAGCACTTCGTGTTTGGCAAGGATCCATTCTTGCTGCTGACACCAAAGATTATGTTATGTTAGGTGGTTTATGATAGTGCATAGATGCTACATTGCTGAGGCAGGAAAATAAACATATTTGCGGCAGCCAAAGCATAGATAGCACTACGAGGGAATTATTTTAAAATCTCAAGTAGAGCCACTGACGCACGCGCAAGTTCGTTATCGACATCGGGAAACTCGAGCATGTGGAACCAAGGGGAGATGGTAGCCTCGCAGCGCCATCTGTGCTCGGGCTGCCGAATTATATGATTTTCCTACCTCAGACATTTGGCATCTACGCGCAATCTACCTACCATAACATTATCTTTGCGGACACTCAAGCAAATGTACGCAGACGACATAACACTCAATAGGACGAGTTGACTTCTCCGTAACTTCTCAAAGGTCATTCTAATTACTGGACCCACGATTTATGGCCTAAGGCATCGCTTAACATATTCATTGTCGAATTTGCATTCAATGTTTGCTCGGTTATATAAGTGCAATTTAGTGTAGGGTGGTATTTGCGATGGGCGTGGATTTCATCGTCTTTGAATAAGTGTTTGAGTTAGTTTATGTAGGTACTATTCAGCTTTGTATTATTAATTACTCCTATTAAGGGAATCGTGTGTACAATTATTATGCTAAATTAATTTTAAAATAGAAATTTGGACGCGCGAAACTAAAGTAATTAAAAATGGTTGCAACGTTGGCGGCAAACCAAAAACGAATGGTAAGAAAAGAAGCCACACTCACGGCATCGTTTCGGCCTTCGGCCTCAGATTTTTATGGTATTTTATTGCAAGCTATAACAGAAACCACAACGTGAACACAAGTGTATTAGTTTTCGGACTACACTTACTGCTGTTATAACGAACGGCTAGTTTTTGGCCACCATTTTGGAATGACTACGGAGTCCATAATTTTTGGGTATTAAAACATTAACGCTAAAATACTCATTTATTTTAAATTTATCAAAATCAGATTGAATTTAATATATTTCTTTCAGAGAATCAAAATTTCTTTTTGTTTGTAAAAACGCCCCTTCAAAAAGGGTACCTACTTAATTTTTTTCGATTTCTGGCTAACGAACTTGACCGAGTTATTAACAAAAGAAACATTTTACCAAACTTCGTCAAAATCAAACAAAAGTGCAACCCGCACAGTGTACATATATACACAAACATATGTATACAAACTTTGAAAAAAATCCCTAACCGTGTTCTGAGGGTCAGGATCGGTGCTCGTTTCATGGTCGTGTCAGGGCCTTGCCATGCTCACTCATTTCCCAAAGGAAATTCGCTAACGAAACCCAATATAAATAAAGATCAAGTTAAGATCTAAGGCTTCCGGTTTACACCGTGTCACAGTTGAAATATAAATACAAATACTGCTAAACGTTTCGATCTCGCTGTGGAGAGTCATCCTCAGTAGCTGGTTGACTGGCTGAGACTCCAAGTTATTGTGTGTAAATCCCCTTCAGTCTCGTGAGAAGTGTTGATCCTCGTATAAACTGTAACATTGAGCCACCTCGTGGTAACGGTATAAGCGCTACAGTTTGCTCCAATGTGGGAACCCTGGCTTACATAACAAGTGATGATGATGATGATAGTAATGACCGCATTCACTCATTGTGCTGGGAGCCGACGCATTGTCTCGTCCGGTGCAATCCAGGCTGTGTGAAGTAGCAATGAGTATTTATAACTTATAGAGGCCCCAGCCCAGATACTAGTATGTCAGTCATGTTAGACGATGCTGAGATTAAAGAGGTCATCTCGACTAAACTCCTCGGAATACATATTGATACGGATGACTCTTGGGGAATAATGTGAAAATGTTGCCAATACTTTAGCTTTGCCAAGTTCTACTGCATGTTTCGTGTTGTAACTGTGTTCTGCTATGGCCGACTGTTCAACGTCTTCATGTTTTGTGAGTGTGATGTGTTCTGAACTCTCGTTGAAATTAATCTTTTAGTCTCGCCAATATACCCCAAACTGAAATTGCTAGGAATTGCAATGCAGTAGCCGAAGTATTTTCACATTATTACCCAAGAGTTATCCGAGAACCCATTGAAATAATTTAATAAGTTCAACAAAGAAGACAGCATTAAACTTTCCAGAAGCTGACAATCAGTCCTGAAGAAGTCTTTTCGATAGTGTCACAACCAGTGAGAATATCGACAGTCCCATCGGACGATTGGCAGCCCTGTGGCCAATAGGATATCATACAGCAAGTAGCTCAGTTTCAGCCAATCAGTGACTGAATCTGGTACTCTACAGTGAGATCGAAATATATCAAGCTAGTTATTATGATGTTTTGACGTGGTATGAACCGGAAGAACTATATGATAGTAGTGATACCGGCAGCGAAATTCTAAGAGTTAAAATAGTATAGAAATCATCAATAGATAATGATGTCATAGAGATACGTAAAACATTTAATATCAACACAACAACTAGTATTAAGAGCTTTGCGAAAGATTTGTCTATTTCCTCCCCATTCGGTAGAACAACTCCCAGCGAAGATTGAGAGGTTCTGTTATCTCTCTGTTTGATCTCTGTTGCACATGCATTGTTGCACGGCGATGTTACTCCGGTTTTCATGGGTCGCAGACTCGTGACCAAAGATCGTGAAGTATTTAATCTTTTCTTGCTTTCTTTACACGTCCTCTATTGTATTTAGTCACGGAAGAACCTGAAAAGTTAATCCTTTCTCAATGAAGATGTAGCTCTAACGGAGCATTCCTCTGGTGTCGAGTTTGGAAATCTTCTTCATTGCAATCTTTGGAAATTGTTGGAGTAAATGGAAGAGCTTCTACAATTTTATTTACTTATATTGACGTTTGGCTCAAAACCGTTACATGGCAGAGGTGAATTAAGTTGTTTTATAATGTCTTTAGAGGCATACAACGTTAAAGGTTATATCATATAACTGGAAAGGACATCTTGACACCTGCCAATGGTTCGAATCAATCTTTGTTTAGATCAGCTGTCATGCAAATCTTCATAAGATCAATTTCAAAACTCTGGGCATTCAAAGTTTTGATAAAACTGCAAGTTAAAATATTGCTCAAGCATATTTACGATTTGCAATGGTGAAGGTCGGCGGGCTTCAGGGCAAGACTGAACTTTAACATCCACTCAACTTTGCACTACTATGTCGATCCTCCAGGCAACACATACAATGCAAATGCAAATAGAAATGCAAATAACAAATACGATGAACTTGAATGAAAGAGAAAGGGCGAGGTGCAAGATAGTAATAATTGTTTGCTACAACAATTATTGCTAATGATATCATTCTAAAAAGACATTTTTTACAATTTTGGAGGAGGATCATTGAAGTCCGTAGTCATAAGCTACAAGCGGCAAATTTAAGAGAAAATGTATTCCCAACGTTTCGGGCAGTTGGAAAACTTCACCCGTTGGCAAGGGCCTAATCTAACCTTGACGACGTGAAGTTTCCTAACTGTCCGAAACGTAGGTAATAGTTCTTCTCCTGAAGGGGCCAGAAAATCCAAGATATAACTGCTGTAAATGGATCTTCGCCACTATCATGAACTTTAGATCTAACACAAGCTACAACTAACCACTCCATCATGATGCGTTATGCATGCGCAAGTAATTGTGTAACTTGAAGAAGATAAATTGCACCAGTTTGCCAAGGATTCGTGATGTTCTTGGTGTAAACAATGGATTGTCGGTCAGTAATGATCAACGGGAGGTCGAAGCGTTGTAGTCTTCAACGCACGAAAACACCCTTCAACTCTGTGAAGAAACTGCAAATCAAGTTCAAGTTGTCACAGTTTGCGAATATGTTGTTACGACCAATAATTGCTACGAGAGTCTCCAATTTTCAACGTTTCATATCTTCTTTTACAAAGATTAGTCTAGTCTACCCTCCTAATCGTACTTGGGAATTACTCAGTTCCTTCCCTCCAGATAAACAGATTTCTCTTTCCTCATGATTTGGGAGAATCCCATCAAAGACCGCTGGAAGTTGTCCATCACTGCTCAAATCACACCTCGTTTCTAGTTTGTGCTGAGGAAGTCATTTCTGGTGTTTTATTGGCGCAAGATTACTCCTCAACTTCCTCTAGAAAAATGACAAATAGTCTCTAAAGAAGTAGTTGTTCTTTACCGAGTTTCTTCTGGTCTAGGAAACTCTCTTCTTCCTTCACAGGTAATGTAGTTTGTAGTGTCACTAATGTTGACGAGTATGATAACAAGAAATTATACAAGACTGTACAGAAGTTGTAACAAGAGACAATGGTGACAGATAAAATCTCAGAACGAAATTGCATAAAAGGTAAACATAATTTCTTAGTCCATATACAAAGTGGCGCCATATGTAGTCTGAACCTTTAGTCACCTTGCCTTCTCACACCTTCACTTTGAGATGTTTATCACTCTTTGCCGGGTATAGTGTTGACCTTTGTTGCCTCTAGAATGCGTGCGTTACATCGACACCGTGTTGTTCAACGCCCAGAGATCTTCTTCCTTGTCTTTTGCTTTGTATGTTAAACAAGCCATGATTATAGTGTTGAATCTGAATACACGAATTGACGTAAGGTGTATTTTTGGAGCTTGGTGGTGTGCACTGCAAAGTTTTCTGGACGAAAAATAATAAAGTTACGTCGGTCGTTAGATATGCTAGATCATAAAGATATATAGGGTCGAACTTGGTAGAAATGTATAGTTCAACCAGACAACCTTGCATTTATCTGAACCACTGATAATTAAGAGGTTTCAGTATGATAGATCACGTCGATAAGGTATAAAAATGATCCAAGGGTCAAATGTAAAGTTGTTAGGTAAAAGGGAAACACAACATCTTGAGCATTAGCGGATCCGTGGTGGTTTGGTATCGCGCGCGACTCCGGAGCTCATCACTCCAGTGGCGCGGGTTCGATCCCCGCAGCCACCCCTTACAATTTGTAATATGACTATACGTAGCGCTAGGTAAATGTCGAGGTTGAAAGGTAGAGAGGACTTTGTAGTCCTAACATCGCCTCGTTAAAGAAGACAAACTTTAACTTTTTTCTGGAGAAACTTAGAGCGCATTGTCTGAGATAGCCACTGAGGCGGACCCTTAAGTATAACCTGAATCGTCATAATATTATTTATTTATCAATCACCTACCCAGCGTCAAATTATTCTTACGTTCGGACCTTTAATACCACCCCATCCCAAATAATACGATTCCGTTGAACAAACTTCATCTTAAATTCATCCAACTCGCCAAACATCCCAGCCACTCAAGCACTACACGTGACTACTAGACTAGAGTAGTTAGTTCACATCCTGGTTGTAAAATGCAGCGCATCATGGATTCAGCCTGCATACTGCAGACCTTGCTGCGGAATGTGACTGCTGCAGAATCCTCTGCAGTGTTCTGCAGCTTACAGCTCTGTTTTGCATAGTACTCGCGCACCGCGCCGCGCGCATTCTAATGAGTTGGACGCAAAGTTGCAATAAGCACTGGCGTTTACAGGAATGTAGCTTTGATATCTTCATGGACTGTGTACAAATCGTCTGAGTAGTATTAACCTTGTGAATTGTTTGGATATCTTACAAAGAAAGTCAAGAGTTTTGTGTATGTGTGTATTTTCAAGTTTTCTTTCATGCCATTGAAAAATATATCTTTCCTATCAAACAGATTGAAAACTATGAAAAATTATAATTCTAATATAGAGATAATGGTTTCCATCTTATACACCTTTGAAATATATCCATCTTATTCTTTGTGGAATTCTTAGAATCGTACTTATACTCTACTCTACTCTTATACTCTATTTATACTCTCTCTTATGCGTCCATACTGCGCAGGCCTAAGGGTATCTAACGCACGGTACTCAAGTATTACGTAACTGTGTGCAAAGTTCGCACGGCTTATAACAGATTGGTGGGCCACAGTTGATTTAAGTGATACGTTTAATGGCTCGAAGACGTTTAAGTGATGACATGCGAGAGTTCGTGATATCAGCTGGTCGTCTCATCAGCTGAGGGGTGATCAGCTGTTTCATCACGTCTTAAACACAGATTAAATAGTTGCAAAACCACAGATTATACTCGGTTTAATCTTCTTACCAATGGTTTATTTCTTTTCTTGGGTGTTACATAGAAAATATTTGTTTTTTGTGCATGAATACTTTTGTAAATAGAAAGGAGGGATTATCAGATTTAACTCAAATGAAGATAGAACATTTTCCACTATTCAAATAATACATTGACCAAAATATAAGAACTAATGATTTCATACTTTAAGGGTCAGCCTTAAAGGGGACACCTTAGGGAAACCCTAAATGTGTTCACACAAGGAGCACACAACACTACGCGTAACAACTAGAAACAACAGAATGTCTTTCAAATAATGCGGTATCACTGACAAAATCGAGCTCTTGCAAGAGTTTTACGCGGGTACGTTTTCTCTCTTTCAAAACAGTACCTTTTCTACAAATTGGCTATGAAAACGTACGGTTTTCATTATTTTTATACTTAGGATTGTAGATTTGTTAGGTAGGTCTACAAATTCGAGAAAATGCTCTGTGAAGACAATTATCAATAGACAAGTTTAAAGACTTTGACTTCTTCCAGACCCTTGCATGGGCGTCGGACCCTTAAAATCGGATTTATCTACACTGAAATGGAGCACTATACATGAGTCAATGACAACATCAAACATATACAGTTGGCATCCCTGCTCCAATGGACGGTTTGCAGCGCTGCCACCAATAGGATAGCAGACAACAAGTATCTCAGTTTCAGCCAATCAGTGACTGAAGATGGTACTCCACAGCGAGACCGAAATATATTAAGCTAATTATTATGATGTTTTGATACGATGTGAACCGGAAAAACTAGATTATAGTAATGAAACATCGATTGCTCGAAAGCGATCCGTTAAGACATCTGTAATACTTCTCCGTTGTTGGGTATCTGCTCTAATGAATCTAATATACTCGTACGAGGAACATCAACATCAACATGGGTGTCAAGGTAAGTAGCCGAGGTTAACTGTCCTCACGGCATTGTCCATTTACCCACACAAACTGCTCGATTAAACCGGTTACCTTACTGTAACATTGTGTTGATGGTCGGCATTGTCATGCAGTTGGATGATTGGTAAATGGTAATTGGCTATTCGATCATGGGAGAAATTGCCAATAGAGAATTAGTTATCAGCTATGTTTAGAGCTGTCATGTTCTTGTTTCTCTACGACTTCTTAAACATATTTTTTCTTTCAGAAATGGGCGCTATAAGGGGTGTAAAAATACGCTGGCGCTTTGCTTAGCGGATCCGTGGTGGATTGGTATAGCGCACGACTCTGGAGCTCATCACTCCGGTGAGGCGGGTTCGATCCCCGCAGTCACCACTTACAATTTGTAATTTGACTATACAGTGACGCCAGGTAAAGGTCGTGGTTAAGTGGTAGAGAGGGCTTCGTAGTCCTTACTTCGCCTCGTTGAACAAGACAAACTTGACTTTTTTAATGATCCATTTGTGTAGTCAATTCGGACCAGTTTATTTGGTCACAACCATAATTAGCATAAATACTTTGATTAACTCTCCTGACCACATCCTTTAGAATAATTATATTTTCTTTTTAAGAAAACAGCGATTAAAATAGATACAGCTTTCAACACAAAAATGATTACCCCTGCATGTCTCTACATCATTAGTGAAATAAAACCAACAATGTCAAATGTGTAAGCTGTGTAGTAATGTATGTTTAACAAGTATTGTTCCTGTGTAAATGTGTAATTGCGTGGTGATGAGAAAGTTGTGATTCGGAAGAGAATTATGAGAAAAGTGTCACGAATTTTCTCACGGTGCAACATGAATAAACTGGTAGTCTGAGTTAATACGTTCAATGGTAATAGCAACAAACTTCGAATTAACTTAAGAATCAAAAACTATAGAGTTCGTATTTTACAGTATGGGGAAACTCACCTATGGGCTGACTGCTCGGCGATCTGGAACCTGAAACATTTGGTACTTTTGTATATTTTTGCTATATCAAAATCTATACCAAAATTATGGTAGAAAATAGTTTTTGCCGTCTTTTTTGTCTGGCTGATTGTTTTTGTTTAATTTGTGTTATACATGTAGAGTACAGTAACTGTCTCTATTGTATCTTGTATGTAAGTAGATACAGGACTTTAAGAGCTATAAAAACATTGTTTATAAGTGGAACATCAGAAATGTGGTTCCAGTCCACCAAGATAATCGGTTTGATATTTAACTCTTAGGCTTTCGCGGCAGGTGCCAACTATAATTGTTGAGTCATAAGTCATAAATACAGTTTTATTGCATAACCCCCATTTAGAGGGGAAACGTTAACCCTCCCCCCAAAAAACTTTCAGTGTAAATATACTCCCTAGTTTTGCTTTTGAGATGTTTTGACTCCTTGACCAGTAAAAGCTGGATGAACCGTACAACAGAGTGCCTTGACCCACCACCCAAGGCACCGTCTTTCCCCTACACTATATGTATAAGGGCAGCCATTGTCTGTAGGTAGCAGAGTCGTGGGTGTGCTGTCTTGCCTTACGTGCGCATTCGTTGTGTAACTTCTAGCTCATCTGAGGACAAGTCAAATGCGAGAGAGGTAAAGAGTCAGCTGTTTTTTTAAATTGTTGATCCATGTGACCTTAGGTAGTTTTAATTTCCATTTGCTTAAAACACAACTTACAAAACACTCTGTATAATAAAATGGTTAGCATTAACCACCTGAAATTCAATGAACGTCCGATTGGGAAATTCGTTGTGAATTGTATTCCTGTAAGGAAACGGCAAAGTATAGTATTCCGTATGAAATTGGGAAACTGTTACCAACGGGTCTGCAACTAAACTGTGCTCAATTGAACTCAATTAAGAAAATACCCATACTTAATTCTAACGGCTGCGTTCCTTTTTTTTAATTTTGACGACGCCTGGAGAGGGACGGAGACGGTGCACCGGCTCCAGAGGTTACCAAATCCGATGCAACCTGATCACTCCCGCCCCTTCAAACCACTTTCCACGACCTCAAGGTCACCAGGACAGACAAAACCAACAATCAGAGATCCACCTGGTCCACGGACTGGTTTCGTAGCTATGCGTGTGATGAGTAGTCTAGGTGATGATTATGAATTATACACGGTTTAAGTCAATTTAGGAGTGTTGAAAGGCGAGTGACAAATTGATCTTTCTGTTTGAAATTTATGATTGAGTTGTTTGTTTGGTATCACTGGGCCGTTTCTTGTGTTAAGGACAAATTTCTCACAGAGTACCACAAAAGGTGCGGAAATAATGTCTAGAAAATGAATTATATTAGGCAATGCACATTCTTCTGTAGACCACATTGGGTTAAAGGAAATGAAATGTCTAGTTTGAAAGTACACCGGCGAGAATATTGGTTGCCATCTCTTAGAAAACTTTTAGGACCATTCTCTTAAAAACTAATTTTCCAAGGTGAAATTTTTGCGCCATGGAGATTTTTTTTAGAAGAAAAGAAATCCTTCTAAATACAGACTTAAAGAGAACTTCAAGCGGTTGCAGCCAATGGAGGAACTGTCTGTCGGGATAATTTTCAGACTCACATGGGATATTTTTATAGCGTTGTGCGCCTAAGTGAAAATTAGCCTAACTAAGGTAGACCAAATATCGTGAAGATTATTTTGGATATGTAATGAAATCTATACATATCCCTGATAAAATGAGTAATGCATAAAGTGATGGCAACCAAAAGCGCTCGGATATTTGAAAACAAGAGCGAATGAAATTTCCACTATAATTTGTATTTGCATTTCGTGATTTGTAGCTTCTTAAAGTCAGTAAAAGTGCCAATTTGGATTTCCGTTCATATTTCCAATTACCAGTCAAGAAATACTCCAAAGATATTTACGTACTCTCAGAACCAGTACGGAAACGTCACGCTACACTGAGCTGGTTTAATTACCCCGGCTGACACAAAGAGGTGTGGAGGCAGAGAAGATGAAAGACCAGAGGACCGCAAGGTTCACGGTCATGAAGGAGCAAGGACGGAGAATGTGAAGATTGGCTCACCCTGTATATTCGCGACGCTTCCTACACTGCGCCGTGCAGACGCCCAGACTATGCACTGCTTGCGTAGATACCTTGATGACGAAAAAACTAATTTAGACTTGAAAATGACAACTGATGAGTTTTAATTACAAAGAGATGTGTAGAGAAATCAGTTAAAGAGCAGGAACACATGTTGGATGGATGAAAAATGGTGATATCCTAGACACGAAGAATATTCTTTTGAATTGCTGACTATGATTATTATTGAATGATGATTTTCAAGACATGCAAAAGGTGCAGTTGTTATTCATACCTCGTGACATTTTGCACAGGTTAAATCTGCTCAGATAATGATTTAGGGAGTGTGAAGAAAGTCGAAGATCAAGAACAATAGAGTATTCAAATCGAGCAAAGCGGATATGTTCAAAGAACAACAAAGGTGTAATTTGCATCTCAATATGAGTAATTCTGTTTTGGAAAGACAATTTACTTATCTATTTTCATTTGGAATTGATGCAGTTGACTTCGAAAACCTTAGAAAGACACAAAGTTGCCAATGTACAAGAAGGCACACACAATGTTATTAAGTCAGTTTTTATATTGTAATTTTTAAACGCACTAAAAAAATAGCTATTTTCCAACACTACTGACATCCGTACGCATTTAAACTAATTTGGCTTGGAAATAAGCCGATAAACCTCTCGACACTTGTGGTTTCGAAATCAATTAGGAATTCAAACACGAGTCTCTCCCCTGCCCACGGAGTAGAGGTTACGAAATCTGGAGATGTATCGGACTCAAAAGTGCCCCAGGGTCACGTGCTCGTGTGATGACTGATACGATCAGCTGATAACACTTATCATGTGTAGCAAGTCCTATCTGAAGGTCATCTGAGCTCGGGTAAAACGGTGTTATATGTATAAAATTACATGTTTTTGAATTATGGTAAAATAGTTTGTTTATGGTGTAGGATGGGGTTTTCTGCAAAGGTTGAATTTTAATTTTCGTGAAACAATACATCACATCTTTAGCGGACCCGTGGTGGCTTGGAATCGTGCGCGACTCCGGAGCTCATCATGCCTCTGGCGCGGGTTCGATCTTCGCAGTTACCACTAACATTTGTAAAATGACTATGCGGTAACGCTAGGTAAAGGTCGATATAGAGTGGTAGTCCCAACCTTTAGACAAACTTTTCCCGTTACATTTTTTTACATGTAATGGAAGCATTACACATTGTCCAAATCTAAACCGTTTTAATTATTTAGGCTGACAAATTTTAAGGGTGCATGGGGGGCGAAAAGTGGCGCTGACCAGCAAATTTAGTTCACTAATGGGCGTTTCGAGCGGCTAGACTTAGTACACACGCCTTTTAGAGGCGTGCAAGCCAATGAGAACGTCTACAGTTGGCATAACTGCTCCAAGTGACGGCTGGAAGCTCTGTGACCAATATGTTAGCAGACAGCGAGTATCTCAATTTCACCCAATCAGTAACTGAAGATGGTACTCCACAGCGAGACCGAAATATTTCAAGCAAATTGTAACGATGTTTTGACGCGGTGTAAACTGGAATAACTAGATTACAGTTGTGACACTGGCCAGAAATGCCTAACAGTTGAATTTCAAACAAATTTCTTGAGCGAATTGGAGCAATACAAATTTTTCAATGATGATCCATTTTTCAACAATATTTTCATGGCTCTAAAAGTCCTGTACATTTACGTATTTTAAAATCTGAAAGTCGGCTTCTTAACCATCCTAAAGACTATATTAAACTTTTTTTAAATCTTGAAACTCATTGTAAAATTAATTATTACGATGGAATTTTTCAACCTGCAACCCACTTATTCGTAATTTCTACGAAACCGAATTAACTCATATAAAAATGACTTTGACAGAAATATTTGTCATGAATCAATTACAAGATTGCCTTGCATTTTCAAACATTTTCGAACTTAGCACCAAACGTCTCTATTAAATTTCTCCAACTCTAACTTCCACAGTAAACTGCGAGATAATATTAATTTATAGACTTAATCTCTGATATGGCGGCACGATGTGTCAGCTGTTATAATGTTTAATCTGTGTGAAAGTCAAGTGAACTATCATGCGAGGCAAGTGCAGGTACATTGAACATTAACTGTAGTAATGCGTCTTACTGGCTGGAAGATACATGGGAACCCATAAATTTGATTTATATTTAGAGAAATTCATAAGTATGGTCAAATTTCCATTGATCGTTGTGTTATTATACAATATGGAGAATAGTCGGTTCTAGTTTGTACAAGACTACACTTCACCATCCATCAAAACCCCTCATATCACCCACCTTTCATCCCCTATACACCTTAAAATACTCCTTAAAAGTGTTCGGTGTCTCAAGTCAAAGCATCAAGGTCGCATCTTACGTTTAGGAAGTGTCATATGCTCTTTATGGTACTGTGAAAGAACCCTATTTTTAGGGCAGCAGATTTTCCAAAATACTTTACTTAAAATGTCCAACTATTTTTTTAAGCAAGCTTTGAAGTCACAGCATGTCACATTACTCAAAGTTTTGGTGAAAACCCCGTTGATGTATAGTTTAAATATTATTAATTTGCGTTTATAGTTACTTTAGTTGGTCAAACATTGTGGTACCTCCTGGGATCATTTGTAACAAACATACAGTATAATGACTTTAGAGAAAGAAAATTTATTAAAGAAATTAACATCTTCTTACTTAAGTAAGCTGCATAAACAAAGAATACTTGTTGCTAAAAAGGTGGCTTCTTAAAGTGATTACCTTATAAAATATTAACCTTCGTCAATCAGCACCAAAATTAACCCATAGAGGACAACCAGTTAGTTGAAACCATTGCTAAGCCTTCCAGTAGATTGATCTCCATAAGTCACTTACACGTCGTCATAACCACACAAAACAATCTCACATTTTTTACTTTTGACCCACCCTGTAGAACTATGCAACTGTCACTTATCTCTGTGGTACCACGAGACGTGGTGATCTACAGCCGTCACAAAGTCGTGGGAGACGACGACATTGAACTCTGAGGTATCAGCTGTACAAAAGCACAAAGCTCATCTCAAGAGATACTTCTCGCCGCTTTGAAGCGGAGGTCACGACTCCATCTACAGAATCACTGCCAACAGTGTGAGCGAGTGTTTGTAGATGAGGTTGAATTTTAACTAGTAAAAGAAATTCGTGGGATTCCCTGCATGGATGAACGTGACTGGCTATATCATTATGGAACGTACAGTTTTCGGAATTAAAACAAAAGAAAAGGTTTGTCTTGTTTAACGAGGTGAAGTTAGGGCTGCAAAGTCCTACCTACCACGCAACCTCGACCTTTAACTAGCATTAATGCATAGTCACTTAATAAATTGTCAGTGGTGACTGCGGGGAACGAACCCGTGCCAGCAGAGTGATGAACTTCAGAGTCGCGCACGATTCCAACCCGCCACGGGTCCGCTCTACTTGGACAGTGGTCTGACAATCGAAGGGCCAAAGATGCTGCCAAGTTTAAAGAAGAAAGCAGGCTAGCCATGTAACCAATAAATATGTTAACATAACAATAAAACAGAAACAAACTGAGAGTAGTTACTGTATTATGTTGTTGTACTGCGGAGACTTCAACGAGCGGTGACGAGGGTGGCGGCGTAAATTGCGAGTAGCGAAATACGTTTTGAACTGGATAGTTTTACTTTTCGCAAAATACTTTTCTGATAGGCTAAATTATAAAAGTACGTCATCATGATTAAGTACTAAGACGAAAAATATAAAATTGTTCTATTTATAGGATGTGTCATCAAAGATTTGAAAAAGCTGTTCACGTTCTTTTGCATCAGGTGAAAAGGTGAAAAACCAAAAAGGTTATGGATTTTTCAAAAGAGCACCGAGTTTCTTGTTTTATACAAATTTGAATAAAATCACCTTTTTCTGTAAAAAAACTTCTACAGAATCTATTTTAAAATTAAACTGTCTTTCCTAAATAGGTAATTATAAGGTGAAATCGTTAAGCCAAAACATATAGTCTTCGTTGGGACCATGAACTGCGAACAACTACACAAGAAACCGTGTAAAGCCAATTATAAAACCGATAATACACGTAAATATAGTAAAAACTTGGCAAACTATAAATCAAGCTGATCCTCGTTGTAACAGATTGGTTTAATTGACCACAAACATGATTAAGTATTAGGACGACAAATATACAAATTGTCTATTTATTATTGTATTCAAAGTTTTAAAGAAGCGGTTCGCGTTATTTCATATCATTTGATGCATCATATAGTGAGTATCTCTGAACACACTATATTCCATACTATACGAAATATAAAATAAAAATCTCTAACAAATGCACAATCAGCTGTGTGGTAGTTGGCATGATTGCTTCGCCTCTCACCACACAACAAGCCTCTCTTCAGGAAACCCTTCAAGTGAAGCAACTACAAGAGAAGAATGGCGTGCGTGTCAAGTTCATGCAAGAACGTGTGAACACGACATCTGGACACGACTGTTGCATTGTGGGTAGTCTTGTCGTCGTGTCAAGGTCAGCTGACACACGTGACGTCATAGGGTTCCACAGGGAGCAATCTTTGGTCTTGCTATTTTTAAACATACTAAAATCAAAATTGTGCCGTTAACACCCAATTAGGTTTGGTTGAATAAGTTGATGACATTACACTTTTTCTACGCTAAGATACTCTAATGACGAAAAAGTTATAGAAATAGCTCTCATTCAATAGGTTCGAGATCCATCAAACAACTCATTATTCAATTGTTCCCCCAATTTGACGAAGGTTTCAATTTGTCATCTTCATCGGGCTGTTTAGGTTCAACTGTGGACGTTTCATCTAGTCATTAGGCAACTATCATATCTTTTAAGCTTTAAAACAGATAAACTAAAACCGCCAGATGTACACAGTTTCTTATTACAAATCTCTATACGCGTATAGATTTTCGCACAGTAAATGTATCAATATGCTGACGACACAAAGCTTTTTGTCGTCCACTAGGATCATGATGATACTACATGGCGACTACAGAATAAGCAAAATCCATTTTTAGCCTTATTTCCACATAAAAATCCCAGGTACATAAAAGAACTACAACAATAGAAAAAATTCAAACGAGACAAAACACCAGTCAACAGAAAACACGTTTTTTGGAATTCCAAAAGAAGCCACTGGAGGCAACTGAAAAGCGACTATTTGAAAAACACTTGAAGACCTGCTACAAGATCAGCCTTCTTCAATGAATTGTATAACTTGGACACTGTACTTATCTTGACGATAATGTAAAAAGATACTTTGACATGTGATTGTCTCAACGTTCTGAGCCACCACTGGAAGGCGTCCAACTAATGAAGCAAGCAATTACATGAACCACCTGGACACATCTGTCAACTGGTAGTGTTGGGTCAGGCTTGACTGACAGTGATCTGTAGAGAGATGAGGTCGCTGAATCAGGTTCAATCAGACAGATGATGTGATTAATCATTCTAAGACATAACAGTTGTGTAAACAGAGTGATGATGAAATCTTTACTCACCTAAAATGTTTGTTTTTATGCTTTAGGATACTTTTGTTGTAAATTGTTGGTAAAATAGTTGGCTCGCTTCTCCAGTCCTTGGTTGTTCATGATCAGTGCAGGCTGGTGAAAAGCCGCCTGACTTTGTTTACAAAAAGACGTCTGTGTTGGCGTCGAGTCTTGGAACCCTTGGGTACCTTGGTCCGGGAAGGTCGTGAGCTCGAAAAATGTTTAAGGTGTAGCCAGCTTGAACAGTTTTTTGTGTTCCAATGGGTTGCATAGGAGGACTTACATTTACTTTACATAAAAAAGATGTAAAGTATAAAAGATATGTATTTTTAATTTCAAACATAAATTGTAAAACCAAAACACAAATTCAAGAAAAGAAAGAAATGTGTGCGTTTTTTTTATCAAGCGACTTTAATAATTTCCGAAACTGTCTTTGGGGAGTTTAGGAGTTTTGTGGCAAAATGAACCTATAACCGCATCATCCAAAACATGATATCTAAAAAAGACTCCATGACGTTCAGACACATCAACAACGAATCCTTCTAAATGATATTTCTCTAATCGAAAAAGGACCATCTTGCTTTTCCTGTTAATCGTGATCACATACAAGATGCCAACAACGTAATAAAGCAATTCCGACCACTCGAGCTCAACAAAGAATCCACATCAATGAATTACAACGAAGGAGAAAGGCTGCAGAAAAATGCCAAGGCGAAGAACACTTAGTTAATCAAAACCGTCCATCCTCATAAACTGGTGGAGAAGAATGAAGAACGATGTGAGTCCGCAGAGTCCTCTGCTGAACTTTATCTTTGGACAATCACGAAGTCGTGAAATGATTGAGGCACTCGACCATAGCTGCGGAAAACTCTGATCGAAATTTACGATCGCACAATGGTCACAATGATCGCAATGTCTGATCACAGATGTGATTTACGAGCTCTTCTTGTCACGCTGCAGTTCCTCGCTCTGCAGTGACGCTGGGGTCTCTTGCAATCTTAGAGATTTTCCTCATGATGTAATGACAATATGAAATACACTAAATAAAATGGAGATAGGAATGACTATAAGGCATGGACACGCTAGCTTGCTTGTGTTCTATGGTAAAGTATGTATAGTATGTTAGATATACAAATGAAAAAGCTTAACAAAATGTCATTCGAGCCCAGAGAATAAATCTTTGAACACAACATAACGACCTAAAAGGTAATCAGTACTGGTCGACCATTTGGTGTTATCCCGAACAAACAATTTAAAACTCCTGATTTTCTTGAGATACCTTATACCTACGATATTTATCATATAAAAAAGTGTTGTTTGAGATCACAATGTACTGCTGTAAACCATCACTACTTGAAAAAATCCTATTAGTTTGGTAGTAGAACAAAGAATACAGTACGACATTTCTTCGATTTTTTATTTACGTCACGGTCTAATGAAGGAGAAAATAAAAATGTGCTTAGCGCAGTTGTTAAAACCTTAAATAAAATATGAAACTAAATTGAATGAACAAATATCCGATAAAAACTGTAAACTTGTGAAATGTCCCAAAAATACATGTGTTGGCATCGTTCTCATCTGGACAAAATTTAATATCATGACCACTACTACGCAATCTTGTAACAGAAACATTGTATCAAAAAGGTGTGTAACAGTTTTCCAGAAAATTATCAGTGTAGGTCAAATATAGTACTAGACACCACTCAAAACAACATTTTCCCAGACTCACTTGTATCGTATCTAGAAGTACTTGATCTATCTAGGGTACTTTAGAAGCCTTGGGCCTCTTAGTACTTATAAGAATTTTACTTCTTCCTTTTACCCTACATGCATAAGAAGTACTTGGGCTTCTAAATTCACTAGACTTTAACAACATTACACACCGATATATCCCAACATTGACTTTCCCACCATCGTCTCACTTATGAACTGGGTGCAAGTGGACGAAAGAACACCCTTCTCAGACCAGTCTCTCAGCTCCTCCTGTTACACAAGTGAACTCCTTGGTGCTTAGAACACCTGACACCTCTGCGGCCTACTTGTGCACGGATTGCCACTCATGAGATGTCCAGGCAGGTTGAAGGACTCTAGGATGTCCTAGGTTGGCCCACCTGATGACGCAAGGTGTTCTGAGATCGTGCATCCTCTCTCCGGGCCACTTCAAGGCGCCAGGACACTCCCACTGCTCTGTCGAGCGATCGGACTTGTTAGGACGGAAATGGTTCAACTTCGTCAAGAATGATAAACATGCCATAAAAATTAGCTTAGGCCTCTGTCAAATTCTCGCTGAAGGCAAATTTCAAAGTGGTTCCACCCCTTCTTTCTCGTCGCCAAACGTTGCGTACTCTAGGAATATATCGGTCCTTCTACATGATGCATTGGCATAAGTAGTCTCTTCAGCAATGGACGGCAGGATAGATTAATAAAATAGGATTGACCTCCGACAACAGTTCATGTCCGCCAAACATGAACATGCTAAGACAATGAACTAAGACAATGGCATCTGCAAAGCTCAAACTAAACTGTTAATCATCTGGCGCTCTCGTTTAAACAAAACAGGAAATATTCACATAAATCAAAAGTTCACAAAATAATTATCAACAAACATTTCGTAGGCCTATTTATTGCTTTGCGCCGGCATGACAGTAGTAAGTTATCCCGGACTTTGGAAAGTTTAGAGAAGCACTGTCAGATACTGAGACATTTCTTGGTGCTTGGATCTCAATGAGGTGGACTTAAACTGGAGCCCTTTACAATTTAGCTTCACAGATTTTCGTCCTAAAACAGTTTGTAAACCTCGTATTTTTCCAATGAGTCAGGTTTTAGGCCTTTCCTATATAACACCTCAATACTGTCTTCAATTTGGTCGAAATTGTGGTGGACTTTTGTTTAGTATTTGTACCAACCGACCAGTGTTCACCAATGTTTGTTTTAAGAAACGCTCTGTTTGTCCAGAGTCAGTATAAACTACCGACGCTCAAGGAGAGATGATGTAACCCAGTGCCAAAAATGTTCTACGTCCAAGAACTGATGATCCTAGCTTGGCGGTGCGGTATGGAAGGTGACTGCGGTTGCGGTTCACACGCTGCGGTCTCACTGTGCGTGCTCTGGCCAACCTCAGCTCGTGACATGAGCCCGACTCACGTACCTCAACACAATCTTCTTGCTCGTCATCCGCTCGGTCGTCTTTTTGCATCCTTCCCAGATGAGATCCTCGGTGGAATAATGTTTCCCTCAGGTGGAATCTGTGCAGATAACTGACCTAAGTATGTTAGGAGGGGAAATGTTTCAAATTTGGATTGGTAGCTTCTTAGCTATCCCGGTGTGAACATTCCCTTCCTTCCACCGCCACCCTATGAAGACTGGGTGACCAACCGAACTGGCATAAAAATCCTCGACTTGCGCAGGTTTTTATTGGGGAAAGGGGGTAATCTGCCCCGTATTGAAAGTAATGCGATAGTAGTAAATAAATAATGCGATAGAATCTGTATCTTAGATAAAATTTTATCTGAAAATTTTTTGAAGGAGCCAACATTTTCTAAAGCGTTTTTGAACAGTAAAGCCAGGATGGAGCTCTCCCAGAAGAGCTTGAGAAAGCGTATCTTCTACCCCCTACAATTTTCAGATTCTTTTAGAGGTTTTCTACAACACTTTACCTGATTGATAACGTAAAATATTTTAAATTAACCTTTTTACTTTGAAGTCTGTAAACAGCTTAACCGAAGTAAGAACCTTCGAAAAGGATAACATTTGATACAACCAGCGGTAATTCTTTACTAACCAAACATATGAGGAATATATTACATGTAAGCGTGGCGGGTTGGAATCTTGCGCGACTCCGGAGCTGATCACTCCATTTACTTAGGTTCGATCCTCGCAGACGCCTCTTTGTTCAGTCACGTTGTGGTTACGCTAGGTAAAGGTCTGGTGAAGTGGTAGAGAGGACTTTGCAGCCCTAACTCCTCGTTAGACAAGTCATACTTACTTTTTTCATGATAAATGCCAATATTCTTTTGAAACTGTTGTCAGTACGTTGTCATTTGACTAAATACCGGTCGTGTCCACCTATAACTGATTATTTAACAACACAAGTCTTGCGCAAACAGTTCACAGCACACAATGAAACAACACATAACTCGCGGCGACTCAGTTAACTGCGAGACTCAGTTTGTTAACTCACTAGTTGACAGTGAGTTATAACTCATTGTTTTAGAGTTAGTTTAAACTAACCAATCTCACGAATAAACACATACATCATTTTAAATGTAACAACTCAATATGTTAACAACATTGGACTCTATACGGAATAAAAGCGATATTATCTACTTCTAAACCAAGCCCGGGTTCAATTCCTAGCCGCAGTAATAACATTTCACGATGACTGCTCCCCGAAGTCTCGTTGGTCTATTAACTAATGACCCAATCTGGGGAACAGTCGACCCTAGTTTGTAACAAGACTACAGCTCATCATCAATCAAAACACTCATCACACTCATCATTATCCCATACTCACCTTGAAGTACCCAAGAGTGGTCGGTGTCTGAAAGCAAAGTAAACATAGGATAACAACAACCACACTGAGGTTTTTAACTCCAAAGGGAGCATTTTCGGGAATTGAAAATATTTTCCCTATATTTTCAAGGTCGAAAATTGGGATCACTATTGAAACCGATCAATTTCCGTGTATCGCCAATTTCCACTATATGTACTGTACGGGTGGTCTGCCTCACCCTGTATAGAACATTGACATGTACCATTCCATCTATATTACTGCAAGTGACACCATACAGTGTTAAGGCCAAGGGCGTGTGAAATCCGGAACACTCTGTATAGCGGTCACCCGACAGTGACTTCATTTTTAGTTGACGCAATTTCATTTCAGTGACGATATCCATGAATCATCACCATTCTGGGTTGAACACATTAACCATTGTTAGCGGAAAATGACGTAGTGATCTGGTTTACTAACGCTGTAAAGCTTAGTGTAATGTTTAGGTGTGTAGATTTCAAATCACAAATAATTATAAAACAAATTTTTAAAAAATTGTGATTTTTATGAAAGTATTTTGAATAAACACAGCTATAAATTTGCACTGTTATTAAATGCTTGAGTTTGTTCATTCAGACGAAGTTTTAGTTTTAAACACAGATAAAATTAGTCTCTTCAGTTTGTTCGTATAATCTTTGTCCGTACAATAGCAAGGTCCCCGAAGCACTGAGTGATTCCCCAATGATCAGGAAGTGTATTTAAAAATATATTATATAAAAAATACACGTAGTACTATAAATTACATACGGAAGTAAAAGTACGCAAGTAAAGAAATATAGATAAAACAGACTAAGATCTAAGGCTTCCGGTTTACACCGCGTCAGTAATTGCTGTGTGCGTAGCAGTAATTGTATTTCAACTTAGAAGCCTTAGATCTTAGTGATGACACCGGCCGCAAAAGCCTAAGAGTTAAGAAAGTAAAATAGAAACGCCCTAAACAAAGAGTGTACTTGAGCTTAAGTCCAAGTCCCAACCAGGAAATCTTACATTCAAATTTCCTGAAAAAGTTTCAAAGTGCGTCATTTTGCGTTTAAATTTACAAAATGTCCCACATTTTTCCTGAGGGGTATTCTACAACCACCTGGCTTTTGGTAGATAACCCCCAAACCCCGAAAAGTTTAATGGGCCCCAGCACACTTTGCTTTGCTTTGAGACCCCGATCACTCTTAGCGGGTACTCTAAGGGGAATATGGGATGATGGTGAGTGTGATGAGTGTTTTTATGATTGATGAGATGAAGTTTAGATTGAGTCGTTGCCCAGATTGGATCATTAATTAATAGCCCAACGACCGATAGTTACCACGGGGAGTTGCCTTCGTGAAAAGTTATCACGATGGCCACTCCCCATGGTTCGGAAGTCACGTTAAGCTGTTGGTCCATTCCTTTGGTCGTAGAACCATTAACATATACCGGACAATGAAGAGTTTAAGAAACCCTAACTTTTTCCATAATTCCTAATATTTCAGTGAACAACCTCTAAGCCCCCCTTTTTTGCTGGGAGATACCACCCCTAGCCTCTGTAACGCTCATAGTCCAAGCGCTGTCTGCCGGGGGCCCGGCTACAGCCTGCGCTCTTGCTCATCAGACCTCAGTGACGGTCCAATCCATCTTCACAACAAACCACCTGAGCTAGCGATTTGCATTTTTCATCACCAGTTTCGTCACCGGCTGTCACCGGTCATACAGCACCGGGAAGTGGGAACTGTATACATATTCATTCACATGACAAGACTAGAGTGAAAGTGATCGCAATCCAGATGCCATTGTTTCACTGTTCTGTTCCCCCGTTTGATCAAGTGGTGATTGGACTATTCTTCTCGCAGATTGTTGCGTAATACGTGTTAAACGATTGGAGATTTTGGAGGGAAAGTTAAATTCAATTGGATTCTGAGGCTAGAGGCCCTTGCACGTGCCAACCTTTCGAGGCGATAGGGAGTGTGTAATAACAAAAGAATAAAGTTGAATGTTTATATTTGTATGTGATGTAGGGGTGTATTATACATCAATATTGTCATAAATAAAAAAATCAACAATTAAATTTTACCAGCGGTTGAGCTTACTTCAAGGTTAAAAGGTAAAAAGGTAAAGTTTGTCTTGTTTCACGAGGCGAAGTTAGGACTACAAAGTCATGTCTACCACTCAACCTCAACCTTTACCTAGCGTCATTGTATAGTCACTTGACAAATCGTAAGTGGTGACTGCGGGGCTCGAACATGCGCTAACAGAGTGATGAATTCCAGAGTCGCGCGCGATACCAATCCGTCAAGAACCCGCAAGGTTGTGTTTACTAAACGTTCTGGTGTTCAATTAAAAATGAAAGTGCCCAACTCTTAGCAACAAAATGTTTTATCAAGCAAACATTAATATACTTTTGTTCTAAAAAATCTAGTTTTTATTAAACTTAACTCTCAGGCTTTCGCGGCCGGTGTCACAATTATAATCTAGTTCTTCCGGTTCACCCCACGTCAAAACATCAGTATAATTAGGGTGAAATATTTCGGTCTCGCTGTGGAGTACCATTTTCACCCACTGATCGACTGAAACAGTACAAAATATTTTTATTATTTAACGCTTAGTTACTGTAGCTATTAATTTACAAACAGTATAAATAATAGCAAATCCACGCTTAGAAATACTTAAGAAATAATCCTTCTCAAAACGTGTAAATCCTCTAAACCTCTAACCCTGGAACTCAACATAGGTTTCAAACCACTTGCATCCTGTTGTGACGTAGTAACAATGTTGAACAATTAGTTACACGTACTCGGATGCGGGTAGAGGCGGATCTAACTTTGACCGTGAACCGTCGGAAAGCCGCAAACTCATCTGCTTGCATCGTGTGATCACAGATAATAGAACTTCAGAGGTCCAACGGGATAGCGAAAGTGTTTCGACTTTTAGGACCACTGCGAGCGGACCAGTGCGGACGCCATTGCCTCGCGAGTTGGCAGGTGCACTGAATAATGAGCATTTTCTTCAAAGAAGAAATTGCAGTCTGTATATGGTGTCTAGACTATTGTATGTGGAGTGATTAGATTCATTCATTTTTGCCTTGCCTTCGACAGACAGTCTCAGATTGTAGTCCATTAGTTATGTTGTATGAGACTAAGATTGAAGAAGTCTACTCGAAAAAAATCCTCGGAATACACCTAGACAGAGTGATGACGTGGTATTGTCACGTGGACAATTTCTGTTCAAAATTAGCCTCAGACATTTATGTTTTGAGACAACTAGCCAAATATTGCCCGACTCAGGTACTGATGACGGCATATTATGGACTAATCTACCCACACTTGTCCTACGGACTGGCGTTGTGGGGGAATGCACAAATGTAAACTTTTCTATACTGTTCATTCTGCAAAAACAAGCAGTTCGAACAATTGCAAAGCTACAGTGGAGAGTCGTGCAGACCAGCATTCAAAAACTTAAAAATGTTGACACTACCCTGCCTCTACATTTTGGAAACATGTCTTTTTCAAAAGTAAATGCGATCTCGTAAGAGGTTTAGATATACACTCTTACGAAACTAGCGGCAGTGAGAACTACCGAACTGGGAGACACAGGACGGTAGTTCATGAACGTTTGCCTTCTCAGGCAGGAGTTCAACTCGTCAACAAGTTGCCAAATTCGATTAACATTTTATAACCTGGGAAATTAAACGGGATAACATGTTTGTCTGTTGTAGATCGGCTCGATTGTGCGGTCCTCGAGGTTCTTCTAAATCGTTAAATATTGAATATTATTTGCCGTTTTCGAGCAGTTATCTATTTGAATTAGTCGGAGGTTCGCCCGAAATTGCCTTTTATAAAGAAGGGTTCTTCCATCGGAAGGGTATTGGAAATTGGTCCTTTTGTACATAATTTATATCCGTATAATTTAATTTAAAAACTTTCATGACGATTTATTTTCAATACCTTCCTACATTACAAACAAATATAAACTAGAACTTATGGTTTCCCAAGGGGCGGTGAACACCCTCTCACGGCATTATAATGACGATGAACCTATCTTTTTCATGTAATTATTTCATAGTGTTTTCTTAGAGTACGGTAGCCGCTCTTATATGAACTGTCGTTCTTTAAGCATTTCAACCCCAACACTCTTAGGATACTGTACTCTTAAGCTTTCACGACCGGTGTCACAACTACAATCTAGTTCTTCGGGCTCACACCGCGTCAAAACATCATTCTAATTTACTTGAATTCGGCCTCTTGGTGAAGTACCATCTTCAGTTACTGATTGGTTGAAACTGAGATATTTGCTGTCTGCTATCCTATTGCTGACAGGGCTGCCAATAAGATAGCAGACGGCAAGTATCTCAGTTTCAGCCAATCAGTTACTGAAGATGGTAATCCACAGTGAGATTGAAATATGTCAAGCAAATTATAATGATGTGTTGATGCGGTGTGAGCCGGGAGAACAACAATATTTTTGAACACCTCAACGTTGAGTACCACAATAACCATTTCAACCGAAACTAAAAAATTTGAAAATAAGCATCTACTAGGATGGGAGCGGAGTTGTATTAACCTCGACCATGAACTGCCAAGAAGCCGCATCTTATCTTCTTCCATCCAACGTAATTACAGCTTGTATAATTTGGCCAGAGTTGCTATAACAAACCGGCCGCTTCCGGTAAACACACTTTACCTCACATGTGTTCAGAGTAATTGATTCCACAGAGGATGCTTTTAGAAGCTTACTTCCAAAGAGGAAAGTGTTGGAAGTTATATTCCATAGAGGAAGCGGGTAGTTAACTAGCGTGTTAATTTAATTAGCGTGGTTTTCGTACAGAGCGTTGACCGTGGGGTTGGTTTTATGTTGATGGCTTTTTAATTGCGGTGTGATTATATCGTAGGAAATAGTAATTACGTTGTTACACTTACTTATTGCGCACGTGTACATAACCGTGCTTTATCTCCGATATCATAGAAATGTTTCGAAATTATGAAATTCCATTATATTCAAAGTAAACATGTATCCAAAATGCTATATTCCTCAACGGTAAGACGAATTTAGATCAAATTCAAAAAAGATAATAGAAATTTGTTAGAAAAATATTAGGCATAATGAACAAGAACCATGAACCACAAACCTACAGACATAAGGAAATAGAAGAATGCATTCAGACATTAAGAAATGAATATTGAAATTCCAGTTCTAGAGTTAGTTAACTGGAACGAAGGTACGTTCCATACTACGGACGTTTTTCGTAGTTTTTGAGTAAACAAAAAGTAGTAAATGTTTCAGGATTTCCAACCCCGTCTTCAGGTGAGTCAGGTTTTTCTAACAAGGAGTTAAAATGATTTACACAACTTTAGGAAATCCTTTCGCATTGAGTCACGAAGCCTGATTATAGGCTTAAGCTGAACGAACATAAACTTTGGGCGACTCATACATAATAAGAACAGCTTTTTCCAACACATTTTTTACTGAATCAGGAAATCCTGTAGTTTTATCATTTGGCCCATTATCAGAAGCAATTCAATCGATTTGGCTAATTTAATTCAATCCTTTCCTTCCCGCCTGCTGGCAAGGTTCCGGTCAAAGGTCATCGAGTTCTTCTCTGGACACTAAATTGGAATATTATATTCACTCTGACAATTCCTAACCTTGGAATCCCCCTGAGATGTCTGCATTAAACACATTACGCAGTCTGTGATCACTATAATCCCACTGACTTCCTGGACATTTACGTTGATAAACTAGTCTGTTTGCGTTTATCTGAGACTTATTGGGTATTATTTACGACTTGACTGCGAGTGAGATGCTACGTGATTGTTATGTAAAAGGCAGTTGTAGATACTTTGTTTATTGTGTTGTATGATAGAGGGGAATTAGTATACTATGTGTTGAGACGCAACGGTTCAAGTAATAAGTATGTATTAATTTTTTTGTGTGGATCTCCTTTAACATTCAGGGACGTTACTAAAAGGTTTTACAGGGCTGAAGCGGTGAAATTTTCAACTTGAAAACTACATTTTCCCAACTAGACTGTACTAACCACCCTTGCCGATTTCCAGAGGGTGTCCAGCATCTGGAAGGACGGAGAGAGGGCGAATTTGGGGCACTCCCTGGGGAAAATATGAAAACGTGAAAGTGATATGATGCATTTTCAGGCTTTTAAAAAGGGTCAAGTTTGTATTGTTTAACGAGGCAAAGTTAGTACTACAAAGTTCTCTCTACCAATCTATCTTGACATTTATAGGTTCACATAGTGATGACTGCGGGGATCGAACAAGAGCCACCGGAGTGATGAGCTCCGAAGTTGTGCATGATTCCAACCCACCACGGGATCGTTCTTAGACGAGTTTGTAGTTAAACCTGGCACACTACAGCTTCAGATGTTTCGGTGGAAAATGATCTTTATGATACAAGTATTCGCGAAAATACGGGTTTTTGTCGAAATGTATGTTGTTGTACAGAAACTATGACAAATTAAATAGTGTTTGTGTCGTATTACAAAGAAACCTGCAAAACAAGTCCATCCTTCCTCACTATATTATGCTCTGCGCTACCCTTCCACTATTAAAGTCTATTACTAAAGGCCTATTATTAAAGTCTACTAATAAAGTCTATTTTTGTTTATCCCAACGTTTTGTGCATCCATTGGTTTTAAATGAAGAGTCGTTACCCTTTTTTCAAGACAGACCTGCAAACACTTTCAATGGAACTTGGGTTAGCATTATCAATATTCGAAAAGCACTATAGTTCAGCTATTCTATTTGGATTTCAGCCTACCAAAATAGTTGTCTAGTAGGCATGCTACTCTCCCTGCCTCTTCACAAAATCAACAAGAGCATCCAAACATTGAGTAGCTCCTACTAAATTATTCTCTGTCATCAATTGCATCACATTAAGAGCACCCAAACTTTGAAGAGCTTCTCCTAAATTCTTCTATGACACCATTGCATCACAAATGACAAAACGCCACTGGTTTCACCGCAACGATTGTGCGAGATAAAACCACTGGTAGCGGTTTCTTTCTTCAGATTCTTTCCTCAGATTCACAAATCTCTCCTGGACAAGCAACTGGTTGATCAACTGACCTTCCGGAACCAGAGGTGGTCATTTGTTATTTTAGAACTTAGAACAGCTGTTAATCTTTTGGGTTGTATAACATGGTGGGCATCGTTGTTTTTAATAGCTGCTGGATTACAAATATTGGTTGGGGAATTTGGCGGTTTTCTTGGTTGTTAAGAGTGGTTGCTCAGTGCTGTTCGCAGTTAACTGTGGCATCGTGGTTTCAGAATTATTTCAACTACGAGGAAAGAACGATCTGCCAGAGGAAATTGCTATACACAAGTGGAAGAATTTGGTCGGTCAAGAGTTGAGTTAAAGGGCCAATAAAAAAATTAGAATACTGAAAGATCTGATTTCCGAAGAATTCAAAGAATTTCCGCCTTTCCGAAGAATTCAAAGAATGTCCTGTATTCAGTTTTGAAAAGTCTTCAAGGTACCGGAAGAAGATGAATAAAAACAATCCTAGTCAGAAAACCCACAATCCAGTGAACACCCATTACACAACATACACAGGCGCTTACAAAACTCAGATGGTCGTTGGAAGAGCCAAGTCACGACTTGGACAAACCAATTTTTGAGACCAAACCAGAGACCAGAGAATAATAACTGGTACGTAACAGCTGTTTCATCTAGCACTGAATGGTTGACTTGTTTAGTGTGAATTAAAGAAAGGTGATGCGGGCGGAAGTGGTGGTGAATCTGACGAAAAGTTACATTTGGCGCCCGCAAGGTAGGATTCTGTGAACGCTCCAGGAATTTCTATTCAACTGAGGTATTAAAACTAGTGAAGAGTTTGAAATGTTGTGGTTTTGCGGTCGCTATAGAGGAATTTACCAAAGAGAATATGAAAACGGTTCTAGGTGACAAAACAATGACATTTCTTCTACTTGTGGTTTGAAGTTAGATAATCATGTCAAACACTTTGTGAACTAAGGAATAATGCATTAGCCAAACCAAAAGCTGCACTAACAAATGAGGTTAAAAGAAGAAAAGATGATATAGAAAATCCTTTAGTACAATGTTCTTCTGTGAACCGCTATCCTATTGGGCCCAGGCCTGCCAAGTATCTCAGTTTCAGCCAATCAGTAACTGAAGAAGGTACTCCACGGTGAGACCGAAATATTTCAAGCACATTATAATGATGTTTTGACATTGTGTGAACTGGAAGATCTAAATTATAGTTGTAACTACGGTCGTGAAAGCCTAAGAGTTAAGTTTAAAGATAACGTAGTATCCCCAAATATGTGTTGTAGTATTTTTCGGCAGTTTGTCTAAAGAATGATGATCAAATATCTGACATCAACCAACTACCATGACCTCCAAGCAAACCAGACCACCGATCATCTGATCCAGATTTCATTGCAATCGCTCATTTCTCAATGTTCCCACGTTCTGATCCATTTCAGTCACCTCATCTTGGTCCATACAGGCTGCTGCATTGTCCGGTGAATTACATCATCGGATTGATATGTATCTGATGAACTTTTAATTGCATTATGTCCAAGATGAGAGAAAGGGCAATCAAGACTTCAAGGTTAGGTTACGCTTCAACTTTGATTAATCTGTGGTGATCATATTTGGTCAATTTTCTTCGTAGATGATGCATTCTTGGGATTATTATGTGTGATAACGTGTTATTATTTATGGGGGTATAGTTGAGGGCTATTTTCAGGGTTTGTATTTCAATAAAATGTCATTAATTGATCCTTACGATGAGGCAAGAATGTATAATAAATTATATAAACTTATACACTTTTGAACGCCTTCAAAGATTTTGCTCTACAGACTCCCTTAAAGAGTTTCTTGTTAAAAAATATGCTTTGACGGAAGTTGTGTTTTTGACTTAAGGGACTTTCAGATCCCCTAGTCTTAGAACCCAAAAAACCATATATGAGTACATGCACAATTAATGAATATATTTTCGATAGTATTTTGAACCAATAAATTGATAGTGCTAGTTAATAGGTCAAAGTAATTCATATTTGGAAAATAATCAACAAAAGAGTTAAAGAAAATTTTTATCATTTATTATAATTATTGTGTACATAGTTTAAATTACCTTGACCTAAGAACTGTTTATCCCTTGAAAGAACCTACAGGAACCCATTTACACCTTAAGCAACAAATGTAGTTTTACACAAACGAGCATTCCTCTTTTCCCCAGCTACTAGAGCCATGCTGAAGTTATAGCTGTTCTATGCTTGATCTTTAAGTAGCAAATACCAATTTTAAGACACTTTCAATGACAGTTCAACACCAAAATTTCAACAAACGACGAATCAATACAACTCAACGACCTTTCCCTCTTACAGGGTCGTGTCAATATAGTACTTTAGTACAACAACTTCCACGCCATTGTTGTCTATATGTTGCAAAAGTGCGACAACCGACTAATGCACCTTAAACGGTCTGCTATCAGTTTGATGGGATTGGGTGTGATTTGGGTTTCCAATCGTGACCTTTCCGAGGAGTCATTTCATGCTTGAGCACTATCTAAGGAAGTCATAGTGAAATATTTACACATCTCTAACGTGGATTTGTACACCGTGACCTTTGTGGGCTTAGAGTTTTGTAGTAACTTTGAAACGTGATGCAATTTTTTCTTTAAAGCCCCCGTTATCTCATCAATGATGATTTTGGGACAAATTCATTCGAAACATTCGAAAGTGAGTATAAAATTCATAGTAACACGTTGTGAACAACCATATGCAAATGTTGAAATTTAATTTAATTAATTACCGCTGCCTATCATATTTTTTCTGTGCATTCGAATACGCTTCAACTTTGATTAATCTGTGGTGATCATATTTGGTCAATTTTCTTCGTAGATGATGCATTCTTGGGATTATTATGTGTGATGACGTGTTATGAATCACATTACTATGATTCTTTGCTTTGAGACATCGACCACTCTTGGGTATTTTAAGGTGAATGTGGTATGGTCGTGAGTGCGATGAGTGTTTTGATGGATGATGAGATGTAGTCTTATAACAAACTAGGGCCGACTGTTCCCCAGATTGTGTCATAAATTAAGAGCCCAACGACCAATGGAATAGACCAACGGCTTTACGTGACTTCCAAACCACGGGAAGTGATCGTCGTGAAAAATTATCACTGCGCACGGGAGTCGATCCCACTATAGCACTCAGCTATGGTTCCCCTATGTTCTAAAGGTTTCCAAAAAGTCAACAAAACATCATTGGAATATTTTAATAACCAAATTCACAACACCACTTTTTTACATACAATTTCAGACATTTAAGAATTTAAACACAAACTTAATCCAAATCAATAACTTTGAAAACTCTTTTGTCATCCCCATCAGCGTACTTGGAGCCGAAAAACTTCTTGTCGATGCGACTGCAGTGCTCCAGAAGCACCGGGTAGTCTTGCACCACCTGCGCCATCCACTTGTGCGGCTGGGGGAACGTGAGCGCAGACAGGGTGTGCGCGAACACCATGGCGTCCAGCTGCGTAGGGGTGTCAGCCACGAAGTACTTGTGGTCTTCCAAGCGAGCTGACAGAGCCCTGAAGCAGTTTTCAACTTCCGACATCGCGTCTTTGTCCTCCCAACCGTGAGCGGCGAGGCGTCTCATCTCCAGCCTCCTGCGGCGTTGGGGGACCATCCAGCTCAGTGGCCAGGGGTAGACTGACCCGCACCTTTCAAATATAAAAAAAAGGTGAAGTTAGGACTACAAAGTCTTTTCTACCACTCAACCTCGACATTTACCTAGCGTTACCGCAAAGTCGCATAAGAAATAGTTAGTGGTGACTGCTAAGTTTGAACCAGCGCCTCCGGAGTGATGAGCTACACCTGAGTACAACTCCATTATCAGAAAACACTACAGATTGATCTATAAAAATGTCTAAAGACAAATTAATAAACGAAAGATTGTGTAAGTTGCTAGTGACATTCGTCCCACTCATAATCCGGTTTTGTAATCTTAGAAGATTACTCTCGTCGTAGACACAAAACGCCATGAACCTCTTGCTAAAAAAATATGGAACATTTCCTGAAACACTGAAGTAACTCTTTAAGTTATTTTTATAAACCCCGATGAAAAATTGTCTTATGAATAAATTTAAAAACTGTCGATTAGAAATAACTCTTGAAACGATACCTGACTTTGGTGTCTGTGGAGTAGGCATCATTGTCTACCCAAGTAAGGAACAATTCTGCGTTCAGCAGAGAATCATTCACCAAACTGGAATATATTTTGACATCGTTTACTTCATGGTCGGTCATTTCTTTGGTTAAGGAGATTCCTAAAAAATTGAAATGTGTTATAGTTTGAAATTAATATTAACCTCCACTACGTTTGAAAAACAGAATTTCATGAGCAATCTAAAATCTTCTCGTAAATATATGAACCCTAAATGCGGTAAAATTAAACGAGTTCTTCAATTCAAACATCTAGGAAGAGTATTTATTTAAGAATCAGGATTTAAAGAATGGGCACACGAAACACGTTATTATAAAATACAGCAACAGCTCAGAACATCTACTACAAAATCAATCTCTAAGTACGAAAAGCCTAGACACTACAACACAGTGATCCAACCAAAATGACTTCATGGTACAGAAATCTTAGTTCTCAATACAAAGACGGGCTTAGATACCAGGTTAGAAACAAACACACCTTTTTTGCCTAAGAACTCCACCAAAGCCTGCAGCCCAGGAACAACAAACTCGTTGCACTTCACCCAAGGGACTCTCCCGGAGGGTGACATGTCCGCGGCGTTGGTCCTCTCCACGACGGCATACTCCAAGGAGCACATCCTCAGGAAGGCCTCCACCGCGAGGCTGTGGGCATGGTCCGGCAGCAGAGTCTGGTCCGCGGTCTGTCTGTAAAGGACGACCTCGTCGGGGAAGAACCCGAGAGGTTCGTCGATGTCTGAGTGAACGATACTGTCCCCGCAAACGCTTGACATGATTGGGAATTTGAATGGTTTAAGTGGAAATAAATGCGTGTTATTGTGTATTCCAGATGTTTACGTGTGGTTAAAACAGCTGACTTGAGGAAATGTAAACATGTGTTGTTATTGTACAGATTAACCAAATGCGTTGTGCAATATGTTAGAGTCGTTTTTCTTCATACTGTAACTTTTACAAAAACTGTACACATTGTTTTCACAAAATATCTTTCGTGGTTCAATTACGCGATATTAATAATTAATTAGTAATTAGTTGATGTCTTTGTATTATTTTCCCCGAGAAAAAACAAACGAAAGTTAAGTATATTCGCATGAGTAATTTGGTTCTCTCTCAACCCTCCAGCACCATAGCATCAGATCTGCTCTACCTCAAAAGGGACAGACTGCGGCTGATAATTGGACTCATCACTTGGTCACTGTGGCCTCAGGTTGCACTTACAGAGGTGTGGAGTCTTCGACGGGGTCCCAGCATGCAGGAAGTGCGGCCTGCATGATGAAACTGCTGAACACATTCTCTTCGACTGTCATGGTCTGGAGCAGGAAAGAACGGCTACTTTTGGTAAGATGACTAAGGGTGGTAAGTTAGCGGAAGAGGGACGTTTGAGAAGGATTTCGGAGTTCTTAGAGCTCTCAAATCCTTTTGAGTAGCATCTCTCTACACCAACACAAGGGGAGCGCAATAAGTCCTAAGGGCTGACGCGCATCAGGATCAGACCGCCCCTTCTCAAGGTAATGTAATGTAAGTATATTCAAGCGTGTTTTCTTGGTTTATCCGAGCGCAAACAATTTATTGTGTTGTTTTTTGCAATGCAACCGACGCCTACCATCCTATATTTCTATTTTGGTATTCGATATTAACTTTTATAAAAATAAATGGATTCTTACCACAAATCCCTTGCATGGTTTTTTAATCCCGCTACATATTTAAGGGCCTATCTGGAAAAAGGGGCGTTTTCACACGATAATATGTTTTTCTATAAATGCTGTACTTATGATCAAAAACAATTTCCACCATGATCTTGATCTGGCAGATAATATTTTTATTTATGGTACGAATGTTAATTACGGGGACATACATGAAAATACACGGGTTCATCAAATTCGGATCTTAAATGCAGGATAAACTACCCTCTACCGTTATTGGAAATTCGCTCAAATTCACGGTAGTGCTTGTGGCTACGCGTCGGCTTGAATTTTTCGGTATGCTAGTAGCTTTTTTACGTCTTAATGCGCTCTGTGAGAGCAAACACGCGGTCCAAAACCATGTGCCCTCGCCGGGAATTAAACCCATGCCCCTCCGCACCGGAGGCCACGACTCTCCCAACCAGCTACGAGCCCCAAGCAACGAACACCTTTTAAACTACTCCTAAATGCCATACATAACCAGTTACCATTTGTAAACAATTAAGCAACCGTCAGGTAGCGACTATAGCCAACATTACACAATCCGGTCTAGCGCTACGCGTGCATCTTGTAATCAATTAAACCTCAACCTCCGGCCCCGGCGCGGCGCCACCGGAGTCTACAACATAGGTCAGTCGTTGTCATCTGTCTCCGTGTAGACCGCCATTGACAGTCGACTTAATCTACGCTTTCATGAAGTTCTTCGCGAAACTTCAGTCCGAAGCAGTGGACGGATATGTTGGGATATGCACTATTCTTTGTTTGAGCTTTGTTGTTGATTATGGTAAAGTTCCTGAGGTTGAAAAAAATATTACAGACGTTTTCCAAAGCTTTTGAGGCGGGAAAGTACGCGACATTTCGAGATCTGGAGTCTGACCCTGTCTTTAGGTGAAAAATAACGTAAAACATAACACAAGATGTAAGGAAATGAGCTAGCCTAAAAGTAATCAGCGCAAGCTGAACAGTCACCCACCACTGAAACCGGTGTGCAATTATAATACAAAATTGTGTAAAAAAATCCAACAATTCTTTTTTTCGCGTCTATGTTTTCAAAATTTTCCCGGAGGCTCCCCGTATGTGCCCCAACATGGTTGCTCCAAAGCTCCTCTCTACAGCTCTACAGATCTCCAATGGGGTTAAAAAGTTCCTTTAACGGAATTGCACAATTTTAATGAATCACAACAGCTACAATAATTATCGATAGTCACCCAATATTCGAGAATATGTACTTCAAACTTGAAAATAAATATTAAACTATTATAACAGTGGCAAATTTCTATTTAAGGATCCTAGATAACAGATCGTTGTGTGATGTAAGTATACAAGTCCCAAACTGAAGCAAATTGAAGGAAATTCATTAGGATAGAACCTTATACTCAAAACGTGATTTAAATTTGCTACGATGTTTAAGACGTCGTTTAAAGGTTTACTTAAACTGGAAACATCTGTACAAATAAAAACGGTTCTAGTTCGACTCCTACAAAAATTACCAACAAGGAAGGTGAACAGCTCGTAATAAATCACACTTGGCTCCAAATGTATCATCTTCCTTGTATGAGTTGTTTGAGTCCCAGAAGATTCCCATTGATTGAGCCCTTTGAACAAAAATTCCTTGCCGCGTATGAACTAATCTTGATCTCAACGCCCAACCAAGTATCAATTTAAAATTAGTTATATTATCGTAAACGATAAATTAGATTATCTTCGACCTCCACAAAAAGAGCAGACGCTCAAAACTCCGCACTTGATTATATGGCTCAAAATATAATCAGATTTTGAGCATTAGGCGCATGTCCGAATCCGGAGCTGACATTAGACCACAGATGATCCATACCTTTGTTCGGCCGTCGGAACCACAGATTAGCGAGATTACCAGCTGTTTGCAGCAGAGAACAGCTGACCTTGACTTTCTCAAGGCTGAATCTGTGCATTCCTGCATGGATCTTCCTCGCCCGCCGGTTACGTCAGCAGAGATGTTATCTAATGTTTTAAACCGGATAATTATGAGCTGTCCGCGCGTCTGGTTCAACTTGGGGACTATTTTAGGTAGCGGCGAAACTGATCATCATTTAAATATTGATCCGGCTGCTGTAGATCAGTGGGTTTTCACTATCTACAGACTATTTTAAAAACGCCCATCACTGAATCCTCCCTACGCCCAATGGGTCCAAGTGATGAGCGTCGGCATTAACCAAACCGGGGAGGAAAAAGATAAATAACGCACTTTGATTGGCTCAAATATTTCAAACAACCACAGTGCTCCATTTCTCCCTTTTCTTTGTCCATAGACGACACTCACCAAGAGACCTCATACATCCCCACCAATTATATAGTATTATTTTTTAGAACACTGCGGGGACTTAAAGGTTATTTCATTTTTAGTTTTTTTATTCAGCCATAAGAATAATTGCCAAACTAAAACATAGAGAGTCCTGTGGAAATTCTTTCAAGTCTACCGGAATTTGAACAATTACCTCACTTTATACTGTATACCTTAAAGTATACTGTTTAAAGTGCAATCTTCTCGAAGTCTGGCGACAGTACACTGGCTCCACTGTCCTCGTGAGTTCAGGTTAAAGGTTATTTCCGCCCCGACTGTGTCATGTGGTGTTGTGGTGTAACACTTTCCCTCGGTGTCGCCCCTCCCACACCCTACAGCGCACGCGCATGTTGCACCCACGCTCACAGCGCAGGCGCATGTGCACGTTTCTACCGGCAAGTGCATCATCTTACCTGCACTCGGAGGAATCATTATTGTATGACGTCACCTGTGCCGGAACATGGCCTATATGCTGTGTAGGGGAAAATCACGAGACACTTACTTTTGCGCGGACGGTAGGCCTACTTTTGTTAAGGGACAGTCATTTGTCGGGTTGAATCTGGGATACTGGTGTGGTGGAACTAGAATTGAGGTTATTTTCAAATTTCAATCGCAGACCTGCCGATTGAGCTACATACCTTGTAAAATTTCTATTATATAAAATATTTATTTATCGAGAATTCAAAGGGCTAGAAAACCATATGGTCATGATCGATTGTCTGATAAGTTACAAGTATATTGGGCTGGTTACGGTACCATCGGAATAATTAAAATAACTTAGCCTATGTAAGAATGTGTCTAATTATGTAAGTTGCAGTAATAAGGGTTACCTTCCAGTAGAATTCCTTTTAGCTTAGTCTGAGAACTCTAACAACACACGTGAATATATTATCCATTAGTTTCACAGACACTACACTCACAAATAAAAGTAATATCGCGATGTAAAACCCGAATACACAATCACTTTTAATAAATAACCACTAACTGAACTGAAATCAACAAGTCAATAACATTCATGTAGGCCCCGTTTACAGTGGGCAATCGATCGTCGGCGGCTAGTCGGCAGAGCAACTAACAATCGATCGTCGTCACTCAATCTTCGGCACAGCAACTTTCTGGCAATTTGTCGCTGCCGATTTTTTTAGAGTCAAATTACCACTTGTAGCTAATGTATTTCTTTATTGTTATAAAATTATTTTTTGTTATAAATTATTTACTGTTATTAGTTATTTGTTGATATACAGGGTATCTGGGAAAAGGTTATATGGGTCAAAATAAAATAAAGAATACAGATTTTTCCAAAAACGCTTATTTAACCAGATATTTGCCATTTTATATTTTTCACTAAGTATTTATTATCTCCCACACCATTTATCGGATTTGACTCAAACTTAACATAAATTTGTATCTAAGTAAGCCCATTTACTGAAAAATTACCAGGATGATCTAACTTATCACTTTAAAACGGTGGCTATTTTATGGTAATTTAAGGGAATTTAACGATAAAACGTAAAGAATAACGTTTTGTAGTGAATCTTATTACCTATCTATTGACATCAAAGTCATAAAAGTCTATTGGGAAATAACGAAGCTTTAGGGAAACTCTGGCTGAAAACAGACAACTTTCCACCTTATTATCTTGATGTTTGCCATGGTTTCCACTGTAACTTTGTCGATTCTTAATTGATTTTTTGCCTTGGTGTCAATAGATAGGTAACAAAATTCGCTACAAAATGGTATTTTTTACATTTTATCGTAAAACTCACAGTTTATTCACTATTTTAGGTGTAACGCCAAAAATGCCATAAAATTACCATAAAATAGCTACCGTTTTAAAATGATAAGTTGGATCATCCTGGTAATTTTTCCCATAAATGGTCTTACTTAGATACAAACTTATGCCAAGTTTGAGTCAAATCCGATAAGTGGTGTGGGTGATAATAAATAATTAGTGACAAATATAAAATGGCGAATATCTGGTTAACTAAGCGTTTTTGGAAAAATTGTTATTCATAATTTTGTTTTTATTTTGACCCATATAATCTGTTGCTACAGTCTGGCACTTTACTTATGGGACACCCTGTATAATTATTTATTATTATGAATGTTAAAAAATAGTGTTTAGGTAGTTTACTCTTCCAATTTGCAATATATATTTTTTAATCTTAACTCCATTAAACTCTTGTTTGAATTTTATATAATACATTTGTGTTAATATTAATGGATATTATTTCTTGAATAAAGAAATCGAAATGAAATGAAAAAAGGGAGGGAAGAGGGTGCTTGCGCATGAAAACGTGAGCAACTAGTCGCTAAATGTGAACGCTCTCATAAGCCGCAATGCTTCTGCAGTCGGCCAGACGATTTTAAATCGCCGTGTTAGTCGCTGCTGAAGGGACTGACCGCCGACTAATTGCTGCCTCGCCGACTAGTCGTCCTCAGTGTAAATGGCTCCATTGGATAACATTTGTGACTGCCCCGACGACTAGTCGGCGACGATCGATTGCCCAGTGTAAACGGGGCCTAACGGTTCGATGTCCCGGTCTGCAGGCAGTACTGAGGAGCAGTCAGCTGTTGCAATTGCACCACAGATTAATATCTTATCTTCCTATAATACTTGTTTACATTGTTTTACTACCGACGCAAAGCTGAAAATAATAGACTTACGGCTGATACTGTAACTGATAGAATTATATTTATATTGATTAATAAGTTCTGTAAAATTGTAAACAGAAAAAATTCAAGAAAATAAAGACATTCTTATTCTGTATTTTAGTTCTGTATAAGTATTTGAAATGCAAATGTCAGTATAATTATATAAAATGGTGTATTACCGTAGAAACAAATAAATAAATTAATTAATGACTAAGACATCAAGTATTGCAAGTAAGTAGTCTAATATCCATATTATATATATCATGTACATAATATACTTACTATTCGGTGAAAAATCGTTTTTTCGCCGCCATTTTACGGCTGACTGTTTTTGGTACAATCACTAGGCACAATGATATAAATTAATGCGTATACTAAGACTTAGTTTCATTACAATTATGAACTGATTATAAATACAGTTTTTATATAACCACCTACATTTTTGACAAATGATTTATTCGTTACTGGAAGTTCACTATGGTTCAAAATTACCCCTTTGGATACGCGTTGGCTATGTTTACATACAGTTGATGTATTGTTTTGCAATATCTGTGCATTTAAGAGGAATAAAATAAATCTTTCACTTTCTCCACTCAGGGTTTTTGAAACTTTGACCCCCAACTCCCAAGATTATTACTGTATGGTGAGTCTCCTAAGCACCGGCCTACCTTGCTGCCGCATCCCCCATATCTGATCCTCCTCCCCCCCAACTTCCCGGCAAGTAACAGAGCACGATCAAGACCCAAAAGGCTTCAAAACTGCCATCTTATGCACAGTACTGTGTTTAAGACATTTTATCCACAAAGTATTTTTGCTTCAGGTTCTCAGAGTGAGGTCCTCCCCGGACATCCCGGTGACTGAGTTCTCCTGTGCAGGACGTCCCCCGGGCTACTACGCCGACGTGGAGGCAGGCTGCCAGGTCAGTCGCAACGCACAGATTTAGATTGTTGATAGATTTTTTTAATAACTGAGCACACTCTAACTTGATTTAATTTGAAAATGCTTCACACACGTGTCCAAAAGTTAGGAATTTTAATTTTTATATTGTGATACATCACGATTTGTTTGTTGGCAGGTGTATCACATGTGCACCGAGGGATCCCAGTTCAGCTACCGATGTCCCAACACAACTCTGTTCCAACAGCGAATGCTGATCTGCGCTCACTGGTACCAGGTGAACTGCAGCAAGAGTGACCTCTACTTCGGAGCCAACCTACTCATCGGGCAGCGAGACAAGCCCTTCGTAGACGAGGACCCGTTCAACACCCGGGGCATCGGTAAGTATCACCCCAGAGAGTGGTGGCCACTCCCGTGGTTCGGAAATCACGTTAAGCCGTTGGTCCACTCCATTGGTCGTTGTTGTATTCATTAATGACTCAATCTAAGGAACAGTTAGATCTAATTTGTAACAAGACATCACCTGATCACATTTTATATTTGTTTCAGTAAAAGAAGTAAAAACGCTTCAGAATCCAGACGTACTTCAAAACCTCGGCCAGCCCTCAAGGGAAGCCAAGTCCTTCAGGCAGGGGAAATCACAATCTGGCAGTAACAACGCCCCGACCAACAGAGTCTTCCAGAACAACTTCAAGCGAGATGGAGGAGCGGAAACTGCCAACCAAAACTCTCAGTTCACATTCTCCACCACCGTAGCACCGTTCAACAACAGAAGAACTCCTGAGGATCTCTCCTCTCTGCCGATCGCTGGGTCTGTCCTTCCCGGAGGATTGAGAAACTTCCAGTTCTCGCAAACAACTCAAAGAGGCTCTCCCTTCAACAACCCTACAGTGTCTTCGACATCCGCACCGTTCCAGGCAAATACTTTCAGAGTGCAGTCCGCTAACCCGGCCTCGTTTTCAAGGCAGAGTGTAAATCCGGTGTCATTTGCGTCACCGACTCCTCCGAATTTTGTGAACAATGCTGCCTCATTTGGCACCACAAGATCTCCAGTGAGTTTCACTCAAAAATTCTCCCAGGAAAATTTCAACAGACTTCAGCCAAGTGGGTTCCAGAAACCCACAACCACGAATGCGTTTACTTCAAAGTTCTCAGCCACAACACCTAGTTTCCCTACTTCAGTTCCAACAGAAGCGCCAGAACAAGAGTTAGTCGGAGGAGGTCTTTCGGAGATTGATAATATAATTAAAGCTGAAATTGAGCAGCCTCTGAATGGGCAGCTGCCCAACGACCGCTTCAACACATTCCTGAAAAGATTCAACCCAAATGAGGAACCTCCAAGGCCAACAACTCAAGCCCCAATCACAAGGTTTGCTCCACAAGTTTCTACACCAAAGCGTAACTTCGCTCCATCCCAACAGGACTTGTCTGTAGCCTCTCAGGAAAATTTCGTTAGCAGCCGAAGGTCTACCACTTCTGCCCCTGAAGATGAGGATGAAGAAGAAGAATTTGGAGGTGGACTTCCACACGTCGACAACATTATCAAAGCAGAAATTGATCAACCCCTGAATGGCTCTTTACCTGTCGACACGTTCAACACATTCATCAAACGCTTTAATCCTTCTGAAAACCCACCAAAACCGACCACAGATGCAGAAAACTCCGAAGAACCTCAGCAAGAAGTCCAATCCTTCATCAACCGTTTTGTCCCTGGAGACTCCCTTCTAGTAACTGGATACAACCTTGAAGAACAGCCAGGAGAACCTCAGTTCATCAACAGATTTGTTCTCACTCCTGAAGAACTCATGCAAGATAAAAACAAACATGACATCGAGAGACTTCACAGCCTTCAACCTCCAGAAGCCCAAATAACGGTGAATTTCCCAAACTTTGAGTTGAGTCCGCCCCTCGATGACTCCGATGATAGCGAAAGTAACCAAATCCAACTTCACCTTCAAGATCCAAGAACAGCTTTCTTCATTCCGAGTGGAAATGCAGGAAGCGACTTTTCCAAGGCAGACGCAGCTCCAATCATCGTGACAATTCCTCTCCACTCTAACCAACAAAACATTCCGATGTTGTTCAGGAAAGAAACCTCTGAAGAGCCCTGTGCCAGGTGTCACCCTTCTTTCATTGTGAACAAACAGAACTGTGTACCTTGCGTTGTGATTAGATAGATCTGAAAACAACTGTCATTTGTATATAGTGAAAGAAAAGAAGCATCAGGACTATTTTGTGATATCAAAGACATTGTAGTTGCTAACTTGCATCAGCTTTGATTTGTATAAATTTGAACAGTCAAATTTACCTTGGAATCTATCAAATTCATTGGGTAAGACAAAAGCTACCAAAGTAAGCTTTACTTTTCAAACAAAACCCTAACTTTAAAGTATCAGTGCAAATTAATAGATTGTTCTAAGACTTCGCTAGGATAAACTGTATTAACAGCGCTCCTTTATTGACAGTAAAAATATTGTGCTGTCAAAAAGTTTTATACAAAGACAAAATCTTTCGTAACATTTGCAATTATTTTTTATTTTGTTTTTTTTGTAAGCTTTTAACAGAAAAAGAACATTTACAGACTGACTTTTATTTGAAAAACATACAGTTCTGTTGGTATAAAACATGAACAAATAATCTGTAAGGAGAAAAATTGTAGTAGAATGCCTAGATAAACTAAATAGATTTTAAGTTTTAAAAAGTTGTAAATATAGATTAGTACATTTCAATGCAACAGAAATATATAGAAATACAATTATGACAGACTTAAAAGCAATTTTTGTAATAAGATACCTATTAATCAACGAATAAACAGTAAGTTTTTGTACTATGTTTATTTTATTTTTCTTAGTACCCTTTATAGTTTATAGAATAAGAATGTATTTATTTCCTTGATTATTTACATAATACATACATCACTTGAATCAGACAAAATTTAAATGGATTAATAAACAATGAAATCTTCCATCTGCCAGGACTGAATCTTACAGGCTAAATTAAATACTGTATAACACAACTTAGAGATAGTTGAAAAAACTATTAAACGAGTAAAAAGATTATTGTCTAACCCGTGAAATTAATCAAAGACTTTAAATATGGGATTTTATACATTATTTTAAAACTCCATAGATAAATAAACAATAAAGAGGAATTTTAAAGACATGAACATAAAACTCACACATCGGAAGATAACAGTTTATTAGAAGTTCATATGGTAAACAATGGTTAAGAAAAGTTATGAACATTTGTACGAGGCGTTTTATATACATATTTACAAATAAAAGAGGAGGACATAAGTAAAAAAACTTAACAGTTAGTAACACAATGGTAAGACGTAAACGACTAGAGACACTTGGGCGGACTAGGGCTACGGGGGTTCGCGGGGGTGGAGTGGGGGTAGAGGACCGAGTTCTCCTGGACGACTTGACTCTCGCTGTTGAGGGCTTGGACCGTGAGAGTGACCATCCTCTGCAGATCCACAGGGTGGAGTAACTGCGTGTTGCGTGCAGCCGAGTAGATCCTCTCCGTCATCTGACCTTCGACTGAAACCTGGAATTCACAAGAATTGGTTTTTGATGGTTGTATCAAAATTATGTTATGGTGGGTAGATTGCGCATAGATGCCTTGGAAAACCAACCTAGTTTGGCAGACAAAACACAAATAGCGCTGTGAGCAAATTATTTTAAGAGTCTCAAGTAGAGCCACTGATGCACATGCTAGTTTGTTCGTTCTTGAAAATCATACGATTTGGTCACATTTAAGTCGTTGACATCAGACAAACTCGAGCATGTCAAGCCGAGAGGAGAAAGACAGCAAGAGATTGCAGCGCTATATGTGCTCCGGCTGCCGGAACTATGTTGATTTTCCTCCCTCAGTCATGTAGCATCTATGCCCAATCTACCTACAATAACATTATCTTTGGTTATATTCAGAGACGCCACTGCCCGCTAAAGGGTATGTCTTGAACAGGCTCACTATTTCTAGGGATTCCCAACTCAAAAGGAAAGTACAATGTTAAAAAGAAAACATTGGCCAATGAGGGAGAAGACTTCATTAAATTATATACATTCAACAATCCAATTAAATTATAAAGTATAAGAAAAGTAAACATTTTGAAGCAGAAGTTAATTGACAACCTTTTTGGGAGCATCCAAACTTGAAATATACAATGCAACATAGAAAAATAAATATAAAGTATAAACCTATACATGTAAGTGCAATGTTATCAAAATCATCGTTGAGAACAGTTGCGGCTAAAACTTTTGGAAACCCAAATTTCCCACCCTACTTTAGAAACTCTTGAACTACTGTTGGGTCTTTTGAAAGCCAAGTTTGTTGTTGATAATTTTGGAACTTTGCCACTACATGGTTTCTGAACAATTATAACTGCCCTCTATAATTCCGGATGCCTCTGCTGCAGTTCAAAGACTCCTTGCATCAGTATGAAATCTCAAATTCAAAAGTTACTAGAACAAATCGTCCTGAAAGCATCGGCAAAAAAGTTTCAAAGTGCGATGAAAGCAGGATAGTTCTGTTCTTTGGCAATACCTGGAAACCTGTGACAAAGTTCGAGGAGGGTGAGGTCCATGACACGCGCAGAGTCTCAGAGTCCTGCCTCGTCACTCGCAGCAGCAGAGGGTTCACACTCGAGTAGCCGGAATCGTACTCACCCTGTAACATGCGGATAATGACAGTCAGCTACAGAAGAATTAAAAAATGTTTAAATTGATTAAAGAAAAGTATTTTACTACAGCAGTTTCAAGGCCAATCCTCCTATAGTGTACAACATTACTACATCTTACCAAACTAAAATCCACCCTTTTCCAGCGTTTATCTAACAAACCTCGTGGAGTCCAGAGACGCGAGGGGTGAGTTGATCCCGCAAGTAGTCAAGGAGGGTGGACCGTGAGAAGTCGAAGGTATGTGGAGGATCAAGCGCAAGCCGCACGGAGAGGTCCTCTGAGTCGTAGGGAGTGGTGCGCAGCGTGTCGGCCAAACATCTGATCATGTGGTCCTTTACACGCAGCTTGGTGGAGTTCGAGGCTATCGACCAACCCTGCGATCTTGTCCGCGCACGCTCCCCCGCCTTGGCTTCCTGAGGACAAACATTCGGTTGCAGAACAAACTTACGCCAAGAGTAAAAACTTCTAAAGGCTACCAGACATTTGCCAAATCTTTGACTCTGAAGCTTTTTTTGTTAAACATATTACAAAAATAAGGCTAAAAATTATTCCAAGTTTTTACATTTTTAAAATCTTCAAAACATAATGAGATAGCTAATTCAAAACATACAAATGATGGTTAACTTTCTTTCAAGCTCTGATCCAAACTGTGGGTATTTTCTACAATGATGTTACTGTAATTGGTTTTATACCTTTATTGCGACATTCAGTAACGCAAAGTTTTAAGGTATTAACTACCTATAAAATTGAACCTGTAAAGGTTTGCTTACCTTGATGGTTACCTCAGAAGGAGAAGATAGTTGATCTGGGACTGAAACAAGTTAATTTAAGTTGGTTAAATAATAAAAAGACTAAATATTTTTTCAACATAAAAAAGGTTATATTCAATTTGAAAAACAAATTTTTTTTCGAGGCCTCTCCAGTTGGTATTTGGTCCGAAGATAGAAACATTGTTTCTGAAAAGCCTCACCAAAAAATTAAATATTTATTGGATTTTTGTTTTCCAACTTAAATATAGTTTTAAATTCTAATAAGAAGTTGATTCCTGATTAAAAAGGTTTTTAAATCAGATGTAATTTAAACAACACACATCTTCTGACAGGAGAAATATACAATACACCAAAAAGAACAAATAGTAAATATACCTTTTCTTGAAGAGGAAGGATTCAAAAGGGAAAGAGAGGTTTGGACCTGGTAAAACAGAAAGAATTTATAAATTGCAAGGTTAGAAAGGTTCACAGGAATATTATTGGTTAATCAAATATAAAACTTGTTGCCAAGATTCAAGATAGCTAGGCAGGATTTTTTGTTTAATAGCTAGAAGCTAGTGTAAGTATAGCTATGGTACTTACCATTTTACTTTGAGGAGCAGTTTTTTGTAAAAGATTCAGGATACCTCTAAGTTCTACTGCAGTTGTGTTTTTACAATTTCGACAAACCTGAAAACATAAAATACAGAACTAAGCAACAACAAAAACTAAATCCTATTTTTCATGTTTGACTATTTTAATTTCTTAAATTAAATTTAAATTTAGAGCTATCTGCATGATGCTTAAGCATTATGCAAAAGAATCAGCATTATATAATGCTTAAGGAAGAAACTTTTACTCTGCTAAAAGCTGTATATATTTTGCAAGCAAAAAACTCTAAATGCAAAAATATTTCTTAGTGTCTCACTGTTACCGACCCTGGAATGTTGATACGCTGTCGACACTTGGTCCAGGGAGTTGATCGTCAGATCTGCGGGGTCGAAATCTTTGATTGCTTGCTCCGCTTTTTGGCATTCGTTCTGAAAAAGAAACACAGATTTTAGTTTTAAGTTTTAACTAGTAGTTTTTGATATAGGGTACAATATGTGTTTATTAGTATTGAAGGAGGAATTGAAGAGAGCTTAGAGACAAAAGTTTAAAGCAGTAGAACTCTTTGATATGTGCAGGATTGCAGGGCGATAGCAGAATGTGCAGATGCCCTCGGGTTAAAAAGATTAAGGGGACAAAAAAGTTAATTTAATGTAAGAAAATTTAAATTTAATTGGATTTGGTAGAAAAATAACTTTTGTTTCTCAACTCATTAGCTCTTCTTAGTGTAGTCACATACTTACTAAAGTAACAACTGCTAACAACCAAGAAATAGATTTTAAGAACCTCTTGATATTGTGGAGAAGTACCATAGAGTACGTTGTACCGACTCTTAGCTAGTTCCAGAGAGTACCCCTATTGTAAATGGGACGTGCAGTTCTGTGGCCAGAGCAGGAATATAGATAGCTCTCTTTGGGATAAAGGGATAGAAAACCTTCAGCGCCGGTAAAACATAAATTGCAGTGCCAGGATTTAAACCTGGCTATTTGGTACAAAGTACAAACTCTATCACCAAGCTATTGCCACCCCCAGAACAATGAGAACATTTGATCCAAATGAACAGAAAAAAAAGAACAAGGTGCATTTTAAAACTCTTGCAGAGGTAACAGTCGGCTTAACGAGCTTGAACGACTTGTCTCTCTCCCCCCAAGTCTTGAGGATGATATGAACGCGTACATGCCTATTTGTAGAAACATATTATTCTTTATTCCATAAACTCTCTCAACAGGCTTACCATACTGTGGTAGCTGTGCAGCACCGGAGGCAGCTTGGACACTGAGGCGTCCGCAGTTGACACGTTATCAACCGGGCACTCAGCCGTCCGCGTGTCCACTGCAGCGTCCATGAGCTCCTCGTGAAGTGAGCCTGCCTGACTGCCACTGCCCAGGGATCCCAGCGAGCGTAGCGCCTCTAGCTCCTCCCCGGCTTGGAACAGTTGAATCTCACTCGCCTCTCGCTCCTGTGATAGCGTCTTGCGCAGTGACTGCACCTCCACCTGTCAACAAAGTTCGTGCGGTGTTTGGTAATTGTTTTCCAAAAGTAGAACAAAACATCTGTTCACTAAAATTAAAACTTTTTAAAGTAACATTCTTCCTATCTGCCAGATAACCTTAACATTGTGCCTTCTTTAAGATTCCTTGGTGTAGAGATCGACTCAAGTCTAACTTGGCAACCCCACATAAACAAATTACTTCCAAAGCTCAGTAGGGCTTTTTATGCTATGATGACACTTTCTCACGTAGTTGGTTTCCAAACCTTACGTGAGGTATATTTTGCTTACTTTCAGTCACATATCTCGTATGGCATAATGTTTTGGGGAAACTCATCTGATGCTTTTAAAGTCTTTCGAATGCAAAAGAACATCATAAGACTCATGACAAAATCACCATTCAGGGAACCCTATAGAGATCTTTTCAAGCAGTTAGAAATACTCCCCCTTCCTTGTCTGTATATTTTCAAATAAATCTTTGTTTACTCACACCCAGAAAAGTTTTACGGTAGAAACCACATACATCATCATTTTACTCGAAACTCCGCTCTTCTGCAATATCCTGGTCATCGCACAACTTTTTTGAAAAAAAAAAAACACTGTGGTACTCTTGCACAAATTTCTTATCTCTAATAAACTACCAAACCATCTGAAAAACGAGACCTCTCCTAAATCCTTCAAGCAAAGTATCTTCAATTTTCTTCTTAATCACTGCTTTTATAGCGTTCTGGAGTACCTCGCTTGGTCATCGGGACAGTCTGCATAAAAAAGCTCAGGGTTTGCGAAACTGATTTTTAGTTTCTTTCTTGCCTACACAATGTGCATTTTCACTAATATTTAACTTTAGTTGTTTTGTTAAGACCCTACACACTTGTATGTATTATATTTTAATGTTATTTTTACTGCAAAATATTTAATTTAATTATTGTAATTTGACTTAATCACAATCAATGTAAATTTATGTAAATGATGAAAATGAATGACTATGATTAACAAGGATCTAAAATCAGAAAAAGCTACTTTCTTCAGTTTTTTAGCTAATATTTGGAAAGTTTTTTCTGCAGAAGTGAAGTGTGATATTGCTTGCAGGTTAGTAAAGATGTAACCCAAGCAGAAAATATTGATCACATTTACCCTAGCGTCCAAAAAACCAGTATTGAAAGTCTAAAAACCAGGCAAGAATGACTTCAAGGGCTGTTTTTCAATTGTGCATTCACCAGCGGTTAAAATTAATTGGCAACCAGTCAATAGGAAAGCTGGTTATCTTTTGAGATTAGGTTTTACAATGTCTGTTTTGATTTTGCACTTTAGTGTTACAGTATAGCATAACGTATGCATATTAAATTTAACAAATAATAAAAAAAGAATACCTTTATTGCATGAATAAACTTCAATAACTTATAAAAGTGTTTTGAACGTTGTGTGAAAATATAAACATTGCAGACTGTGAACGACTTAACCAGTGATTGGTTTACCAGCTGGTTTACAGGCAACCAGCCCTAAATCATCTCTTAAGTTTTAAACATTGAGAAAGAAGTGAAGATGTTAAGCTAACGGTCGACCTGATGGGACTCAAAATGAACTTATAAGTTCGAAATCTTAATTTCTTATTGGAAAATCACAAGAGATTGCAAAGGTTAGACTATCGAATATGTATACAATCTCTTACCTCTAGCACCATCACTTCTTCCTTCAATTCACTGATGGTGACTTCACTCTCCTCCAAGTCTCTGCAAGCCAGACTATTGATCCTCTTCAGCTCGTTCACCTTTCAATCAAATTCAAATCATTAAAACAGTGTCAACAAAACCTTTTATCACTAAACCTTGTCTTTTACGGTTTAACCTACCATTACTGTTCACTTGAGTGAAATTGTCATTAATGACCGTGGGCATCAAACCTGCGCTACCCAACATTTAGCGCTCTACCAACCAGCTAAAGGTCCATATAAGTTTTACCGGAACCAGTTTCTTAGTTTCAAAAAAACAGGCAACCACTTCTTTTCTTAAACACATGGAAATTCTACAAACATGCTGTTTTATTATAAATTAAACTTTTACAATACTTACTTGACACTTTTCTGGGACTATGAAAGCAATAACAAAATTGGCAGAAAGAGTATGAGTTTAAGTTGGCCTAAGAATTAAATAAACTACTATATATTCTGATTATTTATTGTCGTTTTTTGTAAATATCTAGTTTAAATCCACATGCTTTGTCTTTAGTTAAAAGGAAGGTTATGGTTTCTCACAATTACAGTTTAAAAGTTTAGAGAGGGGCTTTTCAGTGGTCAATGACTCAGACATCATGGTTTTATAAACCAATAGATGAGTTTAGTCCTGTGTCAGACACCACACCCTAATAAGTAGTCAAAGAAACTCCTGCAATTTTTAGCATGTTGAATGAGTACAGTTTGATGATATCCATGTTAGGAGTTTTAATACCACATTGAAATGAATATAGGTGTATCCATCTGCTAAACAAATCTTACCTTAGATGGTTTTGATTTTCAAAGTAACTTTTATTACCAAAATACTTAGCTAAAAGTGCAATATTCAGTTATTTAATTAAATTAAGTGCAATCATCTAAGAATCTATAATTTACTTTTGATATTTAGTTCTTTTTACTCACCACTTTATTTTGCAATTCCTTATTTTCTTCTTTTTCTTGTTCCAGTTTGTCAATATCACCTAAAAGAACCCGAACTTTTTTCTTTTGTGCTTCTACTTCATCCCGAAGAGGTTTTTCAACAGTGGTTTTCAATCTATCAATATTCTCTAACGTTTCTTCAAGATCATGACTCAGTCTTTTCACTTCTCCCTCTTGAGCTTTCTTTTCTTTCTCTTTTTGTTTAAGAGCATCTTTCAGTCTGTCTAACTCATTTTCCAATCGATTTATCTGCTCCATGTAGTATTGCTGCTCCATCTCTTGATTTTGAGTTTGTTTCTTCAACTGATTTTGGATTGAATCTACTTTGAATTTCTTTTGTAGAAGTTCTTCTTCCAAAAACTTGACTTGATGCTTGTATTCCATTTCTAAATTGACCAACTGTTCATCTCCATTTTGAACAAACTTTTCGTAGTTTCTTTCTTTGTGCTCTAGCTCTTTGATTCTCTCCTCCATTTCATGACATTTTCTCGTCAGCATTTCAAGTAGTTGGAATGCTTCATCCGTATAAGTTAGTGTGGCAGCTCGACTGACAGGTTCAGCATTCAAGAAGTCGTAAGCTTCACTGATTCGCCTCCGGAGATTTTCAGTGTTTGGATCATTGTTTTTGTGTTTGCTGAATTTCTTGCGCTTTTCTAAACTTTGCGAAGATGGTTGAATAGCAAGTATCGAGTCACTGACAGAATGCCGTACTGGAATGGGTTTCCCTTCATTAAGTAACGGCCGCACCGCGTTCAACATCCTCCACAGATAAAACATCACCATCGCTGGTACCACACTTTCCAACGTATGCAGACGGTACCTCACGTCCATCTCCCTCTCCTCCATTTCAAAGTTCTGCTGCTCTAATCTGTTGGCAAATGCTTCCATCTTTGCCGCATACTGCCTCGCTTCGTTCCTCTTCCTTTCCTCCTCAGAAAGTGAACTTCGTAGGTTTGACATTGATCTCGCATTCTGTTGAAGTTGAACTTGAAGGTCACTCTTCTTCTCTCCCAGGGCACTCAATTTTACTTCCAATCTGAAAGAGATACAGAGATATTATTTAAAAATGGATTGTAATTTTTCCAGAATTAAATTAAAGGATACATAATTAGGTTTTAGATAATTAGTTTACAATTTTAGATAAAACGTACTTTGAATATTGTATGCAATTTATACTTTCTTATGACTTGTTTAGTATGGTGGCTCAAAAAAAAGAAATAATAATATTTAATTCTTAAATTTTAAATGATTTTACAGGTTTTGAGAAAATAATTTTTAAAATAAAATCTTTAGGTTATGTTGTAAACATATAAATAAACAAATAAAAATCTAAATCACCTGTTTAGGCTATGTAAATTAAAAGTTAAAACTAAACAAAAATTGATTTCCATTAAAATTACTGGTCATTATTCAACTTTGTGTATGCCCAAAAAATACATGTAAAAATATTGATATACTAATAAAAATCTTCTTTCCAAATACAGTAATTAACAATAAAAATCATGTTTAAAGACATCAAACAAAATTATTAAAACAAAACTCCTTTGAACAAACAAACCATTTATTCAATAAAATACTTACTTTTGACATCTTAATCTCGTGTCATTTTCAGCTTCTTCAAACTCACACCTTTCTTCATCGAGAAGTCGATTCTCTTCTTTCAAAAGCTTGACGGTCCTCTGAAGGTGCTTCACTTGAGCCGCTAGAAGAACCTCTTTCTCCAACCTCCTCGACAGCAGTTTCGATTGCTCGTCTCCTTCGCTTTCGTATATCGTCAACTTATCTTCTAATGTTTGTACTCTATCTCGATAATATATCAGTTCTTTGATCGAGGTTGCTGTTAGGAACTTTTGGTCGACTTCTGGGCTCTTCAGCAGTTTTCGATTGCCGCCCTTTTCTTCAATTCTCTCCCGGATTTGCGTCAGCTTGCGGATCTCCGCGCCCAGGTCCCCGGGAGGAGCCTCAAATGTCCAGTCGGTCTGAGTTGCGATGTTGAGCAGACAGCTTGGCAGTCCGGACTCCTCGAAGATTCCACTCTCCTGCATGCAGTCTTGCTCTCTCAGCAGCTTCCTCAAGGGCAGCTCCTCCCGCAGTTCTTTCCCCGGGTATGCTGATGACAAGTCGGTGAACGGAAGAACTGTTGCGATGATACGACTGGGAGACTTCCCATTTTCCAAGCTTGTGGATAGCGGAAGATCGTACGATTTAGTCTGGAAATCATATACTCTATGTTATTTTGCTGATGGATACTTTAATAGGGAGTAATCTTTTTAAATGCAAAAAAAACATTTTATTGAAAGTAACAAAGTTATCATTATTTAAAAAATAAATTGGAATTGAATACGTTCTTCAATAAGTCCTCCAATTAAATATGTGCTTAAAAAATCTCTTCTTATTTTCTGCAAACTACCTGTAACATAAATTTGATTGCACTTTTTCATTGCCAGAGCAAGCTTTCAAATTGAAGCGCACCATTTCTCAAAAAAGAGGGCTGTAGACACCTATAATCTGCCGGTTATTTTCACTAGAGATTACCCTGTGCCATTGAATTACTTCTGTGCATAGGCCTATTTGATCTTCAATATTACAAGTTTCAAGGTAATGATGGCAAACTACAGCTTTGAACAATTTTCTTCCAGGGCAGTAAAACAACATTTTACACACAAGCCAAAACTGTTAAGAAAAAAATTAAGCCTTAGATTCCTTTATTGCATGCAAATTAAATATACTTTATAATATTTCAAATTATTGAGAAAACAAGAATAAAACTGGACCTACAATTGAACCCTGAGGGACACTTTTCATCTTGAATTTACCAGCGTAAATTCCCAGATTCTGAGAATATTTTTATAGGCCCATGTAAGCTGCTATTAACATTTAGGAAAGAAACTATTATTATGTTGGTACCTGAGTGGCCTCCTGACACATGGCGGCGAGGGTTGCCTCCAGGTTCTCCAGCCTGGTCTCGTAGTGACGCAGGAGTGCCAACCCCTGCTGGATACTGATCCGGTCTGACACACTCTCCAGGCTCTGACACAGCTGCGCCAGTTTGCTCTTCACGTCTCGGTTGTTCGGCTCCTGAACATCAAGTTCATGTACTAACTGTTGTTTTCACAAGATCAGTTAGATCACTTAACGATAATGTTCAGTTAAGTATTGGACTTTGTTTGGATAGAAATTGTCTTTGCAAAGTTTGAAAATAAACTTAAGTGGTTTCCGTTTGATCTATGTACAATCTACTTACCATAACATTATCTTTGCTAGTACAGTAGATCGGACCAGATAGTTCTTCTACTCCCAAGATGTGATCAGTACGTTTTCCTGTTAATTCCACAATTCCAAAACTCTTTCAAAACCTAAAGGGTCATACCATGACCATACATTTATCATAATCATCATGGAGATCTGGCATGTGATAGAGAAGAAGAGCACTGCTGAAAAGTTGGTATTTGGACTTTTAGTGCTACTAATTCTTCCAAACAGCAGTGGCAAAATCCGAGCACAGCACTTATCGCCCTACCATCGCCCGGAAAAGTTTGTGCAATGTGCAACATAACCACCTACTATGAAATATCTATCGGGCTACGGTTTACCAGCAGTTGGACTCAGTCACTCACCATCTTGTAGTCCTGATAGTCGGCCTCACTGATGTCTTCGCTCGTGGGCAAGGACATCACTCCACTGTCACTCACATCGTCACTCTCTCGCTCTCTTGTGTCAGGGCTTCGGCTGCTCGGCGACTGTTAACGTAAAATGAAAGTCATTAGAGTATTTGTAAACGTTCGACACAAAGCTCCTTTATACCTTTGGAAGATCTGTAACGTCTCGCGTATCTGTCAAACAGGATAAAAATTGAATTTTTTAAAATTACAGTTAATGGGTTAAACGGCTGTTTTAGCTAAACTTAGTTCAGCAAAACTAAGTTTTCATATCCCACAGAGATTCTCAATAGTCACAACGCACCTTGAAGTGGAAGCTTGCACAACTATGGGAACAAGCATCGTCCAGTTCCAAAATCCTGAACTCCAGTAAATCATTCTGCTCCCGGAGCTCCTGGGCCTCTGACTCCAGTTCGGCCTGTCGTTCTTGCAGAACTTGGATCTGCTCTGCTAATGCCAGGTTGATGGTGTTGTCCCCCTCGATTCTTCTGCATTCTTGCAGTTGCTCTTCCAGTTGTAACCTGCAGAGAGAACATTTATAAATTTTCTAAACATATTCATGGTTGGCATGGCTGAGACGTCTGGGGTACAACAAGAGGAGATGGTTTCAAATATTGAATGGATAGCTTCATTGTTATTTGAGTGATAATCTTCTTTGTTCCTCATCAGGGAAGGATGGGTGACTAACTGAATTTTTGGCAAATCTATGACCTTCCAATACAACAGTTGATGTGTCTTTGACGTCTTCAAAAATACTTTCGGATTAGAAACTTGTCGTTTAAGTGGAAACGAGGAAAATCCACAAACACAAAATATTGAACATGAGAAACATAACTTGTGTACTATTGTACACACACACTTAAAATGTTCCACAATATCGTGAGATTATCTAAATTACTTTTTCCGTCCAAGTACTGTATACACAGTTTGGTCGTCTCAAAACCAAGGTTGTTCACCTCAAACCAAAGATCGTTGATAACTTTTTGTTTTGTCTAGAATGGGATACTACTGTTGGTAGATACCTGTTTTCATGACATTTGTAATGTTTTTACCTAAGTTTCTCCTCTTCTCGGAGTCGAGTGAAGGCTTGATGGTGAGCCTTCTGTAACTCCTGATGTTCTTCCAACAGCAACTTGTAGAGTGTCTCCACCCCCACAGTCTGAAAAAAACAACTAGTATTAACAGAAAATTAAACCAGGCCAACACGCATCTAACTCAGTAGCATACTTATCCCGGTAGTGCTAAAGTACCGCTGGGATAAGTGAATTTCCTTTGCAATTTGTCACTCTGATCCGCTCCACTCACAGCCTCACTTCAGTCTTAGCCTCAGACTTACGAAGTTTTACTAGAATTCATATACTAAATATTATTAAAAAAACACGTATTTTAAATTTTAATAAAATTGGACATCTCATTCCACTGTTGTAGCAAAAAATCACTTTTTCTTTCGCCATTTTGAATCGACTTTGATGGATATATATAGTTTTTAATGGGATGAAATATTCGGTTTTTAGATCAATAAACCCACTTTTTGGGTAAAAAGTCCCCCCTCCGCCCAAACGAAGTTTCGGTAGTCCAAATGTTCTGTTTAACGAACTTTATCGAGATATTTACAAAAGAAACATTGTATCAAATTTTGTGAAAATCGGACAAAAAATGCGACTTGTAGAGATGATACACATAGAGGTATATAAAGTGTTGAAAGAATGCTCAACGCGTGTTCTGGGGGTCAGGATCGATGCTCATCGCATGGTCTCTGGGCCTGGGTCTTACCATGCTGACGGAATGAATATCTCATTTTTCCAAAGGAAATTTGATTGTTAATAGAAAGAAGAGAACTTCAAAAATTGTTAGTTGTTAGTTGTTCAAAAATTTTTTCTTCAAAACGGATAACTTACACTTAGCCCACCCAAAACTTTAAAAAATGTCAACATAATTATTCAGTTCTTCCGCAAGCCCAAAATTAATCTGACACAAAGCTGGGAATTCCAAGAAGCAAACACTCGTATGATTCAGTTTCACCTCTGACACCTCCAGTAGAGTTTGAATAACAGCTGAGTACCAGGTAACCATCGGTTGGAGGTGTATAATGAAGTGACAGTGACAAAGACTAGGTGTGGTAATTGGTTGTGGTAACCACCAATCTTGTACAGGATTTGGTGTCTTGACACCTCTTTTGATTGATTCAGGTCGGAATAGATTCACTGGATAGTATGAATTGGTGTTGTGTCGTTGTTGATAATTAATGATTTGATACTTGAAATGAGACACCGAACACTGTTAGAAGGGATTTTAAGGTGAATATAGTATACATTTATGCATTGTGAGTGTGATGAATGTTTTGAAGGACAGTGAGGGGTATGAGTCTTGTTACAAACTAGGACTGACTGTTCCCCAGATTGGGGCTTTTTTGTTTGTTTTTAGTTAAACTTTCAAGAAGATGGCAATCAGTCCTTGAGAAGTATTTACAATTGTGCCACAGCCAATGAGGACATCGACAGTTGGTATCCTTATTCCAATGGACGGTTGGCAGTTCTGTGACCAATAGGATAGCAGACAGCAAGTATCTCAGTTTCGACCAATCAGTGACTGAAGATGGTACTCCGCATTGACCCCGAAATATCTCAAGCTAACTATTATGATGTTTTGACACGGTATGAAACGAAAGAACAAGATTCTAGTTGTAAAAAAGGTTAACAACTATCGATCATCAGGAAATATCAGTTTTCTTTAAATATATGAATTTAAATGTAAGCCAATTAAATTATTTAATTTAGTTTAATGAGATTTGTAAGTATGGATTTAAAAGTGTTTTTGACTCACTTTGGTCCAATTGTTGTTTATAACTTCGGCTGGTATCGTTCCCTCATTCGAGTTCTGAAAAAATATAGCGTTTATTTAGAGTACACTCATCTGTTTGACTCTCCAGTCATGTACAATTTTAATCCTATTAAAAATTGTATTTGGAAACAAGCCAATTATGAAGAAAAGCCGGTTTTATATAAGCGGCATTTTATGTGTGGCAAACTGTTGAAGGATTTATTTGATTTAATGACGTATAGAAGCTTATGTTAGTCTAGATTGATTACAAGCCTCATTATTTAACTTTCACAATGTATTATGCTACAGAATTTATTTACTAGAAGTGAAACCCAGTGTAGGACCAAAGTTCAGTGTAAATAGTGTACCACATGTTTTAGTTAAGGACAATAAGTGTGCCGACGATGCCCCACAAGCGGGGCGAAATGCGCATCCATAGTTACAACAACGGTAGGATCTTCAGGCCTAATACAAGGTAATTAATAGAATTTATTTATTTAAAACGTTTACTATTTACCTTTATTGGTTCGCTTAGACGATGATTTAGTTGTTCGCTGATTTCTTGAGTGCCCTCTTTCTTTCCCTGCAACAAAAACATTTGTAAAATAATCAATACATACAGTTTTATTAACAATATAACATGCTTCGTTTTTCTTTGGTGGATTTATTGGACATTTTGAGTTACTGGTTAAAGGAATCCCATTTTAAAAGGTTAATTTAAGTTTATATTGTTCTAACGAGGCGATGTTATGACTACAAAGTCTTTTTACCGCTTAACCTCGACCTTTAACTAACGTTACCGCCACTATACAAATCTTTAGTAATACTGCGGGATCGAGCCCACGCCACCGGAGCGATGAGGTCTGGAGTCGCGCACGATTCCTACCCGCCACGGGTTTGCATTTCAAGGGTTTAAATATTCTGTAAAAAACATATATTTGGTACAAGCTAGCTTTTAAATCGCAGAAGTAGGTGAGAACAATGCAAATTCAATTAACTTTTAAAGACAACATCAGTATCATCATGAAACCAATTATTATTTCAATAACTGTCAGCCAGCACGTAGTGGGAATAACGGTCATATACCGTACGAGGTAGCAGTATATTATAATCAAGTATCACACTCAACAATGGGTATATCTAGACCAGTTGCCCACGGGCATGCGCAGAAGAGTTGTGGTGGGAAACATGATGGTTTCCTACGTGGATAATTGACCGGGGTCTTCAGGTTTTGCATATGTGGGTTAGGATGTTTTGCGGTTTGGTGTGTCTTACATTACATCTAAATGAAGGGAGCTGAATGGAAAATCGAGAATAGACTCGGTTGTGCGTCTGGTCGAGTTGATGGTAGAAGGAATCGAATGCCAAAAAGATCGTGACAGGTCGAAAGCGTTTGACTGTGTTGATCATTGCACCCTCATCGGCTAAATGGACTACGGGATTCGAGAAGGACCCATCAGGTGACTTAAATTGTCACTTAGTAAGCGAAAACAATTTGTTAGATACTCAGAAGAGTCAGATGTTATAAAGAAGGAGGGGTGCTATGGGGTCCCACAGGGTTCTATACTCTGACCGTTACTCTTTTTAATCTATGTCAACGTTGCCCACTCGTCCAGTACGCTGATGACACGACTTTCTGTTTCAATTCTAATTCGATCAAAGGCCTCATCACAACTTTCATTTGCTCAACAACACAATAAAACATTTCAACAAGCTCAATCTTCAAAAAACAATACGAAACAAGCACTCATTACAGTTTTTTGCTTGCCGTTACTCTTGTTGTTCTATGTCAACATTGACGGCTCGTCCAGTACGCTGATGACACGACTCTATGTTTCAATTCTAATTCCATCAAAGGCTTGAACAAAACTTTTATTGTGCTCAGCAGCACAATCAAACATTTCAACGACCCCCATCTCCAAAAAACCAACAAAATAAGCAAAATCTATTCAATTTTGCTTGCGAGAACCAGACTTTACAGTAATAACATCAAAAACCCAAATCTACGGTTTCCTCTCTTCCGCACGGTAAACGATCACGATCACGCCACCGCACGGTCGATCACCACAGGGCGACAAGCGAGCCTCTAACGGTCCCTCAATCAGATATTTTATTCCTCTCAACCGAATCCTGGGGAAGCCCGAGGCACGAAGTGGGGCGGAGGCCGGTAGAGCGCGATTATTGTAATTCTGCGTTTCCCCGCCGATCGCTGATCGCGCCATTGATTGATTCGGAAATCACGTCGACAAAGAAGTCTCTGTCCCGGTGGGAATCTCGGATTCACGACCGAGTAATGACCCTGATGACGAAATTACTCGGCGAGAAGCGAAACGTCGGAACTGTTCAATATGCAGTTACCGCTGCTGGTGATCGAAAGGAATTGATTTTGCGATTTTGAAAGAAGCAGTGGTGATTGTTACGTTAGAAACATTATTCGGATGAGTATTATGCTGAAGTTATTGAAGCATTTTTTGTTTAAATGTTTTTATTTTGACACATTTTACAGTTTTTTACTCGTCTTACACATTTCTATGACTACTCCGCCAGCACAAACGGTCCCTACAGCTGACACTCGCTCAGCGCACAGCGTGGACTGGCGCTGACCTGTTTCGCGCTCGAACCTGTCAGAAGTCACGTGACCACGTGGCCCGGTACACACGAGCGCCCTGGATCGTGCGGCCTCTTGTCTTGTCTTGTCATTTCACCTTGTTCATTACCGGCCACACTTCTCCACTGACATTGTGTGCTTGTGGGAATAGCTAAAGGTACCGTTGAGTATATGCGTCGATGGTCTTGATCTTGGCAGAACTCTGTCGGCATCGACCCCAGAAGTTGTTGAAGGTAGGTAAATAGAGAAAATAGTCGTATGACCAGCTGTCATTATAAAAATAAACAGCGGTGCATTAGTAGTAACACGGTAAATCTACTACCTCAGCAGTTAAAAATATTGTTGATAATTCACTTCAGGCTTTTGAACGTTGAGTCTATTTCTACGGTCTTATGTAATTTGAGTAAGACTTTGACAGTATTCCTCATGAAATTTTAATGAGTAAGCTACATTTGAATAATATTCAAGCAAGTGCACTCAAATTAGTTATTTCATATTTTTCAAAGGGGCCACAAAATATCTCTGGCGAACAGAAAGATTTTATTCGTTGGAAGTCAAGACAGGTGTTCCCCAAGGAATCGTTTCTTCGACCTTTTCTGTTTATTGTACCTATTAACGATCTTCGAAATAACATAAGTACAAAAACCATAATGTATGCTGATGACACTATTTTATTCGCTAGTCACAACAATGAAGACTCATATTTTTATGATCCATAAGATTGTAAGATTTCCCTCCTTCACGTTTTCGTCTCTGTTGACCCATTTAAAGAGTAGAATAAACAAGAACCGTTGGCAAACTTTTACTAATCGCTAATGTTGCACTTCTGGTTTGAATGTCATAGTTGAAACCGTATCGTTGATAACAATTGCCCTTCTTTAACACTACAACAAATAACAACCTAGAACTATTTTTTGCTGAATACCACACCAAAATCTAAACTTTTCAATCATTTCAAATGTTTCAAACCTAGGCCTCGCCTTGTTTGAGAAATATGGTTCCTTGTCCTTGAAGTACGATTGAGTGAGAGAGAGAACAGTCAAACAATAGAATGTACGGTTGTTTATCGCAAAATATACACAAAGAGAAAACACACACAGACAGCTCAAGTCTGATTGAACTCGATTCTGTCTCGATTGTTTCCTCATTTGGTTCGTGATTTGGCCCACCTTGAGCCGATTTGTGGTTGGAAATATTCGTATTTACTTGGTTTGTAATATTCAGGTAGCTGAAATTTTGGTTCGTGTTGTTGAAATATCTTAACGATGTTGTTTGGGTTTTAGATTTTTGTTCAAAATGTTGGCACTACCTCATACAGGATGTTCAGTTAAATGTTATGGTAGGTAGGTGGTGCATGGATTCCAAATGGCTGAGGCAGGAAAATCAACATAGTTGCGGCAGCCTAAGCACAGATCGCTGCAATCTCTCGACATCTTCCTCCCCTCGGCTCTACATGCGCTATCTACCTACCGCAACATATTCTTTCGTTCAACATTATGAAATTTGTGACAAAGCGTTTTTAAGTGCATAAGAGTAAAGGTTAAACCATTGTGTAAACTTCAGGTAATAATATGTCTCGTCTTTTTTTGCAAAACGTGGAACAACTACTGTATGTTAAGAACGAAGATATTTTATTGCCTTTGATTACGTACATGATGTAAAACTGGTAAAGTCTAATATATAAAATGTTTGGACAGTTCAAAAATTAATTTCACATGATTTGTTTGTTCTTATTTATTGTTCCAAATCCAAATACATTGATCCATCAAATACCCGACACATAATCGTCGTTTTCAAGATGGTTTGATTAATTAAAAAAAACTAAGAGTTATGCTATCTTCAAGACCGAGTAAGACCTTCCAGATTCACAAAACGCAAACTGTTCAACCGGCATTATAAACGTGACATATTTTCGTAAACCTGAAAGCCTCAATATCTTGCAACAAAGCTATCTATAACCCACATTTAGCGGATTCAGATCTAGGCAGGTGATTCGGCGAGCGTTTCGTTCCTTTTACTGGCTGTCACGATTTGTTAAATGGCATAGCCCTTTCAAATCAGAATAATCAAACAGTCTCAGTTTTGGTTCGTTTGGTTTTGAAGCCTTCACTATTACTATCACTATTTGAGATGTCGACCACTCTCATGAGGGTATTTTAAGGCAAATATTTGGTGAGGGGTGAGTGTGATGAGCGGTAGTAATGAGTTATGAGGTGTAGTCTTGTTACAAACTAAGGCCGACTCTTCCTTAGAATGGGTCATTAATTAATAGCTCAATGACCAATGGAAATACAAGGACCAAGGCTTAACGTGACTTCCGAACCACGCAGGTGATGGTCTGATATGTCTAAACGATGGTGGGAGTTGATTCGGGTATCATCAGATGATCACTGAGACTATCTGAGCCGCTTTAGACCTATATTATCCTCAAAACCTGACCTCCATGAAGCTGGATTACAGGACCACGCCACGAGTCCCAGTCAAATTTGCACGTCCAAAGAACCATACTAAAATCATTCATCTTAACTTCAAAATCGAAAATATTTCCACCTCCATCTTTTCCCCTTTGGGTAAAGACTGCCTCTAGCATCGACACATCGCCAGAGTTACGTCTTCGAGACGAACAGCAAATGTCATTGTTTTTGCGCTAAACACAGCTGTCGGCCTGGGAACCCGCAGATTATGATGAAATGTTGTGAGAGAGAAGAAGAAGAAGGACAATGAAATGATAAAGCAGTCACGAGGCGGCGCATTTCACGATTCCGCTAATAACCGTGGGCTGCCATTACAGGGCCCTGTGGTACGCTCGACTGCGATTTCCGATACCGTATAAGATCTTTCTTTTTCTTCCGTTTTGCCGCCCAAAAACGTGGTTTAAGGCTGGTCAGTACGAATGAAAAAAGATATAAATATATAAAACAATATATAACAACCGTAAAATAACATAGAAAATATATAAGTCGTTTATGCCCGTGTTATCCAGCTTCATGGAGGTCAGGTTTTGAGGATGATATAGGTCTAAAGCGGCTCAGATAGTCTCAGTGATCACCTGATGATACCCGCATCAACTCCCATCATCGTTTAGACATATCAGACCATCACCTGCGTGGTTTGGAAGTCACGTTAAGCCGTTGGTCCTTGTATTTCCATTGGTCATTGGGCTATTAATTAATGACCCTTTCTAAGGAAGAGTCGGCCTTAGTTTGTAACAAGACTACACCTCATAACTCATTACTACCACTCATCACACTCATCCTTCACCACATTTGCTTTAAAATACTCTCATGAGAGTGGTCGGCATCTCAAATAGTGATTTAGTGATCTTCGTAAACTATATTTGAGAGAATTATTTATAGAATTATTTTATTTTGATAAAATTTGTGTAAAAACTGTATAACGCCAATTATGAAATAGATACAATTACATTGACAATCAGCAAAAAAAGGATAATTTGATGTAAGGATTTTAGACGCAGCTTTAGACAGTGGTTGTACAGTTTCGAAGGGATGAAGGCGCTAGCCGCTACCCGCAATACAGCCCTGCATCTGTTTTGCCTACCAACGCCGCAACAGCGCTTAAATACTACTTTCTTTTACAGCACCGTGTAAGAAAAATAATATAAAAATACGTTACTGTTATTTACAATACTTTCAGGTAACATTTCGGAAACATACAAAGTATACATTTGCGCAAGGTCGTGCGTAACTAATTTGAAAGTGTTCTTAGTTTGATTTTCTAACTAGTAGTTTTAGTTTAGAACCGTAAAAAGGACGGAATGAGAATAAAATTGATTAGAAGCGAATAAAACGTGAAATTCTGTGCCCAATTAACTACCGGCCGAGATCAATCATTCCAGTCTCTGGTAATCTGAAAAATCTTTACACCGTTGTGAGAATTATCTGTAATCAACGTAAATGTGGAGTTGTGGGTTAACGTTAGGTCTAATACAATTAGATTACTTTGCAATAGACTTTACGACGAAGTAATAACTTCATATAGTTGTTCACATAACTACTTTACTTCTTATGATTTCTTATTGCAACGAGTGATTTGTGACTTTCATCACAAGTTACGTCGATGTTATGTTAGTGATGATGAAATGGGAGAGTCTCATTTCAAGTTATAATTTGAAATCAAACCGATTTAAAATCATACAATTTCCAACAAGACTAAGCTCCTTTAACCATGGGTTATTTGAAGTTACTCTATAAAGATAGTGTCCTATTACCGTTCTTTACTGATTTAAAAGGGTAAATCCTATCGTTGTTAACCGTACCTTTTAAATTATATGTCTCAAAGGTAATGAAGAAAACCAACTATAATCTAGTTCTTCCGGTTCACAACGCGTCAAAACATCATAATAATTTAGCTTGAGATATTTCGGTCTTGCTGTGGAGTACCATGTTCAGTTAATGATTGGTTGAAACTGTAGCTTCGTATTGGCTATCCTATTGGTGGCAGGGCTGTCAACCGTCCATTGGAGAAGGGATGCCAACTGTCGATGTTCTCATTGACACTATCGAAAAGAAATCACAATTTTTTTCTAAGCACTATACAATAACTGATTTCTACCGGTAAATCTCACCTGAAAGTACAGTGACGGAATTTCTCTTCAGTACACGATGGGGCGGACCAAAGACCATTTAAAATCACCGCTCTTCGATCAGATCTGTCAGTACCCATTAAACCTCCGAGGCGAGAGTAACGCTAATCAAAATCTCCGGCAAGATCATTCAAGTATCAATCACGAAAAGAGCAGCAACCCTTCCCATCTCAAGTTCAGTTTAATCATACCTCTGTCCAAGCGAGTGATCCAAACCTTCCATTGACAGGTCTGGAGCCTACAATCATCGCGGTGGAGATGGTTAAGTGAAAGTGAAGATGGAAGAGGTGAGAACATCATCGCTTAGAAGATTACCGAGCTGGTTATCTTGCAGGGGTATGACTTGACACGGCTGTTAGAGAAAGTCAAACTCTACCCAGGAAGAGAGTGCGATACCAGAAGAGAATGAGCAACATTGTCTCAAGATATCGGTGAAAGGAAGGATGCAATAGTAGAAGTGCAATCAGCAGTTCCCCACGAGAGATCGTGAATGGTCGATGAAAAGAAGAAATGAGTTTTGTAATGTTTCAGTGGTGGAGTTTGGATGACTGCTGACGTACAGGGTGTCCAGTAATTACGAAATAAAACATCACTTGAAGATTTGTCAGTCAAAATAATCCAAAAATTACCAGGTGAAGTTTGATTCCGTAATTACTGGACACCCTGCATACTGCTTCGTCAGTAAAAGTGTATATAATAACGCTAAATATACGAGTAAATAGCTGGATGGTTTCAATTTATTGACTTTGGAGGTTGGTTGGTACCATCTTGTCTCAACTCTGAATGAGAAGGACATAGTCAACTATGACAAACTTAAGAAACATAATTTATACTAAGAAAGAAGGCGACAAAGTTTAACCAGTAATGTATATTTTCTTATATTATTCATTGTAACGTATCTTCAAAATTTATATAATGTTACAGCAATAAGATGTCATTGTCGAAAAATGTCAACCAATCGAAATCCCAAATTTTTAGGACAAATGGGAAGCGCCATCTACACAATTGCTCATTTTAACTCAAATATTTAATGTATTCAATCATAAACGATCAAATAAAATGAAAAAAAATTATTGGTGACGAATTTAGGATTTTAAAGCCATCTCTTCCACTTAACTACAGTGGACCAGATCACACACCTTTAGCCAGAAAAAAACTGTTTATTACTAGAAATCAAGTGAATTGTTCAAAACCCTGTGTTGTTTCCAAAATAGTTAGTTTCCACAACCCGTCAAAAACTAAATTAAGAGCACCACAGTTGCAAAACACTTCACACCTCTTTTGATCAAACCGAATCGAATTTTTGATAACATCGGGAACCTCTTTTGATCAAAGACAACCCGATCCAAAAGCATTGCTTCATTCCAGATCAAGAAGAAAGCACAATACCACGAGAGAAGTGAATTGTCTCCTGGGCCAGTGAAAGGGTGTAGAAGGATCAAACCTAATCAAATCTGTGATAAAATCGGGAACCTCTTTTGATCAAAGACAACCCGATCCAAAAGCATTGCTTCATTCCAGATCAAGAAGAAAGCACAATACCACGAGAGAAGTGAATTATCTCCTGGGCCAGTGAAAGGGTGTAGAAGGATCAAACCTAATCAAATCTGTGATAAAATCGGGAACCTCTTTTGATCAAAGACAACCCGATCCAAAATCATTGCTTCATTCCAGATCACGAAGAAAGCACAATACCACGAGAGAAGAGAATTGTCTCCTGGGCCAGTGAAAGGGTGTAGAAGGATCAAACCTAATCAAATCTTTGATAAAATCGGGAACCTCTTTTGATCAAAGACAACCCGATCCAAAATCATTGCTTCATTCCAGATCAAGAAGAAAGCACAATACCACGAGAGAAGTGAATTGTCTCCTTGGCCAGTGAAAGGGTGTAGAAGGAGTAGAATGCAATCAGGGCACTTCCGGTAACAATCACCGCCGGTGGCACATGACTGCATGAGTCAATTGAGAGACTTGCAGCTCTTGGAAACCAGAGTGGCCGCGAGCCTTCTACTGCATGTCGTGCCCGGGACATTTCCTTTCTCTTGGTTTCTTTTCTGTGTAACCCCTTTTGGGTGTTTTGTAATCATCGCTGCCCTCGCTCTAGGGTTTCTTGAGTAACTAGACGTCGGTGCCTTTGGGAGTTTTGGAGTTAAGAGAGTTTGCTGAGAAAAATTTGTGAATGGTGGCTTAAGGAAAAGCAGAACTTGTTTTGGTTATTAGATGTATCATCAATCGTAGTGTATGCATTTTTGTTCTAAACTAAAAAGTGAAATTAACAAAATACAATATATTAGCGTTTAACTAAAACGGAAAATGTTACCTATTTAGGTTGTATTTGCTACCTCAGGTCCATTCAGTTTTGTTCTCAAATCAAGTTAAGCTTATTTGGTTGGTTAATTAGTTCAAACACATATTAACAATTAAATGAAAACAAAATGTACTTAATTATTATTCAGCATTTACCAATTATGAAAATGTGTTGATACTCCTTGGATTTATTTAGGCCCATCCCATTGAATGTGAACATTTACTGTAAAGATTTGACAGATGCATAGCACGGCGCGGTTAGGTAAAAGACGTACAGAGCTGTACTGTGGGTTGCATACACCACCTTCTGTCATTTCGTCGGCCTAACAAATCCTGATAAAATTTTCAAACATTGAACAACCTCTAAGAATGTTTGTAAGACAGCAAAAAATAGGCCTACTGCACCTACCAACATGTTTAAAGCGGTCCTATAAAAATTTTTCAATTGAACTACTACAAAGAAAACATGAAGAAGCTGGCAACCAGTCCTGAAGAAGTCTTTTCGATAGTGTTACAGCCAATGAGAACATCGACGGTTGACAGCCCTGCCACCAATAGGATAGCAGACAGCAAGTACTTCAGTTTCAGCCAATCAGTGATTAAAGATGGCACTCCACAACAAGACCGAAATATCTCAAGCAAATTATAATAATGTTTTGACGGTGTTTGAGCCGGAAGAACTAGATTACTAAATTTAAAAACGTGTCCACATAGACCACAAGTTCAACACACGTTCAGACAACAATTGCTCAATTGGCACGCTAGTTTGTTCCGCTTGATCACAGCTAGTAGCGCACTATTCAGACCGTGTCTACTGGCCGTGTCACGTAAGCGCATGCGCAGAGGAGACGTCACCCAGACGCAGTGCGCAGGCGCAGAGCAGAGCTCGTTACCGCGGCGGACATAGTGCGCATCGCTGACCGAGTTCTATTTGCGCGCACGCGCAAGACGGAGCGTCTTCCGTCAATGGAGCCGTAACCGTGGGAGAACACAGTTTGAAACTGTTGTAGAAGGTCTGAAATATCTCAACTTACTGTCTAATTTTTGAAAAGGAAATTTAAAAATTTTACGGTGATTAGGTTGGCGAATGGGTTTTATTATACTCTAAAATACTTTATTCGCCGTTAAGATTCTTCTCGAGCAAAATTTCAACACTTCTTGTAAAGCTTAAGTGGTTTTAAAACTTCTTTAAAATCGCTGGGGAAACCCATAAATTGGTGTTTGTTTCCACCTGAAAAACCCCCAACTTGAAAGCTCACTTTGAAGAAACTTGGATCAAGTTAAAAATAACTTTAAAATAACATTAGGTTAAGGGCTGCCAACCTTCCTCTCATCAGCTGTGACACTATCGAAAAGACAACGGGAATACTGACAGTGTGCATCCCTGCTCCAATGGGCGGTTAACAGCCCTGTGACCAATAGAATAGCAGACAGCAAGCATCCCATCAGTTTCAGCCTATAAATGACTAAAACTGGTACTCCACAACGAGACATAAATATTTCAAGCTATTTATATTGATGTTTTGGCACGCTAAGAACTAGATTATAGCTGAACTGTTTCATTCCGGGTACCGTTTCGGTGCTCGCTCATTGTCTTTTTCTCTCTTGTATAAATTTCCCCTCGTGCACCTGAGGACGCAAAACTATTCCGAAAGGTCGTAAATGCGCGTTCACAAGACTCTAACCTTTTCATAACCGTAATTAAGAACTCTAGTCATTATTAAGTTTCTTGTAAATCTGACGAGTTTTGGACGGAAAATCCAACAATGTACTAAACCGTGTAACCAGGGAGCCACCTGTGCAGTGCAGACTCGCGTGGTGACGTCACGGTCCAGCTAACAGAGGACGGATGGGAGGATCTCCTCCAGAATCAATCGTCCAAGACCTCTCAGTGGATGGAGATGTTCGTGCCGTCCCTCCCACAACATCAATCAAGTCGTTGACGTGCAGAGGCAAATAGAAGTGCGTGACGAAAAAGTGCCTTGAAAATGTCGTGGTGTTTTTTTATGAAATTTCCGTGCTATGGTCTGGGTGGAGTGAGAAAAATGTATTTGGCGAATAGATTATTTTTGTTATATAATGATACCGGCATGTTTGCTGTTTGTTACATTATTGTGGCCAATATACAGGGTGACACACGGAACCTGACGGTTTTAAATGATCACGGTTGTTATTGGATAAAAATCTATATTTATTGTAAAACTTTGGAAATATAATGCCATTTTAGAAAAAGTTCTATGTGAAAAATTACATCGCATGTTACGTCCATCCTCTGAATACATTTTCAAGTCTTGCCTGAAAATCGTTCTTACTCGAGTCAACAAAGCGTTGTCGATTGCTGCGACTTCTTCTTGATTCCTCCTTCAATTCAAATAGTGACCGAGATTGGTAGTGTAGACTTGTGCTTTGAGGTGTCCCCAAAGAAAAAAATCACAGAGGCTCAAGTCAGGTGATCTAGGAATACATGGGATGTCTCAGAAACATGAATGACCTTTCACCATTCTTTGAACATTCATGGACTCTAATGCGCAGTCGCACCATCTGTTGGAACTTGATAGCATTTCTAATGTTAATGCATCGTCTTGACGCTGTGGGAACAAAACGTGTTCAGCGTGGTGTAACAGCCGAGTTGACTGAAACATTGGCACCATTTTCGTTCAACGAAGACGTAGAGTGATAATGCGAATGAACTATCGCACACAAACCGTGTACGCGGAAATTATGAATTTGATGAGGGTTTTCAGGTTACTAATATCGCACATTTCGCTTGTTAACTGTCCATTCAAAGGAAAATGGCCGCATGAGATGAACTCGGAAAATCGCGCTGTCACCGATTCGTTATTTTGACAAACGCGTCGTACACAAACATGCGATGTTCACAGTCACTCTTGAACTACTAAAATGGCGTGTATACTGAGTTCAGGCCGCGTCATTCCCCTCTACCCCCCACCACGAAATACTGCGCTAGTCAAATCCGTCAGGTTCCGTGTCACCCTGTAGTGCTGGACCCCCTAACAAGTATCTCAGCTTCTACCAATCAGTGTCTGAAGATGGTTCTCCACAGCCATCTGTAATGATGTTTTGACGCGGTTTAAACAGGAAAGAGAAGATTATAATAGTAAGACTACTTCAATTATACTTTTAAAATCCTATAAAACCATATATACATAACGAGTTTGTAGTTACTGTACCTACGTTGGACGGATCAGGTTCCGGAGGCTCCGGCGGCTTTCTGCCTTCCTGCGCTCGCAAACGTTTATTCTGAAATTAAAAAAATATTAGAACATTTATTTTGTTGGAATTAAGCAAAGTAAAGACTAAAAATTCCACTTAAATCACCCAAACTCAATCATTACCGTGGTTATTGAACGCGCCATCGGAGTCGTGAGTTACCAACCTGCCACGAATCTGCTAACGACACCATCATTACCTTCTGATCTATATCAATCATTGAAAAACGAATACGATCGATTCCCTCCCATTGAGACCACCATGTTGAACATTTTTGGCCAGGCAATCACTGTTAGATGACCGTTCTGTTTCTTCCAGGCTGGTAATCGTTCAACTGGTCAAACTTTTCAGTCAACGAATGTTCTGTCTCCCTCTAAAGTGCCATGAGTGTTATTCTCCTAAAAAATCAACCTGAAATAGTAATTTTGAACGGAACACACTGTGCACACCGCAGGGAAAGCATTACTAGGGAGGTGTGACCCTGAGAGAACGTAATGTCGCGGTGGTGGCGTATCCGTGATCGTGAGTGAGGGACGATCGGTCAAGGCGGACTGGCAAATACGTCAGAGTGCCACGGAGCTGCCAGTTCATTCATAGAGACCGCCAGTGGCCCTGGAGTAAATTTAATCTGGTTTTCATGTTATTAAGGGCCCGCCTCAACTGCACGGTGACATGTTCTTACGCTAACTCAGAACAAAAAAACGCCTAAAACGCAAAAACCTTTATAAGCTTTAAAATTAGGTATATTTTGATGAACAAACGACTATTGACTCGTTTAGGTTCTTCCTTTCCAAGACGGTTTGAGGTGTGGTCACATTTTGAAAGGTTCTCACCGACCAAACGTGAAAAGTAGGACGTAAAGCACATCACGCATTTTAGACAATTGCAAGATGATTGACATTTTGGCAAGGAGAGGATGATTGTTCCATTATATTCCAAAAACACTCTCTTCCAAATTTCAGTCTAAGTCTAAAATAAAAACAACAATGTCTTCAAAAACAGAACCAAGTCCTTTGCAATGGTAAAATAGTCTCCAGCGTTATTTTTAGAACATCGATCATCAACAGAGATCCAAACCTTTCAACTGTTCAAACATTTAGCGCAATCGATCATCCACGTCGATAAGTAATTTCTCCACTCACTCGGTGAATTTCGAGTAATATAAATGATATCGAAGGAGAAATCGAATGCCAAGAAGACAAATAAGGCTGGTGTCGAAGATGGATGATGCGGATGGGAGCACGCAGACAAGATGACCTAGTTCAACGCGGTGCACTTGTCCTGGGGAATGGAAAGGGAAAGGACTATTCCTTGTTCTGTGGGAAGTACCCTGAGGGTGCAGTGAGGGATAGGTTTCTAGAGGGGAAGAGTCAGGAGGTAAAGCTTTCAGAGGATAGGCGTTCAGGAGTTGAGAGAAGGATGAAGGGTTTTAAGAGTTTAGATGTTGGAAATAAGAAAGGACAGGGGTTACATGATAGTAACTTCATTAAAGAAGACAGCATTAAACTTTCAAGAAGCTGGAAACCAGTCCTGAAGAAGCCTTGTCGGTAGTGTCACAGCCAATGAGAACATGGCATCTCTCCTCTAATGGACGGTTAGCAGTTCTACCACCGATAGGACCAGCAAGTACCTCAGTTTCAGCCAATCAGTGACTGAAGATGGTAGGTACTCCATAGCGACACCGAAATATCTCGAGCGATTTATTATGATGTGTTGATGGGGTGTGAACCGGAAGAACCAGATTATAGCTAAGAACAAGGGTTTTTAAGTTTATGGATTTGAACTCATAATTGTAAAGGGTTCAGTGAGAATTTGAAGAAAAAGGAGGTTTTTGGAGTGTAAAAACTAGAAGGGAAAGAAAGGGCAAAGTTCAGTTAGTAGACAGCTTTAAGGCAATGGGGGTGGGGAGAAAAGGGTCTTGGGAAGTAAGAGGTGTTTTAAAACTTGATGGTAAATATAAAATATAGTTGGTTGTATCGGATGCGATATGTACGTATGAGGGAAAAATACATAATCTTGTTTCTTGAAGAACTGATAGATCATCGTGCGTTCCCATTTCGAACAATAATCAAAAATACACACCTCCATTCTGACAAAAACGTTGCATATTTTCAATACTTCATAAAAGTAGATCCCTGTTCAAAGTTACGACATGAATCTGTTCTTCTTCAATCGTCACCTTGAACCAAAGACCTTTCATAAAAAGTTTGTATATATTTAAAAATAAACCTGAAGATAAGCTAGGCGCTCTCTGCAACATTTCAAACTCGCTTGGCTTCTAGAAGTGTTTTGAGAAATTAGCTTAATAGTTTAGATTTGAGTGCGATTCCAAACTAATTTTAGATTTAATCTCCGAAATTATTGGGCGCAGAAAGAGACTATTCGCTCCGGATAGAGGTGAAAGGCATCAGTGACCAGATAAGAAGGTATTAACTGACCAGGTCATAGTGTTCAATTATTGATTTCAAGCATTCATGGTAGAATTCTTGAGGTGTCCAATGACTTGATCAAAACTTAAATATACAGTTTTCACGCCATTTTAATCCTCTGTTCCTCTCTTAAAGAACTTAAAAACTTATTTTATTATACGAAATATTGTAACTATTGGTTTGTTTTCTTTTTATCTTCTTCTATATCGGAAACATTCGTGGTCGTAATGTTTCAACTCAAATTTTGAAACTTGATGTAGTGATAAAGGACTTTATTAGCGAAGGTGTTTTGATGTTGACCGTTATCAGTAGCAGCACATTTAAGAAATTAAACACATTTCATATTTAGCACACATGTAGAACAACCATCAATACCGAACCAACGAACGAACTGTCTTTCTTGAGAGAAAACATGTGTTCCTTATTTGACATTTCAAGAAAGATTTAATAACGAAACAGCGAATGTGTTAGCCAAGACCAAACACATTCTGATCTCTCCCACAAATATAACATTTATATGTTTTTGTTTATTGAAATCATTGTTTGAAACCAAATTATTAATTGAATTAATTATTTTATTTTCCCCATAAGTGATGAGGTGAGGTGAGGTGGACAGGTGCAGAGACAGCACTTTCCCCGTCACCCTGTGTGCCAGTGGGCCAGTCCAGTAACGGGAAGACCGGTCCCAGTGCACCTGACCTACTGAAGCCACCTTCATCTTCAACTTCATCTTCATCTTCTCAGGTCTCACGCGTTTCCGCTTCCTACGCCCACTTTGCTGAATGCACATGCAGAGTCTGCAATTCTCAGAAAGAACTGAGGTCCCAGTGCTGGCCCTTGAGGGACACTTTTTTACGAATCACGGCTGGAAAGCAGGATCCGCAAAATGGGTAACTTTGGGAAGAAAGAAAGTTAAATTACTGTCCATTGTGTCACACCTTTTTACAAATGCAGGCCTAAAAAACCAGGATCCACAACACGGTTAACTTTAGGAAGAAAGAAGGTTAAAGTACTGACCCTTAAGGTACACCTTACTTCACATAGATCTTTGTAGCAGAACACACCGCAGAGATCTTTCTACAACATTTGTACTTTTCAGGAAAAACACCCACCTTTTTACGAATTCGTGGCTGAAAATCAGGGGCCGCAAAATGGGTAGCTTTAGGAAGAAAGAAGGTTAAAGCACTGCCCCTTGAGGTACTTCTTACTTCAAGGAAATCTTTGTAGCAGAACACACCGCAGAGATCTTTCTACAACATGTGTACTTGACAGGAAGATCAAAGTACTGATTCTTGCGGTAGACTTCGTTTTGGGGTGCACTAGTGCTGGTTTTAGCATTTTTGGTCGTCGATTTTAGCCAAATCAAGAATCAAAGTATTTATTGTCAAAAACTATATAGCATAGACAAACGTCCATATATGCTATGTCTCGCGGAAGCCCGGAACGTTTTAAGTTGAAATTTGGGGTGACCCGTATTTTGGGAGTGTTCTGAAATCTTCCGGCTTTTCTGTTCACATATTGTACCAGAAAATTCCATATTAATGCAGGCCTTATTAGTCAGCATCCAGCTATAAACTTAGTATCGGTCTGACCGTTTTGTATTAAAAAAATTAGAAATATATCATCGGAGTTAGTACATTATGTATATTTGCGAAAACTGAGCATAGACTCCTTTTTTACTGTCTTAAATAACCATTTCCAAGGAGCATATTTGATTTGCCACTGTTCCTCAAAGTTTCTAAACCACGTTTCAAACCATTGTGACCAGCCCAGTGTTGAAACTGGCAACAAGGCGTCACTGCAGAGTTGTTGTTCCATTGAGTAGAGCCACTAAGGTTGTTTTTGCATGCACGCCCTCCCGACCATGACTCTTCGGTCTCAGGTCACGGCGCACATCTTCTCTCTACTCTCTTGATAACATATCTCACAATTCCTCTCTTCTTGTCCAGCTTTCTTCTCTTCCTGCTTGTCTAGGATGTGCTGGATGGCGGATATCTTCTTCGTCATCTTCTGCCTTTCACCTAATCACCCATTGTGTGTGGAGTGCTCCAGATTCGCATTTTTGCACTTTTGTGCGATTTACGTTGACCGCGGGGAAGAAAGGAGCGCTGGTTTTATGCATGGGAGATTTTTACTCCTAATAACTGGAGAGTAGATTTCACTGAACTGCAGCTGATATATTTTTTGATAGAGTGAGGTGTTCTCACAGTTGAGGTCTTTAAGAAACACAGGTTGAGTAAGGGACGCAATCAACAGTTCCACGTGGGATGATAGCCTATTGTCTGATTGTTTGTAACACATCGAACGTAATGCTTTGACTTTCTTTTTGTCCCGAAAGAGTCTGTTGGAACATTATTCAAGTCCACTTTCTCTATAATATATTCATACAACATATTTGTTGGAAGAATCCCATACTCTTTTTTTAGTCAGGAAAAAGTCATTTAACCAATGTTTACCAAAATCACTAAAGGAACATTGTAAGCCAAACTACCAAAAGTCTAATTTGAGAAAATTAAACTGACTGATCAAAAAGAACTTGTTTATTATATTGTCCTTAGGTAGAATGGAACTCCCTCTCTCTCTAAACCCTGAAAGGCTGTACTTTCGATTATAGGCTAATTGGTGAGAATCATCACCAAAAGACATTTAAAAGACGAAGACAACCAAAATGCCGATTAAAAACAGAAACATGTCTTACAAAAATCAGAAAACTACACCAAGACGTTGAAAAGTCACAGCTTTTCAACGTTTCAAGCGGGATATCCAACTTCAACACTCACCATTTAGATCCACCCAGAAGACACAAGGTGCTCACAAGCTCGTCATGAAAGCTAACGACTTGTCAGGACCTGTTTGAACACGCATCTTCCTGTCCAACTGCCCGCTTGTAATTGCCCTCTTCACTTTCAATGCTTCTCATTCTTGACCTTTCTTCACGTCTCGTCTTCACCATTAGGATAATCAGGCCATAAACTCTTTCTTCACTTTCGGCCCGCTGTACTTTCCAATGTGGATTCAGCTGCTGTCATTGTGTGATCAAGTTGGGGTTTTTATGTATTGCCTGTGATTTTGACTTTTTTCGAGTAGAAGAGTAAGCAATTGCGCAGTTTCTAAAACTGCCCTAATTTCAGAGCTGGAAATTTCAGTGCCATTTGTGTTGGAAGTTCGGTTTATGATCCCAATTTCTTGTCTAGTCAAGAGTTAGTAGTTTCTAGAAGTGGATGTTTTAGAAGTGGCTACAATATCCTTTCATCGAGTTATGTAAAACCATGTTCCATTTTGTATTCGTTCCTAAAACCCAAAAACTATAACAGCCGTTTGACAATCTCAGTAGCCCTCAACTCGAAGGCAAGCGAATGTCTGAAAAGTTTAGTTTATTTGATGTCTGTTTGTTTTCAGAGAAATTTTAAAGAAAAAAACAAAGAGACCCCAACATAATCTAGTACTTAGAAAATGCTAACCCCACGATATTACTACCTTTCCCAATTTTTTTTCAGATGTATTTAAGAAGTTTACGTTGCCTAAAGATCCCCTCCTCACCACGGAGTTATGATTCCTGACCTCCTTGCAGGTACGCCGGAACAGCGGTGGTCGGTGTCGTCTGCAAAACTTGTAAACACAAGACCCACGCCGTATTTCAATGACTGAACCGCCCATAAATGTTCACCAGACACTAAAGCAGGTTGTGTACTGCCTAAAACGAGCTTGGGATGTTATTTTTATTGCGCACAGGTTAGATTCTTCTCGCCAGACAAACTTTCTCTTCCTGAAAATCATAAAACGAATTGAGCTCCCGGATGACAGTGGCTTTGTTTTTTCGGTGAGTGCTTCTTTTGAAAAGTTTTACAGCTTTCTATTCGTAAAATAACTGTCCTAAATTTTGCTTTTGAATTTGCCCTAATTTGAGTTTGAAGTATATAACATAACATCCGTTTTGAGTGAACCAACTAGTTGCTTACAGTTCCAGATTCAGAAAGTGACTCAAATTCAAAACAAGTGACAGGAAAGAAACCCATTAAACTAGAATGAAAGAGCAAAATGATAAATGACACCCAATTTGTCTATTGCAGCGACGCACAAAAGAATAGCCTTGGATGGGATAGAACAACAGAAGACCTTGGAAGCTAGGCTTGGGTGCCATTAAACCAGTTGTAGCATCACAATTGTTCATTTGTTCCTGCGTTTTATTCATACGATGCTGACTGAATCAGATTGAAGATAGTTACGGTTTAAGTAGGTCGAATCATTCGATTGTGGTTGAAAACTCGACTCGAATGGTGAGGAAGCTTAGTGGGTAGTTGCGACTTCCGGTGAATGTGGTCACAGGTTCGATTCCCGACGTAGGCACATGGGTTTGGACCGTTTCCCCAAAAAGAGTATTCGTGTTCCACAAATCTAGATTATAGTTGACGGATTAAAATTTCTTTCACGTTGACAATAATAAAAAACCAGATTTAATGAGATTATAGAAGATCGACGATGATAATTATGATAACGCCTAGCGGATCCGTGGCGGATTGGTATCGCGCGCGACTCCGGAGCTCATCACTCCGGTGGCGCGGGTTCGATCCCCGCAGTCACCACCTACAATTTGTAATGTGACTAATACGGTGACGCTAGGTAAAGGTCGAGGTTGAGTGGTAGAGAGGACTTTGTAGTCCTAACTTCGCCTCGTTAAACAAGACAAACTTTACCTTTTTACCTTTATAACATAAACAAAGTCTGGGGACGATTTGATGTAATTAAAATCAGTTGTCCCGAACCGTAAACAAACAGAAACATACTGGTCTTAAATCCAGGGTCTCCTATAAGACCGCTAAAGTAACACTTTTGGAACGTGTCAAATCATTATAATGACGTTAGCGGTCAAAAAATTGTAGTAACGTCACCTTCAGAGTGCGCAGTAGTGACTGTAACCACGAATGTCGTCCCGTAAGAGCAATATTAAACATGCATTTTCTTGGAACACTTCACGCCTACAGTTGTCATCTGATTTTTATGAAATAAACTTTGTTTTAAAGTGCATTACATATTTAACTGACTCCGCTTTTGCAAAACCGTGACATCAATCCGACAATTGAAAAAAACGTTGTATTTGAATTTCTTGGTTTTAGGCCTACTATTAAACTAATAAAATTTTCAAAAAAAGTGGTCAGCGGAGACGTTGCATGAATTGCAAATAAATCTTTCAAATAAAACTCGTTTCAAAAAGATCTAATGAAAATTGTGGGCGTGAAGTGTCTCAAGAAATAGTTTGTTTTACATTGTTCCTATGGGTCAAAAAGCAAAATGACCGCCAGGTGCAGTGCACTCTTAACGTTGAATTAACGTCGCTATAACATCACCGTATTGACGTTACTCCAACATTGTATTTACGTTGCTGATACATCGTATTGATGTCAGTGACTCCGCGGTTTCTCACGAGCCTCTATATGCAGAATACGCAGCATTGTGGATTGTTAGTGGACAAAGATCGATAACGAATCTAGAGGTAGTAAACAAGCGGAGGTAGTATTGTTCGACCCCCTGGTGGCCCCTCAGCGCCGCCGAGTGATGCGGCCGTTACTGTAACTGTATTCAGCATCTAGTTACTGCACACCGCGGCCTGAGCTGTGACCATGGCCGTGGTGTGCGGAGCTTCTTCTCATGTGAGGAATCATGTTTCTCTACTGATATTTTGCCCAACACAGTATTTCACAGGCATTTTCAAGGCTTCATGATATCCAAAACATGTAGCCGACGGATAGTCACAAGAGCTACTGTGAATGCTGGTGAATTTGTTTGTGACGGGGGGGGATAATTTTCACCGGAAGTGCCCTATTGGTAGGGCGTTTCTCCTTAAAAATGGAGTTTATGCTTAAAAATTTTCATTTTTTGCTTCATTTTTTTTTTTTGCTTAAAACATTTTCATCGAATTTCAATCAAACTTTATCAACAAATTTATGTTATTATACCGAAGATGTGTACCAGAAATTTACAAAATCAGTTTTCCAGACCAAGATGGGAAATAAAAAACTATTTTCAGCGACCGAATTGGTCTAGCTAGTGAAATCGGATCACATATACACTTTTAATCAGCTTAATAACTGGTCAATTTGAGGAAAACGCCCTTCCTCTCCTCCAAAGACACTCTTGTTATCAATGAAATGACGCAAACCGTTTTGTTCTACGACGTTTCGTTCTCTTTGGCGATAGACATGAGTACAGTACCTCCATTTATAATGAAAATTTAATAATTAGAGAGTATTTTGGGTGAAATAAAACGTAAAGTAGTCTTCGAACAATAGTTATGGGTGTTTTATTGATTAAAACACCGATTAAACTAAACATTCTATTACTTTCTTCTGGATGGATCACCGCACTCCGCGGCCAGCCAATCAGGGCCGTAGGTTCGCATCATGACTTTCGAAGTAGAGGGGTTAAGAGTCGGTGATACAATTTTCACTTTCATAACTTCATCTTATTAAAAGTGCAGACCTAGTCTTTTAACTAATAAAAGCGAATCTAACTAGCGCCTTTAGGTGAATCAATAATGCAATACCATCACAACAAACATCCTTTCGCGTTGTGATTTTCAGGCCATCTTCAGGCTGCCGCCCTCGACAGGTACAGGTGGCGCCCGGCTAGAGAGCACTCGTGGGCTGCTGCAGGAGGGTCATCAAGTGCAGGGGAAAGTGAACAGGAGTACCGAGGTTGAAGGACACAGATAAAGGTGAAAGTAAAGAGCAAAGGTAGACAAACATAATCAGACTAACAAGCTTGATTAGGCTAATTAGTCATGATGTAATTGAACGTGGGTCGAGTACCAGTTTGGCGAGACCTTTCAGGCAACTAGTTGAATATGTCGATTATATTATGCCTAAGGTTGAATTCGAAATCAGTATATACTGGGGTTCTTATTAGAGTTTTTACACTGAATAGCTTTCTCGATAACCAGGTTCAAAACCAGTCAATTTAGCATAGTAAAGAACAATGGTCAGGAGTTTTCACTTTTCGAAATATTTCACGGGTTCAAATTCTTGCACTAAAGCACGGGTTTGGACTTTTTTTGGAGATATTTCGTAATTGACAAATATGACGCATACCAATGTCTTTCTCCTCACAGTAGTTTTAACCTCTTACGTCAATCAACAAGGTGTTAATATTGCTTTAAGAGTTTAAGATGATTGGATTTTTTCGTAAACGAAGATGACCAAGACAATGTTACCAAGTTAATTCCAACAAAATTCCTACAGCATAACAAGAATCAACAGTTCTATCAAAATTCCCCGAAGCAAATCATTCCTCGTCAAATCAAAGAGAAAGTTCAAACAACAAATCATCACAACACATCAACTTGACAAATCTGAGATGCCGCAACCTCCGAAGATAATATCTTCACAGTTCAAATCTTCATTCTTCATTGACAGCCGAGGGCGATCTTCATCTGTCTTACATAACAACAGCTGAAGACTTCCTGCAAACGCTGGTGACATATGATCCCTGGCAACTTTCTTCTGGAGAAATCTTGACTTGATCCCACTAATGTTGTCCAGTTGGATTCCAGCAGACGCACCCTGGACTTCCAGCACGCGGAACTCCCCGCTGGAACCTGTTCCGGCTCTCTTATTTACATAATTTTACGGTGTAATCCATTCATTTATCGGCTGCGATTTTAGTTTCCAATCCGTGACGGAGTTTGATGAGGTCACTCGGAGGATTCTCAAGCCTGTTTGTAATAATTGTGGATTCTTCGGTGTCTTGTGAAGAGAAACAATTCACTTTCATTGTCCTGTGATGCGATTTGATCTTTAGCCTAATATAAAACTCTTCAATCCTTTTGCTTTGTATTATTTTCCATTTCTAGAATGATCTGATCATCGTTCTTCGTCAAATATAATCCTGCATAAATATTTCTACAGATACCACTACCATCTCAAGACACACAAAATGTTCCAGTTCCACCGAACACACACATTCAACCAACTAGAAAGCAGGATGATGGAGCAAATTTCTTGTGGGAGGGTCTCTTCTTGCATAACCGCACGAGTTTGCTCGCTATTAGAAAGGACAGACTTAAACTAATTGCTGAACTGGCTGACCGCTACTGCCTCCAGACACCATCTGATCAGCTGTTATGCCCTGGCTGTTTTGGCGGGAACGTCAGCTGATGATATTGAACTTGGCGGGAAAGTTGCCTCGCCCTCACCTCTCTGCCTCTCACCTTCGAATTTATTGCTCTTGAATCACTTCCGTGAAATTACCACACGTTCCTTTTTCCGATAGCAAATGAGGTTCTCGCAGTTTTAATTTAGCGAGTAATAAAATAGTTTGCGGTGTGAGGATGTAGTTGTGTAAGTTCTGGTTTGATAGGCACTGCAAAATCATTGTAAACAGAGATAAATATTTAAAATCTTACTTTCAAGTTGATTCAGATAGGACGGTCTTGTGTTCCTTTGGTTTCAGTTTTAGGTTTAACACAGTCAATTAACCTTGGCATAACTTTCCGTATGAGAGTATACTCAGGGTTTAGTAAACGTCAAACCGATTGAAAAATCAAACCAAATTGTAAAATTGGACATAAGAAAAGGATATTGGACTGTTGTCACCTGTTGGACAGCAGACAGCAAATAGCCAAGTTTCAGCCAATAAGTGACTGAAGATGGTACTCCACAGTGAGGCCAACATATATCAACCTAATTATGAAATTTGGACATGGTAGGAACTGGAGGTACTAAATTGTAGTGAACGAACCTTCAATCTGAAAACTGAAGCATCAGTGAAGATTTGCACAAAAGAGAGTAATTTTAAAATTCAAATCTTCACCCTTCTGAAAAACATTGAATCGACGCGTCTATGTTTGACTTCACATAACAGAAAGTCGTCAAGTCGGCATTCCTCAGACCGGAAGTGGATGTGGGAGGTGCGCGTGCGGGCGTGTGCCGAGAGTGGTTATAGGGCGAAAGTTGGAAGGCCTTCCTAAGCACGGACGAGGACGAAGGCTCGGTTTCTATTCAAGAGGTGGGTTTTCGTTTAAGGCCAGCTAATTCGTGCCTGTGCATGCCTGATGAGGTGATATCTTTTATGGGGAGAAAGGACTTTGGTGTGACTCCGGCAAGAGTGATGTAGAAGAAAGCGCCACTTTTCTTGAATAAAGTGTTGCGTTGTCAAGTGGCATGGTTGAGAACCTTCGTGCGAGTATTTTTGTTAGAAAATACCGATTGAAAGAGACGTTTTAAAGTTCAAACTTAAGTTGTATAAAATGTTGAATTCGATATTATACTCCGACCCGAAAGAGTGAAGGGTCATCCAAACCGTTTTATCCAACTTTTCTTTCAGGTGGATACCATTTAGTTTTGAACCTAAGGCCGATGATGAGCTTTGTGTTGGCTTGTTAGCAAAACCCATGAAAACAGAACTTTGTATTATAATAACAGAGCAAGTTGAGCAGGAAAAAATAAAACAAGATCTTGTTATTTCAAAAAGTCTTGAAATATAGTATCCGATTTTTTTTTTATTCATTAAGATCGTTCAAACTAACCTGTCGGCCTAGTTTTGTCCGGATGACATTTATTGCCCAATCAAACATACATTTCTAGAGCGAATCCAGTCTAATTTTACAAATATAATATTTATTTTACAATTAACTTGAAAGTAGTCAACTTAAATTAAACAACAAAATATCCTATTAAGCCCACGCATTTCTGGATTAAAAAAATAAAACTTACGAAAATTCCAGACCCCACCAGCTTTGTCTTCCAGCAAACATAAATCGCTCCGAGAATCAACTCTTCCATAACTTTAACACCACAACACAGAGTAAACAAATCACACAGCTGATCACAACACCAGAGATAACTCAACGCCTGATTGTTTACAATAAACAGCTGATGGACTACAACAGCTGACAACTGAGGCTCCACAGCTACTGATGAGCCTCATTCATCCAATGGTTAGGTCACTCAAGGTTACCCAGTCATGTGACCGTGGCTTTTCCGTAACCAAAGTGATTAAAATGTAATCTAGGCTGTGTAGTGTGTGTGCTGTGCATTGCAATTAAGATAAGATAATTGTCGATGTGTTTATAAACGTGTGTTAGGTAATGTGCTGGTGGATTGTTTATGATTTTAAAGTTGATAAGCAATATGCAGTCTTCTGAAAAAGATGGAGTTGTATTCAAATCTGAAAATGTGTTTAATTAAATTAGAAATGTGCGTTAAAAGAGGACTGATGCGTAAAATACACGAATAAAAAAGAAATAAAACTGAAAAGTTTAAATGTGTGTAGTAGAAATCAATACACCTAAAAATATATTCAAAACCTTACTTGCATTATCATGGGTTTGGTAATTGGTAAAATAGTTAAACGAGGCGAAGTTAGGACTACAAAATCCTCTCTAACACTCAACCGGAACCTTTACGTAGCATCACCGTACAGTCACTTTAAAAATTGTAAGCTCCACCGAAGTGATGAGTTCCGGAGTCGCGCGCGATACCAATCCTCCACGAATCCGCTAAGTAGTTCCACACAAATCTTCAAAAATGTCATTTCTATCAATCTCGATTGATTGTTTTTTCTTCTATACTCATTCCAGACTTTAGATATCTTTTCCAAAACTATTATTTGTAAATAATTTTTGATTGTTATTGACTTTTACCTGTCTGTGAAATGTACAAACTGGTGGTACACCTTGTGGTACACCTTTATAAACACCTTTGCTTTATAAACAGGTCCGTGACCAATCTTACAAAGTAATCGAATGCTTTGTTTGGATCTAATTATTTCCTACATGGTGAAAGAGTCTGGAATGCAGGTTTGAATAATTGACTAGGTTTTATGAGTGGTTAATAGATTCAAGGTGAGGTAACTACCAACAGTGTACGAGCTGAACTCATCGCCAAGGAGTGGCTTTTCCTGGGAAACTTGTAAGAGTTTTCCTATTGCGAAACGTGACATTGAAGCAGAGAGGTGTATAAAAGGGCGTTTAGAATGTTAAAGAAATACATTTTATGAATGAGACATTAGTCCTTGTATAAACTAACTCTTCCGGTTCACACCACGTCAAAGTATTATTGTAATAACTTGAAATATTTCGGTCTCGTGTGGAGTACCAGCTGCCATTGATAGGCCGAAACTGAGATACTTTTTGTCTGCTATCCTATTGGTCACAGGGATGCAAACCATCCATTGGGTCAGGATTGCCAACTGTCGATGTTCTCGTTGGCTGTGACACTATCGAAAATACTTCTTCAGCCAGTTTCTTGAAAGTTTTATGCTGTCTTCTTTGTTAAAGTGGATATAACTTTCATTGCAAACATTTAACATTATAGAATCATCCGAGAAACCATTAAAATAATTAAAATTATAATAACTACAACAAAAAAGACATCAAAATTTCAAGAAGCTGGAAACCAGTCCTGAAAAGTGTTTTCGATAGTGTCACAGCCAATGAGAACATCGACAGTTGGCATCCCTGCTCCATTGGACGGTTGGTAGCCCTGTTACCAATAGGATAGCAGACAGTATTTTTCTCAGTTTCAGCCAATCAGTGTCTGAAGATGGTACTCCACAGCGAGACCAAAATATTTCAAGCAAATTATAGTGACGTTTTGACGCGGTGTGAACCGGAAAGACTAGGTTATAATGATAAATTAGCCCGTGTTTGGCAACTTAAATCTTAGTTTTCACTTTCTAGAGAAGTAAAATCGTACGTTTGATTTTTTTCTGCAAAGTTGTCTGAGGTATAAGCTAAGGACAAGGAACACTGGTGTTGAACCGGAACTGGTCAGCTGATACAGGAACTGTGGAACCTGAACCACAGGCTGCACCGCGAAGTCTGATATCATCGGTCAAGCAAGTTCATTCTCCAATAGTCTTCTGATGACCTGCTCTATACATACGCCAGCTTTCGTGCATTTTTCACTTGGGATTAATTGAACCGGTAATTATGATAATGCAATATTAAGAGCTGTTTTTAAATCTGTAACCTTATTTAACCCCCAACTCTAGGATATACTTTGATAACAAGTTAATTTTCAGTGCTTGTTGTTTGACAATTTTATTCTAATGGGATTAAATGGTAAATAATTAGTGTATAAGTCTAAAAGTTGGACCATTTACATATTATGTAAATACTAGATGCTAAATGACACACACGTTAGTTCGTTCATAGATAAAACTTATGTATTAAAAGAGGTTGTCAAATTTGGCAATCCCACACTTCTATGTTAGTCCTTACTTCATCAGTTAAACATTGCATCAAAGTTTCAGGGTTCAGGCAATCTTGTTCTGCCTGTTATCGAAGGAACAGCTCTAAATACAAAGACAGTGTTGAAAAATTGCCAATTATTTAACCTTTGTTCCAAAAAATCATGCAAGACATTCATAATCTGACATAATTCCATAACAGCTCTCGGCACAACTTATGCACAGCAACTCAGGACAGTAAACAACTCCTCTTGAGCGCAACCAGGGATAAATCCTGGCAAAGAACGACTTCCTGTGAGATGACAACCTCCTCCCACTTTACTCGCGATACGCAATTTCGTGCAATTTACACGTGTCGTGAGTTATAGAGAGGGCAGCGCACACGGGAAGGTCAGAACGGTTCCATGCCCTAGGGGGTCCCGCCCAGAAGACATCTTGTCTACTTGTGGTTGAAAAGGCAGTAGTTTCGGTAGAGGATGTCCCGTACGTGGTGATTTGTAGGTGATTTGCCGCAAGGTGGGAAAGGAACGGGATGGAATTATATACATATTTCAATATTGCCACTTTTCGAAAATAGTTTTTTAATTTAGGCAGTGACAATGATTTGATTATTTCATTGTATTAACAGCTGAAACGTCATGACTTCGAAGCACTTTGTTTTATATATTAATTTGAAATTGCCGAACCTATAGATTAACGTGTTTTAATGTAAAGGTTTGTATTTGATAGGTTTACACTAATCGATTATAGGATGACGTCTTTAGGTGCTAAATGTAGGAAATTACAAAAACAACTGTTCAAAAACGTAAGATCCAATCCAAACGTAGCTCCATAATACTTGATTTAACGTGCTGAAGTCTAAAGGAAATTCGAAAATAGTAAAAATGGACAAGAAAGTTGATTCAACAACAACACCAATAAACCTACATAAAATCGTGAACTATAGTCGAACAAAACCCAGTGCTTCAAACTTGTACCAGCAAAAATAATCTAACTATGTTGAATGGACATCCTTTACAACGCAGAGCACTGCTAACCTATCAGTTACAGCTTATACAAATCCATTACGTCACACCCTCTATCCCTCCGGACAGTGTTTAGTTTCATGTGTCTTGTATGACGGACAACACTGGTCGATGTCGTTCATTTGAATGTAAGAGTATTGGAAGTTATTCCGCTACTACGATCAAAGGCTCTCTTGAGGTTTTCTAGAAGAGTATGTTTCTTTTTTCAAAGATTTAGAACAACAAAAGAGGCAATCATGGGCCGACTAATGTCCGAAAGTGGTTCAGAAGAGGAAATGAAGGCCAGGCTTGCACGCGTGGTTACTCTTCGTGACAGGAATCCTCACGAAACCGCAGTTTACCAAACGCTCTTGACACTGACAAAGGTCCGGATAAAGACATTCTCTGAGGACTAGATTAGTAACCTTCAGTGTCGTGGACGGCGAACTTCTCACTAGGTCATTCCATCCTGCGGGCCATGTGCGGTACTGGCGTGCGGTTGCACGCACAATCGTTTGATCAAGACTCGGGGCGTTGTGGATAAAGTGAATGGAACAGGTTTAATTCTGCTCTGGATTTATTTAAAACCACACCAATCGTGTCCAAAGACTGTTATTACATCCACAACATGGGAAATGTGTACATTGCGTGAAAGAACGTTGGTCAACCGTTGAGGAACACTCTTGATCCAAAATTTTCCAAATTACAGATGATGTTCCAATTTCGAACGCACGTGTGAAAATCTGCTGTTTGAGTGGTTTGAAAGTTGCTGCCTTAATCTAAATATACCTATTGGTAATTGGGTTGTACTAATTAATGATTTAATCTCGGGAAAAGTCAGTCTTGATTCGGAACTAGACCACGCCTAATGTACTCAATAAATCCACTAATTCTACCCAACGGTAAACGGGAAAAGATGTATCCAGAATAGCTATACAGTTATACCATTGCGTTCACTTGCTTTTGGATATGCTTTCCTGAAACTACTACGAAAGAAAATAACTTACAAGTTACAAACTCTTCTTAAAAAGATAACTGGACCAATAATACTTCAATGGGGAACACCTGATTGACTGCGGAAGATGAGGCCGGTGATTTACACAAGGGAAGCGAGTAGTCACCTGATCTCAGAGCGGCAGATCGAGTTTCATGCTTTGTTGTCGGCGACCTGCCGGGATAACTTTACACTGAGCACCATGGAGAAGTTTATTATGTAACTTCTAGATTTTTCAACTGCGTGTTTCTTTAATTATGCACGTTTGACAAACAAGCTTTGTTTGTGCTTTGAGCACAAAGTACGCAGCTTTTCTCGAAAGTTCATTTTCCGAAAGCAAGAAAAGAAGATCGTTCCATCGCAAAATGTTGTGGAAGAGAGTCTTGTAAAAATCATTCAAATACCTGGATCTGTTGACATTGTCCAGTTTTTCCGTATTAGGGCATGTATCGTTTTCAATTTAAAAAGTAATAACATAAGACGTAGTGCAATACAGATACATAGGGACGACTACCGGGCTGGGAGATAGAACGGTAGTCCATGAGCGTTTGCCTTTATAGGGAAGTTAATTTTGTCAACAAATTGCCAAATTCAATTAAAAATGCTCCTGAGTCCAGGACATTCAGAACTGGGCTGAAACTCTCTGAAACTCTGAAAATCTCTAAAGCCCTGTAGTTGGCTGACAGATATGGGGTTTCAGGTTCAACCGAAGAAGTCCCCCAAGCAAAAGAAGACCTCACAGATTAGAAAGTGTCACTTTACTCTGCGGTGTTCCCGCGCCAGCTGTTTGCAAATTGCGCCAAAAGTGAGGTGAACATCAGCGCTATCTTTTATCTGCGGCAGTAAAGATGTAATTTTGAAACTGGGCCAAGAGTGGGACTGGAACTGACCAATTTGTGCCGCCTACAATCCGCAGGACTTGCTCTGTGATTATTGCGCGCACTCTCGTACTCTACTCCACTCGCGGTTACTGGTACAGTGGTCATTCCGGTACCACAGGGATTTCAAGTTACCTTATGCGTTTCTGAAAACCTCTATGACTCTCTATTGTTATATGCTGGTGTGTTCCTAAAAGAGCAATGAGCATGACTTTCCAGCTTAGTCACAAGAAGGTGCTGTGAGACCCCAGTATGAGAAGAATCTGCACGACACGACAAAAGATTCGCTACATAATCCAAATGCATCCTATTACTGATAAGTCTTTGACCAAAGTGGACTGGTAATAGGATGCATATGACGTTATTTAACACTCTTTAAAGGGGTCAAATACTCGATAGAAGTACGAAATCATTAGCAAACACGAACTAAAAATCAGGAGGTGCCAAACTTTAATTTACTTAGGTGCCAAATTGTCGGTCCATCAGTACGTAAAAGAATGTCGTTTTGATTAGGCGATCTACTGGGACAATTCAAATTTAAATACGAGATAAAATTACTCTAGTAATTAAGTTGTGATCTAACTACTTGGGTTTGAACTGTGCAACGCTCTCTCTACTTTAGCGGATCCGTGGCAGTTTGATATCGCGCGTAACTCCTGACCCCATCGCTCCGGTGGAGCGGGTTTGATCCCCTCAATCACCACTTACAATTTGAGAGTGACTAAACTATGACGCTAGGTAGAGGTCGAGGTTGAGGGGTAGAGAGGACTTCGTAGTCCTAACTTCGCCTCGTTAAAAAGGACAAACTTCACCTTTACCTTCTTTACGTTCACGAGCTATCCATCGTCCCAAAAAGGTACTTCAAAGAATGGAGGAGTTGCTATTTACATTAACAACAAAGCATTGCATAACACCACAGATAATCCATTCTCTGTGGATTCAGTTTCCAGCAGGTGATCTGTGTGGTCGGCTGATCATCCTCTATGGCGCGTCACCCTTGTCACCTCTATTCACTCGCACCGGATGTGCACAGAGAGTACGCAAGCGTGCAGCCCGCATCCGGTCGAGCCCCTGGCTGATCTACATGGTATGTAGACTACACTCTACAGTGTCCTATGTAATCGAGAAGCTATTTGTTATGTGCCGATTCACCCGCCGCATAGTACATAATATAATAACCTACATTCCTTATAGTAGGAAATTTCGTGAACAAAACGACAAATCAAAAGCCGATTTCAGAAAGAGCCATTAGAAATCGTCCACCATTATTACTTTTTAATTTGTAAGGTAAATTTTGTGTGCTGGTAGAAGAAAATATTTGGGTGACTTCCCCACGGCTGGGGCGAAAATATATATATCTGCTATCCAATTAGGCACAGGGTCACCAATGGACACTTGGCACCCCTGGTACCAACAGGACAGCAGACAGATAGTATCTTCTGTTAGCCAATCAGTGACAGAAGATGGTACTCAACAGCGGGACCGAAATATTTCAGGCTAATTATAATGATTTATGACGCGGTGTGACCGGAAGAACTAGATTAAAGTTGATTACGTTTACTATAAAAGGTCTAACGCCTCAGATCTATGTGGGTGCAAGACATACCTCAAGGAATTAGGAGGAAGCTTTTTTCAAACGTTGGGTGTTTCACTAAAATTATTGACTTGATCACAGTCCTTGGTACGTCAACGTTCTGCAACGTCTACCAATATCCGCCGCTAGGTGGCGACACCTCAATCTACTTGAGGAAGTCAACACCTCAAGTACTTTCGCTAATTTCAAAAGTACGCCGAGGCGTGAAGAAAAACACGTCTGCGGCGACGCATTACCGCAGTTGTAATTGCTTGCGTGCGGCGTGCGGACTGGTTTCCAATCGCTGCGGTTTATGCGGCATTGCACGACGTTGGCGGTCGCGGCGCTATGACTACAGTTTAGTTTCGAGTGAATAGTTTTAGAACTTCAGAGGACGTAAAGTAATGTTTAAGAAATGTCTTTCGCTTGAGCAACTGTTTTGTTTGCGTTTGTTTTTGTCTGACTGGTCAGCTTGCCTGATGGTTAGTTGGGTTAGTATTTTTGCCACGCGATCATAATTTGGATTTTAAACTGTTGTGAACTTCTTGCTTACGTGAACTTGCAAAAATTTGGAAAATGTTTGCGACAATGTTTCAAACTACGAAGAACCACCACGTAGCGCCCTATATTTAAAAGTTTGGAATGTTGTGGTCTTTGATCAAACATTTGTATTAAAATTATTTTCTTGTACTGTGGACCAGTCCGTAAATACAAACTTTTACTGGTATCTATTTACTTCAATGTTTTATTACAGTACTGAGGAAAGTTCATCCCATTGGAAATTTAAGTTCTTAGGTCTAGTTTATAAATAAAAAAGTATATACAAAATGATACGATTAACACATTACATTAACCGTCGATCCCAATCACGAGACGACTTGACTGTGCTGCTACATTGCAGATGACTCTGAAAAGCTGAAGAACCATTGGACCATGATACAACCATTAAGTTCAAATATTAGCAAGAGGTCTCATCCCTTTTAAAACTTGTACACAAAAAATAAGACTTGTACGGAGAAATAGGCTTGTTTACCACCAAGCCTAATTCAGGGCCAATGGAAACACGGAATTCTTATACGTTCACGTGGTGGGGGAGGACTCTCGATTCCCATTGCCCCTGAAAGAAACCTAGGTCCACTACTCCCGATTCAAGTCTCTTATACCTATGTCAAGTCTTCAATGATACAACCTCTACAAGGTACAAAGACTGTCAAACTATTACTCAGCAAAAGGCTAATGACCTCGCGTCTCATGGATGAGAAGGAAGCTATTATCTGCCAGCCCAGGGTTATTGTAGGATTATTATAGTAAAATTGCCGCCAGTGGAAATAACAGTTTTAGTAACTAGTAATGATGAGTGACGTGTGTCCGGCTTGTGTAGTACTGCTTGAGCTCACTAGGAGCGCTATTCTTCTGATTGAAAAAAAATTCGACGAAATTATAATACGCAAAGGGAAAGACAGACTATTTAGTAATTAAGAATGCATAGTACCTGTCGGCGGTTTTGTTTTATGTCCCATAATAACAGTGTAAAAACAAACATTTTCTGAAGACATCCCACGCCTACAAGTTTTATCAGACTTTGTTTGAAATCAGTTTTACTAGAAAGATGACAAAGTGCTGCAGTGACTTTGCTGACCACCTTTTTAAACATTTTGCTCTATACTTCGTCAATTGTTCGATTTATGTCACGCTCTTGTTACATTAGAAAATAGAAATTAGGTTCAATGGAGTGACTACAAAATTTAATACACTTTAAAACAAAGTTTTCTTTGATACAAATTCGATAAAAACTGTAGGCGTATGTGGGGTGTCCCAAGAAAATGCAAGTTTTTACATTGTTTTTATGGAACGAAAATAAAAGCCACTACTGCGCACTCTTAAAACTAATCTAACAAACTTAAAAAAGCGCTCTGTGACCATGCTAACCGTGAAACTGACGATTTCGTTCATCCATTACCTACTTTGTTCCTCTCTACCAAGTTTACGAGCTATTCCAGAGTACAGTTCCCCTCAGTGTCCATCTGGTCCGTGCGATATTCGCGCGTATCACTCTCTACATTGCTTGTATAACAGTTCGCCCTGCATCATCTAGTTTATGACTTAACTGTGCCCAGAATTACGTACGCTCACTGCCACCATGTTGCAGAGCGACAAAGTTGTCAACCGTTAAGAACAGGTGTTGCACTGCTGCAAAATTAAGAACCGCAATAATAACAACTGATGATGAGAATATGTGGTCAAAGTGATAGGTGTATTTTAAAACTTACCAAATCGGACGCAAACGCTAGGTTTTTCGGTCGTTTAATACACTGCATCCTCGGTGGTTCCCCTGGCTGCAACAGAAATTCAAAAATAAATGTATTGTCATTAGCGAATTTTCTTTTGGAAGAATAAATTTGTATGCCGTCAGCATGGTAAAGCTCAGACCTGGGCCATGAAATGAACACGGGCACGTACTTCCATTCAGGTTGAAATCTAACCAATAAATGACAGACTAAAACCACAATTATAAATGCAATAAACAATCTAGAAACTTAACTCTTAGGCTTTCGCGGCCGGTGTCACAACTATAATCTAGGTCTTCAGGTTCAAACCACGTCAAAACATCTTCTTTTTGATAGTGTCACGGCCAAAAGAGAACATCGACCGTTGGCATCCCTGTGACCAATAGTATGACAGACAGCAAGTATCTTAATTTCAGCCAATCAGTGACTGAGGATGGTACTCCGCAGCGAGACCGAAATATTTTAAGCAAATTATAATGATGTTTTGACGGGGTGTGAACCGGATGAGCGATACTATAATCTAGAAACTATTATTAGTGGGGCTCCTCATTTTCGACGATTTGTTTGAATTCTTGTGAGGATTAGACGCAAGGGAATTATTACGCCTCACCAAAACGACAAATGAATATCGTTGTTCCATAAGAAAATCATTACACTGTATTTCATGAATCCTGAATTCCCTATGATCCTTGTCAAAGTTTTATTCCTTTGGATCTTCAGCCGATTATAGCAGACCGGAAACATCAGCATTGTAGATTATTCACAGGACACACAGGTTTGACTGCCCTCGCCGCAACCTCACGTGACATCTGCAATGGTCAACTATGAACAGCTGTTCTCTAGGTCAGTTGAGATGAATCACTGTGCAGGCGAGGAGGCGAGGAATGAGTCAACATGTGTTTACATACATTACCATATATATCACCTTCACCTGTGACCAGCATGGGGGAGAAACAACCAGCTTTGTACAGTCGCGGAGAATTTGTTGAAACTTCTAGAGATGAAGTTGAAGTTAGGATTCTCGGAAGCTTCGGTTAGGGTACTCTTGGATCAAGAGGCACCCATCAAACTTTTCAGTCTTTCCTTACGTTTTCTTATTCAAAACTTGTCTTTCGGTTACCTTTCTCGCTTTGACATTTTTGTCTTGTTACCTTTACTAATTGCGGGGTTTCAACCACTCATGGCTCATGAGTGGTATGAACAATTAATGCTACAACTGGTTTAAATAGACTGTGTACCAATGATTTTGTGAAAGAGCACATCTGCATGCATCAAGAAGGAATTGTGTGTTCAAGACATTCGTGTTATTGTTTTAAATCAGATTGCCTTAATCGTTAAAAGTTCAGCGAGGACCGTAATGACAGAAGAAGTATGGAGCGTGATTATGGAAAAAGTTACGATTCATTCTTTGGAGAACAGTGGAAATTTTAAATTTTAGAAGAATGGTAATCAATACCAACTGTCAACCAAACATAACAAAGCTACTTCACAGGTCATGAAGAATATGATGTAGATAAGGAAGATTAAGGGTCGAAGAATGCTTCCTTGAGGAACACCTCAAACCATCAACGCTAGCGTACATTACAGTAGCCGCACCATGTGCATACAGTCCTGCGAGTGCATTGTGCGTCGTGTAAACCAGGCTTCCACCAGGTTGACACCTGCAAGGACACTCGACCCCGTGTGAACACGACTTTGCACTCTCTGGTGTAAAGTTACACCGACGCAGTGGACGCTGGACAGTACGCAACACTGACTCGCAGACATTTCTGGGTTAGCTAACTAACTGGTATTGTCGACTGTAGGTCTCCGTGGTGCATACAACGGTAGGTTGCAAAATGTTGAAAATTCAATCATTGCAACTTTCAAAGTAGATAGGGTATATCTCTAAGCGGACCCGTGGCGGTTTGTTATCGCACGCGACTCCGGAGCTCATCTCTCCGGTGGCGCGGGTTCGATCCCTGCAGTCAACACTTACAATTTGTAAAGTAACTCTACGGTGACGCTAGGCAAAGGTCAAAGTTGAGTGGTAGAGAGAACTTCGTAGTCCCAACTTCACCTCGTTAATAAAGACAAACTTTACCTTTTTACCTTTATTTTATGGTTGATAAACGTTGGACCTTTCCGTTTCAATGTTATAAGAAGGGGGTTTCGTTGTGCAGTTGTTTGATGACATTCATTTTAAGTAGCTTTTATCCTACTATTGTTCTTTCCTGCATTTAATTAAATGAGAGACATATAGCTAATTGTTTAAACTACTTTATGCTTCTGGAAATATGCCATGGTATCAAACAATTCGTTAGCCAGTACTGTAGTTCCAAGCTGGGAATCTCGGAAATAATTTGCAGTAAATTAAATACACCGTTTTAACTTTCCCTACCCATGGAAAATGAATCACAGAAACTGTCCTTAGCCTTCATTTGAATTTGGAGGTCTTAATTGATGATAAGTCTACTAACGAAAAAGGTAGTTTTTTCAGCATAGTGTTTTTCTACTGTACACGTATCAACAAATTGATGTGCAGAATCAGTGAAAATGTCACATTTCCCCATCAAGAAACCACATCCAACAACAACTCTGCTGGCGACCAACAAACACATCACGTCCAAGCCTGGCAGGTGTTCAACTGTTGAAGACATAGAGAAAGAAGTGCCAGTGAACTCAGAACTCTCTGATTCTGCTTTCCTCTATGTACAAGTGAGCGAGATTGCCCTCAAGTGAAGGTGACCTCCACAACTTTCAATTCGTCCTGGACATTACTCAAATCCGGGACAGACACGACGAGTCCTTTTCCAGAATTCACTTTCTCGACACCAAAGAGTGTGAGAAAGGTCTAAAAAGATTTTACTGTACTTGGAAAAAATTCCTGATTTGGAAATGTGTACGTCTTTTGGTGAATGAAAAAGTGACGTCACTATTTCCCAAGTATGATATGATTATTAGTTTGATTCAGGACTTGCTGAACTTCCTCTTTCTCGAATTTGAACTACTTACCCTATCTATGGTAGCAACTGGTAATCGTATCTATCAATGGTATCGGATTTGGTATTTACAACTACCGTGGAAAGCAATCGCAAAACCGTTGCTGGAATACTTAGAGAAATATTTTACCAACCTCAGATCTATCGCAACGTTGATTATGACAAAATGTTTGAAATGCCAGAACCACACCAACTGTGTCTCAACGTTCATAGTTGATTTTGTCGATGAAGAAAAGGTTCATGAAAAGAAGGTTCATACAATCATTTTCGTTGTGTTGTGACTTCTTCTTGTCATTGATCATTCTTGTGTTCTCAAACTTTTAAAATCGTTCAATTCCATGGCCCAACTTGTAGCTTTTTCCGTATGATCAGAGGAGGGGCCAGATTATGAAATATTTGTCTTTGCTTAGAAGGGTTGTGTCATCTGCAAATATCAAAGATGTTCTTGGGTTTTCGTGGTGAGTTTTGTTGTTCAAAGGAAAACATACAAGTACATAAGTGGACCAACGTTTTCACTGAGGTAACCCTGTGGAATGTTTCGTGTTAATTTACAAATATTTTATTTTAACTGCGATTTTGATTGATGAAAAAAAATACTTCTTTTAACCCTTTATTGAATGAACATCATAAAGGTATTTGATTATGGTTCAACGTCGAATCAGCGAAACTTTTCATAAAGTCTACAATCCATTTACTTTTATCCTAGCCTCCTTTGGTTAGTTGTTAATTGACGATAATAGAACTTCTGAATTTGATATATCATAGCAAACAATTTTTATCGTAAGTGACCAAAACGAACACGACGTTTCGGGATCTGGAATCTTTACCCGTCTTCAGGTCTAAAGGATCGCACCTCGTCATAAGGTTACTTTTCACCCGAAGACGGGATCAGGTTCAATATCCCGAAACGTCGTGTTCTTCTTGCTTCCTTAGCAATGGAAAAAAGTCTGCAACAAAATTTCAAATACCTAGCCTTCATCCAATCTGTGCCTCATCAAGATATTTGCCTAAATTCGAGAGCTGGCAGGGACCAGGGCAGCTATATTTAGACTTGGTATGCCATTGATTCCGACACGTGTGTGGCAGAGTAGAGAACGGTTGATTCTTGCACGGCAACTGTACTGGCCTTGAACTGCGCGCTCTATTGGCCAGTGTGGGAAAGTGAGTGTCAATGGCATGCCGCACCTCGCCGCTGACCGTGCACTGCGCGCACAGCTGGCCACTGGCCACAATACTGCTCACAGCTCGACTGTAAGATCCTACAAAGCCTCTTTGCATTTCTGCTAAGTACACTTCTTCAATAGAGAAAGGTTCTCACCTACAGATCTGCGTGTTTCTCTAATAGCTAGTATAACTTGTGATAGACGAAGTCAGTTATAAACTAGACTGATATGACAGACAGATTTTATTCTAAATAGCTTATTTGATATTGCCTATTTTAAAATTTTCCCGAGCTTTCCCTTCCCCCCTCGGTCCAAGGCACCCAAGCGTTCCTGGGCTGGACGCAAACACAGACGCCTTGTTATAAAATAAAGACGACCGGCTTTTCGCCAGCCCGTACTTGTCATGAATACAATCCTGCAAACTCAATCGTGCAGTTGGCTTGACTACTATTCTGCAAATGCGTCTGCCACTATCTTGCAAAGTCCTTTAAAACAATCCTGCAAAGACCTCTACTGCGATCCTGAAAAGTACTTTGCATCCTCAAAGTTACTTGCTAAAGTCAGTAGAAACTGCTAAGACAAGAACATCCTATTAAGACTGTTCCTCTCTCTCAAGTACGAAATGGGGTTTACTTGAGGGGTGTAATTTGGATGAAGTTCACTTGTCTGAGCTTGGAGGGTGTCATCTGGAGGCTCTGTAGTCCCATGGAGGTGGGTCTCTCATCGGGGTAGTACAATAAATCTTTGGTTTAACTGGTACATTACCAGCCCTATAACCTACTTACTACAGTCCTGCAATGTTTTCATTTCTTCCCGAACGTTGACAAGACCTTCTTCATGACCTTCATCCTTACGATACATCCTAGATCGAAAGTTGTAATATCTTTTTTGACAAGACGTTCCTGTGGTCTGCTAGACAAGCAACCTCCAATTTAAGAGCTTCTCTTTGAACAAATGATCTGGAAATACTATTTTCATCATTTGATCCATTATTTCCTACTATCTGCGAACTCTTCGCACGCCTTCTACTCCTCACAATCAACATTCCGCTAACACAGCATCTTGATCACTGCCTCCATCTGAGGTCGTTGCTTCTCGTCGGTCCCGTAATGTTTATTTAATTATAATTACCATCTAGACTGCCCGTGCGGTGGCGGCGGTTTGGATTTGTTTGTTCACACCGGAAACAGAACACCACAAGACACCGCTACCTGTGTCAGCGTAACGCGAGGAGGTCGTATAGACGTTGCTGAGGTGGATTGCTGAGGTGTTCTTCTCGTGGCTGTGGACAGTAGAGGTTGCTGACTTGCTTTGGTTTTGTTTGTTGTGAAAAGTCCTGACTCAGAATGATTTGACAGTAATTACCGAGCATTCAACTCTGTGTGCGTTGTGTTTAGAGCTGTTTAGTGCCTTTGTGTAGGAAGTTTCTTTCGTGCATTTGTGAAGGTGTTTTGAACGGATTAAGTAACTCTGAATCACTAATGCATTAAAATGTACGTATCTATTCCTTTGTGTAAGACAATGTTTCTCTTTCTCTTACACCTGAGTACGGGACCAGATTCCAGATCCCGAAACGTAATTTTTTTCTTTTCAATTACGATGAAAATAGTCCCCAATAATATTTCAAACTCAGGAATGTTTCTACGTTTATCAAATTAACGATTATGTTACACAAATACACAATCGCTTTCTGGTGTTTTTTCTTAGGAAACACGTTAAGCTGCATGTCACCCTGGTTTTTAGTAAGAAACAGTACTTATCTATAGTAAACCTTTTATTGAACTGACTTGTTGAGTTAAAAACCTCCAACGGTTTTGCCTTTCAAATCCTCCAAGTCACTGAAATTTCTGATGTCTTACAACTAAAGATTTGCGGCCAAATCTTGCAAAACTTGCTTGCGTTTGCTAGTTAAACCTAAAACAACATTAGTTTGTTTGTACTTTTAGAATAGCTTGGTAAAATACTCAAGTTTTCTACTAGTAAAAACAATTGCCCAGTCTATAATTAACTTATGTTTTGAGCGATGGATTTCTTTTTTATCAAGATATTTAGATTGAGAGATTGAAAACGCCAACACGACATTGGCAACATAACGAAAGCGATAATGGCGATAAAATTAATTAAAAGAAAGTCCGCCAAAGTCCTCACGTTGATTAATTGCCCTCTATAGCTCGACAGGTGTGATAAGGCGCCCGAACAAGCCACCGCGTAGGTAGAGGTGCCTTACTTTCCCATGACAGTCCCGCCATATAAGGCACAGGTGGATTGTTTGTTTGAACCGATGCTTTCTCTCCAGTTACCTAACAGATCACGAGTACATTCACCGGGCCGTTCACTTGACGGATCACTGGTCATATGATCACTGCTAACAGCACTTTCTAACATATGGTCGGTGAATTGGCCTCAAATCAGGGTGATTCAGGGATGTGGTCAGATTGGCTGGAATCGGGGGGAAACAGGGGACTGGCAGGGGAGAGTATAGGGGTCACTTGACGATATGTTGATGACAATGATCTACACCATCATCATGTTTCTTATTGTTGATTGAATAAATTACATCATAAATAATGAGACTACTTTCAAAAGAAATATTGGGTTTGGGCTTACAGATAATTTCAGAACATCTCTAAGCTCAACCTAAGCCTTAATATTTCATGTTTTCAAAGAATTGTTGGATTTCCACAAGGTGCAAGTTGAAGAAAAACACAATATTAGTAAAATTCTATTTTAGGATCGTATTAAACATAATGTCTAGGATAGTTAAAGCAGTTAAGATTCCAGTTAGTTCATTCTATCCAACATTAAAAACGTCAGTTCAAAATTTTTAAACTTTAAATTTTTAAATTGTAAAGAGCAAACTTTAAATTTCTTCCATTGTGTTTACTGCCCAGATTACACAAAACTCGATTTAAGCTCTAATTGAAAATGTTCTACTGGCTCCAGGTGGGCTGTCGTCCATGAGTAGAAGGCAACCTCCATTAATTTATTCAGAAATTTAGCTTGGTTTGATGCCTAATGATATTTGAAACTTGCTACATTTATTCCTCTTTTTATACAAATTTCGCAAGACAAAATCAGGGGTAGTTAAATATTCCAATCGTATGTACACAGGCACCTCAAACCGTCACTTATCAAAGAACAGCCCTGTTGCTCCAAATCCAAATTGGTTTACAACCAACATAAAATTGCTTTCAAAGAGGCGAATTCTGTGTTCCAAAACACCGCCTCATTAACAAAACAAACAGCGATGTCGCAATGTCCCACATTTCCCACAATCAAGGTCCACTTTACATAGATAAGAAGGCACGCATTTCCAATCCGCTGGCCTTGATTACGCGCATACCTGTGAGCGTGCGTGCGTGCGTCCGGCCGTCGAACCTTCTACAGAACAGCAGAGACTTCGACGCATGGTGAATAAACATATAAACGCTCGCCTTGTTAAGAATAAGTTTAGAGAGAGTGGTGACTCGTACGAAAAGGATGCTCGTATGAATAGACGATTAGTCTTGAAGTGTGCCGCGATAAATGAGAGACGGAAGGTTTAAATGTTGTGGTTGTAAAGTGCAGGGTTTAAGTCCGTCTCAGTACCGCGAAGATGCCCGACGTAAGGGTCTGCAAGAGGCCTAAATACACCAAAAGATAAAATTAAGAACTTACACTATTCGTTAGGCCAAAAAGATATCTACGCGTGTATACAGAGACTAAATCTATTTATCTTCTAATTATTAAAAGTATTGATTTTGTGCCATCATTGGATTCATTTCACTAAACAGCTATTATTCTCCAATACTGTGGCTCAAGCTCTCAAATTTTAAGACATGGAGTCAATTGTTAACACAAATTATCGAAAAGTAAAATTATTGCGTACAGATATCCGATATTAAAAAATTATATTCCTGTAGGAAGGCTTCCAATCAATTCAAGAAGAGTATACTACAAAGATGCTTCCAAGAAGATTCTTTTGAGCTCTTCAATAACTTTCCCAACTGCGTAATAATCAATGATGAAGTGCCAAATTTTAAATTTGACGTAAACCCTTCTTTTAAATCTTCACTTTCCTACTCCGCATTGTTCTTCTTACTTTCGTCCAGGGTAACTCTTCTACAGCACACCGTAAATCTTCCAGTGAAAACTTCACAAAAAGAACAAAAGCGTAGCATTATTTTTAGAGCGTAAATGGGACACGGTGACATAGTGCATCATTGTAAGCATTGACAGGACATTCTTCTTCGCTAATTGACAAGGCGGTATCACCGACATCTTCAGGACATTCAGGACAGAGAAAGGACGTGTCCGGAGAGAAGAGATGTAACGCAAACCCCTTCTTACTGCATTGATGTTATCTGCTGGTGCAGCTAGGATTTGTTTGCCTCAACTACTCGTACGTAGAAAAGTTGCAAAGAGGTAAAAATTTTTTTTTTTTGAAAATGCTAAACACTTAAAACGTCAGACGTTTCGCCCATTCTATGATGTGGCATCCTCAGTCTCAGCTGTCTACTAGTAATGAAGTATCATCAACGAATGCAACTGTAGACGCAATAGTGTTTCTTGCAGCCTCTAGTTGATGATGTTGCTTCTAAACACCCCGAAGGCTTAATCTCCCTACTACCTCCACTCGAATCGTTGCCAAACTGCAATAATAACACGGCATTTCCTTCTCCCCGAGGCTTCCGTGTAATAACAATCAAATTGCTACCGTCGCTTAGTGGTCATTGACTTCATCTTGTCTAGACTCCTTGGCGGACGAATATTAAGAAAATCGTTTAGTCAATTTGCTTGAACCCATTATTGCAAATCAAGCTTTGAATCTTCTTTGCTTGTGGGATTTTCTTCCTTAAACAAGTGCATTTAGAAGGGGAGGCAAGAGAATGGCTCTTGAGATTATCTTGATGTTCAATAGAGCTTATTGAGGTTGATGTCGGATTGAGGTAAGATGAGTCTTGATCTTCTTGATGGTTTTGGATGGCATAGGTGTTAAAATAGTATTAATTTATTAAAGAATTGAACTCTTAGGTTTTGCGGCCGGTGTTACAACTATAATCTAGTTCTTTCTGTTCACACTGCGTCAAAATATCACTACAATTACCTTGCAATATTTCGGTCTCGCTGTGGACTACCATCTTCAGTCACCGATTGGTCGAATCTAAGATACTTGCTATCCTATTGATATCCTAGGGCTGCCAACCGACCATCGGAGCAGGGATGCCAACTGTCATTAGGTCATTGGCTATGACACCATCGAAAAGGCTTCTTCAGGACTAGTTGCCAGCTACTTGAAAGATTTATTTTGATTTGATTGATGCTGATGATGAAACGGCTACTTTCTGCATCTAAAAAGCACCATCAAAGGATCATCTGCGTAGAATTGCGCACGCAAGGATAGTTTGCATCATTGGAATTGATGACTTTGAATGTGTGTTTCATTGCTGTCAGTAACACTAGATGACACCGGTACAAGTGTGATGTCTGCTCATGTGTCTGTCTGTCAGGTTTGTGTTGCCTAACAGCTGACACTGCGAAGCACCTCTTGAGTCAAGGACCTGGGGACATTCTCACTCTTGAGATGGTCCAGACTCCAAGACTTGTGATGTCATCAGGTACGTCAAGAGTGTGGAGTGGTTGAATGTAGTGTGAGAAGCCATGGCCCAAGGCCAAAGGAAAGGTTTCAGAAGTTGTTCTCTTTAAAGTTCTAAGTTTCTTCGAAAAGTACCGAAAGGTACTTCCAACGGTGTTTTTCCAGGTGAGTTTCCAAAGTTTTTTTACGAAAAAATCAAACCGAAAGGCTTTTTGCTTGAAACTTAGCAAAATCTGAAATATACCCTCAAAACCATCTAAAAACAAAGATTTTACTCTTGTCATTTCCCTAACTTGATGAGTTATCCTTCTAATAGATTCAACGAAACTATTGGAAAATGTTTCCAACTTTCTCAGACGTGTTGTAAGCTTGGTAATTGTTTTCAATTATTTAGGTAACTTTCAAGATGTTCTTATGAAACCTACACTTAGGGAACAGTAAAGCTATATTTTTATGTAACATTGCTGAATAAATTTGAATCCTGGGCTAATAATTAGACTTTGTAGTACAATGAGTATTTGGAAAATTATTTACGTCCACTTACGAAATGAGCCAGAACGTTGATTTGAAAAAATTCTATACCTCTGTAAATTTAAAAATAATTTCAGTAGCAAATCCAAGTGATAAATAACCCCACAAAAATATATTTCTCAAAAGATTGTCAAGTTTTGAAATCTTCAAACCTAGTTAACAAACACTGTGAACACTCAGTCTCACCCGCTATCAGGACAAGCATGCAGTGCTAATCAATGACTCCATTGTTACAGCTCGGATCACCTGTTACTTATCAGAGTCACCTCTTGACAAAGAGTCGTTACTGTAAAGTAACGCACAGCACAACCGTTGTTCTGACACGTTCCTCCGGTTTCACGGCTTGGCTAGACTGATTACAATCAACCACGAGTTTAATTCTTCCTGCCACGACGCAGGAAGTCTGGGCTTGAGGTTTTGTTCAACTTATTAACTGGGGGTTTCAAATCTTGCTGCGTTGAGTTGGAATTTTTAATGAGTTTCTAGCGGTGTTTTTAACCAAAAATGAAATTCGACAGATATAATCTAGTTCCTTCGGTCCACACCGCGCCTAAACATCGTTACAATTTGCTTGAAGTATTTCGGTCTCGCTGTGGAGAACCATCTTCAGTCACTGATTAGCCGAAACTGAGGTACTTGCTATCTGCTATCCTATTGGTCTCAGAGCTACCAACCGTGCATTGGAGCACAGATGCACAGTTGTTGATGAACAATCAATAGAGTATAGGTAAAAATTAATTTGAACTTCATAAAAGCACAGATTTATATAGTATAATTGATTAAATAGAGTTAATCAAGAAGAACGACGTTTCGGGATCTGAAATCGTCGTTCTGATCACGTTTCGGATTGCAGATCCCGAAAAGTCATGTTCTTTCTGTTTATTAAAAACCATGGAACACGTCCGTAATGATTTTTCAACCTCAGAAACTTTACCATCATCCACAACAACCTTCAAAGATAAACATTATTTCAGGAACAATAGTTTAATAACAATACAGTGTACAACGCAAAAATTGGCTTCAATAAAACTCGACAAAAACCCCAATGCCAAATTAAAATTGAGTCTTTAAATTTTCTTCTTTGTTGGGAAATGTCTACCAACGAAGAAATTACAAGTTCCCTTTAAAACGTGCGTGAGAGAGTACACATAGTATTTTCAGAATTTTTACGACACTCACTTAGTTGACGATTTTAAAGAAGACTATCACTTTTTATTTCTCAAAACGGAACAATCCCAAAACGGGGCCCAATGCGTGAACGTGAGTTCCCTCCTCTATTCTAGCTGCTAGACTGTAATCAGTGGCAACGCCAGGCGTCTGGGAATCTCCCGGGGCAACGTATTAATGCAGATTTGATCGGCCCCTATTTTGGGTTTGGGTAGCCCCTAGTCGGTCCCAGATGGCCAAGAAGCTCTAGCACTAGCAATCTCAACTAACTGCTTCCGACTTTCTATTCAGTACCGTTAGATGCTTGCTTCGCACATCTTTGTCAATTGGACGTGTGAGGTTTCTTTTTCGGTTGTGGATGATTTGTGGTTTTCTCTGTTTGATTGGGTTTTGGGATAGACTCTGATTTTCCTTGTGAGTTATGTGATTTTGATGGGAATAATACAATTGGTTTGGGCTTGTTCAGAAAATTTAGAATCGTCAGAAAGATTTGGGGATTTACTTATCAGGTGGGACAATTTATGAACTACTGATATTTTTCCGAACAAGATTTTAGAGCTAGTTTTCACAAAGATGTTTGCCAGACATTTTTCTTGTCGTTTCTCGCTGGCAGTAATGCAAACTTTGGAGCTCGCAGAAAACCATTGAAGACAAGTCTCAGAAGTCAAAAGTCAATTTTGTTTTTTAGCGGATTCATAGCGGATTGGTATCGCGCGCGACTCCGGAGCTCATCACTCCGGTGGTGCGGGTTCGATTCCCGCAGTCACCACTTACAATTTGTAATACGACTATACGGTGACACTAGGTAAAGGTCGAGTTTTAGTAGTAAAGAGGACTTTGTAGTCCTAACTTCGCTTCGTTAAACAAGACAAACTTTACCTTTTTCTTACAATTTACAATTTTCGCTAATATTCTGCAATCACCATCACCTAACGATCGATCGATCTAGTTTCTTACATAACAAGCCGTGTATTCCTTACCACCAGGAATATTCACATTATTAGACTCTCGATGACTCCTAATTGCTTCAGTTTTGATCGACGTCTAAGAGGATCTCATACCATGTTACCGTACGGTTCTCTCGTGCGGGTAATGTAGCCCTGAGAAAGTGCATTCGGTGATTTTCTGCACGAAGACAATCCATGACAATGCAGTGGTGAATCTAGATTGTGACTAAATACTGAGCCTGAGCAGTGATTTGATTGGCGGACGGAAGTCATCACATTGGTCACGGTCTGTAACTCCTTCCGGTAGAGAGACTTCGATCTTCGATCATTCTGGAGGTAGCAGTGGCGTAGCCTGGATTTTGGTATAATGGGGAGGTTCAGGGTCTGGAGGCCTTTTTAGAACGTGAACTAACTACCGGAGGTCTGGGGTGCGGTGGTCTTTCCCCCGGAAAATTTTGTATATCTTTATACAAAGACTTTATCTTGAAACCGAAAGATCCAATACGCTGATTCCGTAGTATCACATTGCTATGGCCATGCGTTTCTGATGGACCCATACAGTATTTAACATATAGTTTGGGTGAAAAATTAAGGAATATATGTTTTAATAAGAGATATAGAAGCCTTTCCTGAAATAGGGGTTTAGAGTTTGAGTAGGGGACACCCTCGACTAGGTGTTCCGCTGTTATGAGCTCTGCGTTGGAGGATTTTACAAAATTCTTAGTGTGATGCAAACATTTAAAAGAGACGACCCGCTATTTTTACACTTTACTATCATAGTAATTGTTTGTGCTGTAGAAATGGTAGTTATTTGTTTTACAAACTTCCATAGAATACATTTAACTACATTAGACTCGTTATAGAAGCAGGTTTGGGGTCTTATGAAGGGTCAGGAGGGAGGTTATGAATTGATTGGGATATTTAATTACTAAGGAAAATTAATTTGAAGGCAAACTTGAAGACCGGACACAGTCTTGAACCCGGATGACTTGGAACAGGCGCCAAAGATCCGGGTTCAAGTTCCGATGTGTATCCCTGCTTTTCGTTTGGATATTCCCAATTTTCATACTTACAGATAGTTCTTTATAAAACACACTATTCAAAATGTCCAAGAATGTAAGCCAAACTTGTTAACTAAAAATGACGAAATTTTCTAACTACTTTAGTGTATATTTCTACTTCCACCTTCTTTTATAATCGTAATCTGATTGTTTAGAAGTTATTCACACCCTAACTCTTTGTTAGTACCAAGACTACTTTGGCTGGCAATTCCAGGAGATCTGCAATATTTGCAGATGCTTAAGAATCTAAAAAGATTCTTTAGAAATGTAAACTTTTAGTATGTTTAAAAATCTTAAACAAATAAAAACCAAAGGTCGGCAAGAACAAGTGCTCTAAAGACTCAGAGGCGAAACAAAGGAGTTCTCAGCCTAATTATGATTGGTGACTACAAAGCGTTAGTCACGGTGTATTAGGATACCTAACTCCTTAACTGAGAACGGACATTACATTAGCAGGTGAAGGCAATGGCCCTTCTTTAATCGACATGGAACCGCTAACTTCTACGTACGATGCTGTTGTCTTATGACTCTTGCTGAAAATTTTAGGAAAAGAGCTGGAAATCGGTAATTTTGGGCCAGGGTCTGGTCAACTGGTTTTGACTCTCAGGGCGGAATTCGTGGACACCGCTACACTTTTCGTCCAATACAACATACAAAGTAGCAGCATTGATACTTGTTCATACAAGACATCTTGTCTGTACAAAAATGTGAAAAGTATCCCCAAAACGCCCTGGTTTTGGACAAATGAAAATATGGAACCTTTTTGGTGTTTTCTTTTTGTAACTAATTTTAGGGTATCCTTCGGAAAAATTAGAGATTCATGCCGTCAGCACGGTAAGACTCTGGCCCGGGATCATGGAATTAGCACCGGTTCTGACCCCCAGAACACGTTTTAAGAATTTTTTATCGAATTTCGGTTGGAAAATGAAATATTTATGCCGTCAGCATGGTAAGAACCGAGCCCGCGACCATAAAATGAGCACCGAACCTGACCCCAGAACACGTTTTTGAGCTTTTTTTACGTATATATTTTGTATCTTCTCTACAAGTCGCATTTTCGTCTGATTTCAATAACATTCGGTAGAAATGTTTCTTTTGTAAATATCGGTCAAGTTCGATCGAAGGCCGACGCGAGGCTGTGAGCGTAGCGAACTAGAGTCACGATTACTGAATTACAGTAACAAATTGCAAACGAAATTCGCTCCACATGCCTTTGGTGCTTTAGCGCATAGCCTGGTTTTCCTTGTTTTCTCTACTCTTTCCCTCCACAGATCCCCCTGGATCTGGAGCACTTAAGGCGCAGTTTTGGAGGTCGTGTGCCTCGCCCACTGGCAGCCTACACCAGTGCCATGTCGCCGACTCCAGACACGTTATGAGGTCAGTTAGATATGCTACACGGGAGACCACCAACACTACAAGATACTAACTGAGAATGGCTCACTCAGCCAAGTGACAAAACCACAGAGAGGCTTTAAAATGTTCATTTTGTACGATCCTTTTAGTTTTAAAGTGCAGTAAATAATTAATTGATTTATTGCTTGACCATTTCACGCAATCGCAATTACTTTGAATTTACCGGGATTCTTACGTCTATCTTGACATTAGTCTACATCTCATTTGGACTACAGAAAGTTCCATTAATTTTAATCTTTGATCACCCAATCATCTTTTGTGCTGTAAAACGCCGCAGTTATCAATACTGTTGTAGACGACTTTTATCGGCGTTGGGGCACTTTTAATTGAATCCGGCGGTCTGTTGACAAGTTAAATTTACCTCTGATGACAAACGTTCATGACCCACCGCTCTGTGTTCCCCAGTTAGGTAGTTCACTTAGACTATAGTGTCATGGGAGTGTATCTCACTGCCTCTTATAAAATCATATTTTGATTTATTAAGACTGGTTTCCAACAATATTGTCTGGGAGTGTCAACAATTTAAAAATGTTGAATGTTTGAATCAGCGTGACCTTGCAAGTTATTGATTATTTGGACTACTTTTCTTGAAAAATAAAGATCTTAGACACGTTTACATTAGCGTAACCAGAACCCTTACTCTTCTAGAAATTTTAAAAACCATCAACTAAGAATTGTTCAAATTAGGCGAATCCAAGCACTTTAGGACCCTACCTTGACCCAACGGCTAAATCACAGTTCCTCTTCACACTTTAACATCACGCTGCGGCCCTTCACGGAGATTTGTCTATGTTCAGTGCGGCGTGCGGGCGTCAATGCCGCACAACTCTCTCCTGCGACCACTCAATAGTGCTTCACAATTAGACACAAGGTTTTGCATAAACGCTGACAGAATAGCGGAGTTGGTATAGTGTTGGTTAACTCTATGATCTGAAGGTTAAGGCTGCTCAAGAAAAAGGGTGCCCTTAAAGTGGTCTCGGAGGGAATATTTATAAATAACTCTTAGGCTTTTGCGGCCGGTGTCACAACTATAATCTAGTTCTTCCGGTTCACACCGCGTCAAAACACCATTATAATTCGCTCGAAATATTTCGGTCTCGCTGTGGAGTAGTACCAAATTCAGTCATTGATTGGCTGAAACTGAGATACTTGCTGTTTGCTATCCTATTGGTTCTGGGAGCTAAGTTACTTAACTCGCCGCAGGCAATACGTTGCGAATTCTGTTGAAGAATAACAAACTTGTTATGGTTTCTTTTATGCAGGAAGCGTTAATGACTACAATGACTGGGATTGTGGCTTATACAATAGTTTCACAATGCTTTAGTAGATTCTTATCCGCAAAGTTACAATACTCAGTTCCAAACTGATTATACCTAAGGTGTAAATGCTAAATTTACTAAGAAGTCTAGTTTCTAAGGTGTTGGACCTTTCGAAAATCGATTGGCTGTGCAAAGAACAATATAAGGATATCATGCTTAAATTATTTATTTTAAATTGTTTTATAGTTTCCTCGTGTATTAGCGCTTACTAACTTTGTGCTCTTTATTCCCAGGGAAATAAGGGGTTGTTTTGATAATATTTATTTTCTAAGAAGAGGGAGATAATTCTCATTATCTTAATATTGCAGAAGCGACAGTAGCCTCATGGAATTCTATATGAATCCTAAAATTGAATAACACACCTGATTCTGCTATAAACCAGACTACTCAGTTCAAAATATTGTCTACTTTGAGCCTATGTGTAATATTTTACGCTTAAATTAAAATTTATTTTTTAATAGGGTTGTAACCCTATTTACAGCACGACGGCCCTATTTTTGAAATCACAGCACGGCAGAAAGTATTGTTCACCACTCGTCCCAAAAGTGTCATTTTGACCATCAATCATTTAATGTACCTACTCGAGTGCGCCTAGGACGTTAACTTGAGCTTGTTTAAAAAAGCTTCACTTTAAATAAATAAATCTTTATTCCAATAAAACAAAGATATACAATTACTTCAGGACCTACTTATAAAATATATATACTATGTTTACTAGTACGTTTAAGAAGACTTCATATAATCATTATTATCATGTCATTGACCGTGATACATACCAGTAAACCCACTGAAAAGCTTTGACAACTCAATCCACTTAATGTTACATCTCATAAACCGCTTTGACCTAAAGGCTACGCTTATATTCTAATTTTGTCAACCCTTAACAGTCATTAGCCGGAACGCCTTAGCTAAGCTACGTCAATGCAAAGGTTTACGGCGATTAGTTTTTCACTGTTTCAAAATATTTTTTACATAAATAAACATGATATATTTAGTAACTAAAGGAGTTTTCTGAAAAGCGTGTAGAGCGTTGTTTTCGAAATTATTCTTTAAGTGTAAAAATGGAGTTGAAAAGCCCTAAATCCTGGACAATTTTAAGGTTATTTGTGAAACTATTAAATAACCTATGAGCAATCTGGCTCTATTGCCTGTTTATATTTATAGGCTCTATATACGTACCAAAACCTTAAAACTCTTTAAATAATTTAAAACAGTGATTGAGGGGGTTACCTTGAGCTGCGTGTTGCAGAGAGCGAGAGCCATGTACGTATCCAGTGAGCGCGCGCACAGTACAGTCGAGGCAAAGCGCGGGCAACAACTGAGCACTGCGCGCACAGGTAGGTGAGGCGTGGAGAGAGTCGAGCCGTGCGCGCCGCACCCGCACCCGCGCTCTCGCACACGCGCAAGTGCGCTACGGCTTTGTGTGTACGGAGGGGAATGTATTTTGTGAGTTTACTTTGAAAATTTGGGTATTTATGCCATATGCCCAGGGCTTTGAAATGATCACTGATAATGACTTACAGAACACGTTTTGACCTTTTTTAAGACAGTAGGCCTGGAAAATATGTACAGTATTAACAGAAGTATTTAATTTGCAAAGTCAAAGTATTGGCGAAAATTTGAAATTGTTACCCTAGAGTCATCCGGGAAATGTTACCCTAGAGTCATCCGGGAAACCATTGAAATAATTAAAACGATAATAACTTCAACATTCTTTCCAACACTTACGACAGCATTACTTTCCAGAAGCTGGCAACCAGTCCTGTAAAAGTCTATTCGATAGTGTCACAGACAATGAGAACATTGACGGTTGACATCCTAGCTCCTATGTACGATTGGCAGCTCTGTCACCAATAGGATAGCAGACAAGTAGCGTAGCTTCAGCCAATCAGTGACTGAAGATGGTACTCCACAGCGAGACCGAAATATCTCCAGCTAATTATTATGATGTTTTGACGCGTTGTGGACGGGAAGAACTAGATTATAGTTGTGACACCGAACAAAAAAATTAAGTGTTAAAATTCGGAAAATCTTTTTCCGTTCGCCTCAAAGAATGTACTGACTTATATTTAAAGGTTACTTTGGCTGCGTTTTAAGGAGGCGAAGCACTACAAAGTCCTCTATCTACCACTCAAACTCGACCTTTACCTAGCGTAGTCTCTTCACAAATTGCAAGTTGTTACTCTAATTCTAGTTCGCTACGCTCACATCCTCGCTTCGTCCTTCGACCGAACTTGACCGAGATGTTTACAAATGAAAAATGTAAAGGTACGTTTTTCTTGTTTAACGAGGTGTAGTTAGGACTACAAAGTCCTCTCTACCACTCGACCTCGACCTTTACCCAGTGTAGTCACTTTACAAAGTTAATGTAAGTGGTGAATGCGGAGATCGAACCCGCGCCACCGGAGTGATGAGCTCCGGAGTCGCACACAATTCCAACCCGCTACGGGACCGCTACTTAAGCATTTTTCTATTTGACAAAACCTCACGTTTCCTCAGTGTTTACTACTGTTAGAACAGAACTGAGACAATGTGATAGACATGGAACAGCCAGTATCGAGAAGGGTGGGGCTGCCACGGCACGCTCGCCCTGATAATCAATTTGCCACCCTTACCTTCACACTCCGTCATTCAACGCCCTGGGTCTGTCCTAGAGCGGGGCGTGACTCTCAGGTCCTTGAGAGGTCAGAATCTAACTTTGCCAAACCGGGAATAAATGTGTAGTGTGATTAATAAGTAGACAAATTTTCGTAGCTTCAAAAGTACAAAGTCTTTAAAAATATTTTTGTAAACGTTTTCCATCGTTAGTAAACAAAATAAACGACGTTTCGGGAACTACAATCTGACTTCGTTTTCACGTTACCTTTCCCCAAACGCCAAATTTAAAGTTCATGTACTTATGGGCAGATTTGGGATTGATATTAAATTCTGTTTTCTCAAACGAAATCTGTAAACATAATTTTTCTGAAATTTCCTTAAGGTCTTTTATTTGTCATTGAGCACTGCAGAAGACAAACAGAAAATGTTCATGCAATTTTAATGTGTTGGTCCAATTTGTTTAATTTTTTTCTTAAAATTACTCAGTTCGAAACAAAGTTGAACAACAATGGAGATTGAACTTCTCCCCGTTTAACTCCTCTTTTAATTTAAAATAGATCTGAAAATATTCATTTACATCTTACTTTGATTTTGTTTGTGTTAGCGTATTCTTAAATGATATCACAGTTTGTGATACACACAAACGTATATTCACTAAAAGCAGTTTCAAATTATTTATTCTTTCATCTTTTCAAGCCAAGAAAAGGTTTACTAAAACAAGCTTCAAAGGTTTAAAAAAAGCACACATTTTAGATGATCAAGCAAAGCTTTATTCAAATAAATACCAACCATCCTTAAATCAACACAACTCTTGTAACAAAACACACGAAAATTCGAAATATAAATCGTACAAAATTATCAACTAAACTAGCATTACGATAAAACATCAAACATGTCATAACAAAAGTATCGAATAAATATAAATAGATATAAGAATAACATTAATGTATATTAATTGAACAAAATTAGTACGCAAATGACTTAACTATTGTTACAACACAAAACAGCCTAAGAGTTTACTATCATTAAGCACGTTTGATTGCACATGGCTCGTATACCTATAAAGTAGGCTATTAAATCCCGAAGCCTTAAACATTTCACAAGTTTCTCACCTATACTCACCTTTTTATGTTTTAACGACCTTTTTAATCTCTGCAGGAAGGAAGAAGGGGCATTTTCTTTGAAGAAATAACATAATCCAACTTCAAACTGTTTGATACGAAATCAATTCTGTGAATTCAACGAAAGAATTAACTCCGCGCTTTCGAAAGGAATCTTTTAGGGTTTGATTATTTTCTCGAACCCTAGGATACCGCTAATTTACGTTCCGTCTTAGAATTGAAAAATAAATTAATATGTGAACAAATTATGACGTAAGAATGTTATAAACATAACTTGAATGAAACCTAAATAAAACATGTATGAAGTATTTCCATTACTTTTATAAGTAATGGTTTGTTATGATTTCATCTGTTAATAAATCTCAAAATTTTATTTGAACAAATATGAATAATCATGATATAGATCTTTTCTTTTCTTATGCTTTCACGACTGGTATCACAACTATAATCTAGTTCGTCAAAACATAATAATTAGCTTAAGATATTTCGGTCTCACTTTGGAGTACCACTTCAGTCACTGATTGGCTGAAACCTCAGTCAATGTTTCAGTCAATCAGTAACTGAAGACAGTACAGCGATACCGAAATATCCCAAGCTTATGATTATAATGTTTTGACGCTGTGTGAGCCGGAAGAACTATACCATAGTTGTGACACGGGCCGCGAAAGTCTAAGAGTTAAATCTGAATAGTGTGCAATTTTAATATCATCAACAAAAGTATTTCACCCAAATAATGAAAACCCCACCAACACCACATTCCTCCAATAAACCAAGCGATGAAAACCATGTTTACAAAACAATGAGCAATAAACATCAGCAAGCAAGGGAGAGAGAAAGCGGAAGAATAATAAGAGAGGACGTTAAAACATAAAAAGTTCGAGTTGAACATTGAAATGAACATGAAAAGTCAAACATTGGAAGCATGATCTGGTGATATGGTGAAAGTCTTATACAGGCTCTGCATTCTTAATAAGGTATGGATCTAAAATGATTTGAAAGTCATAAAATATCTATTTTGTAAGGAAAATCTAGTTTTAAAGGAGTTGTTATTTACTTTTACCAAGGAGTACTCCTATTTCTGCACCAATGTGGTTTGGCACCCCTATTTGTCGCAAATCATTTTCTTATTGTGTTGGAAATTATTGGATCCGAATCTTGAAATGATTAGATCTCAGGAAAGTCTTGGAATCTTAAATCTTTTACAAGTGATAAGAGATTGGGGTTTCTCCTGATGGGAGAAATCACCCTGTGAAAATATTTTCATAGGAGAGAGGCCATCTCATTCCAAAGTAAATTTGAACCATCCTAAGTTCTCAGTCAACCTTAACGTCTTTCCCATCAAGAAAGCAGAGCCTGTATACAATGAGTGTGTTTCTAGCAGACGGGGACTTGGAGACGAAGGCTCACCGATTCTCTATCCGGAGTGTTGCTGGGACGTCCACTCCCACTGGCAGCCACGCTGGACCTAGAACCTGCCCTGGGGGACACACTCTGCCTGCCCGCCAGTAAGTGATACTCCCTCTGCAGCTGGGCCACCATGCGCTCCTTGCTCTTCAACTCTTCCAGCTGGAATCAGAAGGAAAATTTGAGATCCAGTTCAATCGTTAGAAATGAGACACAAGTAATTAGATTTGAATAAATTTCTTTGAACGTTTGCCTGAGACTGATAGTTGACGAGAGTATTTCAGGTGTCTGCACTATAAGGAAACTGCAATGTCCTTTCATGATCACATATGATTACATACATACCTTTATGACCAAGATCTAAAAAGAGGACTTAAAGTCTGATCAAAATTGAAAACATTAGGTCTCATCAAAATTTAATCATAAGGGTACATGTAGTCAGATCAAAATATGAAAAGGATACTTTAGCATCTTAACTTGAACTTTGAATCTGGTTAGGCTTCAAGGTATCCTAAGTGATCAGATTCAAACAAATTTCTTCTGAACGTTTGTCAGAGACGGGTAGTTTTGTGAGAGTACTTCAGATGATGGCAGTATGATAATGGAACTTCGTGTAGGCTACGATCAAAAGCTGATGAGAGGAATTTGAGTCTGATCAAAATGGATTAATGAAACATTAGGTCTCATCAAAGTATATCCACAATAGGTCATATTAAAATATGAAAAGGATACTTAAGCATCTTAACACTAAGAGAACTTTGAATCTGGCTGATCCATTAACTTACTGTGAGCAAAGCTCAAGGCAACTTAATTAGGGAAGCCAAATTCCACACAACCTTTGCTTTAATATTGCTAGAGATTTCGTCGATGGACTATTTTACTTTAACATAAAGCTTTTTCACGAGACACGATTTCAACGGCATATAGGGTCTTCTTCTTGCTAAAAGAAATCTTAGCAGGCTAAATTAGGATCATTACTCCCTTTTCTAAACAGTATTTGTTACCGTTGTACACAAAGTTTAACTGTGAATGGGTTCTAATGGGAAGAAATTTTAGCTAACGTGTATTTAAAATCTAAAACACCTGTGCTTCAAAATTATTATCCAACTCACTCATAAATTCATAAAAAAAATCCAAACTACCCCAAACTATGATTGAGTTATCTAGATGTGTAAACGTGACGACTGCTGGATTAATTTGATAATTTGGATAAGTAAACATGAACCAAAATAATTTTGGCTCAAGCTCTGCCGAATCTGGCTAGGCAAATCTTTATGTAAAAGACGAAATCACTAAGAAGTTTATAAAACATGTGGAGATAAATACTTAAGTCTCCTAAAACTAATAGTCGTAATTCTCCCGATTTTGAACATTTGGGTGTTCAACTCTCCACATAACGTTTGTGCCTCACCCACTACATCCGCGTACAACCGAGTCCTGCCTATTCCCGAAAATCACGACACCCATCACTGATGGTTACGCAAGAGTCAATCATGTGAGTGTTGTGTAAGACAATGCTCTCTGTACGTGCGTTGTGAGTAGCGTGCGTTCAGTACCGCTCACTCCGCGGTCAGTAATCATAGGCAATCATCCACCGGTGAGAGTCAGGGTGATCACTGGTCAGTCGTCACATGCGACTCTGAGTCTAAGTGTTGGATAACATATGTGCAGAGAATATGGGAATCATATCTTTGCTGAAGAATAGAACGTGTTAAGAGTAGTGGACGGTAATAAATACGGTAAAGTAAAAAGACTTCATCAATTTACTCATCTAGTGTAGGGCACCCTGTTTTGAAATCCAACTTGTGTATGAGTTGCCCAAAATTCGTAAACCTATAACGTTCAGCTTAGGCCTATAATCGTTTTCGTGACTCACCGCGTAGGGATATTTAAGGTTTGTAGCCACTTCAACTCCTTTTCATTTGTTAAGAAAACCTGATTCATTCATCAAAACTCTGGAGAATTTCCCTTCAACTGGTTGTGCATAAATAGATATTTTTGTATTCATTGTAACAGTTGGTCAGTCTGAATCTCAGATTCTCAGCTGTGATTGATCGTCCGCTGCTCCGAGCCAGCCAATAGGGCTGTATACAATTGTAATCATTGTATACGTGTTGTATTGTTTTTCTAGGCTAGCTGTTATAAAATTTAATGAGTTAAGATTTTAAAAATGAAAAAAATCAAGGTTATTTAATAGTGGGCGACTGGTCAGATTGCGCTGATTACTTTTAGGCTAGGTCATTTCCTATTGATTTGTGTAATGTTTTAGGTTACTTTTTACGCAAAAACAGATTACAGATCCCGAGACATCGTGGACTTTATTACTTTTTCTTCACTCAAAAACATGGAAAACGTCCGTAATAATATTTTAACTTTAATAATCGTCTAATCCTCCAAACGATGCTTTGATTAAACTATTGAACTTGTAGGTGAATGTAAAAATGCAAAAGCCTTCATTTACAAACCAGCTGTGCCCTCAAAAGGAGACCGCACCTGGTTGAAGTCAATTTCTGGAGAGTAGTGTATGTAGAGATTTCAAATTGAATCAGCAACTGCCGGTGTGAACTGCCCAGAGCGATGGAAAGGAGACGAGCTTCACGACGAGGAGAAAACTCATGAGTAGGAAGATTCGAAATCACTCTCAGATGGTCCAATTTGCAATTAGAAACCTGCCGCGGACATTTTGAGACATTCCAAATCCGTAATCATATCATGTGATGAAGATGATAGACTATTTACAATCACAATCTACTAAAATTAGACAATATTAGCGATGATTTTCTTAACTTCGTCCATCTAGAGCCCTGTTTGATAGCATGCTTTGAGACACCGACCACTCTCAGAGGGTATTTTAAGGTGAATAAGGGATGATGTTGAGGGTGACGAGTGTGTTGATGAATGATGAAGTGTAGTCTTGTAACAAGCTAGGGCCGGCTGTTCCCCAGATTGTGTCATTAATTAATGGCCCAACGACCAATGGAATTGACCAACGGCTTAAAGTGACTTCCGAACCACGGGGAGAGTGGCTATCGTGAAAAGTTATTACTGCGCCCGGGAATCGAATCCAGGCCGATTGGATACGATCTTCCAGAAAGATTCAAAGACAGGTCACTCAAATCAAATTATAGCAAGCAAGGACAATTTCTTTGAGTTATGCATCCCTAACTTCAGTAAATCTCAATTTACTCAACAGTTTGCATATTACGTTGTATGTATATTGAGTTTTAGTCGGGTATTGACCGTTAGTTAAACAAAAAGTCGTCTGCGCATAAATATAGCAAGGTACCTACATAAATCATCCTGATGAAGAGATCAAGGACTCTAAAATTCCTGAAAAGTTCCTAAAGGTTCCCGGTGGATCCTTTTCTTCTGCTCCACAAAAAGACAAAACGAACGTCTATAACTCTTCTATAGATTTCTGATCAAAATCTTTTGAAAATAGTTCAGATTACGTTTTAAAGCTTAATACTTTTCCAAGAACTAAGCGTTACAGCAACTGATTTTTCATCATTACCAATTTCTATTTGCACAAACTAAAATCATGATTACGGCACGTTTACACGAACTAGAATTAAACAAAGAGTGCCACTTGAGAGCCATGTTCGAGTGATTATTCCGAGTATTCGTTGCATCAGACGGTGGAACAAAGGCCAGTTTATTGACCTGCGATGTCGTCACTTCTACTGGCCATAAATCCTAGACAACGTTTGCTTCTTACACTGGAACCTCCATTAGTGACTAGAGGTCGTCATGGTCTGGAGGTAAAGGTGCCCGTACCCGGGGGAGAGGGGAGCGTGACCCCTGGCTTTCAGGAAAAACTGTTTTAAATATTTCACAATCTAGTGAAATGCTAACAACTTCATTATTTGGTGTCCATACATTAAAAACACACATTCATTGGATTAGGAGGTGGCTTAGAGAGTGTACGGGGTAGTACCACTGTGTTGTTGTACAGAGTGATTCACAACTCTTTGGAATGTTTACTTTAAACAGTAAAATCAGTACTTTATTCATTAAATCCTTCTGAAAAATTATTGATCAGAAATTGTTATTCCTAAATGAGCACATATTGGAAGAGGTTAGTTCGAGAATATACGGTGGGACTTCTCCTAAGTCCCTTTTGAATGGTTTCTTCGATTTAGGAGGTTTATTCGATTATTTTTTATAATCTTTTCCTTTCAAATTATTTGATAGTTTTAGTGAAAATTAAGAATGAAATTCTTTATTTACTTTTGAGATGAGGTTTCATAGTTAGTTAAAATATTTGACTGTTTAGAAGATCTATGTTTTAAGGGGAGAACCAATAGATTTTAACCAATAGATTTTATATACCTTAAAACTGTAAATTTTTAAAATCACTGTATAAAGGAAGAACCTTGTTTTCTAACTTTGTGTGTTGAAAACTTTCATACCTTTATAGGTAAATCTCTCTTGCGTCCAATTGAAAAAATCATCAATGTGCTAAGTGCTATGCTGAAAGTAATCTTGAAAAGGGATTTCAAGTAACGGTTTTAATACAAAAAAAGAATTAGCTTCATTAGCTAGCGAATCCTTAACTGTGTAACTAGCCAAAAACCGCAGCCTACCCATGACGTCTCCATTAACCTTTCAGAGTCAGGCTCCCACGAGTGAGTGAACTTAGACAAGAAACACGACCCGTGTACACGGTGCGACGAGTGTTGGCCGAACATTAGTGGGGAGAGCAGAGTTGGTCAGTAGAATCAAGGATAATGATATGGTAAGTAGATTGCATATGTGATGCATCAAAATCAATATTGTTCGGCAGCCCAAGCACAGATAGCGCTGCGAGCGCTACCGTCTCTCACTGTCATCCTTTCCCTTCGGCAAACATCGATTACTTAAATTTGCGATTTTCGAGAACGAACGAACTTCAGCGTCCGTGGCTCTACTTGAGACTCTTGAAAGAATTCCGTCGCAGCGCTATCTGTGCTTGGGCTGCCGCAACTATGATGAATTTCCTGCCTCAACCATTCGGTATCCATGCGCTATCTTCTTACTAAACCATTATATTTGTAGAATAGATGGTTTGGGTACGTTAGGGACAAATATGGAAAATGAGCTTTAGAGCATGCTGATTGAAATTAGTTGGAAAGCTGTCAATAAAATTTATACACTGTAATGTTGTTACTGTATAACTTTGACCAACATGTGAATACCTCTTTTCATTTTGAGTTTATCAAAAATAAGAAGACTGAGCATTCAAAATAGATTTTCAATTGAGAACTTCCAACGAACGAAAGAACCCTAGAAATCCGAAGAATCCTCATCAGTTTTACCAACGAATCCTAGAAATAATTATTGTTTTCACATTGATAGTCAATATATAGCACAATGCAGATTTTAACTTTAAGTTTTCAAAAAATGAAAAGATTTTGAATAAACTTTCAGAGAGGGCACTTCCAACGAACGAATTCAAGAACCCAAAAGTTCTCCCAACAAATTCTGGAAATGCTCTTCCACTTCAATGATTGTTTTACAGTGATACCCAATTCATCACAAAATATACATCACCCACATGAAATAGCAATAGCCAGCAAGCAACGCATCGTGTGAAGACGGCTTGAAGAGGCAAATGGTCACAGAGATCTTCATTATACTGACACAGTAACCTTCACCTCCAGCACAAGCAGACTTCTTCAACCACTGTAATCTTCTCCTCAGATGACCGAAGACCTCAGTTGACTTGTCTCGGTGAAACTTGGCAAATTGGATCTGCCTACTCGCATCTTTACGATAGCAGTAAATAGTGTTGATGAACACGCTGTGTATCATGAGGTAGGATCGCTGCGATTTGCCAAGCCTTTGTCTTAGAAAGGTGATAAATATGTCGTCGTGTTGTTAGAAATAATTAAAAGTGGTTGGTTCATTTTAGTGACTTAGGACGATGTAGCTGGGTTAGAACGAAATAAAACTATGAATGAGAAACATTTAAAAAATGTTTAAGCCGTTTTTTTCTTACAGTTTTAATTGGTATGGAAAGTGCTGCTCGTTTGAGAGAAAAACTGAGTAATGTGTTCTTTGAAATGAATAATTTAAATACAAACTATTTAAGTTGATATCTGTGTACAATTCAACAAATTTAATAAAATTACTTAAATAGAGAAAAACGACAAGTAGCCTATACTCAGCCAAACGTAGGATAACAGAAGAAATTAAAAGAACAATAAAACATGAATAAGAGGAAAAAATGTAAACTGTACAACCGATGTGCAGGGAAAAATGAGGGCATTTAAAAAGACGAAGAAAAGACAATGAATAGTAATCAAAAGATGACTTAACACTACAAAAATGACAATTTAGAATTATTATAATAACACCACAGAAAACAAAATAGGATGCTGAAGAAGAAGATTCATGAGGAGTAAAAGAAGAGAAATAAAACAGGATAGAAAGGAACGAGAAGCCGAAGAAGGACGAGGAAGGAGACGAAGGACGAAAAGAAATAGACAGACCAAAAGTATAAACTAAAGGAGAGAAAGACAAAATAAGGATGCCACCTGTTAGAAGGGCATGCAGAAAAGAATTAAACCATATCAAAAGGAGGAAAAGATGGAGAGGAAGAAAAATGAAGAAATGACATTAGGAAGAAAGGAAGGAAGAAACAAGAGCAAAAGGAAGAAAATATGGAAAGGAAAAAATGAAGAAATGGCATTAGGAAGAAGAAAAGGAAGAAGTAGGAAGAATGGTAATATAGGAATAAGAACCTAATAGACTGTTCAGTTCGATCTCAACAAAAAAGCGCAGTAGACCCAAAGCAGACAGAATGAGTCACCTGACACAAGTCTCTAGTCTGGAGCGTTTCTCACGCTAAATCAAATCTGTGGTGCGGGGGGGCAGAGGGCAGGGGGTGGCAGCATAAAACACATCAGGACCTCTGTATAATGAGATACACTTCGGAGAACCGCAGTAAACCGAAGCTACCACTACCTGCCGGAGTGCCGGCCCAGTGTTTTCAATAATTTCCCCTTAATATATTCCGGACAGACGGTTGTGGCCTACCAGCGCTTTGTTGTCGTGGCAGAACTGTGATTTACAAACAACAAGGTTGCCACTTTGATCTTTTATTGTGTCGGGAGAAATTAAACTGTAATAAATCATTTCTTCCTACAACCGGCGGCAGAAAACGAATATTGACAAGATGACAGAGCTACACCGTAAGCCGCGTTTACCCCACAATTGACGACTAAAATTTGACTACAGATTGTAGAAAGATTGTAAAAGTGTTTGTTAAAGTTGTTGACGAAAAGTTGCTCTACTCAAATTGGAAAACCTTTTGCTAAAGAATTTACGCGAAAGGTTTAGTCAGAGGTGTGAAAATTGTCAGGATGCAATTTCCCCCAGTGTAGTTTTTAAGTTGTTGTATTTACTTTTGGATTGAGAGAACCTCTCCCAGAACCTCTCGACTCAAGTAGGAATTTTGTCTACCGATTTGATCGAAGACCACAGTTGACTTGTCTAGGTGAAATGGATGTATGAGAAGAGGATTACAAAATAAGGATAAAGAAAAGGAACGAGAAGCGGCAAATGAGGAGGAGGAAGGAGACTAAGAAAGAAAAGAAGAAGATAGGGCAAAAGAAGAAAAAGGTGAAGGGGAAGAAAAATGGCTCTAGCAATTTAATTAATTCGCCAGCTTTGGTCCTGGATGATTCTTTCTCACTAAAGCCTTCCATCTTGACACAAACACAAACAAAATCACTGAAAACACCTACAGCTGCATCAGCATACGTGCAGTCCAGACTGTAGAGGGTTGACAAGGGCGAAGGGACGTCACGTCTCCACTAGTTCTCTACAAGTTGCCTGCGCAAAGCGCGCAGCAACAAACCTCCTACTTTGATTTGTCAACTTTCTTCGATCCTTACCGACATTTTGCAGGAAGCCAACATTCAGTGGAAGATTTGTTTCCCCACAAGTGGAAGACAGAGAAAGTTGCTGTACTTTGTGGAAAAAGCAACCAATTGCTGCAACTTGTGGACAACTTAGAGGAAGACTTTTCATATAAACGTGGCTATATATTGTGAAGTGTACACCTGTGAATGAACGGCCTCAGGCCTCACGGTCTCACCGAGGCCTGAGGCTTGACACAGTTACTCATTAGGCCACCCATTGTTTGCCACTCGTGCACAAAGAAGTTCCATCACACTACTGCTAATGAGAAACAGCAAACTTTCAGTCGCGGCTTTCTTTGATCAAGGGCTCACAGTAGCTGATTTGACACGTGCTGCGCTCAGCTACTGTTGCGACTCCAAACCCGATAGAAACTGTCAACTTTTGTCTGCCAAGAAGTCTTATTTAGCTATTCAGTTTTAAATTATTGAGTTTCTATATTATTTTGACATTCTGGTGTTAAACAAAGAGTTGTATCATTGTAAAATTGAACATTTGACCGTTCTTGGCGTTATTTACTTACATAGTCACACTAAGAAAAAAGCAGGGCCTAATTCTGATCCCTGAGGGACACCTATAATAAAATAAACACTTAAGAACAGGTTTAAAGACAGTTGTGTCAGAATAATTTGTGTCCGAAACTGGCCTTTTTCTCTGAACATTTGTTTGAAACGTGATAATTGACAAGTTGTCAAGTGTGGTATACTGTTTAGCCGAATCTTCTTAAGCTAACAAAAAACCGAACAGTATACCACTGCGTCAGTCAAAGTTTCTTGCTCGTGCGTTTTAGCGGTCCCGTTTAGTCGTTGGTCCATTACATTGGTCGTTAGGCTATTTATTAATGACTCAATCTGGGGAACAGTCGGCCCTAGTTTGTAACAATACTAAACCTCGTCATCCATCAAAGCACTCATCACACTCACCATCATCCCATATTCACCTTAAAGTACCCTCTGTAACAGTGGTCAATGTCTCAAAGCAAAGTAATAAAGTAATGCTAGAGCCAGACACAAACGGCGTTGTATCATCAGCAAAGAAGCGCCCAGCTTTCAATTTTATCTAAAAGGAGAGATATTTTAATTATGCTTTGAATAAATCGGCATACAGTTGATTCTCGAGAGCTATTCACATGGTAAGTCAGTGCACCTCTGACGAAAATAACAGTTGCCTCCCAATGTTAATTTTGCGGCAGAATCTACTACATTATCTACCAAATACCGCCAAATAAGTACATCCACTGAGTGAACAGTCCTTATCTAAATAATCCAACATTTAGAGCTGCCAACTACACAAATAAAAAAACGTTCCTCTTCAAAAATTCCTCCTAAATAAATCTCCCAAATATTATGAAGTTTCAAATGTTCATAGTTACCCTTTCCACAACAGAAAGTCAAAACACATCTCGTACACACTTTGCACCCATTAGCATTCAACGATAGATGTTCCGATTATACGCTGACGACACCATGGTGATGACGTCAGTGGTGCCAACAATAGGAGACTGCAATCAAGTGATCCGACTGCAGTGATGCAACCTCACGGCAGGAGACACCTCGCCGATATCCATGCCAAGGCCTCAGGGGTCATGGAGTCAGTGTGGCAGCACTGCTCGGTGAACTGGTCCAATTCATAACCGACCGTTTGTCTTAGTGTAACAACAACCTGAATATGGTGGGAGTTATTGGATTGGAGGACTGGAACAGTTGGTAGTCTTGGTTCAATTTGGAAAAGACCAATACAAATTCTTGAGACAATTGATGTGACTACGAACACTAGAGAACATGTTTCGTTGATAGGATCTGCTAAAATGTTAGCACAGTTTGGTGATCTTGGTCCCAGGCCTGGGAGAACGTAAACAAATATTCTAACGGAGAGGTCTTAGACCTTGAAAGTTGAAAGGTGCTTGAATGATTGGGTCACTTTTGGGCCAAATTAATTTGACAATTTGGCACTACAGAAAATGTGTTATGGATAGGATTTACTAAAATATTGGTCGTCTGGAGGCCAGACCAAAGAGAACATCAGAAGTATCACGATAAGGCAGTTAGGAGGTCTTGAAACTTGGAAGGTGCTGGGAAGGATGGGTTCTTTTTAATCCTGATTCATTAGACAATTTAGTTAATTACCTTCTTTGTAGCCTGAAGATCCTGATGAACTTAGTAACTAGATGTGGTGCTGACGATCGTTTCGGTCTTAGAAGACCATCTTCTTAGAGCTCATTCTAAGACCGAAAAGATCGTCAGCACCACATCTAGCTTCTAAGTTCATCAGGATCTTCAGGCTACAAAGAAAATAACTTACTTCAAATAGGTCCTGAAACCGGAAATCATAGTTTATACAATTTAGTTGTCTAAAACCACAAACAAATTTCAGGCGTTGAACAATAAGAACGATTGAAGTTATTGGTTTTCAAACGAATTTTAATCATTGTTGACCGCGACTTTTAAGTAAGGCGTCTTAAAATGAAGAGTAAACCAAATTAATTTCCCTTCAATTACTAGAAATTATAGTTTATTAAATCTAAGTTAAATTACCTGGAGTTCATCCTATATCTGTTCTTGAATTACTCGTCCGAATTTCGATCATATATTGTTGTTGTTGTCAGATTTGTTTCAAACTTTTCAATAATAAAACCAGAAATAAAATAACCAAGCTATTGCGCAAACTGTTTGAACACCCAAACCTATCAATTAGAAGGGAGTGGGCATAACTTTTGAAAAGTGAAATTATTCTCCGGAAATACTGGAAATATTCCTCCCACATAAACGCTCCTTAACCCGCCTCTCCGGAGTTATTAGGAGCGTTTTAATGGCTGAGAATGGGTTATAACTAATTACAGGGTGTCTCAGAAGTGAAGCCATTCCAACCCTAGTTAAGTGACGGTTACGCCACAGTGTTCTTCCGAATTCCGTGGATTCTTTAAGAGCCATATTTCAAATGTTTTTGTGGGGTATCGTTTGTCTCATTTGATCTGTATTGGAATGTCTTGAATGACCTGGAGGAAATCTGGAAACTCTACCAGTAGTTTTACTATGTGGGACAGGAGTTTTGAATTGGGAATTATTTTAATTAATCATGTAAAGGCCTAGTAAAAGTTGGATTTTCTTTGTGTTTAGACTTTCTTCATCCTTTCTGAATGAGCTCTTTTTCGTTCATCAGTCCAGACTAGTCCTCCCAATTTAGTAGCTTCCGTCTGCCCAACTTTCCAATCAAAGTTTTTGCCTAGATGTGTTTCTATTTCAAATGTCCGTACATGTGTTACCTGCCACTTTGAAACCTTTTTAATTGTCACGATCTACTTAATTGTTTCTAATTTCTTTTTATTTCAAGTTTCCTAAAATTCTAAAATTGTGTTTTGTTAGTCTAGGAGGTTGTATTATTTTTATATGTCCACAGAATTTCAATATTCCTTCTTCTATGTCAGTGTATTTCTCTATTATTTATTACTACGAAGTCTGATAAGTTAAAAGTTAAAACAAAGGTTAAGTTTGTCTTGTTTAACGAGCCAACGTTAGGACTACAAAGTCCTCTCTATCACTCAATCTTTACCTTTATCTAGCGTCCCCGCATAGTCATTTTACAAATTTTACGTTGTAACTGCGGGGATCGACCCCGCGCCACGGGAATGATGAGCTCTGGAAAATCGTGCGATAAAATGCCAATCCTGTGAGGTAGATTCAACGTTGATTTGGCCTAAAATTCTCTCAACAACGTTTCTCTGTCTTTTTTAATTTTTCATCTAAATCCGTTATTTTTATTTAAAAGTAATAAAGAAAGGTTTTGTAGAAGACGCATGTTCTCGAGGTTAAAACAAGAACCTGACCCTAAAACCCCAATTTCGGCTCCTGACGCGAAGCACATCCAATCGATACGGCTCAATAACCGTCACGGGAACTTTTTACGAGTAGGCTTACTAACTTTATTTTCCCGCATAGAGCACTTTTCAACCGCATATCCCCGCGATGTCGACCGGGATTTCTTTATTACAATCCTTTACAACATAATCCAGCGGTGCGGCTCTGCGGGCACCACAGAGAGCGCGCAGGGCGTGATTTACTACGCGGTGCGGCGCGACACACACGTATATATAAGCCGCATATATATAAGCCGATGTGTGGACAGGCCACCTACCTGTGCAGGATCAGGGTAAGCCGGTGATGAGGGGATCATGGGGATCTGCTGACCACCGGGGTGTGGGGACCTCCGGTGAGCTGCTTCCAGGAGTAGAAGATGCATCCTTGAAGAAATTTGAGATTTGGGTCAGGAACTACTTTTAAGTTGATAAATGTGGGCTAGTTATTCGCGTATACATGCGGGTTTTCGAGTTTTGACACAAGAGAAGCACAATAACCAAGAATATTTCAATTTTTTAAATAAACGGACGATCCCTAAAGAGTAAAGAGGAAGAAAAATTTACAGTTACGAAACTGGAGGCAGAGGGGACTGGGATGGTCACTGAAAGATAGTGCCTGAACTGGAAGAACTTCAACTCTTCAACAGCATACCAAATTTTATAAAAGGTGACGCAATGCTGAAGACATTCGACTGAAAACATTTAGCCGCGGAAGCATTTTATAACACAGACCAGTCTACGGCACATGATTCGAAGAACGTGGAATAGAATAGGACTACAGTGGAATAATTCGAAAGAATGAGATCAACTGAATGCAACAAAAGGGATTTTGATACTCGAACCATGCAGGGAAAACTTTGGCTCACATGTTTAATGTTCAGGCAATAAATTATGTATATATTTTATGTAGCCAAAGTAGGCAGCAGAGTGACGACCAAAGGTAAGGTTCTTGGAAGTTACGTATATGATCTTATCCAAGAATAAAATGTCACAGCAAAGGCTCAGTTTCTTAGCTGCCAACTAATCCAACTTATTTAGTTTTACCACCTTTCTCTTCAATGGTAATCGTTTGAACAACACTAATTGTTTAAACAAATAAAAGTACGGAACCAACCCTTTTCAGCATTACTTCCAACAAGTAAAACGGGTCACGAAGAATCTACTTATAAATTGCCATGAAAACTGAATCTGACAAAGTAGAAAGTTGGTTGAGTTAAGTTATAAGACATCTTTGTTTCGTGCTGTAAGCTAATCCATGGCGTGACTGAATTTGAGACTTGGAAACTTGGACTTGGAAGTTTCAACTCTGTGGAAGTTTGGAGGAAATTACCTTTGACTACCGGTATCAAAGCTTTCGCTTTGTCTATTGTTTTAGATGAGAGAACATATTTTGAATGCATAGCCGGCACGCTGCCTCAAGTGCTATACCGTGAAACCTAGCGAATATCCTAGAAAAAATGGATCATTTTCACATAAAGTGCCGAAGCTGCCAGTGAGTTGTTCCCTTAAAATAAAATTGTATACTATAAAAACGGCTGCATTAAAATCCGATTATAATGAAACTTGGCAAAGGCATTTGTGTCATCGTACCCAACATTAATTGTATACCAAGAATCAACAAAATCTGTCCAAACAAACCAAGAGGATAGCGAAAAACGGATTTCCCACCATCATCTTGGTCTAGCTGAATAGATTTTATTTCGTTTTTAGACACATTTGGTTTAGGTACCATACATTGATATACCAAATTTCATCGAAATCGGATCACAATTACATTTTGTATACCATAAACCCCTATTTTCTTTTCAATTAAACGCCCTTTCCCACCACCAAAAGGGCATTTCCAGGCGCATACTACTACAGAGATCAAAATTATATCATTGAGATAAGCCGAGCTTTCTCGGCTCAATATACACTAAGTATATTATTATAAAAAATATCTCCTTGAAAAGATTTCACTGACCTAATTATTGTTTAACGACAACATATGGAAATATTTCAACTGAAGCATTTAAAACTTCTAAGTAGTTTAACAACATGAACTAACTGTGAAGACCATAATCTATGTAATTTTGCGCCTCACTTCTAGGTCGGGGTTTCGTGCTCTCAAGATGAAAAGTCAATATCAATAATTACACGAGTAAACAGCCGTCACATGAAGGAACTGACATTTCCTTGTAAATTAACTGTAAATACTTGCAAAGGAAAGTAAAGTTCTGGTAAACTTATTTATTCTTATTATAGTGTTTACTTTGTTTGAGGAAATTCGAGCTGATCTAGTTCAACTAAACACATTCTCAAGTGAGTACTGATATTAGTCTGCTTTCACTTGTTTTATGAATATTTCCTAAGTGTTTTTGAAATCCTAGTGGAGTTAATAGGTTTGAACGATAGTGGAGATGACAGCGTCATAATATCTGCTCCAACGGACGGTTGGTAGCCCGATTATGACAACATTATGACAACATTGGTGGTTGGTAGCCCGATTATGACAACGGTGGTTGGTAGCGATTAGAGGCGGTTGGTAGCTGACAACATTATGACAACATTGGTGGTTGGCAGTCCGATTATGACAACATTGGCGGTTGGTAGCCCAATTATGACAACATTGGCGATTGGCAGTCCGATTATGACAACATTGGCGGTTGGTAGCCCAATTGACAACATTGGCGGTCGATTATGACAACATTGGCGGTTGGTAGCCCAATTATGACAACATTGGCGATTGGCAGTCCGATTATGACAACATTGGCGGTTGGTAGCCCAATTATGACAACATTGGCGATTGGCAGTCCGATTATGACAACATTGGTGGTTGGCAGCCCAATTGGTCCCGTCTGCAGGGCCGGATTTAAGCACCACAGAAAGAAAATAACACTCAATGAAAAAGTGGAGCCCAGGAGTCCAGCTAATTTTAATGATGTTTTGACGCGGTGTGAACCGGAAGAACTAGATTATAGTTTTGACCATGGCCGCAAAAGCTTAAGAGTAAAGCCTAACGATGATAGCTTGCTAGCGAAGACCCTTTATTCATTAAAATTGTTCATTATGTCCTTCTATTTTCAATTCTCTCCTAGAAAATGTTGAGTATACTCATTTCTTCCGGTCAGCCACCCTGGACAGAGTGGTCAAGAGACCAGTCAGATCAAGGAGATCAAGGATACCAGAAGATCAATCAGACCAGTCTACACCTTCATACATATTACCAGAACAAGGAAAACTGTAAACTGTGGTGCGGAGAGCACAGCTGTTAACATCTTCTTCTTCAGTCAGCTGACCGTTACACTCTCCGGACGATGTGAAATACGACCTCTGCCCTGGTCCATGCGATATTTACGACCCCGACTCCTCGTAATCGGCGTGTTAAGTATTTTACACCTGCTGTAAAATTTTGAAAGCTTTTCAGTGCGTTAAACCATCTCGGATATTAGTGCTGTGTGCCACTCTCGCGCTCGAACCCGGACACTGTTATCCGGTATTGTTGCTGGATTGGCCTTACTTTTTGGGAACTATTTATTTTACGTAGTTAACTTGAGATTACGGCTCTTTTGCGGATGGTTGTTGGCGAATTTTAAAAGGAAATAAAGTTATTAATTTTTATTGGTCTTTAGAAAGGAACTTCTTAGAACAAAACGGAGAGCTTTTAGACTGGGACTCGTGGCGTGGTCCTGTAATCCAGCTTCATGGAGGTCAGGTTTTGAGGATGATACAGGTCTAAAGCGGCTCAGATAGTCTCAGTGATCCTCTGATGATACCCACATCAACTCCCACCATCGTTTAGACATATCAGACCATCACCTGCGTGGTTCGGAAGTCACGTTAAGCCGTCGGTCCTTAGTTTGTAACAAGACACACTCATCCTTCACCATATATTTGCCTTAAAATACCCTCATGAGAGTGGTCGGCATCTCAAATAGTGATAGTGAGTTTTCAACACATACTGAGTTGAATGGAAAATCTTTATATACTGAAGGACATTTGACCTTTGGGGGTTCCTCTGAAGTTGGGATTTTGTAGCATAACCAAACCTTCCCCCAAAGGGTACATCTGGTAAAAATAAACCTTTCCGCTGCAGAAAATGCGCATGGATTCACGGTAGCCCTTGTGGCTAAACCTCGACTATATTTTTAAGTGTTCAGTTTAGTAGTTCATTAAAAATTGTGCAGTCAAACTTGTGTGTAATGAACGAATGTTCCGATGAATTATTTTCAATAACAACCTTCTTTTATTGAAGGTTGGAAACCATTCTCTAACAATTAGTTATAACATTTTAGTCTTTTAACTGGAGGGGCCAACGGTCTAAACGCCCGATGGTCTTGGTTGGAACCTTCGGCTTAAGTCTTTTAAACCACGGGAATATTTAACGAAAAAGTTCGTTATGATAATAACATACAAGGTTTTATAGATACATACACAACCCAAAATAGATTATACGGTTCCAAATTGCACACTTTTAAAAAGACCATCAACCTAACTTATCACAAGGACAATCAAACATGTAACAACAATTTGTGACCTTAAACGAATAGAGAGTTAATAAATAAAGATTGCAATCATTAATTGCCAGTGTATCTACGATCAATGTCCCATTGTGATAGAGATAGCTTTGAATTGGAAAGCAAACACTGTATTGTGTACAAGCGGATATACTTGGTGTACAACTAAATTAACTGGTACAAATGTCACTGGTTGAAGGTTGATATCAAGAAGTCAAAGAAGTCAGAAACGGCTTAGAAAAGAAACCTTCAAGGAACGAGAAAGGATTGATAATAGAGCATTTCATGTGTGCTGTGAAAGTAGGGTGACACAAATTTATTTATCAGAATATCAAACTGTGATAACACTCAGAACAGAAGTATTTTTTCCAATTCCTTAGAATTCTTGAACTCAACCAGTAGTTTCATTTTGAAAATGAGGTTGGTTCTACTAAAATGTCCTACATATCTAGTATTCTCAGTACTTTTCAAAGTGTATAAGATCTGTCATAGACATCGTCATTTTAAAATCTTATTTGTATTAAGACTAACTTGTATTTAAATATAACAGAGCCTATAATCTAGCTCTTCTGAGAAACAGCAACAAAGCTATTCGTACTTGTTGCCTGCTACCCTGTATAATATAAACGTCAACAAAGAAGACAGCGTTTAACTTTCCAGAAGCTGGCAACCAGACCTGAAGAAGTCTGTTCGATAGTGTCACAGCCAATAAGAACATCAACAGATGGTATTCCTGCTCCAATGGACGGTTGGCAGTTCTGTGACCAATAGCATAGCAGACAGCAAGTATCTCAGTTTCGGTCAATCAGTAACTGAAGATGGTACTCCACAGCAAGACCGACATATCTCAAGCTGATTATTATCATGTTTTGACGTGGTGTGAACCGGAAGAACTAGATTATAGTTGTGACACCGGCCGCGAAAGCTTAAGAGTTCAGATTGAAAAGATCTACTAAGAAAACAAATATTATTGTTTAGATTCTCTGCAGTAAGATCGAACGTTCAAATTTATAACGTCTTAACAAGTTTACCATTAACACACTCCTTTAAAAAATTATAAAACAAATGAACTTTTGCTTATATTGATTTAATTTCAAGGCTGGTTTAAATGATGATTCCAAGATCAGCATAGATTTTCATGATCCTACAGTGATATCAGTTTTGCGGTAAATTAATTCCCTACGTTGGGCGCCTAATTTCTACCGTCCTTTCTATCCGGTGAATTCATGTTGTCGATTTTCTCTACGATTTCACCTGCATAAGAATCATAATAATAGATTTAATAAAGCTCGTAAGATTGTCAATGTTGTGTTCTAGTTTGCAAAAGACCCTGGCTTTTCTTTAACTACTCACCAGTTGAAAAGTCTCCTTCCTGGCGCCCCGCTGCAGCTCGGCGATTCTCGCGTTGTTTTCTTCGTGCTGAGTGCGGAACTGTTCCACCTTCCTCTTGTCCGACTCCGTCAGCATCTGCGTCAGCACAGTAAAATAACTTTGTAAAAGAAAAATTCTGATTTTTAAAATTTTACATATTAAGGGATAGATTGTATCTTTGGGTATTACTTTTCAGAATCGACTTTATAAAATTTGTGTTCTATGAAATTATGTGTAAGACTTTTTCAATACCTGAATTTTCTCCTCCAAATCCTTATTCTGGAGTTTCAATGTTTGGTTGTCTTGTTTGAGTTTGGGAATGGTTTCGGCTTCGTTCGTTATAATCGTGAGTTGGTTGCAGGTCTCCGTGTAGAGACGCTGTAGTTCTCGTAGCTGGCCGGTCAACGCGTCCACCTGTCGTCAACGGACAAGAATGAAAACTCACTAGAAAATTAACGTCCAAACGAAAGTTAATGACTAACAATATCAACTTCTTAAGTTAGGAATTGGATTTTGGTATCCAATCAGTGTTGACACTACTCTAGCCTTCTTCTTCCCAGGAAGTAATTGGTATCTAGCTAAGTAAATGGCCTAGCTAGAACTTACTTCCACTTGGGATCGTTAACTTCATATATTTATTTCTCTCCCAAAGCTTACCTGGGCCTTGGCTTCGCGCTTCCATTGGTCCTGCTTCTGGTGCAGGTCACGTTGGAACTCTGCGTGCAGGGAGTGTACCAGGGCCTCCACATCTCCCCTGGCTTCTCTCTCCAGAGAGCTCCTCTGCGCATCTCTCAGCTGCTCCTGAAGACCTTCTTGGAGTCTTCGTGTCTCCCTCCGCCAGGTCTCCTCTCTGCCTTGCAGCTCCCGCTGGAACTGCGCAGTCAGAGTGCGCGTCAGCTGCTCCCTCTCTGCTCCCACCATCTCGGCCTGCGTGAGCTCCATCCTGGGAAGCATCAACAAACCGTGTAACTGAGGGGGTGCCGTCTCCCCTGGGTTCTCTCTCTAGAGAGTTCCTCTGCACAACTGAACTTGTCTTCTAATTTATCGTTGCATTGTCATTTTAACCAACTTTAAATGTTCACTATTTACCTGGTTCTCATCTGGTCGAGTAGGCCGGCGCACTTCTTGGCCTCCTGCTCCCGAGCGGCGCGGACCTGGCCAGCTACCTCCCTCCTGAGCGCTCGCACAGCGCTCCGTTCGCTGTCGAGCGCCTGCTGCATCTCCTGGGCGCGCTCCTGGGCGGCTCGGGCGGCGGCCCTCTCCGTCTCCAGGGCGCGCTGCAGCATGGCCACCTCTCTGGCCTTCAGCCTACCAGAGGTGGCGCTGGTCGTGGTGGTCGCCATGTGTGCGGCTGCCGGTCGCTGGGTGTCGGAAATCCCTGAAACACGTCGGTACGTTGTATGTGTTGTTTTGGTTTGATATGTGTACATATCTTTTTCAACGAGAGTCAAATCTATAGATAAAACAGCTCAAACTCAAATACAAACCGGAATTTCGGAAAAAGAAGTTTCTTGGGATACTTAATTTTCAACAGTTCAACTGACCAAATAAAGTTCCAAATGTTTAAACGGGACTCTTTTCCAACGGCTTAAGTTTAAATACGAGTTTAGCAATTTGAAAAAGACCCTCTGTTGCCCTTTGTTGTACGATTTAAAGGTCATTGATGTTGGGTACTTTAATGTGAATAAAAGGATGAGGGGACAGTGGAATAAAGAAAGGAGTTTTGTGGTAAGGTTAGATTTTTATACCTCGAATACTTACAATAAATTTGGACAGACTTGTGTAGGTTATAAGACATTTAAGTCATCGCCATCGAACAAACTCGAGCATATGTCGAGCCAAGAAGGAAGAAAGATGCCAAGAGATGGCAGCGCTATCTATGCTTGGGCTGCCGCAACTATATTGATTTTCCTGCCTCGCCCATGTAGCATACATGCCCAATCTACCTACCATAACATTAACTTTGGTATTACTTAGAGGTCGAACACATTCCCTAAAATTGTTTACTAACAAAATAGCAGTAGGTTTAGTACACCAGGGCCCAGGAGGCTTTTCCATCCCAAGAAGAGTGGACGACAGTCACACAATTTAACTGAAGAGTCGGGAATTCAATTTAGTATAAGGAAGATAATACGGTTCAATCAGTCCACATTATGACCATCAACACCAAAAAGATCAACCAAACTTACGACTTCACACTAGAAAAGCCCATTTACAAACTGGAACGGTATCCCGATCATATTGTTGGCTTAAGATTTAATTCAACTTACGGCCGCGCGTAATATAAATATTAGTGGAAGAAAGCGTCCAAATGAAGCAGGCCCTTAATCCTCCTGATCTGCTGCGAGACAAATCAACAACTAATCTGACTTTCTCCGTGAATAAAGACGGCTTTCACACCTTTAAATACCTCTTTGATTAAATGTTGGGTAATCCTTATGTATACTGCCTACCGTTAATAGATACCAGGCGTAAGGTGTGGTTATAGGCAACGTGTGGCCGCATAAATAGTAATTAACTACCGGTACAGCATCGTACACAAGGATTGTCGTGGTAGGAGGTTTTATAACAAATTAGATTTCTTTCAAGGTGATGAGGTGTCATTGATGTGATCAAAAAGCGTTAACACCTAATTAAAAATGTTATGCAATCGTCAAATTTATCGATCATTTTCTAAAATTAATGATTTATTCTAACATCGATCACATTTAGAGAGGCTTAGCTACTGGTAAATTTTTCATTCAATAACTTCTACACGGTTCATATTTTCCAATGTGTTTTTTGTTCATTTTGAAAGTGATTATAGCAAAAGGAGAATAATTCTTACTTAAATTCCATCATTTAGTCCAAAATTTCACATAGTTATTATTGTCCTCATCTGTTCAATTTGATACGAGTTGTTTAAATAAACCTTAGACAAAGCATACGATGCCTAGAGTCAAATCTAGTCCAGTATGTCACAATCTTCAGCTCCGTATAAATCTATTTGCAAGAAGAATTCCACGGTGAAAATATCATAACTCTTCAAATCCATTTTTGGATTATTAAAACTTTTATTTGGTATGAAAATCCCCATAACGCAATGTCATATTGAAGAGTCTATTTGGAAGTTCCTAACTGAGATATTTGACTAAGACACAATCAAACTCATGAACAATATTCCGAAATAGTCCTTGTGACCACAAACGAGTTGCAAATCCATCCTTCAAGAGCAAATTCCCCAACGCGTCCATCAAACATTGTCTTCCCTCGATCGATTGGTCTTGCGAATTTCCCGCTCGGCGAAGATGAGAGGACGAAGAAAGCGCGACAACAATCGTAGCGAGCGATCGTAACTAATCGTAGAATCGTAGTGAATATACGATGCGGTCGCGCGACGTGCGTGGACATGCGGCGCACTTGCAGAACTTGAGATAAGAACACAATGGGTCGATAATTTTCTCCGCTTTGACTTGTCCGTGTTTACTGCTCTCGTCCGTCTCGGGGGTTTATTCCCTTGAGGATTGGTTTACACGAAGATGAAGATTGTTGCGGCAAATGCCAGACACTTGCCGGGAAAGGTTATGCCGCAAATATCTCGACTGGTGTGTGCATGCAGTGCCATCTGTTGTACGAATAAAGTCATTTTCTCAGCCAACTGAAGTATTCAGGACGTCGTGGTTTTAGATATTTACTACGTATTACCGAAGATTGTTATGATAGGTAGATTGCGCATAGATGGCTGAGGTAGGGAAATGAACATAGTTTGGCAGCCCGAGCACAGATAGCAATGCGAGAGAAGAGTCTCAAGTAGAGCAACTGACGAGTTAGTTCGTTTTCGAAAATCACATTTAAGTCACCGGCAACGGACCAATCCGTCTTTTGTTTAAACATGTATGACATTGTTAATTAATAGGTGAGATTTTCTAAAGCAATCCGTTCACTTCTAATAGGTGTTACATCTATTTTCTTTAGTTAGTTTTTGGGGGCGGTTTACCGTGGAGTCTACCGTTCATGTAATCAAAATGTTCAAACTCAACAACACACATTAATTCTTTCATGGTAGTTTTGAACCAAACAAAATAATTAAATCTCATAAGTCGTCATCAATGCCACACCATTCTTAAGACGACTATTAGCGGACCCGTGGCGGGTTGGTACCCCGCGCGAGCTCATCGCTCCGTTGATGCGAGTTCGATCCCCGTAGTCACCACTAAAGATTTACTAAGTGACTCTACGGTAATGCTACGTAAAGGTCAAGGTTGAGTGGTACAGAGGACTCTGTAGTCCTACCTTCGCGTCGTTAAATAAGACAAACTAAACCTTTACTATTCCTGGAACTACAAATTCCTCGACATCAAAGACACATCTCGCTCATGCGCACTCTTCAAGGAACCCTGTTGTGGATTCAGCACACGACTTCCTGTGTTCCGGGAAGCGGCTGGAGCTGAATGGACGCGTGCTGACCCACTGACTGCCTCAGCGTAGTATCAGCAAGCTTCCTTATCAGTCGAGGCCGCCGCGCCTGTCATTGATAGACATCGTCTAACTGTCACCGTTGCCGCCGATCAATGGCAGTGAAACCTGTGAATCAGGGTATGGATCCTTCTTGGAGATTTTATTGTGATACTTTGCTTTGAGACACCGACCACTCTTAAAGGGTATTTTAAGAGGATTGATCACCCCAGAAAAAGTTGCCCAAAACATGCTTTCGTAGTCCCCTGTTTAGGACACTATTTTTTGGTGTAGAGATTGTTGTTTTCCGTGTTTTCAAAGGTTGTCTCAAGGTTTATCTACCCTGACTCTTAAGAAATCTCATGCCACAATAAGCAAGAACATGTTAAAGTTGGCCAAAAAAGGCTATATTAAAAGTGTATCATAATTTTTCCACAAGTAGTTTTTGCTTTTTTCCTGTATAAGGTACATAGAACCACCCCTACCCTAACATATAAACCCCGCATTTTTACGTTTCGGTTCATAAACGGCGTCGGTTCAGGGGACCAAAACCCCAAGTTTTGTCACTTTTTGAGTGAGTGGGGCAAAGTTGAAATATCGCTACTACAATTTCTCTTGACTGACTAGGTCGGTGGTACGCGTGACTCTTCAAAGAACTGAGCCAGACAAGACTACCATACTAGAGCCGATGTTTTTGAAACAGAAGATAAACTTGTCCAAACTTTTTTAAAGTTAGGTTTGAAGCACGATGCCCTGGCCGACACATGTATTACTACGAAGAAGCTTTCGGTACGGTTGTATCTGCGTACGGTATATCACACACACGGAAGTTACACAACAGCTGGGAGCTTGACACTCGGGTGTAATCTGTGTTGTCCTCCTACAGCAACAGCTGGCAACTTTCCCGCCAAAACGGGCAAATAGCGCTAGAAAAGCTGCTCGGTAACCTAACCTAACTAGTCGGCGTGATCTAACATTTCAGTTGTGTAATGTAAAATCACTTTCCGTCCACATCGTAAAATGTAATTGCGATCGAGTGCTTTTATACCCCGGGAAACAAGGTGGTTCGACGAGCTTGGAGTTTAATTTCAAGTTAATTTAATGTGCGGAAAATGACTGTTGAAGAACGTTGTGCAAGTAACAGTAACTTTACTATAACAATTATTAGTCATTCCTCCATAAAAATAACGTAAATCAGCAGTAATGACTTCATTATACATAATTATAATTAGCTTGAGATATTTCTGTCTGGATGAGGATTACCATATTCAGTCACTGATTGGCTGAAACTGAGCTACTCGCTGTCCTATTGGTCATAGGACTGCCAACCGTCCATTGGAGCAGGGATGCCAACTGTCGCTGTTCTCAATGGTTGTGACACTATCGAAAAGACTTCTTCAGGCCTGGTTGTCAGCTTCTGGATGTTTTAATGCTATCTTATTTGTTGAAGTTATTGTCATTTTTAACTATTTCAATGGTTTCTCGGATGACTCCCGGATAATATTGTGAAACCTTTCCCAATGCTTCCTGGGCAAGTAGCTCTGTTTCAGCTAATCAGTGACTAAGGATGGTACTCCACTTTGAGATATCAAAATATCTCGAGCTAATTATTATGATGTTTTGACGTGATGTGGACCGGAAGTACTAGATTGTAAAATCAATATCATCTACAGGTTTTTCTCCAAGTAAGTAGTAAAGCTACAGGTCGATAGTTTGTTAAAAGATTGGGTTCTCCATTTTTATACATTCATGGTGTAAAAAATATTAAATCATAATTATTACTCACGTGTAAACCATTCCGTCACAAAAGTCCTCACACACAACCATCACATCGAATCAAACTCCCTCAAGTCCTAGACCGAACTGTAGACGTAATAAGAAGTTCGACGTGAAGTCCCTGACAGTCCATGACATTCACCAGGAAGGCAAGGGTCTGAGGAGTACAAAGGTAGATGATGAGGCAAGTATTCCACGTCCTTCGCCGTAGAGGGAGTAGGAAGATAAGACCACATGTGCTCTACTTGTAAGCTGCCATATGTTACCATGGTTGGTCGTGGTAATCAAGGACCCGATGAAGGTGAACGGATTGAAAAGTTGTATGAGAGGGGGTCGAGAATTAAATTTGGGGGTCATCAGCCAAATCCAGCAGGTCTCACCTCTTCATCTTTAGGGAAAGGGGGTTCTTCCTGTAATGTAGGAAACCTTCCAAACACGAAATGTAAATACAGTAGCTTAAAAGAACACTTATTTCAATGTTTTTCAGGGGAAAGGGGTCATGTCCCAATGACCCTTCTTTTCGGAGCCCGCCACTGACAAAGAAACATTTCATTCTTTCAGAGGAAAGGAAGAAAAGAAAACATCACTTGACAAAAAGATTGTGTCAAGAAATTCACAATATAGGTCTACTCATGGTTATGAATACCCAGATATGTGTCTCTGTATATAAACTGTGTTGGTTTACGTGCCACACGCGATGGTGACATGAGATATGATACCAATGTCAGAGGAGGCACGGAACAGCTGCGATGACGTCCTTAGGGGTCGGTGGGGTGGAAGGAGGAGGTGAGATTTGGGAGAGGCATCGATCATAACCCCGCGTAATCGACCTGGGGTCAAGTCTTATCATTAGATGACAGAAGATTAATTTAATGACTTAAAGGAGTCATCTCTAAAAGAATTCTGACGATATTATGATGAGTGTTACTTTGTAAAGTTTTGCTCAAGGGCGTGAGTCGGCTGTAGGTATACTCTCGCAGGAATAACAATAAAGATATCAGATAAACTCTGGGTCAAGCTCCTTGTCATGAACATATGACATACCATTTGGTTAAATAGAGACAATATGACAACTATATTGACAACTTCTTCTTCATGGGTACCTAGTCATAGTCTTTTACGAAAATCTCCAAAAGTTCAAAATGGTAGAAATACTGTTGAAATGTTAGTTCTCAATAGAAGGACGGATTTCACGTCGTCCGACTGGGCCTGTGCGTCAACAATAATAATAACTGACCATTTATTAACCCCCATCGTCCAAATCCTTCCTATCAAATCTACACGAAAAAGCGCGTTCAAATGTTGCGTCAATTAAAAGGCAGTTTCTATCACACATTGCGCTGAATAAATCCGCCTCTGGCTATTGTACATTACAAAGAGGTTGTAGGAATAGGATCGGTGCCAAGGCACTATATGATACGCCGCCTCATTCAAACAAGCGGACAGACAGACGGACAGATTCTGTAACAGCTGTTTCTCAAGCTGAAGCAGGGCGTGTCAGCTGACCCTTTCCCACGACCTGTGCACTTGTATCAGCACTCGGCACTCAGCACACATATAAACAGCTGATAGCAGCGGCAATAGACACGTTAAAACCAAAACATCAGCTGGGAGGGGGGATCTGGCGCTCTGCCGAGGAGGCTCACCGATACAGCTTCGTAGTTGATACTTGAGATTTGGTGACGGTTGGTTATTTTTCTCATGTGTGTTTTTTTTTGTAGATAGGTCACTTAAGTTAAACTATGTAAGCTCTTACAAAAATATGATTGAAACCACTATACCACTGTTCTAAACCATTATCATTCAAGAATACACTAACTACTAATCTACCACTATGCTGAACCAACATTCAGACAGAAATTCTTGACCACCAGACCACCAATCAAGACCACAATTCTTGATCGCCATTCAAGAATACACATACAAATTCCCTATCACAATTTTATGTCACCATGATGGTCCAATATACAGACCTAAATTCTTGACCACCAGACCAGCAATGAAGACTTCTCGATCGTCATTCAAGAACACACTAAACAGTTCTCTATCATCATTCTAAATAACCATGCTGGACCAACATTCCAACCGAAATTCTTTAACACCAGACCACTAATCAAGACTATAATTCTGTATCGTCATTCAAGAATACGCTTAAAAATTCTGTATCACCATCCTAGGCCACAGTGATGGTCGAATATTCAGACCGAAATTCTTGACCACCAGACCATCATTCCCGATTATCATTCAAGAATACACTAAACAATTCTCTATCACAATTCTAGACCACCAGCGTGGACTAACATTCAGACTGAAATTCTTGACCACCAGACCACTAATCAAGACCACCATTCCCAATTACCATTCAAGAATACACTAAACAATTCTCTATCCCAATTCTAAACCACCATGCTGGACCAACACTCAGACAGAAATTATTTTTCACCACCAGACCACCATTCTTGATTACCATCGAAGAATACACTCCAGACAACCATTATTGGTACAAAGCAAATCTATGAACAATTTTCTGTTACTATACACACTTAGAGAATACTTACGAATAATTTTAACTCAAACATCACGGCCCGCAATTGAAGCTTCCAAGAAAGTTACGTTCCCACTGAAGATCTGAATGAAGTTTGGTCGATCAAAACTATTTGCCGTGTTCGTTTGTTTGTTTCCGTGTTTGACTTCTATAATCTAACCACTCCCCTCCCCCCTATAGTTCGATCAATGAACACCCCCTCCTCCCCAAACATCATCACTTAACTTATAATCTATCAATCTTTGAGTTGCCTTCTGTCATTTATTGGATTTACTTTTATAACTTGGTATTCAACTTGACTATAGCCTGAGAATATATTGTTTATTTCTTAGTACTCATAATAAAATTATGTTTTTAGTATCCCTAAATTTTCTCATGGCGGATTGGTATCGCGCGCGACTCCATAGCTCACATCACTACGACTGAGGTTCGATCTCCGCAGCCACCGGTAACAATAATGTAGAGTGACGGTCACACGAGGTAATGGTCGAGGTTTGGAAAAGATTTGACCTCACTTATATTTTATGTTACAAAACAAATTAAGGTTTTTTCATCACTCGATTTATTTGTGTTTTTACACCTACTTTCTAGTGTATCAATAATTTATCAAAGTAAAAATTACTTTCCTTGAAAATAAAATATAAATTAATCAAAATATATAGTAAAATAAAAACATTTACCTGGAACATACATAGTACGAGTTTTGTTATACGCATTAAGCAAAGAGCCTTCAACTTTAGAAAGTAAACCGACTTACAAGCCTGATAGTTTACTAAGAACAGTATTTTGAAGGCGCTCACGGTTTAAACAAGTGACAAACAAACGTTTTACACTAACAAATATAATAACCAGTCTAAGTCGTGCTGTCAGCTGTTACTGCTGAATATTTGAACACAGGTAAACAGATTGTGATTCCCTTGGACAATCATGGTAATGCAATGAGAAACAAGTCACGCCAAACGAATAATTTAATATTTTGCATTCCTGTCCTACAATGCTGTTCATTTATTTATACAGTGTCTGATTGTGACCTAGAAGTAAAAATTAATTTTTATATTTGATATTTTTATGCATTTAAAAATTTTAAAATACTGAATCACATATTAGCTTGGGATATTTCGGTCTTCCTGCGGTCGGCCATAGCAGAACATGCGCTAGAATTTGACAAAGTCAAATTATTGGCAAACATTTCACATTATTACACCGGGAGTCATCCTAGAAACCATAGAAATAAATAAAACTATGATAACTTCAATAAAGAATCCAGAATTAAACTTTCAAGAAACTGGCAACCACTCCTGAAGAAGTCTTTTCGATAGTGTCACAGCCAATAAGAACATCGATCCCTGCTCCAATGGACGGTTGGCAGCCCTGTGACCAATAGGATAGCAGACAGCAAGTATCTCAGTTTCAGCCAATCAGTGACTGAAAATAGTACTTCACGGCGATACCGAAATATTTTAAGTAAATTATAATGACTTTTTGACGCGGTGTGAACCGGAAGAACTAGATTATAGTTGTGACACTGGCCTCGAAAGCCTTGGAGTAAATATTATAACTTTTTACAGCATTTCTAGGTTTAATCGTCGTCATCCATTCCTATAAATTTGTTGTAACAAAACATAAAATGCTAAACTGTTGATTAGGAAAAACTGTTGCAAAAACATTATTCCCTTTCGTTCGATAGATTTGAGAGAACAGTATATATTTTTGCAGACGGATACTTGAGAACGGATTAATCTGTTATCTGTTCGCGGATAGAAACCAGATGATCTGCACTTGAGAGCTTGTTTACACAACAAACCATAAACATTAAGAAGCGAAACCAAAATTCTGGTTAAACTAAACAATCTGTTTAAATTGAGCATTAACACTAATATTTTGTAGAAAATTACAAACACAATATTGTAAGCTTTACGCCTCTAAATGTAAAATTTGTTCATTTGGATTTGGTACTATTATACATAGTAATCATTATTTATTAACACAATCTCAATAATTTAACTTGTGTTGAATTTATCTCTTAGACAAGACGTTGTAAGATGAAGTTTTCCAATAATATTTTCCTTAATACCTTTAGTTTATCTTTATATAGTACTTTTAAACGCATCTAGTTCGGTGAAGTCAACTTTAGCGCATAAATAAATAAATCTTTTATTGCGTAACACATATACATTTTATGCAACCGTCATAAGTATTAAGTGTCTAAAATTTTGCATTCATACACATCGAAAATATACCCATTCAAACATACAGTGCTTGCATTCACCCAATTGTCATTCACTCGAATTTGTTCCACTCTAGCCCCTTGGTCCGTGGTCTGTTTACGCGGAGCCCCAGTCGTGTGCCATAAACTCGTTTATAATATAGAATGCTTCTGCGACGAAAATCTTTTTCAAGCGAGTTGTGAATGCCTTTGGCATAGGTGCACTTTTTATCGACTTTGGCAGTCTGTTGACGAGTTGAACTCCTGTTATTTCCGTGATCAACACAGTCGAACGCTTTAGATAAGTCGAAAAATACACTTAGTGTATGGTTCCGGCTTTCGATACCTTCTACTACCATCTCGATTAGACGAGAATGCGTTCATCCTACGCGTGTTACGTATTTCACTCGCACGCACAGTGGAGAGCAGATTATCTGCTATCTGTCTGCGGATATAAACCAGATCATCCGCTCTCTAGACACTTCAAACAAAGTAAACAACGCTTATCTGCTGCACCAGTGTTGCCACAGAACCTTCCGAGTTTTACCCTGAAGAAGCAGGGAAATCACCCTGAATTCCAGAATAGTTACCCTGTAAGTTACCCAAAGTCTCAAGTGGCGTGCTTGAGGTAGATACAGTGCCACCCCTATAGCGATTTTAACATTCTTTAACCCTCAAGAAACTTAGACAGCTCAATTCCTGCCAACCATTCATTAATCGACCACGACAGCGCTATCAAAACGTTATAGAGTTCGTCGGAAATATCTAAAACTTCTGCGCAGCATTTGCGAACTATTTGTAAAATAATGGTGTTGGTCTATGGACAATTAACTGACCTATCAACAGCCGCCGATGTGTATAAACAGCTGAGTGTTATGTTTAGCTGCAAACAGCTGTTAGCCAACAGCCAACAGAGCTGCTCGCGGCGCCGCGCTGTTTACAGGCTAAAATAAGCACAAACAAACTCCACCGTCCGCCAGATCCCACTGCTCGCATTGCCACCGAGTAGGGGGATGTGTGTGGGGAAATCCATTCCGTTCCGGGCAAAGATTATGTTGTGGTAGGTAGTTAGTGTATAGGTGACACGGCTGAGGCAGGAAAATTAAAATAGTTGTTAGACCCACACACAGAATGCGCTGTGAGGGTCTAAAGTAGAGCCACTCGAAAGTTCGTTTGTTCTCGATAATCGCACGATTTGGTCACATACGAGTAAAGTCATCAACATCGGACAAACTCGAGCATGTGGAGCCGAGGGGGGAAAGACGGTGAGAGATGGCAGCGCTCTCTATGCTTGGGCTGTTACACCAATGTTGATTTTCCTACCTCAGCCATGTCTCTTTACGCGCTATCTACCGTATCCTATCATAACATTATTTTGGTTCCAGGGTACCAAATCACACGTCACCTGGTGACTGGGAAATAAACTACCACCACGCCAATAACTTTTCGAATGACACAAACAGCCAATGTTCAATCAATTACAATTTTGGCGCTGGATGAAATAATCCCTGCAACAGCCGCCCAGACACTTTTGAAAACTCAAGTAACGAGTAGAGTTTCACTTTCAGTTTTGGCCTGGGGAAATAATGGTTTCTCAGCACGACACTCACAGTGCAAACCCCTGAGTCATATTACCACTGCTGCCAAGTTCTTAGTTTAGGACTTTCATTACCACGCAATGAAGACTTTACACCACGCTTTACACGCGACGGTGGCCCTGTTCAGGCGCCAAGTCATGTCGTCGTGAGGAATTCAACGTCTTAGTAATTAAAGATGTCCTTTAATGATTCGGAAACGGTATTATAATCTAGTCCTCCTGCTTCACACCTCATCAAAACCTCATAATAGCTAGCTTGAGATATTTCGGTCTCGCTGTGGAGTACCATTTTCAGTCACTGATAGGCTGAAAAGCTACTTGCTGTCTGCTATCCTAGTAGTGGCAGGGCTGCCAACCGTGCATTGGAGCAGGGATGCCAACTGACGATCTTTCCTCCTCGTTCCATTGGACGGCTGGCAGCCTTGCCACCAATAGGGTATCAGGTAGCAAAAGCTCATTTTCAGCCAATAAGTGACTGAAGATGGTATTACTCAGCAAGACCGAAATATCTCAACTTTATTATTGTGATGCTTTTACACGGTGTGAACCGGAAGAATTAGAATATAGTTGTTCACGAATGCTCAATAGTTAAGTAAAAATTTTACTAAATCTCATAAAGGGGCATGTAGTTTTATAACATTAGATACAGGGAAAGCTATAGAACATGATTTGGTTGGCTTTTTGTCCTATCACTGGCTACGTACGTGCACTAATTAATCATTACCGATGTTGAACAGCATGAGCACATTTAGCGTTAAATGGCCGGGAATGTGGCGGGAATTTCGCGACAGTCCAGACCACAGAGAATGGTCGGCTGCTGAAAATAAACATGACGTCAACGAGACGAGATCTCGTGTTAATTGACGTATCTGATGAGACATTTCCGTCCGTCGTACTCAGTTCCCGCCAAACTGCAACATGGTCAGCTGTGACGAACCTACAACGCAAAAAATAACCTTTTCCTTTACCTTCTGCTAATAATCACATTTCGTCATGTGAGTTTTAAACCTGATCATAAACGAGTAAAATAATTATTACATTCAGCTACATTAATAATGACTTTCTTACAAAGAGTAAGATACATTCAGCTAAGTAGTGATAATAAATATTATCTCAGATGGAAAAAAACTCGCCTCGGCAGGCATTTTATCAAAGATAATGTTATGGTGAGTAGATTGCGCATGGGTGGAACAGGAAAATCAACATAGTTGCAACAGCCAAAGCATAGAATGCGTTGCGAGCGCTGACTTCTCTTGCCGTCTTTCTTTTCCCTCGACTTGGTGCATGCTTTTTGTAGTTTTAAGTCTTTGTCACAGCTATTACAATTGTTATTGTTGAATGAAATAAATTATTTGAATTTGACTCCAAGTGCTCGCGAGTTTGTCCGATGACAATGACTTAAATCTGACCAAATCTTGCGACTTCGAGAGCGAACGAACCTGCGCGTGCGTTAGTGACTACTTAAGACTAAAAAGAATTCCCTCGCATCACATTTTTTGTGTAGGCTGCTTTAAACTACGACGAATTTTTTGCCTTAGCCATTCGGCATCTATGCGCTATCTACCTAGCATAAAACAATCTTTGATCAAATCTATCAATGAAAATTAATCTAAATTATTCATTATTAGATCTTTCTGATTTTGTTTTTCAATAAACCTGATTTGGTATTTGCACCAAAAACACCAATTTCATAGCAATATTTTATATTTTGAACTTAGACTACCTACCCGTTCTATGACAAGACTTTTTAGTAATTTTGAACAAGAACAACACTTACCATGAAAATCCATCTAAAATTTTGAATTAAAGTAGCAACATGATTTGCTTATTTCCATGTTTAACACGCAAAACCCAACAGAATACTGAGGGAACCTTGAGTTTTGATCAAGTGGGGATTAGTTTTGAAACAGAAAAAACATCGATTTGTCTGAAGATGAGATTGTATTCAGGCGACAAAGATAGATCATAATCAATTACTATTATTGACGGCTCATCAATGTTCCTTCATCGTCTGAAAACTTACTCGCTTTGTCACATTTTATATCAATTTTAAATAGATTTAAAAGGATGTTTTACTCTTTTAGCTAATATACTTTGGAAAATGAGATATTCATGTCGTCAGCATGGTAAACACCAGGCCCGGGACCATAAAATGAGCACCGACCCTGATACCCAGAACGTAATTTTGAGAATTTTTTGAAAGCTTCATATACATATTCAGGATTAGTGTGGTTACATTCGAATGTATGGAAGAACGCGAGGAAAAGACTGCATACTTGAATGGGAATTATATGTAAGGATGAATAGAAACCTTTAGGGACAAACATTTAGGCAGAAATTTAGGTTATTTAACGGTGGGTGACTGGTCAGCTTGCGCTGATTACTTTTAGGCTAGCTCATGTCTTATGTTTTATGTCATGTTTTAGGTTACTTTTCCCTTAAAGACGGGTTGGGATTCCAGATCTCGGAACGTTGTATACTTGTTGATAACTCAATAATGATGGTAAAAGTCCGTAATAGTATTTTAATTTAACACTTTTAAGGCTAGGCTAAAACAAAATTTAATTCAACGTGTTTTTATGGTGTAAGTTAATTTATAGGCCAGTAAACCCTCTAGGATTACTGGCTTGATAACATTAGTATTAGTTGTCAGTCTTTGTCCTGTACTTTCGTAATAATTTTTCCATCTTATTTTTATTCATTTATATTTTTTGTCTTGCAATATTGCTTGTAAATGACAATAAATTATTATTTTATATGTTCCTTCACTACAGATGTTGTAGACACCTCTTATGGCGCAAAACGTGTCTCCCAAATTCCTCGCCATTTTACTACGAGGTACCTCAAACCTATTTTGATTCTACTATGTTAAAAGCCTAACGACGATCCTTTCAAATCCATCCAGGTACAGTATCTCTAAACTAGGCCAGAAGGGGTGGAGTTATGGAATATCCGGCTTGCCGATAACAGTATTGAACTGCGAGCGCCAGGCACTGCCTCCCCTATCTCTCTCTCTACTCCACAGATAACTCAACTTCGCATCACGGAAACGTTAGCCAACACCAACAGAAGAGAAAAAGAAAACTTAAGAGGATTGATCACCCCAGAAAACATGCTCTCGTAGTCCCCCGTTTAGGACGCTATTTTTTGGAGTAGAGATTAAAACAGTTGTTTTCCATGTTCTCAAAGGTTGTCTCTGGGTTTGTAACTTGGTCGGAAACAGGGGACTTCGAAACCAAGTTGGAATATCGCTACTACCATTTCTCTTGGCTGGCAATGTCGGCGGCACGCGCAACTCTTTAAAGAACTGAGTCAGACAAGACAACTAAAGCCGATGTTTTTAAAAGGGAAAATAAATTTGGATTTCCACCTACCCCTCGTCTACCGGGGAGAAATAATCATTACTCCGCTAATTGGTGGTATACATGGGACTAATCATCTAAACTCGTCTAAAATTAGTGTGATCCTTCGAGCCGGTTTTTTTGTTTTAGGCTATACGTTTTCCGTTTTAGTAACGTTGTTCGTGATTGAGCCTTTTAGAACTGGTAACGCCAAGTTACAGTTCCTTTCTGAAATCTGTGTAACTTGTTTCGTAGCATAATTGAATTGCAAGGGTGCGTCATGAGGAACTTGTAAGCTCTAGACATTGTCAAATGGAGTAACCTTTACTCATTAGTAGTTCACGTTTGTGGTTGAGTAGAAGAGTGGTTAAAGACGATTTTCAATTTTTCATTTCATGTGTTTAAAAAAACCATAAGACATTATCAGCACAATTTCAACCATCGTAACCCTTTTATACTCTAGTTATTCCAGTTCACACCGGTCAAAACACTGTAATAATTAGTTTGAAATATTTCGATCACGCTGTGGAGTACCCTCAGTCACTCATTGGAACCAAATGCTCTTACGAAGGGCGTTTCCCCCCATAAAATGGGTTTTTATGCTATACGAGTATAACAACAGCTGTAGTCATACTATCTGATTTGGGAGGTTACCACAATTACTAACGTACAATACATAGCTGCAAATATGTACAATTTAAACGTAGAATAAGAAGAAATTGTCATTTCTTATTAGTTCTTTACTTGCAGCAGTACTTAACCTAATATTAAGAAGAAAAACTACCTCGTCACTTTTTTTGGAATCAACTAAATAATCCCAAAATAAATCTCCCGACCAAAATACTTTTTCAAATTCGATTTTTACATACTTAAAATGGAAAAGGTCCCGCGGATATATTAATTTTAAAAATTAAAACTGAACTCTTGCGATTGCTCGAAGAACTGCAAGTACGTCTACAGTGGCGTGTGATAGAGCCACGGCCTTGACTCTAGATTGCCACAATTGCCTCCTCCTACTCGCTTCAATTCAGCCTCACTTTATCCAGTAAACCACCTATCCAGAGGAGCAATATTTGCTATCAAAGGTTGTAGAAACAATTGATCAATGTTCTCTATAAGAGCTACGAGCAACAGAAATCAATTTGTAAAGGCCAGACAAACAATTTCGTGGCTTTTCATTGATCTGTTATTTGAGTTTTAATAATGTAACCTCACGTTAACAGTACCAAAGATAATGTTATGGTAGGTAGATTGGGCAGAGATTCCACATAGCCCAAGCACAGATAGCGCTGTTCTCTCTCGTCGTCTTTCTCCCCCCTCGGCTCCACATGCTCGAGTTGTCCGATGTCGATGACTTAAATGTGACCAAATTGTGCGATTTTCGAGAAAGAACGAACTTGCGCGTGCGTCAGTGGCTCTACTTGAGACTCTTAAAATAATTCCCTCGCAACGCTATCTGTGCTTGGGCTGCCGAACTATGTTGATTTTCCTGCCTCAGCTGTGTGGCATTTATACGCAAACTACCTACCAAAACATAATCTTTGGTTCAACGTTATGTTACAGATATACAACATTTTTGTCAAAAGTATGTGTTTAAAATTACCTTGTTGATCTCTATGGACAAGTATAATACCAGTTTGCATAAGTTGGAAGGGGTTCGTCTAAGAACGGACGGCGGGATTTTGTCGGGCCTTTTGATATTGTGTTTTTTTTACAAAGTTTGTATTTTTTTTAAATATAGTCCTTAAAGTTACAATTATGTTTTATGCGTGTCTATTAATGACAAATTCTTAGCACTTCACTATTACTCATTTCTTAAATAAGCCTAGTCGTAATGCTTGAGTCAACTTTATTTACATACTGAATTGTCATAGAGTCTACAAGAGAAATTAACGGAAATGCGAAGTTAGTTGTTTTGAAATTAAGCTAAAATTTCAAATGTTATAATTATTTTGCTTGCATTTAGAAAAAAATTTAAAGGTAAAGTCAAGAGAGAGTGCTTTTACTGATTTACAACTACTAAATATTAGTCTATAAGATACTTTCTTCTACTTCAGAGATAAGACACCATGTCGTGCCCGGGACGGGAATCGAACCCTCGCCATAAGCCGTAACTCTCCCTCTGAATTTCAAGCAATGACATTTAGATATATTTTTAATGAGCATTGTATCGTAAAATTAATTTTGTTATACGTGCATAATATCCCTTGAGGCACCAACCCTCTTACAAGGTATTTTAAGATTCATATGGAATGACGATGAGTGTTTTGAGGGATGATGGGATGTAGTCTTGTTACAAACTAGGTCCGACTGTTCCTCAGATTGAGTTATTAAATAATAGCCCAACGACCAATGGACAGGTTGCATCAAACTTAAGTATTTATAATATTCAATCCGGGAGTAAATCATATATTTTTACGTTTTGAAGTTAAACTGCAAAATGTTGAATTTATTTTTATTATTTTTGTTAATTAGAGTTTACCTAGGTTCGAGGTCCGGATGGAAGGACGATATGCCGGCAGCCGCCCGGAGTCAACACGGTAAACTGAACACAACTTTCCGACTATCGATACTCTAGTTGCTATCTAGCTGTTCGATACTTGTCCGTTTCGATAGTATACGGATCGAACTATTCTGCTAATAATAGCTCGACATCTAACCTAGATGGATGATTTCACCTATTTTTTAGTGTCGTTTGTATGTTGTAAATATGATTGTAGAAGAAGGGTGTCATAGAGTACCATGTTTGTACCTCGATGTTTTTTTGTCTTTTTTTTTCAAAAATAAACAGGTAGTCAGGGTCGTTGTTAGACTATTTTGATGGGAGGGGGGAAGGAGGGCGCTGAATTAACGAATTTACCTACTCGAAATGTAATTATTTCACCAACTAAACGAAACTTTCCTCCCCGATTTTTTGAAAGTTTGGGGAACTACCGCGCGGAGGTTTGGGGGCTCTCTCCCGGGAAAAGTTTAAAACCAAGACCCAATTTCCAAATACTTTTGAAATGTGTTCTACACATTTTATAGCAGATTAGTGCTTTTCAATGTTTGGCTAACCTGCAAGAGTCATAGTTACTTCCGCCGTTCCTAAAATTGCGTTAAAATTTGTATATTTATAATTTATTTAGCATATTGTAACAAAATAACCTTTTTTGTAGTATATAGACCTATAATTTCTTTAAACCGTTAAACAAATCTACATATAATAAATTTTAATTTATATGCTTTATATCCAATAAGGGTTGTTCCGGGGCCTTTTTTCGGGTTAGTGGGGGAAGCCCCCACTAACAAACCAAAAACCCCTTGGCTACGCCCTTGCATCCCACCAAGGCTTTCGGTGCCATAACTACAATCTAATTCTTCCGGGTCACACCACGTCCAAATTTCAAATGTATTTTGAAAATTGTAAACTATTGTGAAATGTGTACTTTTGTAAAAACTACAACTGCACCTATTGTAAAATTTACTAACGAAAAATTGTAGTCTCTTTCAGCTTCTCTAACAGTGTCTACCGGTACATCTCTCGATATATTCGATCGATACCTGGCACGGATAGAGGTATCGATTGTCTGACAGTGCCTGGTCCCACCCTACGTCACCGGCCACTTTATTTTTGGCTCCCTCACACATACTTCACCTCAACATTCAACATTGTTCTGTATTTGTAAACACCGAACACTTTCTTGCACTGCGAACTGTGTCTATAAGTATAGACATGATTTGCAAAAGGCGGGGCTATTTTAGGAGAATATTCCAGTGTAAAATCACTAATCAGTGATCAGTAGGCGTATAAACACTGAAATAGTTACAAACTTTTGAGTTTCGCAAGGTATTTGTGACTAAATAAGCTCAAACATGTATTCTTTTACTACTTTTTTGAACTTTGCTGTTCAAGCCGAACATTGTTTTTGTAACAAGGAAAATTACCAGTCCATAGTAATTTCTAAGGTTCTTAAATTCCAGAGTACTTCAAATAAACGTTAACAGTGCAACACATGATTTCCGTAGAAACCTCACCCTATCACAAATTAAAAATAATACATTTAACAATAAAACGCAAAATTTCTATGGCAACTCAAGACAAAATTAATAAACAATTTCATTCTAAAAGCAATCCTCAACGGCTGCGGTCTAACGTCTGCTAATAATACCCGATTAAGTCCCTTGGTTGGCAGAGGTTACTCCGTGGTCACACGTCTTCTTCACGCTCGAATCTGCGTTGACAATACCCTATCAGGTCCCTTGGTCGGTGGAAACGAGCGTCAAGGAGGTCGGCACCGAGGATAGCTACCCGGACCACTTCGCCCCCTTCTTCGACAGAAGTGGGTTTTTCTTGGTTTTCACACCTCTATTTAAAAAACCTAGTTTTTAACTCCGCTGAGCCGGTGGCAAGCCCGGGACTCGGCAACGAGGAGGAGGAGTCGGAGGAGTATCAACCTCGATAAAACCTGAGGTCATCAGGCCCGGATGACGGTATCTCTGTAAGGGCCCCTTGCCAGGGTGACAGCAAAGTCCTCAACGGTTGATCTGACCAATGATCAACTTTTTGTATCAGTGCTAAATCTGTAGTGGATTTGGAGTTCCGCCCTCTTGTGTATACAACACTTTTAAAAGAAAAATTTAAACACATTTTTCAAAAACCCATGTATCAAACACTGATTGAGAAGAAGTGATCAGACAATGAACCTAGAGTGGATGTAGGCGATGAATCCATAGAGTCAAAATGTTTAATAAAGTACTTAGGAGTAGATGTTGACCGATGTCAATTGCGTGGTTAAGTGGTAGAGAGGACTATACAGTCCTAACTTCACCACGTAATAAAGTCTTCTTTCATTTCTTTTCACTTGGAACGAGCATATTGATAACGTATATAACAGGGTTTTATCTAGCTTGTACTCTTTGCGATTTCCTTCAACATCTTGCTCCTTAGAAGTCATTGGAATGGCATATTTCGGTTTAATTCGTCCCCACATTTCGTATGGTGCAGTACTTTTGGTAAGTTGTTCTCAATATAAATTTGAAATGTTGTTTAGGTTAGGTATTTTATAACTAGTGACCTGACATACTTTAATTCGAACTTAGCCTTCCTAGTTCAAATAAAAACGATCCTACAACAGTCAAAATTTGACCGCAATCCGTTAATCCGTTCGAGCGCTGTCGCTTTCGTCTACACTAACAAACCTTTTTTGCAATAGTCGAGCGTTAGGACTTAGGATTCACTCATTTTACATTTGCTCATCCAATAACTCAAATTATGTTTACCTACTAACCTCAATGGCAGTTTACATAGTGCACAGTGTATCAACTTCGTTAGTACTTTTTAGTTTTTCATGAGGTGACAGTGGAACACTGATTGTCACCTGACACTGACAGTTTTCTTTCACCCAGCACCCTAACCTCACTAGTAACTTTTGATTTTCTTAATAATTACAATAATATAGTATTTCAAATCAAATTTACGTCCTTCCTTTTGGATTTAAGTAGTTTAGATCTACCTTTTAAATATCTAATGCAGTCGTTTGTTTCTTTAATACCTAAATGATACTCTATGAGTAAATTGAAAAATATTTTTAATATGTCTAAGTTTTATCAATTGACACCTATACAACTCGGTTGTGAAGTAAGAGGGGTAGACTTAAAAACGGAAAACAGACAGGAAGGTAAGTTTGGGTCCTAGTATAGACTCTCAAATATAACAAAGACTAGCTATACGCAGGATTGTATCGTTGGTTAGCATAGTGGTTTATTAGGCCAAGGCCCTATATTTCCAAACAGGCAGGTGCCTGGAGTGGCAGATTTGAAAGGCAATAAATTTCAGTAAAAATAAGATAGCAAGCTTACTTATATTCAGCTGTGTGAAAATCCTGACACAATCTTTCGCTTATCAAACTTCGCCTCGTGGCCGATGCTTTCAAAATTCTTTACATCTTGACATGACACCTTCAGGTCCTGCCCAAGTAGTACATCCCGACATTTGCTATTAACACTTTAAGAACTACATTGGCTGAGGGCTTGGAACCCGAGATTTTATGTTGATATTTTCAAAGTAACCTTTCTTCTTGAGTGACAAGAATAAAGGAAGCATTATTTACAGGGTAATGTAATAACATCTTACTGATTTCAGTGTTTGAACAAATCAAGAAAGATGTGACCGAGCACCGTATTCTTGTTTTCAAAGACCAAGGAACGATCACAGCACCTCGCCATGTAGAAATCAGCAAGTGGTTTGGAAAACTGGAAGTTACTTTTTACCAACATCCAAGATCACCCCATCCAGAAGTATTTCGCGTTTCCAATGATCACAATGAAGGATGTACAGGTAGGCTTTGCCACAGAAATGTGTCTCAAAATCTTTGTTAGTAACTTTAACTTGACTGTTGGGATTATTCTTTTAATTTTAACAATCAAATCCAGTAACAATACATGTTTGAAGGGAAAATACGGTATTGTTAAATCTAAAACTTTTCCCAATTAAGTGAAAAAAATACTGCGTCTACAAATGTCTTCTTTGTCATCGGTTGGTTTGCAGGAGTTGGTCGCACTGGGTGGCACATTGACGGTACGTTCCAGCCAGCACCCTACGCGTACTCGTTATACTACATGGCCATCGTGCCCAAGAGAGGAGCGACGACATTCGCCCCCCTCACCGAGATCGTGGAGGGCCTATCCCCGGAGAAGTATAAGGAATGGGACCGACTCTGGATGTGTAGTGATCGTCGGGATGGTGCGATCCACCCCCTCATCTACACTCACCCCAAGAGTAAGAAAAAGGTGTGCGATAATTGTTAGAAAGTGTTGAGTTTTTATGTTTTGTATTGGTTCTAATTTCATGAATATTCTAAACGAGGGACAAATTACACCTTTTAATCAAGACGTTAACAATTTTCATAGTCCAAACCTTCAAAAGATACTTGGATTCAATATAACATTGTGGTTAGTTTCCACTATCACATAGAAATGTTTCCTGTTATATTGCCAATTTCAATACAAGATACACTTCAAACTACTCCATTCCAGTTTATCACTTTACAGCTACTAAGCAAAAACCAACTTACACTGAGGCTAAATTCATGAATTGCATTTCTCTAGACCTAAAGACTATAGACATGAGATTTTTCAAAAGAAGATTGAGATGCTTCAGAGGAACCCTTTTACACATCAGAAAAATATTATTTGTATTCAAGGAAATACAATCTTGTAATTTAGTATTTAGTTGTCAAACTAATGAACTAATGAATGAATTTTATTTTATTAAGGTGTTGTGTGTCCATTTGGGGATGACGAGTGATTTCATCTGGGACTACAAAAAGCCTGAGGAACGTCTCGCTACTCCTCAAGAGTACAAGCGAATCCTCGACGACATTCATCACGAGTTTGTCAAGGACAACAAAAAGATTCAGTACAAACATGAGGCAAGTTGGAAATTTGGTTTTTTTCATAGTTGATTTGTATGTTTGTATTACGGAAAACTGTAAATAGTGTGTCACCAACAACTTCAAATAACTCAGCCAGAGAATACATGAAAATACATTTGTTGCATTGGTGCCATGCTCTAGCTAGGGAGAGTGATAGTTGCTTCCACTGTTGCGATAGAAGTCAAAAGTAAATAAGGCTGTCAGAAGAGCGTACACTAGAGTCCCGCTAATCCAAACCCTACTAACCCGAAAATCTGCCTAATCCAAACACTGTTGGGGGTAAAAAATTAATATGTTTTAGTTTATAAAATAAATAAAACTAGTTTTCCAAGTTATGTCATTCTGTATGTGTTTGATAACGAACCAGCAATCACAATGTTGCATTATACACGCAGGTATGTGCTCAAACAATAGCTTTGAACAAAACACATCCAGCATTGTCCGGCATATTCGGATCTTAACACTTTACGGTGCGTTTATTCTGTTGCAGTGGAAAAAAGGAGACTTTATCATCTCGGACAACTGCGCGGTCGCACATGAAGCGCACCCGGAATCACAAGAACCTCCCTCTGAAGTCGGACTGAGGGTTCTACATCGTACTACCGTCCACAACCCGACGCCTCCGAGGAAATAATTATGTAAAAGTGAATTATTCCAATGACAATCAACTGTTCCTTATCTTCTTCTTTTTTTGTTTTAATACTAGAATTTTATTGTAAGATAACTAAAGTGATAAAATCAACATTGTGATAACATATTGATAATAAAATTACGTTTCTTCTGTTAATGACTTTGTTTTATTTCCTTCATAAATTTAGCTTCCTTTTGACTTTTATTTTCTTTCCTAAAAACGTTATTTTTCAGAGACTTAATGATCAAAGGTTGGCACTTCTTTAAGGGCAGGGCCCTGATGGATTGGGGGGTAGGGGTGTCTTATTATCAAAATATATTTTGTGTCACAATTAGATTATTTGGTAAAAGGGAAAAAGTAAACTTTGTTGACATTAGAAATTGATATTTAACCCAGTATTTTGCTAAATTGTTTAGAGAATTCCAATTCCCTAGACACCTTGGTAGGTAACTGACCAACGGGTACAAAACCAACAAAAAAGCATAACCTCAAGTACTTTGTGAATTTCAGCAAATTTCTAGTAACGGAACTCTTAAGAGCTCCTATCTGTGTGATTGAGCCAAAAAAAAGGAACTTTACTCTCCAAACAATTTACAATGATTCTCCAAACAGTTATGATTTAATTTGAAATAAATATGGTATAAACATTGACCATAACCAAAAAGTGTCCCGAATACCTATAAATCTGACCAACCAGAACAGGATAGTGCAAAACAATGTTTTGTCGCACGTATGGAATGTTTTTTATGGCACTCGTGATTTATTAGTGTCCTGTTAGGCATCCCCAAAATAAAATCTTGACTGCACTCTTCTTCTGAAAGGCCTTGTTGATTAAAGTATTCCCCACTTTAACAGCAGATGATTTTATGATTCACTGTGTGCACTATCTTCAGGATAAAGCTTGGTCCTGCACGGAATTCGGCCAAAATATCCCATCAATATCAAACCACAAAAGTATTTTGGTTCTCAAATATCCCACCGACAGCACCATAATGCAGACCCAACGTTATTGAAAGTTATTCTTTTAACTTCTTCTTTCTTTTACTTTTATTCTAAACACAGTTTCGGGTGCTGTCAAAGGTCAATATTTGGTGGTTTATTACCAGACCTTCATTTTATTAAAAACGGCAAACATCCAAAATACAATACATACATGCAAGATTTAAGGAGTATAAATTAATAGATTTTAAATGCTAATGTTCTAATTATGTGTTGTTCTCAGGGGGTAATTTTCAATGATAGTTTTAGAATGCAAGTTGGATAATTACCTTGTCAAACAGTACAGTCCAATAGTTCTGAATTGACCCACTACATGTTTCGATGACCATCCTTAGGTGATTAGAAGATATTCTTGTAATAAACATTTAGAAAACTATTAGAGATAAACACAAACCAACTACTGAAAACACACAAGCACAACACAATTTACGGACGGAAATGGAACAAATTGTTAATTAACGAGTAGGCCTACTGCATAACACGACCACGTACCGGTATAGTTGATAGACTAGTTGGGATTTGAAGTTGGAGGTTACGTTATCAGCTGTGCCGGGCAGTACTGCACCTGGCGGGTGGTCATCTGCGGTGTTTTGACGACTGATAACAGGTTACTTTTCGTTGGCCTGTATTTATAATAATTATTGAAATAAATATACTATGACAACTGAATTTGAGTTTCTCATTTAAACTAAATGTGTATTTTGTTAAAAATACTAGTGAGTTTCAAATTTCCGAAGCGTTTCTAGAATTTTTCCCTTTTTTAGAAACATACAAAATGTCAAGAATGCAGTTATCAATACTATCAAGACCTAGCTTGGAATATTTTCGATGAGTTTGTGGGCAAAGGATAAGTTTTGGTGGGCGCAATGACAATAATTATTATCAGTGGCTATGAAGTCAGGCCAGTACTCCTTGATCCGAGTCATTGATTTTAAATTAAAGGCAATGTCCGAGTGTTGAGTGTATGTCCAGATTTCCCGATATAAATATGTAGAAAATTCTGTCCATTTCGGACTGTCGTACTCTGAACTACTCTAAAATTATGGGTGTAATGTTGTAGAATGTTTCGAACTATCTTCGCTAAATACATATTTATTTTGACAGTCAAGCGCTTTTCTTAAGACATTTCCGCCAGTAAACCATGTGTTATATCGTGGCTGTGTTCTACGGTTTAGAACAACAATGACCGAGTAACTTGTAATCAGTTAGATGTTCAAAACAAGTTCGATGGATCAAACTTCAACATAATAAGCTTCGACTTAATGAGCCGCGCCATTTCTTGCTGTACTCTTGTGTTTACGTCAGATTTCCTGACGGCGTGGACTTTCGTTTGACGTTTTACGACACGAGAGCGTGGGGAGAGCAGCTTCACCACTGCGCGCGCATCAATCTCGGCTCATACCCAGTGAGCAGGCAACACCACTCCACTGCGCATCGCTTCCGCCCAATTAACGACCAATTAATTATGGTCCATGCTTCCTTTGTAGCGTGTAAAACATTGAATTCAAATTTTTATATTTAAATATAAATAAAAGCATCATGTTTTACTATAACCATTGGAATTTTTATTTTAAACTAAACAAAAGGTAAATTAAATGATCCTCTGCGCGCGCATCTGACTCGCTAGTTCGTAAAGCGAGCCGACAGCAAAAATATACTATTTGTCAGGTTTTGGAAACAAATTTCCTACCAGAAATGTTCGACAAAGAATTTGTGACAAATTTTCGAGAGTAACTTCCGAACGGAACAAGTTAAAATAACTGGGTTTGGAGATTCGTGTTCAGCGCGACAAGGTGGTCCAGATGGACGAATTTTCAAACCGTATCTTGTTCCGTTCGAAAGGTATTCACGATTATACCGTCAATTAAGGATATTGTTGTCCCCAAAACGGCAAAACTTCATTGTATTTACATTTTCTGGGCCGCCTTGTCGCGCCGAACACGAATCATCAAACCCAGTTACCGTATCTTATTCCGGTCGAAAGATATTCATGACAAAACTTCAATTTGATTTTTTCCTCCAAAACCTGATAAACTGTACAACTTCTGGACCACCTCGTCGCCCTTTTTACTACTGTATGGATAAACCTAAACCTAAAGGTAATCAAATGCATTTTCTGTACTAAATGTTAATTTCATAAATACACAGGAAACAAAAACACCCTTGGTTAAATATTTTTTGTACAATCGTTTTTAATCATGAATGTTTAGTTTAATATTATCTATTTATTAATGACTTAATATTTTTATTATTAAACTAATTAAAAATATATTGGCTAAACTTGACCAACAATTAACGGTTAAACTTTCCGAAACCCAAATAATTTTGTAATTGCTTCTCATTAAATAAAAGAACCATTACTTTTATTATTAAACAATATTTTAGTACTTAAGATGTGTGTATATATATTTTCTGTGTACAGATAAATAAAAATCTGACGAATGTAACACATTGTATTTTCTCATATTATACAGTAAATAATTTCAATTTTAATTAGTTTAATAGCGAGTTAAAGCCGTACAGCAACTTTGTTACGGTTTTGCCGTTAATAATCCTTTAAATAGTTCTGCTAACTGTCGCAAGAGCGCAGCACGTGCTGGGAAATCTACCTTACCACTGTACTGGTTATGTAGTTTTTGATCGTCAGCCCTAAGCATGAGATTTTTGATCGTTTTTCTTGAATTGCTTTTGAACGGGACAAGATAAGAAAACGGGAGTTGAAGATTCGTGTTCAGCGCGACGAGACGGTTTCGAAAATGTGTAATTTGTCATATGTCAGAAAAAAGTATTTCACAAAAAACAGAGAATTAAAGCCTTTGGTGTTTTTGAAAAACACTTTTTTCTCCAAAACCTGACAAATTATACATTTTTGTAACCGTCTCGTCGCGCTGAACACGAATCTTTAAACCCCGTTACTGTATCTTGTTCCGTTCGAAAGATATTTCCGAAAAACCGAGCAATAATTTCGGGTGCAATTTCGTGCAACCCCTGATAAATTGTACATAAAAAAATGAAACTGTCTTTAGAAAATTTGAGTTTAAAATTTACGTTAATAAATCATTTAGTTGGTTATCTTAAAATGAATGATGTACAACATTAATATAATACATCTCCAATATAATATAACAATTAAAGAATCAAGGCGCTTGCAAAAATTGACACACTTTAAACATACACAACTGTTATAGCGGTCTTTTTTGAAGGCGCTTTCTAAAGAAAGGCATGAAAAAGTTTATAACTTATTGTCCTATTTGTAATTTATTGAAATTATCTGTTTCTTTATTGTTAAACCTATCTATCTTTAGATTTTTAATCTTTCTTAAACGCTTATTTTCTACTAATGTTACGTAAATGTCGCCTAGGGAAAGGTGAAGAGTACTGTAAATTAATACCAAAATATTGAAGCAAATAAATCAAAAACAAATTGAAATAAAGACTAAATAATCTGTTCTGTTAAAACGTATACTGTGGTAAATTGACATTTTAAAGTAATTGTGTCATCCGTTTAGTTTTCATTACTTTAGGTGGTTGTGCTAGTGTGTTACAGCACTTGCTGGTGCTTAAGTAGCTAGTTGTGTAAAATAAAAATAGCAGAAAAGCTACAAAAATATATAAACGTTGGATGATGTAATATATTTTTATTAGGATAAAGGAAGGCTAAAGCTAACCCCCAAATGTTGTAAAAACGCGTATTCCATACCCCCCAGACAAATGTGAAATTTGTAGATAAATTATTTACCCTCCGGTTTTTATTACCAGTACAATTATTGTCAAACACATAATCTTTTACCGCAATTTCGTAAAACGTATTTGGAACAGTAAAGAGTTTGAAAAAAGGTTATTTCAAATCTACTGATCTGGATACCGCAATTTAACTTTGTTGTAAGTTGCACTGACCAACTGAGGTTTTAAACATGGGAAATTCCTACATATGTCCAGTATTTAGTTAGTCGGTAACACCCTGTATATGTGTTTTTCAAGGCAGTTGAAATGTCATTATTCGTCTTTACTTTCATGTAGCAAATATCCTAATGAAACAAGAAATCTTCCTTTAAATCAGAAAACACATAAAACTGCTATTTAGAATAATAAATAACTTAGAAATTCAAAAGCAGCTCTCTACGGTAAAAATACAGACTCTGTATTAAATAAGTTTAATTGAATCAATAAATCAAATAAATAATACATTTAATATATTATTAAGTACAATTGATATTTTCTAAAAATTACCTCACGCTATCGCATATAAAACTGGAAAATGTATAGTCTTACAGAAAAGTGTTTAAATACTGCTTTCACCGAAACCGTTATTAGTTCTAGTTTCGTCCGGTAAAGTGTAGCAACTACTTCAAAGTCAAGTCAAGTCAAATCTTTTATTGCCATTTGATACAATGTACATGGGCACAGGTCAAATATAATACAAAATACTGTACATCCTTTTGCTTAGTTTAATTTACCATACATGGGCCAGAAATTCGCTAACTTTACAAAAGGCATGGTCGAGCAAAACTTGTTTGAGTCGCCTTTTGAATAAATTATTGTTGGGTTCCAGTTTCAAGGAGATAGGAAGAGCATTGTAGAGACGTACTCCACAAAGCAAGAGGTGGTGTTAGGAAAAGGCTGTGTGGTGCCTTGGGATTTGGAGATTGTGTCTGTTGCGCAAGTTGTAATTAGGATTTGCTGCGGGAATAGGAAACAGGGAAAGGTTTCTTTTGACGAAGGACAGTGTTTCCAGGATGTAAATTGAAGGAAGTGTCAGGACTTAGAAATATATTTTGAATACTGCATCCGGCAAAATTATGAGCGTGCAACAGCTATTAAAAATTCTTGTTTAATACTGTTTCCACCAAAACTGTTGCTAGTTTTAATTTGACCCACTAAAGTGCGGCAACTACATACATGAAAATCTACTTAACCATACGAAATAAAAATATGTAGGAATTAAAACATTGTGTCGGTAACGTAGATTGTCTGCATTGTGCTGAAGCCTGGCGACAGAGTACCTGTACTAAATATTATTAAAATAATTAAATTATTGTGTCAGTAATGTAGATTGTCTGCATTGTGCTGCAGCCTGGCGACAGAGTACCTGTACTAAATGTTATTGAAATAATTAAATTATTGTGTCATTAATGTAGATTGTCTGCATTGTGCTGCAGCCTGGTGACAAAGCACCTGTACTAAATATTCGCGAAGGAATTTAATTGTTGTGTGGGTAACGTAGATTGTCTGCATTGGGCTGCAGCCTGACGGCGGATAATCTGTACTAAATCTTCTTGAAGGAATTTATTTATTACTGTGTCGGTAACATAGATTGTGAACAACTGGATTAAATTTGGGTGAAGCTGCTCTCCCTACGCTCTTGTGTTTTACTACAAGGAATTATTCAAACTAATTTGAGGTTAAGTTTTCTCGAGTTGGCGTTTAGTTATAATTTACGACCTTTTAAATTATATTATATTACTGTTTTTGTGCTGTTTTGGTGTTATATATATTACTTCACTCTACTGAGTTTAAAAAAATTAATATTTTAATATAATTTGGTACTTAACACTACCAGTTTAAAAGCACAGGTTACAAGGTTTGCCTAGGCTACTACAGTAGTTTGAAGCCATGTCAAATGAGTGCGAAATTGAAAAACTAACTGAGAAGTTGTCTGTTGAAAATGGAGAGGAAGATGATGTGGTTGACCCATGGAATGTTCAAAGTAAAAGCCAGACTGGGGTAGATTATGACAAGCTAATAAGTAAGTATTCAGACCTAGTACTAGGGTTTTGTCAAGTTTCTGTAAATTTAGAGGAACCATTTTAAGCATGCCTAAAAAAGGTTAAAACTAATACTTGACAAGCCAAGGGCTGGCGTTTCTTGACGAGCACAACTTTTTAGTGATATTTCCTACCCTAGCCCCAGTACGGGTTGCCTGACAACTCAGGTATAATATTTACAATACCTGAGATTTACATATATGGTATTGAAAAGTGAGCTCTAATATTGATTAATAAGAAGAAACAATTTAAATAAAAAAACAGGTGAGGTTATCTGATGAAGGCAGCTTTGCTGTTGAAAAGGCTACCATAAAAAAAATTATAAATATTGGTTTTGATTTAAAATTAGTTTCTTCTTACATATATGGTATTTGTCTGAAGATGACTTATGATCATGAGCTAAAACTGATTTAACACTATGTGGAGAAGGCCCTAATATAGAAGGGTAATTGCACCGTCATCATCATACTCCGAGAACGGTTGGTTTTTCGGATGAACGAAAATTTCAACTAAAACCGTTAAAATTGAGAATATTTTCAACTTTCTAGTATACAGGCTTATTAAAACGAGGTCATGGGTTCAAATCTCGAAATTTTCATCATATAAGTTATGTTATCATTTAAGTCTTTAATGAAAACAATGATGAAGTGAAATTGTTTTTTTGTTGAGTCGTTAAAATGGTGGTGCTGAAAATCTAAAAATAAAACAATTACAAAACACCCGGTATTATTACTATTTGTCAAAAGAAAAAATCGAATTGACGCACGTCATTACGTGATTTTCAACGATATACAACAACATGCTATTATCAAACACCTAGGCTCAAAAACCCCAAATTTGAAAATGGTCTACTATGATTATCTATTTTTTCAAATACTAAACTTATTGTGTGTAACCGTTGTAGTTAAAATATGTAGAAAACATGGTGAAGGTTTTGTTGACAAATATTAACGTTGAAATGTACAGGTCCAATTAGGGTATAATTGGCAAAAATTATAAAATATGTATGTAATTTACACAAAAATTTAAAAAATGATGAATTATGATCTTGGTATACAAATTTTTATTATATGCAGCGTACAGCGTTAGTAGACCTGCGGTTTGAATCATGGCGATTAACGGACAAGTTCGAGTCCCCAGTCACCAACCATTTGTAAAGGAAACTAGGTAAAGGTCGAGGTTGTGGTAGATAGACTTCAGAGTCCTAACTTCGCCTCGTTAAACAAGACAAAACTTTACCTTTAATTTTTTTGCCATATTTTCATCAATAACTACATCGTTGAAATGAACAGCAAAAACGTGAAAAAAGAGTGGCAATATGCATGGAATAGCTGTTGGGGATAATAAATGAAAGCATTTGTATTTCAAACTTTATTACTGCTAAGATAAACCTATTGATATTTTTCAACATGCTGATTTATACTGAATAAATCATAAAGGTTTGTTGGCTTGATTATTTAGATACTTAGATGATACTTGTATGTTCAAAAGTCTGGCCTTCCAAACATTTTTCAACCTGGCTTTGAAGATCGATGTAGGAATTTTGATTTCTCTAACTGAGGACTGAGGACCTGCCACAACGAGTTCGATCTTTCTTGTCATCTTTTATCATTGATTTTTCAAAATAAACTAGCTCTTCTATTCCGCCCCACAAGTAGAAATCAACAGCGGTGAGTTATAGCGATCTGGCAGACCAAAAAGCGTCTGCGGCTATTTCAGGTGCTTTAAGGTGTAATGGCGATCTTTTGGATTGTTGTGATCTGACTGCTTAAAACCAGATAAAATCACATTGTTTTGAAGTTTCCAAACCGTTATGCAGTGATGGGCCCATCAGGGGTTACGTTCTATAGATACGAACTTCTTACAAATCTGTAACACTTCTCTAAAGCATTCAGTATAAATGTGTATGTTGAATACATCTAAAGGTTTATCTTATAGTAAGTCAGCCTTAATAAAGGTGAAATCATTGTCTTTCGATTTAGTTAAGTATTCCCAACTATTTATACGTATCCACTCCTTTAAATCACCTGGCTGTGCAGCTGTTGGCCTGCCAGATCGCTACATCTCACCAAAGTTGATTTCTACTTGTGAAGCGGCATAGAGGTAGTTTGAAAACCAACCCTAAGAGATGACATGAAAGATAGAACTTCGTCCGCGGGTCCTCAGTCCTCAGTTCAAGTAATCAAGTACTGTCGAGCTTGAAAGCGGGTTGAAAATGTTTGGAAGGCCAGCGTTTTGAACATATCATCTAAGTAACTAAATAATCAAGCCAACAAACATTTATGGCTTATTCATTATAAATGTGCATGTGGAAATATCAATAGGTTTATCTTAGCAGTAATAAAGTTTGAAATACAAATGCTTTCCATTTATTATTCCCAACAGCTGTTCCATGCATATTGCCACTCTTTTTACGTTTTTGCTGTTCATTTCAACGATGTAGTTATTGATGAAAATATGGCAAAAAAAAGTAAAGGTAAAGTTTGTTATTGTTTGCCAGTAGTTAGGACTTCAGTCTATCTACCACTCAACCTCGACCTTTACCTAAGCGTTCCATTACAAATGTGGTTGGTGACTGCGGGGACTAGAACTGTCCGATTATGCGGCATGATTCAAACCACGCCAGGTCTACTAGCAGCGGTACCGCTGCATATAATAAATTTGTATACCAAAAGATCATAATTCATCATTTTATTTTTTAGTAAATCCATACGTAACATGGATTTTTGTCAATATACCACAAATTGGATTTTGCGACAACGGCGTTAATATTGTCAACGACCTTCACAATGTTTCTATCGCATAGACCTTTGGCGGTTGTACAACTACAGTAGGTTTATATTTGAAAAAATTAGATAATCATGTAGACCATTTTCAAAATAATTTGGTACTAGGTGTTTGAAATGCTGTTGTTTTATATGTTGAAAGCTTACGTAATGACGGTAAATCAATAATTGATTTCTTTTGACAAATAGTAATGAAAACTTACAGGCTGTTTTTATTTAGATTTTCAGCAACCATTTTGTAAGCGACTAAAAAACAATTTTCATTTTCATTTAAAACTTTAAAATGATAATAACGATGACCCCATGTTTGAAAATGAAGATTTGAACCCTTGTTCGGTTTTTGATGCATCTACTAGAGGTTAATAATTCCTGAATTTTTTGAACGGTTTTAGTTTGGAGAACTTGTGCATTAGTCATTTTCAACCGATTCTACCGATATAATTGGTCTGGTATATAATATAACAATTAGTTTTGGGGTGCGGAACTTATTTATAAGTGGTTAAAAGTGGCTTTAAAGTTGGGACTATTTTACGTCTTGGGGAGCACCTTGAGACAACTGTCACTCATCTGTCAGTGACTTTTCACCCACTTCAAATTTAACTTAAAGGTGAATAAGTTATTATCGTGAAGTTAGGTTAGTTTATTTTTTATGTTGAAGATGTTTAAAAGTGGCTTTAACATATTTAAAATGTAGTATATTTTACGAAGGAAGACGCTACGAAAGTGGTGAGCTGCACTCTATAGCAGATCACAGTATCTGTCACCCACTTCAAATTAACCTAGAGGCTGAATAAGGTGTTATCGTGAAGTTAGGTTAGCAAAGTTAAGTTAGTTTATTTCTTTTGGTAAAACATCGTTTTTAATGGTTTCCATAATCCCGAAGTTAAACATCGTTTTTGACCTTTTAGGAAGGTTTACATTTGGAAAAGTGCTAAAATCCATAAGTCACTCTTCTAGATTTTTACCACATGTATATATATAATTCTAGTTATATTACTCTTTAGCCATATGGCCTAATTCGTCCTTAAATTTGTATTTATTCGCATTTAATTGTCAATATATAGGCATGTAAAACTCCTGTAAATTGGTGTTAACCGTAAATAAATAAATACAAACATAACCTAGAAACTGAAAAGTCATAAGCTATAAGCAAACAGATCATGAATTATTATTTATTACTGTTTATTTATTCATAATCTCTCGGTGTGAGAAATCTCAGGAACAACTATCAAAAACCCTTATTACAAGACTTTGGGGAAACCGACCTCAAGATTGCAAACTTCAAGAACTTGGGTTGTGAGAACATCATAATTTGTTGTCAATGGCCTTCCATAAATAGATTCTGTCAGACTTTAAAAGCCTAAATGTAAGCATTCAGTATTGACATAGTAGAAAGCCCTGAAGTATTTGACTTTGTTTAATTGTCTTATATTTAGGTTAAATGAAATTCAGATTTTAAAACCTTGGACTTTAAGATTTAGATCTTGAACTTTAAATTGTTTGTCCGTATGCAATCGCTAATGGAAATAGAAATCATGTGCCTTGAAACAAATCAATTATATTATTCCTTCCTCAAGTGCTACATACATCTTGATTCCTTTAAAATTCCCTCACATTTTCCTGTAACTGAAGTTTTTCTAAGTACAACCTACCAAGGAAAATACACTTAGGTCTATTTCTGCTATCCCTGTTGATTTAATTTTACCAATAGCATTTAATTTTTTACTGGTGATGTGAGACTACAATTCTTTAAGTTTTTAAACCAATAATTTAATGATTATATTTACAGAAAGGTTTGGCAGCTCAAAAATAGACGAAGAACTGTTAACTCGTTGGGAAAAAGTGACGGGGAAAAGTGTTCATCATCTGTTGCGAAGGGGGATTTTCTTCTCCCACAGGGACATGCACACGATCCTGAATCAGAAAGAACAAGGGAAACCATTTTACTTGTACACTGGCCGAGGCCCTTCCTCTGACGCCATGCACCTTGGCCATTTGATCCCTTTTATTTTTGTTAAGTAAGTTGGATATTCATTTTGATTTAAGTTAACTGTTTGAATATTAACATGTGATTTGATCAGCCACAAACTGACGAATTTCTGATTAAGGTAATTTATTTGATGGGCAACAAGTTGTGTCGTAAGTTTTGACGACATGTGTTCATGGTGTCACTGTCTTAATTCCTAAATAACAATTCTCGCTTCCAGATTCGATTTAATCAAGATTTATTTGTCATTGACATAATTTTACAATTTATTGACAATGGTCAGAAATTCCAGCTTAAGCTATAGTCAAGTTTAACTTTTAAATTGTACAGTAAAAGTCAAACAACAATTATATGAGTTCTGGGGAAGACATTGAAATGGTTGTGAATATAAATTAATAATAATATAAAGTAATAAATAACACACATTTTTGATTCCCGATATCAGTCATCGAATCCTGATACTGGGAACCTCCAGAAGGAATTGGTATCATTATTGATAACCAGCCAATTCTTAGTTGCAGGAAATCACCCCTACTTACAGGTTATAGCCTACGACTCGTGGGTATATCCAGCCTCATTTCTAACCCTCAGAGCAGTATAGAATTCCGATTATTTGACTCTCGATACCATAGTTTATTCCTGATATTTTATTATGCGTTGTTTCCCGATTGCATCTAAATCTGTGGTAGGTATCCAAATAGACTTTACAGACCAATTCCCGATACCAATCCCTTACCCCTGGAATAAAGAATCAAAGTTGGCCCACCACAAATAAATGGATTAAATGTCTAAATAAATGTGAAAATGTTGGTTTTAGTCAGAAGTAAGTGAAATAAATTATTAGTCTTGGCAACGGGTAAAGAGTTACTGAGGATGAGGGATGTTGTAAAAATGTGAACTACCCAACCGGCCTGCGTTTTGACAGTGTGTTATAATCTTGCAGAAGATCTGTTGTAATAATTGGCAAACTCTCAGGAGGGCAATTGACAACAAAATTTCGAATGAATGTAATTATTTCTCCAAAAACACAAGAACAAAATGTAATAAGCATAATAATTCTTGTTTCAGGTGGGTCCAGGATATTTTCGACGTACCCCTGGTGATTCAGCTCACGGACGATGAAAAGTTCCTCTGGAAAGATTTGAAAGTGGAGCAGGCCATTAAACTGGCACGTGAAAATGCAAAAGACATCATTGCTTGTGGCTTTGATCCGGAAAAAACGTTTATATTTTCCGATTTTACCTATATCGGGTGAGTATTATTTGGTGATAATTTTAGAATTGCTTTTTTACATAATGTAAAGTTATTAATACAAATTTTTAGGCAGGTAACTGTGAGGGTAAAAAAGTTGATAAAAACACGATGACACAGAATAGTTTGACAGGAAATTTGAACAATGTAAAATTTCAAATTGAAAAGTCAAACCTCATGGTCGATTTTCAGTCGATTTTTTATGTCAGTTTTGTTTTAGCGTGTTTAAAGTAAAACCTAATAATCAATTGGTGTCTCTGAGATCACTATGTGGCTCCAGTAAGTTTCAAACACATAATTTGTATTTGTTCATTATTCTGTCTTAGAAACTCTGGAAACAAACCCACTTCAACCAAAAATTCTCAACATTTTGGGATTCATCCAACAGTTAAACATGTATTTATTTTTGGTTCTAGCCAGTGCCCCCAGCTCTACCAGAACATGGTGAGGATACAAAGGTCCGTGACGTTTAATCAGGTGAAGGGCATCTTTGGGTTCGGCGATAGTGATGTGATCGGCAAGATCAGTTTTCCGGCGACGCAGGCTGCTCCTGCCCTCTCCACCAGCTTCCCGCTGATCTTTGGAGACAAAAGAGTGCCTTGCCTCATCCCCTGCGCTATCGACCAGGTAATGCAGGGTAATCAGCAAACGGAAAAACCAGGAATACTGGGAGATTTATGGGAAAACATTGAGAATTTTGACTTTATCGCAATCGGCAATCGAAAATCTGGTTTCTAGTGATCTAGGCAATTGCTAACGAAAGTCGTGATTTCGTCATGGCACTGATAACCCTTCACATACCGAAAAAGAACGAGAGTTCCATCCTCTTTAAAATGCACGTCTGGCTTTCTGATCTCACCTTCACCACATGAGGATTTTTTTGTTTAACTTCTCAAATATATTGGAAGTAAGAACATTTCAATCCAAGCATTTTCCTCCCAATTCAGCTAATATAAAATATTATTTTACTTCAGAACAATTCTGCCAGCTAGCGGATGGGAAGGCCTAGGTTACAAAACATCCTCTGCCTTTGTGTTTCAGGACCCGTACTTCCGCATGACAGCGAGATGTAGCGCCGAAGCTGGGTTTCCACAAGCCAGCACTACTGCACGCCACGTTTCTCCCGGCGCTGCAAGGTGCCCAGACCAAGATGTCCGCCAGTGACCCCAACACTGCCATCTTCCTCACCGACACTCCCAAGCAGCTCAAGAATAAGGTAGCCTCCCCTGACTTATCTGATTTCTGACTTAGCTGTAGGGTGAAAAGGTTGCTTCTCGGTATGTTTCGGACAGATGAAAAATCATCCGTTAACAGGATAAGGTGCTTAGTTTGAGTTTGATTGGCAGTGGATAAAGAAACTATTTCCGTTTTTCAAGCACATACAGCCTTGGTAGTGTACCTGTTAGTGTTTCAGAAAAGCATCATTACTTGACTCAAAGTTATTGTGTGATTTAGGTGAACAAGCACGCATTCTCCGGAGGTCAGGCGACCCTGGAGGAACATCGAGAGAAGGGAGGAGACTGCAGCGTTGACATTGCGTACCAGTATCTACGGTTTTTCCTCGAGGACGATGAGAAATTGAAGACAATCGAAAAGGTAACCCGATTTAATGTAATTAGTGAATACAAATAACCTTTATTTACATAAACAGAATACAGTATTGTATCAATTTAAAATTACAATAAAATGGTTTTGTTGTCTTCTTTCTTCAAGTCTGGAGACAGCTGAGGAACTCTTGCATAGAGCAGAATGATCTCTCCATAAGCTAGTCTGCCAAAGTCTTCTTAAGGTTTTTATTTGCGGCATCATGTGGCAGGCAATTGTAGAAAGCTGCTCCACGGTTAATCCTCTGTTCTAGTTTTGCTGGACTTGACAGTGTAGAGAATCGTTTCCAGGATATAGAGTAAAACCACTGTCAGGACCCTGAGTTCTTTAAAGGGGTTTTTGGCAAGTATCTCTCGGACTTAAACCTTTTGTAATATGAGTTTTGTATTGGTGATTAAAATATGTAGAGGGTTCAACTTGAAGGTTCTTAAAATATCCACAGTAAAATTAAGTTGTTTTGTTTGCCACAGGAGTACACGAGTGGTCAGATGCTGACAGGAGAGCTGAAGAAGTTGCTGATTGATACGATTACTCCGATCGTGACGGCTCACCAAGAGAGGAGAGCAGCTGTCACCGAGGAAGTGGTGACGACGTTCATGACCCCCCGACCTCTACGCTTCAACAGCTAGGCTTGTCAATAAACCGTGTACAACATCACATAAGAGTGGCATTTGTTAACCTTCCTTGGAGAGGTGTGCGCAGTCACACAAAATTTCTTTCTTGATTAAATCTTTAAAAAGTTAAAAGTAGGAAAATAGCTCTCTTGAGAGTTATAGTTACTCTCGCCGATGATATTAGCATTTGCATTGTTATTTAGCACCTACAGTGTATTGATGCTTACCTATTCAACACCAAGCGCGCATCTCGGGTTAGTGACGCCTACTGGATCATCATTTAGCGCTTGCGGCAAGTAATTGACATCCTGCAGCCTTATATGAATTAAATGCAATACATATGTACTTTCTAATATTTGTGCTGTTTCTTGAATATAACATTTTTAAAGTATTTAACATTTAAATCACTAGATTTATAAGAGAACTATATTTCGAAACGGTTGTCTTGATACTTGTGTCTAAGATTTTTACTCAATCACTTCTAAATTTTGAAAACTTGCTCTCGCACACCTCTACTTTCTGTCGATGAATTGAGTTTTAACTTTTAGCTATTTTTAAAGGCTCTCTAAAAATAACTATACTAAGGATTGTAAAAGTGAAAGGCCATTTTATAATATTCGCAACGATTCGAGACCTATGCTTAATAAATAACACATTCCCTGCTCTTCAAATGAGCCACGATTCAGCAAAAACAGACTAGAGTGTCGTTTTCCAAAACTACTCGGGAAAATCAATTTAATAAATGAATTTCTAATTTACTTTTTGCACCATGGCTATATACATAGTGTTATTTGGAATCTTGCTTGAATCAAACCACTTCATCTAGGGATGGAAGTCAAAAGCTTTAAATAAATTGAATTGTATATATAACTTCAGTTATTTGTTTTATACAAATTTTTTAACGGTTGATGTTATATAACTATTTATTGTGTATTTCGCTGTAAATGTGTTTATGCATGAGAAATAAAACTATTATTTGGGCAGATAATTTGTATCATTGTGCACAATTTACCTACCATAACATAATCTTTGATTCCATCGAAAAAGTAATCTCACATATTGTTGTCATGCAACTACCGTATGAATCAAGATCATTTTACAGCAAGAGAGGGGAGAATGAAAGAGGTGGAATTGGAAAGTAAACACAGGTGTATCAGTGATCAGTCAAGCGTGACAAGTGTTTCTGTGATGAACAAACAATGTGTCATCAGTAAAAGAAATTATCTAACAAAATTACCTATCAAGTATTGATTATGGTCTTGTCAGTGTTAGAAATACTAAGCTTGGGATTCATACAGATCTTAGTAATACTTGTAAGACAGAGTATTGCACAGTAAAGTTGAAAATTTTCCAGTAGCTGCTGACCTGTTCAATGAGTTTTTGGAAATCAAATCATTGTACTATCTAGTTGTTTTTTTATGATGGTAATGGAGGTGTTGTCCTCATGCCCAAACTATGACAATTTAGCATCAAAACAATTATTTAGCATTTGTTTTTTATACAATTTAAAAATAAAAAAATCAATGTCAATGCAGTTGACAAAATATAAATTTATTATGCTATGCCAAAAAAAAAAAAAAATAACTTTAACAGTTTTTGCAAAATATGAAAACTCAACTAATAGAATTACTCAATAAAGTTACCCTCTTCTAAAAAAGGAGATTTAAAGGAAACATTTCCAAGGTTTAGGAAGAACACACAATTAAAGTGACATGGATAGACCAAATTAAAATCACTTTTAAGTTCTAAAATTAAAACAGGTAGACCAAGTTTAAGCAATTTTTCTAGTGGATTACAAGGTTAAAACCTCTATTAAAAACCATTACTGTCAAGTTTGCTATGCTGACATCTCAAAACCTTCTTCAAGAAAGTATTACATTTCTTTGTTACTAAGTTTTCCACTTAACTTTTACTGATTTTTTTTATCTGTTTATAATATTACAAGTATTAAAGACAACAGATCGCCCTGACTGAATACCATCCACTACTCATCAGTAACAAGTATGATTACTGCATTATCCCGCGATACACCTCTGCGAGCGCTGTTTGATCAGGTGCTCTCGCTGGGCCGCTGCGCTGCGTACGCAGACGACACAGACCTGCTTCAGTCTGTTGCAGCCATGAGTGTCCCGCACCTGTGCAATGATCAGGTAAGCAAAAACAACTGCTTTTCCAGACCCACTCACGCAGAAATGTGTTCAACACCTTCCAGTTATGTTAGGAACCTCACTCGGCAGGTATGGTGGTGCAGGTAACTTGTTTCAAGTTTTTGCGTTCATGTTTCGTTGGTTGAGTTTTGATTGGTTTTTTCTAAGGAGCAGCTCAAGTGTGTAGTCTATGTTTCATAAATGAAGGACACATTTGATTTTTTTGTAACCAAACTCAGGGGATACTGATACTTTAAATCACAGTTTTGCTGCTGCCCTATTCTTTTTCATCATCAGTTATTGAGATTAGAATTTATTTATGATTCTGTTATTTGTTAAGGTAATTTCTAACTTCTGATCTCTTGACTTCATAGTTCATTGTAGACTTAACTGTTCCATATTTAAATTTATTTAATTTAGCACTTTTTAATTTTTTGAATTATTGTTATTTACATATAAGACAATGCCAATTACGTTATTTTTTGTGCCAGAACTTTTATTATCATTTCGGAATGAGCTCTTTTTCTTGCAACAGTCCTTTTAGCAACTTCTTTCTGACCGACTTTCCCATCAAACACTTTTCATCTATCATAAATTTGTGTAATACCTGACCCTTTTAAATCTTCTTTAATTGCTGCAATCTATTTAATTTCTTTTACTTAAGCCTTACGTAAGTTTCATAAAATTGTAATATTTGCTTTGTTAGTCAAGCTTCATTGGAATCATCACCTATCAAGAAATCATCTTTAGCAATGCCTCTTTACGATATTCTCGGTGGCAATAACTTTGGCTTGATCTCAACGTCAGTATTGTGTTTCCTGTCTTGATTTTACCACATTTTCCTGTCCTTTTTCAGCGCTTTTCTTCCATTGGGGCAGGCAGGAACCCTGTCCATTTTCCCTAACTTCCATCCGTGTTTTTTCGCACAGAAAAGCCATGATCTATTTAAAACCGGTTTCGACTGTATTACTGTTCATTACCAGTTACGGTGGATTTGGCAGGAACTAGAGGTCGAGCCAGGGGCAAAGGACCTGACTCTGCTGCACTCTATCAATTATACGTACACCCCGGAACCTCAAGAAGTGACTGTACCGATACCTCGGCCCAACAAAACATGGAAGACCCGCTCTACCGACAGCGATAGAGGTTGGTACCATGAAAACCTGTACTGTTTCATACACTACTTAAACAAGGTATTTAACAGGGAATAAAAAGGAACCTAGGTCAAGTAGAAACCCAAAGGAGAACACAAGACTGTCAAATGTTCAGCTCTATTAGGGCACTATTTTCTAAATCTAATGTATACGAAAGGTAATACTAAGGATTTTTGTTTTATATCAATAAAACAATAGAACACAGCACTTGAGTTTTTTTAAATATTTATAAATCAACAATTTGCTTAATAGGTTAAATTTTCCCAGCTGATAGAAGTTGTTTTAAAATGTTCTTCTTTGCGAGGTTATCAATTGCTTCACCTCTTTGGTACGAGAGATCATTGATTCGATTCCTGGCAGAGCTCCAAAATATTTAACTGCAGAAACTCAACTCCAATTTAATTGGTATCTTCAAAGAAACTGCAGTTACCTAAAAAATGAAAAGAATTATTAAAATCTTGTAAAAGGTTTTTTTTATTGGACCATGATAATAATATTAGGAAACCTTAAAATAGCGTCAAATTATAATTATTAGCTATCAATATACTTAATTACTGGGAAAACTACTATAAAGACATATTCACTATTCAGGTAGCTATTGTATGTCTTTTTCTTCACTATGATAATTAAATTCGTCATTCAAGTTTTAAAGTTCTGATTAGGACAATCGTCAAAAGTTAGTAATGTCCCAATCCATCTGAACTGTTTGCATTTTCATAATTTTTTGATTGTTGTATGTTTGATATGATCGACAAGACAGTTTACTTAGTTTAAAACAATGTTCCGATGTAGACTACAAGAAGACAGCATGTGACCGAGAAAGGTCGCGGATGAAGGACATGAACCGAGCTTATGAAGCTCTACGCAGTCGACTTCCAATGTGCAAACCTCCTGGCAAGAAACTCTCCAAGATCGAAACTCTCAGGTAACTCTTAGTTCTCAGTTCAGTACTGATGTTGTTGCTTACTAGGGCTGATCAGAAACTAATTCTGTTAGGGTAAAGAGTGTAGACAAGTCGTTTGCTCATGGTGAATTATAGGAAAATCATAACAATAAAAATTAAGACTTTAGAAGAAGCTTGAAAAATTAATTTAGTTATTCCATCCAAGCCCGTGTCTAAGCCTGGAAATTTCTGCAGAATTTCTTCAGCCATCTCTTGGAATTTCTTAGTACCCAACTATTTCTATAATGTTTATTCTTTTCATAAGTATTTCCCAGCTCTGGTCCACCTTCAAAGAAAGGGCTCATGGAATGACAACCTTCTGCATCAAGAGATTATTTCTATCATTGACATATTTACTCTTTTTAATATACTGCTTATGTATGTATAAAATAACTGATCTTACTTATGTATATAAAGCAACTTAATAATGTATATACTAATATTTGTACTAATTTGCACAAATATTATAATTGTACAAATTCAATAATTTATTTTTATTATTCTCTACCATTTAAGTCAAATATAGGTGAAGTTTGTGCTAGACAGAGTATTTTTAAATGTATTGTATTGAGTTCAATGTTTTCCAAATAAAAACTGTATTGAGTAGACAAAACTAATCTGACATTATTTTATACTACTACGTCGTTTTGTTCTCGATTTGATCCCTAATATACTACATTCATAAGTCAGTTGACAGTCATGCATGCATTTCATTGAATGCATGTCGGTCAACTGACTTATGGGCCACCCTGTATATTATAGTATAATAGTATAGAATAAAAGTTGAATGTCCAACCTGTAAAAATTGCTTATAAATAGTCAAAATTATTGTAACACAGCTTGTTTCCATGAAAGCCGGACAAAAAGCAAGTATGGCGTATTTTCAAAAATTGAAAATTCTGCAGGGTTTTCCATGTGCTCTAGCGGCGTAAATATTGGCCGGAGAAAAAAGTGTCAAATATAAAACTTGTGGTAAATCTTGTCACCTTTAATTTAATATCGGACACATTCTTCGATAAAATGCATATTTACTGAAATTTAGGCCAAAAACTAAAACAAGTACAAAATTTTCACTGTTTTGCCCAAAAAAAAACAATGTTCCGGCCAAAATATCTGTCAGCAAACCTCAAATTCGTGTTCAGCGACCTCGAAAACATAAAGATCAAAAAGAATTAGAACTGTACCTAAACTTTCCTCTAACTGCCCTTTTTTGTCTAATTTGACTAGCCTAAAAAGTAATTTTTGTAAAACCCCAAATTTTAAATAATGTATAGTATTTTTATATTTACCTTTGTGAATGAGCACCAAAGTTAGTTCCTATAGGACAACTGGTTTCAGTTTGAAATAATTGTCAAGTCCTCATGTACGTAGATCTTCCTTCAAGCCTCTGTCTAAGTCCTGAAATTCCTGTAGATAGTTGTCATCACTGGAATTTCTTCGATCCAAGCCCTTCTTGCAGTGGCATTTTCTGTAAAAACACAACATAAATCATTTACTATTAAAAAAAGTCATTTTTGTAAAAGCCCGAATTTGAAATAATATATAATGATTTTATATTTACCTTTGTGAATGAACACCAAAATTAATCTATATAGGACAACTGGTTTCAGTCTGAAATCATTGTCAATTCCTCAGGTACATTGATCTTCATCAGTCGCTTGGATGCTGTTATAATCACACAAAACAAACACATTTTACCAGGACCAAAGATATTAAAATAAAAACTGAAAGTAACACTAGGCTCAGGTTGTTTTTATTATCTATCAGAATCTACAAACAAGTCATCAAACATCAAAGATTTATTAACAATTGTGACAGCGATAAACGTTTCTTCTTCCTTCTTCAGAATGGCGATCCGATACATCTACCACCTCCAATACTGCTTGGACGATGAAGCACTTCCGAATCACCCGGATGCAGAAATGTCAGAGTTCCAGAGCCCGTCTACATCATGGACTGTGCCTTACTTCCCTCCATCTCATCCATATCTAGTCTACCCGTCATCCATGGACCCTGCTTCTCATACGTACCCACATCCTAGAGTTCCGTACCATCCACACCCTCCTGCCTCGTAGGCACTCAAGCACATCTTAATTTTAAAAGTCAACAATTGTTTTTGAACCTATTTAATTTTTATGTTTGTGAACAATCCTACTGAGATTTTTTTTTACTCTAGTAAATTTAGGAGAAGGAAAAGAACCTTAACACAATGTCACTGAGTTATATTGTTGTTTTGAATTGTAAACATTAATTTGAATTTGTTGGGCTATCTTGAGTTTAATTATGGTTGGTTATTAACTTTATTAGATTTGTCTAAACTAACAAGGTCCATTCAAAAAAATCCAAACCATTGTTTTATGTTAGATCAATATATTTTATGTTATTCTAATATTCTTATATTCCCCTTCCTTTTTAGACGATTGTGGCCACAATGACAATTTGGTATTATAAACCCCCTCCTTAACACAATATGGACTCAAAGCTCATTGTGTCTGCCACAAAGTTTGTTTATTTCCTTAATTGTTGAAATACAAAAATATATTGACCAATAAAGTTTTTATTCCATGTTCTGTACTTGTTATGATTTGCCCGTTCAAAATGTGTCCATACATCCAAATGTTTCTTGTGTAGTGTTGCCTATTTTGATATTTCTTTCAATAACTGTCTGAAAATGATTTATTTATTGAAACAAAACGATTGAAAGTTTGAAAATATTGTGTCTAAAAATCAGGTTGCTTAGGAACCAAACAAGTCCCAAAATTAATTGTTTGTAAAATTAAATTAACTAATTAAGGTAGGTAAAATTGATTTATCATTACAAGACATAACTCTTTTCATAAACTCAGGCCTAAGCAGAATGAGATAATGCCCCGTTGGAGAGGCTAATAAGTTTTTTTCACCTGCAGTGCGTTCAAATTACCATATTGATATTTCTTTCTGTTGTACAAAATACAAGTATTGATACAAAATACAAAACATCAGCTTTATGACTGATTGGATATAGGTATAACCTATGTCATTGACAAGAAAGCAAAAGGATTATTAATTAAAATAAACTTATTCAATAAAATAATTTTGAAAATGTAATTTTCTCCATTAATTTTGTCAAGACACAAAAACCATATACATGGTTTTTTAGTCAATTTTTGAACAAAACAAGATCTGATTATTATTTATTTAGGTATCTTATTGATCAATTCCATTGATAACTAGTTAACTACTATAATACTTTAATTCCAGGTGTGAAAATTTTTGTCTAAAATGTTGCCTGTAAGAAAACACTGGGAAAGACCTATTCCATATAAGAGAACCTTAGAACAAAACAAAAGCCAAACAATTTACTACCAAGAGGACTGTCAGTTTGTCCAGTTGCGTAGAAGTAGGAAGGGAACGTGTTTGAATGATCCTGCTAAGTTTTACCCGAAACCATTCAAACCACTGCCTTATTTAGAGAACTTCCCGATAATTCAAACGGACGGATGCGGAGACACGGATTACGTGACACACCGTCAGAACTTTCACAGAAGTCACTTGTTCCCAAGGCAAAATCCAACTTGTTGTGCGAACAGGATAAGAAACTGCCCTTCACTGACGATAAACATAACCACAAACTCTGGATACACGAGACAACTTTCTCACTCCACGATATCTATAAATCCGTCAAACGCAACGGAGGAACCTTGGGTACAGCGGAAGATAATTGTTCCTCAAGGCTTACGATGTTGCGAGGATAGAAACCCCTGTGAACATAAGCAGCCTGACAGAAATCTGTGTGAGTTCAGTGAGTCTAAAGAACAAAGAGTTATCGATTTAGAGGGTTTCGGGGAAAATATCAACGATGAAGAAGGGTTTGTTTACGTCACCCGCCCACCGACAATTTCTCCGCTCAAGACCTGCTGGAGTTTCTTGAACTGTAAAAAGAAGAAGATTAAGCGTAAAGGTGAAATCTACATGCCTTCGGTGATGACCAAGACCGATTTCAAAGACTGTCTCGTCTGCCCGAAACACTCTGTGCAAATTCAAGAACCGAATCTGCTGAGTTATCAAACAAGAAATAACGGCTATTTCAAGTCAAGGCTGAGCACTATTTCTGAATCGGTCATGTCGATCTCGGAATACTCATCTGAGGAATTCATGACCCCTGCCGAACGAGAACGGAGGGAGAAGGAGAAGAAAGTCAGAGAACGGGAATATCCTCCGAAAGTTTACACCGGTACAGGGAACTTGATGGAAACATGTTCTAGTCAACCTGTCTACCCGGAGGAACAAATCTACAGGTGGGTCTGTAAACCAGCTGACGAGAAGAAGAATAAATTTAACTTCGGTGGTTTCGGGACTAAGAGGTACATATGTTATAAGGATGCGATAGATTGATTTTTGATAGTTCTTGAAGATGAAATGTTTGGTTGCATAATAATATGCTGCAAATTACAATTTGTACAACTAAAGTGTTATAAAAAGACCTGGGTTTGGGTATTGATTGAATTTTTACTCCATAAAACATTTGGAACACAGTATTGGCCAATTCAGTAGTGTGCAAGACTGTGGATCTTAAGTTTTTTTTCTGATAAGCACTAGTAAAGAGCAATTCTTTTCATATTAATCTCAATTTAAATTCCTAAACAAACAAAATAATTATGTTCTTGCAAAGAATTATTTTTTGTTTTTCTATCAGGTGTTAAAAAACGTAACAAAAATTATTTGTATAATACACAATTTATTCACATTAAAGCTATACGGCGCAGTCTGTAAAAGTCTCAAATAGAAACGTCACGAGGATAATTTGCAAACGCTCCCCGGAAGGAGAGAGTAGGAATGAACATAGAAATTCGTCAACAAGTCGTAAATAAGGCAAACATTCACGTGATGCTGGACAGCTCTTGTAAGATCACCTGGAGGTCCAGGGAGGCGTAGTCCACATTCTGTCTCGTGTCCATCACAACACTCCTCACCTGTGAACACATGTCATTGATTTACTACTACTATTACTATTGAGGGTATTTTAAGGCAAATATGTGCTGAAGGATGAGTGCGATGAAAGGTAGTAATGAGTTATGAGGTGTAGTCTTGTTACTAACTAGGGCCGACTCTTCCTTAGAATGGGTCATTAATTAATAGCCCAATGACCAATGGAAATACAAGGACCGACAACTTAACGTGACTTCCGAACCATGCAAGTGATGGTCTGGTATGTCTAAACGATGGTGGGAGTTGATGCGGGTACCATCAGATGATCACTGAGACTATCTGAGCCGCTTTAGGCGCCTCCATGAAGCTGGATTACAGGACCACGCCACGAGGCCCAGTCATGATTTCCAGCTTTCTCAATAATGCAAAAGTGATGTTCAAATTTTAAGATCACTGCTAAACAATATTACCAAGATATTTACAAAGGAACATTTGTACCAAATTTTGTGAAAATCTGACATAAATTGTGCCTTGTAGAGATTATACAGATGTATAAAAAGTGTTGAAAAATAATCAAAACGTGTTCTGAAGGTCAGTATTGGTGTTCATTTCATGCTTCGGGCCTGGGTTGTTCCATGCTGACAACATGAATATCTCATTTTTCCCCGATAAAAGGAAACCTGATTAAAAAAAATGACTGACCATAGCGGTGAAGAATGCAGAGTGATGAGGGTTCTCAGAGTATCTCTCGTACTGGTCCAAGCTGTCTTGGAGCTTCAGCGTCAAACTGTCGTAGTTCTTCCTCACAACCTCCAGAATCTGTGTAAACCCACATTTTGCAATTAACTAACTCAGTTACAGTTAAATTTAGATTTATAACATGCCAGGATATCCTATCAAAAAGGAATAGAAAGAAGGGCAGGCTCACCTGGATTACGTAGAAACTCATAAGAGAATCTGACAGTTTGTGTTCTTTTCTGTGTTCTTACTTCATCCAGGTGAGCCTGCTCTCCTTTCTATTGAGTTAGTTCCTTAAGTAAAATTGTTCGACTAGTTTTGCTAATCGAGAATAATTCTTGTTATCTATTAGCACAGGTATTTCTACACTGTTAGGCCAACACTCATTTCAATATCATTGACGAAAAAGTGGCCTGTGCAAGTAAAAAATAATTCAGTTTAAATCAGATCTTATTTTTTTAAACTTGTGAGTATGGCAATTATAAAGTTGAGTTTAAAACATTTAAAAATTTAATCCTGAAAGTGAAATGAGGCAACTTTAGTTACCAATACTAATGATAATTCTGTATTAAAAGTGTTTACTAAATTTAGCAACTAATAGTTTGTTCAGAAATAAAAATATTAAAATATCAAGACACTCAATTATGGCAAAAAAACTCAAAATTTCAGGTGCTTAGTATTTTGTAATATTGAACAACCCATAAATTGATTTTCCAACCATCAAAATTGCAATAAATAGATTATTATACGTACAAAGTATTGTACATATCGATAATTGCAAATATTGTCTACCATTGAATACCTCAAGCTGCAAAAAAATTGAAAATGTCAAGTCATAAAGTATTTTGTACTTTGTTTCTGATCATGATAATTATTACACTTGTTAGAGGATATTTTAAAATATCTAAAGTTTACTTTACCTCGTCTTCAGAAGGTGTGGATAAAGATTGTCCTTCTAACCAAGCATCGATCTTTGGTGTAAAATGGTTAATAATCGCCCTGAAATTAAACTTAATATTAAAATATAACTTATATTTTAAAATTAAACTTAAAATACTTGTAATTTAGTTTATTTGGCACACACCTATGTTATATATACCCTACTGACCCCTGGAAATAAATGTTACTAATTTCAAGGGTTTTCTCAGTCTGAAAGGCTCATTTTCAAAGTTAACACCAATTTTGGTACTTTTTGATAGTCATAGTTAATCCCGCCACTTGTTTTAACTTCTGCAATCTACTGGTGAAAGTAACTATGACTCTTGTAAGGTCGAGCGTGGATACCTTGGGTTGAACACACCCGTACAGTTCACAGAAAAGGTGAAGAATAAAGCTACTAACAAAACGTCAATTCTAACAAGAAAAAATATTGGAAACAATGATAATTAAATGCAACAATTGAATTAAATGTAGATCTGATATACTTACCTAACATTAATAAGGCTATTTGTTAAAAGCAATGCCGTGTCTTTAAACTCTCCTTCTACGGTCGAGTACCTGAAAGCTAAAACAAAGTAAGTTAAGTCAGAAAAACACCAAAAAAACCGTATATTTTTTCAACTATTATGTTGTGTTGACACAATTATGCCAGCGAAAATTGAAAATCCCTCTAACAAGTCTTGTTTGACTTCAGAGTTTGAATAAAACTGTTAGATCAAGAAAAATTGCCAGTTAAATTGACAGTTTTAAATTTTTTTTTAATACCTCGGAGGGAGAAAAAGCTATATCTGAAATTTTTAAGATGTCTATTGAGCGAGTTATGACACGTTGAAGTGCTGATTTTCGAGAAACCGTTTGCTGCCCAACTTGAAAACGGCATTGACAAAAAAAACAGGTATCTATATACTACCAATAATAATATGTTTTTTAATAAATTAAATGTGTGTGTGTTAGTTTATTAAAAATAAAAATATGTCAGTTTGTAGAGATGTGTCTGTAGAATAAAAAAAATATCTATGGGGTAATTTCTCTTCTGTTTGGGCGCAGAGCAGCAAACAGAGACAGGAAAGGTAGGGAGGGCTACAGACGAGTCCACATAGAGAACATTGCCGCCTGGCGCAGCGGTAGTGCTGAAGTAGGCTCGCTGCAAGTTCCACACTCTGTAGCCACCTTCACTGTGAAAAATACTGCAGTACACAAGGGCCACTTGGACAGGTGGCCCTCTCAACCTTAAGAATGGACTTGTCTGATGAGATCGTATAAAATTAATTTTTTGCTACCCTAAATTATAAACTATATTTATGTTATTTCTGAAGTTAACACCAAAAGCCGGTGAGACTCACCGGTGGAGTAGATGTTGTCGAAAACTTGATGCATGCGGATGAGTTCGTAGTAGAGTTCGTCGTAACTGCTCGGCGAGGGGAGGAACGTGTCTCCGTACGTGATGAACAGGTTGAATATGTTCACCACCTAACAACATCAGACAATGGATTACTTACGTACTTGAATGCTTCGTCTTTGACCAAAACTCTGGATATACTGTGTCACACTAATTAAAAACTTTAAAACTGGGATACAGCGAGTTAGTAGAGTGGCGTGTCATCCAATTCTTTCAGCGAACAGATAGACCTGCATAAAGGTTTAGCTAGCACCGAGGTTTTAAATTTGGCCAAATCCATACTTCTGAATTCTTTAGAGCCCTAAGAGAAAACTGTCTGCCATTCACCTGCAAGCCCAGAAGGAAGATGTTCATCTTCTTGGCCAAATGGTTCTCGTTGGCCAGTATGAACTTGAGCAGAGTGATGAGCGCTGTCCACAGCTCCTTCCACTGGTACAGCAGGCGCACTCTGCATCGCTTCTGGTAGCACAGCACGCGGTGGATGACTCCGACGCACAGCAGGTACAACTCCAGGGACAGCTTCTTCATCATGTGGCTCATTATGAACTCCACTAGCAAGTCTGAGGTCAGATCACCACAAGGTTAGTGGTGACGAGTCATTGCATGAGATGAAGGCATGGGTTGAAGGGAGTAATACTTAATTTTGACAATAAACAAACAACAGGGTTTGAAAATAAGAGGACACTGTCCAAAGGGGAAAATGATCCTTCCCCCCTCCCGTCAGTATCTGACTGGCTAGTACCTGCTCAGATTACTTTATACTGGAGTACATAAAAAAAGAGTAGTTCACACAACAACTGGGCAGCTTTGTAGTTGACCGGATTTTGAACACCCTCCGTTCTCTACCAGGGAGGTTGGATCAGATATCAACGTGTGAAAAAGCTGCAGCTGACCGCAACTTCAGATTTGTCATAATCTTAGGGGGGAGGGTCCTCCGAGTGTTGGCAAAGCTCTCCATGTGTTGGGGGTTAGAGTCAAGCTAAGTGGTTGTCACCGGTCTTGCTTGTCGCTTTCTCTCATGATTGTCTGGTCAGTCGAACCCAGTCCCATTTGTTCATCTCCTGAATCCACACTTCCTTTCATTCCGGTGGTAACGCAATATGCCCAACAGACGTGCATAAGGGTAACCAGTCCCCTAACCACTTTATCCCCTCAATCTAACATCTAAAATGATCCTTGACTTTTCTTCGGAAAGTTTTGTTTTATTCCCAGAACACAAGATCCAAAAGATTCTTACCCATTAGAGTGTTGGCTAGGGGCTGGGATAGCTTGTCGGACGTTTTGTGTCTATGCCTCATAGGTAACCGATGCAACTGGACCTGAAACAAAAATAACTCTTAGTTCTTTCCTACACAATTTCAACTATTAGTCCAACAGAAGACCGACTAAATATCACTACAATTGATACATATGGGAGTACTGGAGCATGTTGGTGTTCACTCAGCTAAGAGACTTATCAATGGAGGTTAATGGGGATTGAAAATCGAGTATGTTGAGCCGAGGGTGGAGAAAGACGGCAAGAGAAAGCAGCGCATTCTGTGCTCAGGCTGCTGCAACTATGTTGATTTTCCTGCCTCAGCCATGTGGCATCTATGCTCAATTTACCTACTAGTACATTATCTTTGCCGTAATGTTCAACCTGCTCACCTTGAACACGAGGTTGACGTCGTGCATCAGCGAGTTAGCGTACTGGTCCTCTGTGATGCAGCGCAGGATGATGAAACACAACTTGACGTTGTTCACGCTCGCCTCTGACTTGGTGTCTTGCATCACTATCGAACTGTAAACACAGACAAACCACCGAGTGAGTTTCTTTGGTGAAGTAAACAAAAATCAATATAAAGATTTTCATATAACATTTTGGACCTATCCCCAATTCCTGTTTCAAGATGAAATAACCCGCTAACTACATCAAATATTATTTTGATCAAAAAGGAATAGAAAGACACCTGGATAAAATAGAAACACTTAAGAGAGCACAAACGTCAAATTTTCAGACCTACTAGGTCAGACAAAAAGAGGTCTCGACAAAAGCCCTAGTAGGGCTGAAAATTTGACAGTTTATGTTGTTCTTTTATGTGTTTCTACTTTATCCAGGTGAGCCTGCTCTCCTTTCTATTTCTTTTTAATAGCATATCCTGGCCTTGAGCTCTATTTCCTAAATCTAAAAATTATTTTGAATTACCTACTTCATGTCAAAGCACTTTAAAACATTTTCAACCGTTTAAAATTAAACATAGGGGAGACACCAGTATCTTACTTATTCAAGACATAACTGAACAACTCATTACCAATACTGGAAGAAGGTGACTAGAAGGTTGGAGGGTTGAGGGGTCTCGACAGCGTCTCCTCCCGCCACGGAATTGGATGGGGAGGGGGGAGTGCTCGTCTCTGTCTGGGAGTGTGCCAGTGTCGTGACGAAGTTCCGGTTCAAGTGCACAGCCTCGTAGAGTGCCAGCAGCAACCCGTTGTTTGCCCTGGAAACAACACTCCGTGTGAAAATCTGATGTTCTTTTCCATGAGTTAAATAAATCAGGGTTCACCGAAAAATATCTAATAAAAGACAAGATAGTTATACTATTCTACAGAAAAGTATTTAACGATATTAATACTAAAAAACTTATAAATAAAAGTACCCATAATAAACGTTCACAGATCTCGTCTAAACAGAGTCAAAAAAGAATTCAAAAAATTTCTCTCGCTTGGAAGGGAAGTTTTCATACGAGGAAGCTATTCTGGAGGAAGTACTTCTAGCCTAAAAATTGGCTGTTGAAGGACATTGGTATCAATTTTTTGTTAGTAGAACTTTTCGACCATGTTCTTGAATTATCCAGACATTTCGCCCCTATTTTCTTTAAATTCTCATTCTGAGCACTTTTGACCTTTTCGTTCGATCAATAGTTGTAGTCCCAACTCAGACGTTACTCTTTACAGCAAACTTTACTGGTTTACAGGGTGTCCAGCGTTCAGGAAAAGCAAAATTCCCCTATTTTCTCGGAAAAATTTTGCTGATTTCCCGGATTTAGCTACCTTAATAGAGTCATAGTTACTCCCGCTTATTACATTATTTTTTACGAAAACACAACTTTTTCTAGCGTTTGCGACAAAATGACGACTTTTGTTACCGTTAACAACAATCTCTTAACTCCCGCTAACGCCTATGGCGCAATAACGACTACGATACCGTTCGCAGCGATCTCCTGACTCCCGCTAGCGCCCGAGACGAAATCACGACTACGATACCATTCATGGTCATCTCTTGACTCCCGCTAGCGCCTACGGCAAAATAACGACTACAATACCGTTCGCGGCGATCTCCTGACTCCCGCTTACGCCCGAGACGAAATCACGACTTTCGTTATTGTTAACGACAGTCTCTTGACTTCCGCTAGCTCCTGAGGTGAAATAACGACTTCAAGACCACTCGCGGCGATAGCTAGACTCGTCCATGACATAATCACCACTTTCTCCTTCCCTTTCACAAAATTTCCCAGTTTAGGGACAAAATTCCCGTGTATAAAAAATTCCCGAATAATTCCCGTTTTCCCGGAATTCCCGTATGCTGGACACCCTGGTTTAAATCATGCCAGTTCAACCAAGCAACAGTGACTAATGAATAAGGAAGAAATTTCCCCTGTTGAACTCATTCCCACATTGTTCCCTCCGTTACCTGATCTGCTGGGTGCGTATCTCCACGTCATCTGAGATGAACATGTTGCCCACCATGGAGGAGAGAGAGGTGAGCCAACCTCCAGCCGCAGGCTCACTCTGCTGCAGGGAGAACTGACGGCAGAACTCCCCCAGTGACCAGGTAATTACCTACCGACAGTAAAATGTTAGGACGTTTTATTTTGTAAAGAACCAAGGAGATTATTCTACAGAGTGTATCAAAAAGAATCATCCGATTTGAAAAAATCATAACTAATCTGTTATTGAAGGTACGAGCATGAAAATTGTACTGTGAGAAAGAAGAAACTGTCGAGTTTTACGTAGTTGCCGCTAGGTAGTAGCAGTGTGCTTGAGAGAGCGGCCATTTCAGTTCTTGTGAAGATGGCGTCCAAACAACAGAAAGCATTTTGTGTTCTCCGTTTTGCACAGTGTGAGTCTGTAATAACTGTTCAGCGTGATTTTCATATTAAGTATGGTTGTGATCCTCCTACAGCACAAAGCATTAGGCGATGGCATGAACAATTTCAAGAAACAGTTTGTCTGTGTAAAGGCAAATCGCCGGGCAGCCCCCGAGTGGCTGATGCTGACGTTGAGCGAGTCCGCCATTGTTCGATTACCGCATTGACATATGCCGTGCATCTAAGGGAGGGCATATTGAACATTTATAACATGGTAAAAAAACTTTTTGAGTTCTCCTCTCAGCACAAACAAACTAGGGTTTTATATCTTCATTAGTTTATTAAATATAGACATAACAAATCGGATGATTCTTTTTGATACACCCTGTACTCTATTTAAGAGTTCCTGAGCTGGTCACAGAACAAAACCATTCTATTGTAATTTTAAATTGACGCAATACTGTACTCTATGTATGTGTAAATAAAGATGATTTGTATTTGAATTCCTTACAATTGTACACTCTACACATGTTAAACTTATCACATCTTTATTCACCTGTCCGTATCCATTAAGAGCAAGTTCATCGTCTAAGATGGACAGTTTGACAATGTACGGGTTAGCTGCCTCATGTTTCCGGTAGTTGATCAACAGAGTGAGCAACAAGACGACGTCGTGGCCGTGCTCCGCTCTACTCTCTGTATTGCACAGCAACTGTAACATTTATAAGAAATCGTTAATGCAGGGTAGAGGTAAAGTTTGTCTTGTTTAACGAGGCAAAGTTAGGACTTCAAAGTCCTCTCTACCACTCAACCTGGACCTTTACCTAGTGTCACTGTATAGTCACTTTACACATTATATTAGGTGACTGCGTGGATCAAACCCACGCCACCAGAGTGATGAGCTCTTTACGAGCCGTGATTATTTCAGCTTCATACCATAGATAAGTTCTCTAGTGTAACACAAATAAATTATTTACAGTTTTAAAAAGTAATATTTAAGAACTTTCCTATTGCTTTTTTCAAATCAGAAAAGCTTTAGGTTAAACTTGACCTTTGACATCGTTAACAGTCACACAACAATAAAAATTAGAATAGAATAGAATAACACTTATTACACAATTTTGAGTAATGTAATAATTATTAAGTACTGTTGTATGGCTAATGATAATTTAAATGTTAGATCTAAAGATGGCAGATAGTTTAGTTATTTACTGTCCAATTTTCTTCGACAGCGTTCTTTGTATTCTTTGATAGTGTAGATGGGGTCTTGAATTAGCCATTCTTTAAGCCTTTTTCTTAGGGTAAAACTATCTCCCTTTTTACACTACCGCAGTTTATTGAATAGCTTCAATCACATGTATAGGGGCTTCTTTGAGAACTGTTCTGTTCTATGGACAGGCCAGAAATAATCGAAAGCGTTTCTAGTTTGATACGAGTGCGTATCTTGCAGTCGATTAGATTGATTAGAAGAAGCATACATGATGACTTCAAGTATGTAAATTGAAGTGACTGTTAACAGTAAACTGTTGGAGGTTTTTAAACACTAGTCTGCAGCTTTCACGAGGACTTAAACCAACCATTACTTTCAAAGAACGTTTTTGTAGTACGAGAACTCGCTGCAGATTGCTTTTAGACAAGATTCCCCAAAGCAGGATGCTATATTTAATCTAGATTCAAATAATGTGTAATAGGTCAGTTTTAATGCTTTGTCTGTATCTGTGGTGGCTTTAATTCGTTTAAGAACATATATAATTGAACTAAGTTTCTTGCAGATAAAGTCCACATAGAGTTCCAGGAAAGGTTGTCATCAATCAAAAGTCCTAAATATTTGTTTGAATTTACTATTGACAAGTCGAGGGAAGAAATGGTGTCCTTGTGTTTTCCGAAAGACAATTTAATTCTTTCCCAAATTAATTTAGTTTGGTATTAAATGGTTAAAAAATATGTTTCAATCGGTAGTTAGCTATGAATAACATAATCTTTAGTATGACTACTACTGTTACTATTTAGACATACTCATTGCTCTTCGCAACATATCAATGAGCTCATACGATTAAATGAATAATACAATCAACGTTCAGTGTTTGATTACCTGTATAAGAGTTTCGAATATACTATTCATCATGACATATTCTAACAGGAAGTTGGTCGAGACGTTATCTGCCCCGGTGACTAGAATGAGTAGAAGTTTAAGGCATAAGTTCTTCAGACTTGCTGGACTCTCTCCTGCAACAAAACATAAACCTTGACGATAGGTCATTGATAATTGACAAATTATTTGAATGATAGATTTTAAATTTGGTGGTTGGCGAGGGCCAATTGGTGGTTGGCGTGGGACGATTGGTGATTGGCGTAGGTTGACTACAGAGGATAGACACAGAGTTAGAACCAACATCACTATATATCACTATTTGAGATGCCGACCACTCTCATGAGGGTATTTTAAGGTAAATATGTGGTGAAGGATAGTGTGATGAGTGGTAGTAATGAGTTATGAGGTGTAGTCTCGTTACAAACTAAGGCCGACACTTCCTTAGAATAGGTCATTAATAATAGCCCAATGACCAATGAAAATAAAAGGACCAACGGCTTAACAAGACTTCCGAACCACGCATTTAATGTCTGATATGTCTAAACGATGGTGGGAGTTGATGCGGGTATCACCAGATGATCACTGAGACTATCTGAGCCGCTTTAGACCTATATCATCCTCAAACCCTGACCTCCATGAAGCTGGATTACAGGACCACGCCACGAGTCCCAGTCAATATTAATACGATCGATTATTACCTGGAACAAATAACTGAGATCAATCTGGATGATAGAGGTACTCGCGAGTAGACGTGGACTCTACATTAGATTATTTGGGATTAGTATGACTCTAGGCCAAGTGCTCGTCAACCATTGATTTATTATGCTGACTCTTATTTCTACTGAGCAGGCAACTTACCCTGTTGACTTTTAAAGCTCGAGGATTATGATACCCGTTTTTGAGGAATGTACATCCTGCTATTCACAAATTCACAGGAGCCATCCCATTCAAGGAAATATGTTATCCCATCCTGTAAACTCGTAGTAGAACCTGATTACTACAGTGATTATTATAGGGAACTCACCACTGAGGATGGAGTTGCAATGGTTGAGAAGTTGTTGCATTATCTTCTCCGCAGCGTGAATCCCCATCAGGAGGTTCATGGCATCGTTCTGACATTTCCGGTACGTGCTGTTTACTATCGCACACAGGGTCTGCAAACACACGATTTCACTTGCTTCCAAATCAGAAAACATCTCGTATAATCTATAATTTTCTAAAATTGCAGGGAGTGAACCAGGCGTTGAGAACACAGGAAACAAGGATATAATAGGGTAGAACTAAATTTTTGTAGTTACTAGATTTTTGCAAGGTAACAAGAAGGTCAATAACTCTAAAATCTCTTATTAACCCACTTCTCGCACCAAATGGGCAAGAGATTGTATATAATTTGCCCTGTAATTTCAAAATTCAAAATCTGTGTTTCCTGATTTGTATTTTATTGGTTACTCTTTAGTCTTTAAGGCAAGAACTACGAAGAAAGTGTTAACAGAGAAAAGTTAAGGGGAAAATTGCAAACTGTGTTTTACGTAGGTTACTGAACTAAAGCATGAAAAGTTTTTCTCTGGAAGCAGAGTCATTAGTGCTGCTGCATATAAAATAGAAAAAAATGAGTTCGGGTATAAAATAGAATTTTAATTACAGAATTTTGAGTGCTATATTCTTATGGAAAAATTCAGTTTTTAGTTCAGAAGTACAGAATTAGTTTTATGACGAAAGTAAACGTTTTAGTGTTTATATAAAGCAGCATCAATAGATCTATGCTTCTCCAGAAAACATTTTCACATTTAAGTAAATTAACTTGCCTAGAACGTTGTTTACAATTTTTATCCCATGTTATAAGCGGTCCTCTGAGTTGGACCTGCGGCCGCTCTATCCGGCCCCCTCTTAAGGCTGCTTTTGAAAATATAAAATTAAAATAAAACTCCTCTTTTTAAATTGTATATTTAATACAATTCAAAACTGTGCACAACAAAAGTCAAAGTTATATTGAATCATTGTTGAATTATTCATTGACTAATGTTTAGTAAATCACATCAACTTCCCACACTTAGTTCCACTTCCCACATTAGTTTGTTACTAATTAATCGCTCTTTCAGCTGTGAGATTTTGAGATTAAATCAGGTTTGCTCACAAAGAGAAATCAATAGTTTGTTCTACTTCAATTCAGAGGGAGGAGAGTTAACAGCTGACTAGATCTGCTTGGTGAACGCCACTCACTATCTGTTTGTTATCAGTAACAACGTGACACAGATAACTGATAAGTTTGTTTACCTTCAAGGCGTTCACAACGCTACGTTAACATCTGTAAATAGCACGCCTAGAGCTTCCGTTTAGAATTTGGGGTCCTCAATTGTTTTTTAGTTTAAAAGAAAAACTATTTTTATAAAAAAATTGTGTTAGTTTTATGTCAAAACTACTATGTTTTTGGGTAAATTGAGTTTACATGTAGCATTTAACATTTTTACTTTTAAATCTAGAAACATCAAACAACGATCCTCTCTTTGTTTGACTGGGCATATTAATGAATAATAGCAATATTAAAATCTTGATGTGCCGTAAGCAAATTATCAAAAGGAAATATGAGCTAAAACGATTGCATGATGGTGAGACTTTGATCCGAAACATGACTATAAATTGTTTTATAAATAACGGGGAATGCAAGAGTATGTGTTGTAGTTAGTTACAACACTACACCTCACTGACCACCAAAACACCGATCATATTCACCTTAAAATACCTTCTTGCTATTGGTGTATTAAAAGCAAAGGTGTAACAAGCATAATGTGTTCTGCTTAACTATGAGACATTACCCTATGCACATGTTGTGCTCTATTTACCTTACGTACACGACATGTATGTTGTGTTCTGCTTACCTGCAAGGCGTACACGACGCGTATGTTGTGTTCATGACCCAGCGTGTCTATACACTGAGCAAACAACGCTTGCAGATTGTCCTGCAGAAGCACCAGCTGCTCTCCACTCAGTTTCTGCATCTCCGACTCAAAGTAGTTCACCTGCGGAAAAATAAATTTCGATAAAAAAGAGTATGTATATATAAAAAAATAGTATTCTTATCTTTAAACCCCTTTATTTTAGCAATGTTTGTAGCAACTTTCTTACCCAACACATCAGTGTGCACATATTCTGAAAATATCATTTTTGAAAACAACATTTTGGGTTAAGTACGGCAACTTATTGATATATTGTAACATGACTTATTGATTAACTGTTGGAAACTACTCAGAGACTAAATTATGCAACTCGTAGTATTGCATTTTGAAACAAGCATCCGGTTGCAATTATTATTGTATTATTGGCGTTAATAGCAGAGAATGTGTTACAGTAGAGTCTCGATTATTCAACCTAAACCGGCCGCGGCAAGGTCAGATAAGCGAAAAGGTCGGATAGGCGAAAAGGTCGGATAACACAGAAATCAATAAAAACAACGTTGAAAATGTGTTAAAGTAATTTTATTTACACATAAGAATCTTTTAAAATACATATAACGTACTAAAACAATGCGTACAGTCAAGTAGGAAAGTGCAGTCACTGACCTGTCACCTAGCGCGCGAATACAACGCGTACAGTCAGGTAGGAAAGGGGCTGCATCGTGCAGGAGTCTGCTGCGTACAGTCGGGTGTGATGAAAAATTTAAACAGGCGTGTTTGGCGCAGCAACCTTCTGCGAAAACTCGTGATAAATGACCGATAGTAAATTGCCCCAGTAGGTTGGATAACTCGGAAGGTCGGATAACCGACACTCTACTGTATAAGGATTTTAGTCAAGCGACAATTAAACATGAATTAGACTATTGCTCAATCAAATATCTGGTTACAATACCTTTGGTTTCAACAAAAATAATTCGTCCCACACATTTGGATTCGTTCTGCAAAGATCTTCACCCTGAAACATGAACTTTGTGTAAGTGAAATTGAAGGATTTGTTTAAAAAACTTCATTCTAGTTCATAACAACAAAAAGTCAGCTATTGTTCTTCACTTATTGATATATTTACAAATGCTAGGTATCAAATATTTAATGTAAATTGGTACTGTTAAACTCCTGAAGATGGGTCAAATAATTGAGCACCTACTTGAATTCAAAACATGTTAACCAATTTGACGTTATTCACACTTCTACTTATAGCAACAAAACACAGACAGGCCAGATTTCCTAATTCTAAGTAACATGGACAGTCCAAGCTGTCATGATTATTGTTATTTCTGACATTTATACATTATGTATTTACCTCTCTAAACGACAAGCTGTGACTTTTAAATTCAAATCTGCAGACATAAAAATAAGTGAGATTTCTTGAAAACTCATTTATTGAATTCAAATATAATGCAGTTTCTGTCAGTTAGTCAAGCTGTAAATCTTATCTTTCATTTGCTTGTAGAGGTCCAGCTCAAGTTGTACCAATTTTAAATCATGTGTACTGTATCATGAGTATGACAAATGACAACAATACTTAAAGCTCACCCGGAAGAAGGATTCATAAAGCTGCACAACTTTTTCTTTTAGTTGTCTTTTTGATCCAGATCCACTTCTCTTTCTGGAGGCCATCTCCAAACCAACCATTCAACAAGCTAAAACAACAGTAGGCTTTAACAGTGTGGATGAAAAGCAAGGAAACACCTTTGTAACGTTTGACCGGTGGTAGATAAAATTGCTGATTTCGTTGAGCTTTACAAGTGGTAGTGAGCTAGCTTTCGGGCTAATTAATGACAAGAAGTCATTTCCAACATATGATCTGCAAAGAGACCATGTGGCCCATCGTGGATAACCTGATACTGGGGCACAGCAAAGAGAGATCATGTCTTGAGCTGGGTAGGTTTTGTGCTATTCAGTAAAAAATTTCCTTTCTATGAGTCAAGAGAGGGACTAACTGGAGGTTTGCTAAAGAAGGATGGCTCTCCATTAACTCTGATGCGGTAAGAACGAGAAGCCTTGGATATCAGTGACATCTATAAACTCTTCACAAATGTATCATCAAAAAATTATGTTATCTGAAGAATAAGAACATAAAAGCCTTTTTTTACAGCATTTATTGCATATTACTCTCTCCTTGCCTCACATTTACGGTACTGCATACCAGCTTGCAAAGGAACATCCGCCACAAACTTTAGGAAGATACTAATAAAAAATATGATTTGAAACAATGTTCAAACTAGGCCCAATGGAGGATTGTTAACAAATATTAGTTCAAAATCCACTTACTCCTAGTAGTCTCCCACTACATCCCAGAAACCACTGCGATCGGCATGAAAATTATATTTTTTCCTTTTAATTCAAAGTTCTCAAAGTGTTAAAATGTTATATAATGCACTGCACCGATAATAAATAAGAAGAAAATTGTTGGTAGGAATTAGAATGAGTTGAATACGTACAACATTATAAGTATTAGTTGGTATAGCTCACAATGCTGTAAACCAAACCCTCGAAAGTTGACTCTGACAGAAATGGGCCAACAAAGCATACCACTTATTATGGAATAAATTATGAATTCTTTCCAATTCGTGGATGGAGGACTTATTGTGACTAATAATTGTGCCGAGCGGACTGCAATTAATATGACCTGGAAGTGTATCAAGGCTTGGCCTATTCGTCTCAGTATAGAGCTATCTAACTTTATTCAGTAAGTTGTGGTCAACTGATTTAATGTGATCCCAGTGCCAGGCTTCATAGCACAAAACACCAGTTTCCTGTATCAATTACGTAAACGTACCTAGTGGCCCCTATAAACAGTGCTTTGGTATTATGACTAAGTTTTGGTTGAAACCAAAGTACCTAACCTCTACAGCACATAAAATAAATAGGGCGCAGTAGTAATAAATCGTATTTGGAAAACTAAATCTTACCGAATAAATAATTTGAAGACTTTTAATCAATAAAATGTTTATCCAAAGTTATAATAACATTTTTACAAAATATTTTAACACCCACTTTAATAAGCATTATTGTCACAGATCACAAACAAAACAGAAACAAACAGCTCAGCAGTCACTGGTCAGCTGTATTTGTTTATTTTGTGTGCTGGCGTACAACTCAGCTGTTTGTCCACAGAGGCTGGCGTATTAGGTACCATCCAAGCGAAATACAGTACATACTGCTGCTGCGGCTCTAAATAGCGAATTCACATGATATTGGTGTTAATAAATTACTAACATTAAACTTGATGAACAGGCCCTTTAATAAGGCCACGGGCCGTCACTCTGATCATATGCATCGAGTATGAGGGGGTGGTCATAGCTCAGTGGTACAGTGCGTGCTTCACACCAAATTAGCCCTGGTTCGATTCCCAGGCACTGTGATAACTTTTCAAGATGACCACTCCCCCCGTGGTTTATTCCATTGGTCGCTAGGCTTTAATAAAATTAATGGCCCAATCTTAGGAACAGTCGGCCTTAGTACGTAACAAGACTACACATCACTATCCATCAAAAACACTCAACACACTTACCCTTCATCCCACATTCACCTTAAAATACCCTCTAGGAGTGGTCGGTGTCAAAAATCAAACTCATCAAAGTATTTAAAGCGTGACCTTGATGAAATCGTCGCGAACAGCCTGGTTATCCTGCACCAGCGTCCTGCACTCATAGCTAAGCCACGTGTGTAGGAGGAGATGCATCCACGTAGCAGGAGAAGGACTAAGATTAGAGAGGGTACCGGACTAGAGAGGAGCAGAGAACAGTATCTACGACAGCCCGGTCAGCAAGACCGGTGAGGCTTTAATTCGAAGGTTTCATAGAATGGAAGGATATCTTGCGCACTGTCACAGTTGTTCAAGAGAGCTAAGAACGTCACTTCCTTGTAGGCGAGCTTTCGAGGAGGGGGTGTAAGGATCTATGAAATTCAAGGATTATCCACTAGTGAGTTGCGACCAGCGTACAATGTCAATAAAAATTAAATACAAAGATGTACACTTTGATTAAACAGCAATATAGAGATAACCTATTTATAAAAAGCAATACTATTTTTAAAATCAATGGTGAGATATAAAATAATATGTTGCATTAAAATAATAGATAAGATGAACAACGAATGTGACTATTGGATTTTACAGCGTGTGACGGTGTGATTTTATTGTTTATATTTATTTTGTACTGAACGATTGTTTGATTTTACGACTTTGATGTTGTTATGCGATACTTTCCAGACTACAAGGTTAAACATATAATCACAATCTTTTAGGGAATTGATAGAACAATTACACAATGTTACCAAAAGTTTCCTCGTTGTGTTATCGGTGAAAAAAAGTAGTAGGTAGCGTCTTTTGATTTGTCCAAACACTGTTGACTTTCATGGCTTACGTGCTCAAAGTAGTGTTTACTTATTTCATATTATCAAGATAGATTATTTGTAAATACGTGAAGTTATCAAGATAGCACTGAAAGAAGGTGAAGGTGATTAGAAAAAAAATTATGAAGGGAAGAAACTTCACTCTTCAGTTCAATGTTTTCCTTTGCTAAGATAGGTTAAGTGTCATAAAATGAACTTAGAATGTTCTTGTGCCTATTGTGGAAAAGCTAATGACTTATTAAGATGTGCTAAGTGTAGAAGTGCGTATTATTGTTGTAAAGAACACCAAAAGCAAGACTGGAAAAAGCATAAGTTACGTTGTGTTGACATTTCTAACAATAGCCTAGGTAATGATTACACACAATCGCCTGCAAATTTTGCTCCACCTTTGAAACCAAACCAAGACCAATCAGTTTCCACGGACATTAGAGGCAACAAAACAAAACACTCGAGCCGGAACAAGAAGAAATCTATTGTGAATAATATTGCTCGCAATATAAGTCCTATTACTCATGAAAGCAGCTCTGAGAATGAAATAATAAGTGCTGGATACTTGGATCCTATTCTTGAACTCTTTCAGTCTGCCACCAGTACTCCAACATCATCCAATAATGAGTCTGGTATAAATAACCTGTCTAGTTTCAATGATGTTTCTCTTGATGACTTCTTATTGAACTTCAACGAGAACCATCCCCAAGACTTAAAGGAATTTTCAAAAATCAGCCTTGAAAATTGTGAAGGATTTCCTCCTTTTCATCATCGGAATGAAATGGTAGAACAGGATAACATAATAGATGAGGTGTGTAGAAATGTTATAAGAGATATGGATGACTATGGTGTATGTGTAGTTGATAATTTTCTTGGACCCGAAGAAGGTATGGCAGTTTTGACAGAAGTGACGGGAATGTACCACACAGGAGTTTTTCAGGATGGACAACTGGTAAGCAACAAAGCGAAAAAGGATCTGAAAACTATCAGAGGAGATCAAATAACCTGGATTGATGGTAAAGAATCATCTTGCCACAAAATAGGGAAGTTGATTAGTAAAGTCGATGCAATAATTATGAGAGCCAACAGAATGCCTGAAAATGGAAAAATGGGAAACTACACTATTAACGGTAGAACAAAGGTAAGTTTCTTAAAAGATATGTCTAATTGAGAATGTGTTTACCGTTACTTATTACGTGTAATGTAGCCTTTATCTAAGGCCTAAAGGTAGACGATCACCATTCAAAATTTTATCTAGCCTATCAAATACGACAGGTAGCTAACCGTCTATTCAAACCTTGCTTTAAGATCTTCGGATTGCTTATTTGCTTTATAACCTGAGCCTATTGGTACATGAAGTAAGTTTTTAAAAAGGTCTTCCGCACGTAAAATAGTCCCAACTTTAAAGTCACTTTTAAATAAGTTCCGCACCTCAAAACTATTTTTAAATGTATAGGGGTCTTCTCCAAATCGTGCTAAATCAGTTTTAGCTCATGAGAAGACAAGTCTTTATACTAGAATAATAAGGTTTTACTTCCGAGAATAAAAGTTCTGTAAATGGTTGGCTAGGTCTTGAAAGGTCAAGCTAGGCTATGTTGAGAGTTCCGCTCAAGCGGTAAAATTGCATGTGTGATGGGTTTCTTAAGTCTTTATTCGCCTACAAAACATTTAGTAATTGATTGAATTTAGTGTTCAAGGGCTAAAGGCCACTGTTTGGTGTAATTAGTTGCACATTTCACTACACCACATAAAACCTTTCTTTTGACAAGAATTCATTTTTGACCATGTGGTATCTAGGTTCATAATTTTGGGCTGGGTAGGCTACATAAAGTAGTTTAATTGCCTTTGTCCAAAATGGCACTGCTGTTCTCGTACTATTAAGAAAATGTCTATGCACTAATTTAACGTGCTACCTCACAAACACTTCTGGTCCATTATTCTTGCTAGACAGTATTTGTATAAAAATGTTCAACAATTTTCCAGGCAATGGTGGCGTGCTATCCCGGCCATGGCTCCCACTATGTGAAACACGTGGACAACCCGAACAAAGATGGCCGATGTATCACCGCTATCTACTATTTGAACTTGGAGTGGGATAGGGTAAGTGAAAAGCAACAGTGGTAGGTCCAAGAGGGGAGGAGGGGGGTTGTAAAGGAGCAGATTGTACAATGGAAGGGTAAAAAGGTGTTTAATTGTGTGAAAACTGTTAAACATGGTAAAAAGCCATTCATATCCTTTAAATTCTTTGATTAAAAGTTCTTCAGATAACTTCTATTTCCAGCCGCTACACTCCTTTCAATTCAGACAGTAAAAAATATCCAAAGTGTAATTTAAATACGACTTCTCCCTTTTGGTCAGTCCTGGCTCCGTTGCAGGAATACAATATTGAAAATATTGTGCAAGTTTGTGTAGATATTGATTAATTTTTATGTGTATGTAATCAGTAATAAGTAATCAATTCTTTATTTTTACGTATCCATTTTCAAACATAGCTATAAATCTTACAGATCAGTTAATATTAATAATACTGTGAAAGATATTGTATTATTTAACAAAATATAGTTAAAAAAACTATTGTTAAATCAGTATGTAAGTGTTCCATGAATTTCTTAGGCGACAACATCTGTTAAAGATAAGATATTGTATTAGTTCTTTTCCCACAATGAGTGTGTTTTGAAGATTTTCTGTTGTGTTGAATTTTTGGAAAACCACTCTTTCTATTCATTTTGATAAGATTTTAACAACTTAGACGTGTGAGTGAGTAATTTTCAACTACACATTCTAGTTCCGTGTTTTATGACGCAACAGAATTAACTGAGCAAAATATCAATGTATAAAAATCCATTGTATTTTTTTTCATAACATTATAAAATCATGACTATTTATCATGGTTTACACTGGTTTTCAAAATATGCACCATATAATTGCTTATAATTAAACTAGTAACAAAAGACTAATTTTAAGAATACTGTTGTATGGCAGCCCATTAAATAACTCATAAAATTATATACATTGGTGGAAATATCCGTTGTGTAATAAATTTGCGGAAGTGAAATCATTGTTAGAAGAAATGGACTTTTATTGTTTCTTCTTAGTGTCACTTGTTCGTTACTGATGCAACTCACAAACAGCAATAATGTTTCATTGAGTGATGCAATACTTTGATACTTTGATTTGAGACACCGACCACTCCTAGAGGGTATTTTAAGTAAATATGGGATGAAGGGTGAGTGTCTTTGATGGATGATGAGGTGAAGTCTTGTTACAAACTAGGGCTGACTGTTCCCCAGATTGGGTCATTAATTTTAATTAATTAACAGTTTGACAGGCGTGATAAACCTCAACTATAGAATGGGTCAAAACACGTGTTTAAGGGTAATATTTTCCACTCGTTTCTGAGAGAAGATCCTTGGAGTTGAGAGTATGGGAGCTCCAAGTTATATTTTCCCCCCGAAGCCCTAATGTATCGTTACAACCCTAGATGACAGTCAACTCGGAATCATTCTCCAATTGGCAAATTTGGCAGGTTATGTTAATTCTCTAGTTTGTGACTGGTTGTTGCAGGAAGACGGAGGACTGTTGAGGATATTCCCAGAAGGATGGCAAGACAGAGTTGCCGACATCGAGCCTTTGTTCGACCGGATTCTATTCTTCTGGTCGGACCGGAGAAACCCTGACGAAGTACAACCTGCCTTCAAAACCAGGTGAGGGCTCTGGATCAAATGTTAGTTTTAAAAGTAGTAATTTTCTAAAGTTGTATGTTAAATTTTGTTGACTCTATCAGTTTTTCTACGTAAAGGAATTATTGTTTCACCAAACTCAAAAAGTTCTGCTCACTAACACAAAAAATAATCTTATGGTAGGAAGATTGCGCATAGATGCTCCATGGCTGAGGCAGGAAAATCAACGTAGTTGCTGCAGTCCAGGCACAGATAGCGCTGCCATCTCTTGTCGTCTTTCTCACCTTTCGGCTCCATATGCTCGAATTTGTCCAATGTCAATGACTTAAATATGACCAAATCGTGCAATTTTTGAGAACGACCAAACTAGCGCATGCGACAGTAGCTCCGTATGTCCGTGATGAAATCACAACTTCTGTGACGGCCTTTCTCAAAATTTTCCGGTTTAGGGACAAAATTCCTGCCTAACTCTTGTCTTTTTTCCTTACACACAAAATTCCCAGTTTCCCCAGAATTCCCATATGCTAGACACCCTGTGCATAAATGCTTTACTGCCAAGTTTTAGTGTAGTAAGGAAGCCTCGTTTAGAGCTTAGAGTCCACCTGATAGGACTCATAACACAACAAAAGTCTATTTGACTGTTTGGAGAGGATGATGTGATGGGTTAGCTAATGATTGGTGGAGACCCTATGATTAGTTGACTGACTCAGGACTAGAGTGGTTCCATTGAAATCTTTTGAAGAGAGTGAGTATAAAAAAAGTGTTCGTTTGAATGGGATTTTGATGTAAGAATGAAAGGAAAATTGTAGTAATTTATGATTTCCTCGTTTCAGAATTACCTTCGTAGCCTGGAGATCGTGATGAAACTTAGGGCGGTATTCTCAAACGCTCCTCCAATGCTCTTCCTCAAGGGCTCTCAAATATTGAGGACACCTTTAAAGCCAAAACGGTATTCTTGAACACTCCTCCAACATTTTGATCGAGGAAGGACTTGAGGTCTCCTCAATCAGTATAGGGAAACCTTTCAGGAAAAATAGCACTCAGTTCTTTTTAAACTTATTAAAATTTGGATGAAATTTCTTAAATACTGTTAGTTTATTACAACAAAATATGTAGAGCCTTTAATGCTTTTGTACATGCCCACATTTGTTTTTAACAGTTTACACAAATATTTAAATGGTAGGATTTGTTGAAGGTTGGTCAAAATGAAATACTATCCTTTGGTTGTTTTCTGTCATCCGAACTGTCACTCTAAAGCCCGTAACGTATTAATAAGGTTGGTAATTTAACGCTTGAACACATATTTCTTAGTTTCAAAGAAAACTAAACAATATATAATTTTGATAATAATTCATTCTTTTAGCCTGATTACTTTTAAAATGCAGCCTGTAAACGTCAAATACTAATAAAGTTGATCACCAACTCAACTTTTGTCTTCGGCCATCAGAACGCGCAATTTGAGCCATTATAATGCTAACTAATGCACTTAATATTTCAGTATTATTTGTTGATAAGGTTGTTTATAAATGAACATTACCGCTTTGCCTTTCAAAGACGATAAGAAATCTGTGTCCTCGGCAAGTAGTTCACCTTCTAAAATGCGACAATAATGAAGTACTAAAATTCATTGGTCACTAGCAGAGCTTACACATTTGTTGATGATTGGGCATATATTTCATAATAATACAACGAATTATAAATTGTATGCATTTTCCGTAAGAATAAACATAAAGCACTCGTTAAACATGTAGCCATAGTAAGCAGGGACCTGCGCGGTTTTGTTCAGAACGCTTGCATATTTGAAATGCACGATACAATCTATTAAATAGAGATATCAATACGAAGTTACTAACTACACTTTTCAAGATTATAGGCCTCTCATTACAGTTTAAAATCTTCAGAATGACAAACAGCAGCTTTTGAAGTTACACATGAATACTAACTAAGGCTGTTAGCCTACTTAATTTTACTTGGCTCATGCGACATGCATTTACCCATGCAAGACGGCAAACACAGCAACAATTCAGGCACCCTCCCCCTGGTCACTTGGACACGCCCCTCCTCACCCCGCTGACCTACTGACCTAAATTTTGATGCTGAATTATATTGCACTGTTTTTCAACCCATTCTCCTCCCAACCATAATGGCGTGGTGATGAGTCGAGGAGGTGGCGTATGACGCTTGAGCCATGAACAGTCATCCTCGCTTATAATGACCGGCTTCGAAGCGTGGTGCTGTTACTGTCTGCTTTATATTAACTTTATTTCGATTTTGCATGTGGATAGGTAATCAAAACAGCTATTAAAATAAGTTCAAGCATATAAGTTTTATGAATTTAGCTAGCAAATTATGCTTTATTTGGAAAGAAAAGACACAAATGGAAAGAAAATAGCTTTACACTTTTAAAATCCCTAGTAAAGTATTTCCTGATTATTTCACTTAGTTTTAATAAAAGTATAGTGCTGTGCTTAACCTCACAACAGATTTAACACACGAAATACTTCGAGTTTACACTAATGTTCTTAAATGTTTAAGTAAACTCAGTTTTATGGCTAATCCCTCTACATTTTGAAATCACCATTAAAATTCATGGCTTATGATTTTTGTGAACTTCTTTTCAATGACTTTAAAATGCTAAAACTCAGTACATAAAAGTATTAAAAATTAAATGGTACCCAGAACAAAATTTAAATGTTCAATCCTTAAAACTAAAGTTTATTTATACAGTTTTGTTCGTAAAATGACTTTTAAAATGTTAAAGAATTCAAAAACCTTGTACAAAAAAGAATTCTAAAAAAAACACCAGAACAAAATTAAAATTTTGAATCCTTAAAATTAATAATTAAAATTAATTTACTATCAGTTAAGTTAGTAAAATATTAGGTACTTATTAGTTTGATATAGATTTTTACTTAAAAGCTATACAAAAATGTATTATTTAATACAACTCCTTTTAACTTAACATTTTCTACAAAATAAACCATGGACATAAGCAAAAATAATGTGTGAGGGAGGTTTGAGGAAGGTGTTTGGTCTCCTCCAAGGAAGGCCAGTCTTGAGACCTTGAGGAAGGTTTGAGGTTGGAGGAAGGTTTGAGAATAGCGATTTTAGCTTTGAGGAGTGTGAGAGACCTTGGAGGAAAAACTTAGAGAACGTTCAAAGTGTTCAAGAATAGCGATTTAGGTTGGAGAGTGTGAGGTCTCCTCAAACTTTGAGCGTTCAAGAATACCGCCCTTAGATGCTAGATGTGGTGCTGACGATCGTTTCGGTCTAATGAGACCATCTTCAGAGCATAACACTAAACTAACACTATAACTGTTTATATACAATGTTTAAGGTGTTGTAAATTACTGAATTTCAGATATCTTCTTTTGTTTAACACTGTAGAGGTGTGCGAGAAGGTTTTTAAGGTGAGAGCGAGATCGGCGAGTGTAAAACCAAAACTCGAGATCGAGAAATTTTAATTTTGATAATTTTTATTACATTTATTTGTGCTATTATTAAGTAGTTTGCTTAGTTGTTATAGAATAAGAATATGGTATTATTGTAATATTAAAAGTGTAATGGGTTTTATTTTTCCTGAGTGCTCTAATAGCTTGTACTGTACACATAAACAAAATGTTTGTCCAGTTTTTGACTATCAATAATAATTATTTTTATCATTATTTTACATTGAAACGAGTGAAAATATATAATGTCAAGCTGTAGGCCTAAGCTAGGCCTAACCTAGATCACACAAACAGCAACAAAACCTAAAACATTACAAGTCAAATTAAAAATTTAACTAACCTATACCTACCAGAAAATATTAAACTAAAATATTATGGTTATCATATGACATAAAGATTATTTCAGGTAATTATTAATTATTGTTCCCTTTTCCATCCTATCACATCAAGTTTCAGTTAAGCCGACCTACTATTTACCCTAACTTGTACTGACAATCACAAGTTCTAATTTGAGTTTGTTAGGCTGTAACACTATAAAACATTAAAATAAACTTAATAGTGCAGTAAAATATGCGTTAGGTAATGCGTTACAAATAAAATATGCGTTACAAATTTCGTCGGTTTTCATTTTTTTAGAGATGGGTCGGTTCCAAAATTTTACCGGTTCCCGGTTTTCGGTTCTGAGAAAAATCGGTTCCCGGTTCTCGGTTCTGTCGGTTACGGTTCCATTCGCGGCGATCTATTGACTCCCGCTAACGCCCGCGGTGAAATAACGACTTCGATTACGTTCGCGGCGATCTCTTGAACCCGCTAACGCCCGCGGTGAAATCACGACTTCGATACCGTTCGCGGCGATCTCCGACCCCGCTAACGCCCGCGGTGAAATCACGACTTCGATACCGTTCGCGGCGAACTCCGACTCCCGCTAACGCCCGCGGTGAATTCACGACTTCGATATCGTTCGCGGCGATCTCTTGACTCCCGCTAACGCCCGCGGTGAATTCACGACTTCGATATCGTTCGCGGCGATCTCTTGACTCCCGCTAACGCCCGCGGTGAATTCACGACTTCGATACCGTTCGCGGCGATCTCTTGACTCCCGTTAACGCCCGCGGTGAAATCACGACTTCGAATCGATACCGTTCGAGGCTATCTCTTGACTCCCGCTAACGCCCGCGGTGGAATCACGACTTCGATACCGTTCACGGCAAATTACTCGACCAAATTTCGAGCTTTACCGATCAGGTCGAGCCGAGTTCGAGTGGTAAATACTCAAACTGACTCAATACATCGAGTACTCGCACACCCCTAACCCCTATGTATTATTTCATATCGGGGCCGGTTCCAGAACCGACTTTGTCAATTTTCGGTTCTCGGTTCCGGTTCTGTCCGAGAACCGGTGGAACCGAGAACCGATTCATCCCTACATTTTTTCTCGTCTCGAACTTTTCGAGAATAAAAATTTCGCCGAGAAAAAAATTTCGGTCGATCTCGAAATTCGAGATCTCGCACACCTCTATAATTAACAGTTTATTTTGATTATGCACTGATTGTTTGTATATGTGGTATGCTTCATGGGCTTGGGCTTTTTGTTTATTATTGGTTTTACTAGTATTTGTAGAGAATCAAGGAATTTCATTGTGTGGTTTGAATTGTTCTTTAGGTGGATTGCAACCATTGATTCGGGCGAATCGTAGCGTGCGGTGTTATGTACATTAAATCTAGTTTTAAAATTTCTATTTGTATACCCTATGTACCGCATTTGTCAAAATCAAAATTTTTACTGTCTGTAAAGCATATTTTACAATTATTTGCAATAGACAGCGTCAATGTAACAAATAGTATTCATATAAAAGTAATTAAAAGAGCATAACTAACACTAATGAATAAATTAATAATAAATATTACATAACACATATTACAAAATACATAAAGGCTAAAATTGCAGAGTTTTCAAATCATTTGCTAAAAATGCAGGTACTGTATAAAAACATTTTCTTTTAACCAGTTTTCTATGACTTCTTTAACGTCTTTCAAGGATACCGTTCTAGCCTTTTCTGGAAGTTTAAAAAATAGTTATTAAAAGTACTTGCATTAATTGTAATTTCCTGACATTTTCTTTGAATTAGATTCAGTCTTAATAATGTCCCAAGCAGCTTTACATTTATTTACCAAATTTGCTATGACTCTTACGTTTTCTAACTTTTTGCTAGGTCTACTTTACTCTTGAATAACTTTTGGCCTTAAAGTAATCTTTCTTATAATCTAGTTCCCTATCAGTACCTTTACTGTTTCTAAATCTGTCATATAATGCTAGTTTATATTCCTGAATTCTTTTTAACTCTGGTGTAAACCATTTAAGCTTGGATTTTTTGCCAAAGTCTTATTTAAAACTCTTACTCTCTAACTTTACAACATTGCTCAAAAGAGTTCGTCAATAAATACATAAAAGGATTACATGCATTCTCTACATCAGTAAAACTATTTAGGATTGACCAGTCAATTTGGGTTAAATCATTTTTAAAATTAAAAATAGCACTAGAACTTAAATCTCTAATAACTTTTACACATATTATTAGCTTTGCATTTTACTTGATCTATACCATAAAACTGTACATAAACTCCTGAATGATCAGAGATGTGAGGTTCTATTACCTGACAGTGAGCATTACTCCTGTCAATTGTTGTAACAATGTTATCCAAACAGGCCTCACCCCTTGTTGTCTCCTCATTTAACCAGTATGTGTTGAGTGATCACAGTATGTTTAGAAAACATTTTACCTCAGGTTTATTTTGTGTAATATCTATATTGAAATCTGAAGAGATTACCAAGTGGTAGTCCTTATACTTCTGACTAACATATTCTAAAAAAGATTTAAATATATTAAAAAATTATAAATGTCAGAATCTGGTGTGCGATATAAAGTTGCAACAACTACCTTAATGGTTGGTAAGACAATACATGCTATTTCAAATACTCCTACACTGCAAAAAGATTCTAGATCTAAAGATTTAAATACTATATTATTTTTTAGATAAATGAAGCACCCTCCTCCTCTAGTTGAGGGTTTGGTCCGCATAAACAATAATGTGTCGACACCTCTACCATCCCCTTGCGTTGCCCCTCAATGAACATAAAGTGTAAATAAACAGTGTTGTGTGTATATAAACAGTTATAGTGTTAGTTTAGTTTAGTGTTGTGCTCTGAAGATCGTCTTATTAGACCGAAACGATCGTCAGCACCACATCTAGCATCTAAGTTTCATGAGGATCTCCAGGCTACAAAAAAGAAAATTTTAGGCACACAAACAATTAGCGATTGCGATACATCTACTGTAAATGTGTATAAGCAATCAAATATTGATTTTCAATGTCTGACACGCTTGTTATCTTTGTTGACGAGATAAACGTCGCTGTGGTACTTTGATGTGAGCGGGCATGAATACCAGAGAGACAGTATGTGTTGTGGACTCCCAACTCCTCCTCCTTTGGTCACTAACTGTAGCTAGCGTTGCTAACCTCACCGGGTTCACCTCAACCTCAACCTCACGCTTTACTCCCCCCCGCCTCGGGTACGCTTCACTCATTCATTGTCGTTGTTGTCAGAGTGGACCTCAGCAGGCCTGTGCTTGTAGCTCGAGTAGCAAGTGTTTCGTGCCGATTACCGCAGAACTCGATTTGGAACAATGTTTTTGAGTTTTAACTATTTTGCATTATTGTACGTTACTATTTTGTCAGTTTTTGACGTTTACGATCATCTTTATCCTTTCACTTGGATTTATTTGCAGGACCAAACTATTTTTACTTTCTAGTTGAGCGAATTTAATAAAAATGTACAGTACAGTCTCTATAATCCGGCCGTTCACTCCGACACGCCCAGTAATCCGGCGTTGTGACATAGCCACCTGTTTTCAAGTCTGTAAAGCATGTGACGTATGTATTGATTACTTCAGTTCACTGCAGAAAGCCAGAAAAAGTGCGTTGTTTTAACCCTAATCTGTGCTTCTGTTCAGTACAAGCTGTGAGATTGTTTGTTACTTTGACAATAAATAAAAAGTACGTGATTTAAAAAAATTAGAAAGTGATTATAAGGTAGCTATTTTTTCCTAGGAATTTAACATCAACAGTCGAATGAAATTGAACCATCCTTCAACGTAAGAAAGATTATTTCTTACAACTTTTAGATCTTTGCTTTTTAATGAACTCTTGCTAACTTGTCTCCTTGCTCCAGAGCTTTTATTTCATCACAGTCTGAAAAAGAAAATTCAAACAAAATTTAAGATTAAACGGCAAGAAGTGATTATTTAATTCTAACCTTGTAATTATAGCGAGCAGAGCTTAATTAAAAGCATGTTAAAACCTACAACAAATCACCAAAACCCAAAATTCTAGCTCTGAGTTAATGAGGCCAGATATGAAAAAAGGCACTGAACCAAAGTTGTAGAGCGTCTTAAAAAAGGTTCTTAATATGTCCTCCTTTTTGTGATAGAACTTACCGTTTGTTCGTTATAGCTTAAATACAAAATCCATTTTACGGGAGCCCACACAAATAGTTCTATCAGGCTCGTATTTGAAAACTAACAAATCAATTTCTTACATTTTTGATTACTAAAGAAATTTGAAGATACAAAAGTTTGGACCAAACCGGGGCTTGAACCCGGTTCTCTTGCTTGCCAGGACCACTACACCATCCGGCCCTACTATTTATGTCTTCAAATCTGCTTCATTTTTAATGTCAGACGTCTGTAGGCACTAACAAAGCATACCGGTATACAAAGTTTTGATCAATTCTGTTGAGTTAGTTTTTTATTATCATGCACACTTCCATAAACAACAAATTTTGAGACCTCAAGTATAAGGATTCACTTATTACATTCGCTCCAATAAAAGTCTATTTAAACTAATGAGTAAAGCAATAAAACTTAATGATCTTTTCTAAAAATTTTCTAGCCGTGCCTTTTGTTAAATAATGGCTTACATTGCAAAAACAAAATGAAATTTTTAATTTTTATCTACTAAAAAACATTTTTTTACCGAGTAAATTATTTTAGTATCTTACAATTTTGTATTCTATATTGCATTTATCAAGAAATAATGTGCTGTAAAAGCATATCGCTACACATCCTTGAAACCGCCTATATCCAGACAATACGGAACTTACCATTTCCAGTACATTTTGCTTGCTTACCAAAATCACTAGGTTTGCTTAGGTTCAAATGAATCTGCTGAATGCTCATGTCCGCGAAGTGTTCGGAACTTCGGCCAGGAGATGTACGCCTCCCCCAGGAAGTCACTTCTCACCCCAAAGTAGTCCTCGTCTCTTACCGAAAACATCAGCATCGCACCCTTAATCAGTCTTTGCTCTCCGGTTAGTTGTCTGCGTCAGTCAACAGAAATGTGGTGACCATTCTTCAAAAGTTATTTTTTCAGTTAAAAAATACTAAGATATACACCACAGAGACCCTTTGTTTGAAGTTTGTTGCTGACAATGATGCAATTTCTGAATTTTTGTTTGCTCAAAATGATGAAAAGGTCTGTAATAATATTTTAACCTCGCCATATAGAGACGTTCCTAGGACAACCTAAGGAGAATGGCGAGAGACCATTGTGGCTGGAGGCAGTGGCGGATTTAGAGGGGGCACGTGCCCCCCTAAGGACAAAATTGTTTAAACATTTGATTTAAATTGAGTAAAATACTCAAAGTAAAAATATGAATGTTGCCTGATTTTTGTACTTTATTGCAAATATGATCAAATCTACAATGCAAATACAACCACACAAAGTAATCCTATTAAACTGAAGAAAAAAGGTTATTTCAACCCTTTGTTTACTACAAATTAATTGCTCTAAAACGCTTAAAATAGTGTATTTAGCGCCTCTTTTTTCAAATTTGTCCCCTGGACTCCCCTTGGTGCCTGGAGGTACACCCCCTTTACCCCAGGAAGCCCCCCAAACTAAAATCCTGGATCCGCCCCTGGCTGGAGGAATGTTGTTCAGGCACTAAGCTCCCAGGGAGTAAAAGGTATTAAGTCACATAGAGAAGTTATATTTATAAGACAGAGACAATTCACATAGAGTATGGTAATGGCGTCAATATAATATATTAAAGAGCATTCTTTCAACTAGGCTTCAACATATTCATGATGCAAATCACAGCTCTAATCAGACCGTGCACAATCTTTTTTATGCTATTGCATGCCATTTCACCACCAAATTATATAACAAAACGCGGATACAATTTGCTTTTTTACCTGCAAAACTGGATTAAACGCAAGTGAATGACAACATTGACATCTTTGAGTGTAATATAAAGTTTCTATAAGTAGTGTGCACCTTTAAAATTATGCTTTAACAGAACTTACTTTTCATACCACCTTGTGTTTGCATTAGATTGTAAGGTGTTGCAGTACATAATTTATAATTATTATGTAGACCCAGTGTAGGACCCTCTATTATTTAGAAATTTTGATCTGATAGATGTTGTTTTTAACGACGCCAGCAGCAGTTGTGCCCCATCGTCAGCGTCGCACTAGCACTCGTAAGCGTAAGAACTACAGTGCGACGCTAATGATGAGGCACAACTGCCCTGAAACACGCGTCCGTTAAGAAGAAACCAACATTTGTAGGATCAAGAGGCACCACACAAAGGTAAATCCTTTAGTAGATAATTAATGTGCTAAACGAGAAAGTGACTTTGACACTCAAGTGTGAAAACATAACAAACAAAAAGTTGAATGTCCTCATCACCGAACACAACCAAAAGTAGTATTTTAGTTAGGAAAAGATTGCCTTGGAGGAAGCATTATGTTAACTGTTCAGCATTTTGTAAAAATTCCACACCAATAAACATTGTATAATAACATAACTGAAAATACTCTTTTGAAAGCAGTTATACTTACATACTAAAATTCTCATCGAACAGTGGAAAGAGATTCTGCTTCTGAGTTTTTGTCCGCAATTTAGCAACATGTGAAAACTTGTCTTCCGGCAGCAGAAGCAATGTCACGTAAGGATCACTGGATCCTGAAATAGGAGAGGATTTCGTTTACAAAATATTTGGTTAGACATGGGAGATGGGATGTGCTCTAGTAATTTGTGTATTGAGATGAGTCAGCCATGATTCAGAAATTCTTTATTTACATTATCTTAAAGCTATGTATTGGCGTCACACTAATTCTGTCTTTTCTTAATTGAGAAGAGAGTCCTCCAGCTGAAAAATTCTGTTACGCTGTAAAAGGGTCATTCTTGTGGCAAATTTTGTGCAAACCTGTGAGGTTCAGTTTTCTTCAATTCTTCCCGAAGGTTGTTCCACATTTTGCCTCTCATGTAGGATGGTTTTCTTCTGTTCTTTTCTGCTAAGGCAGTGAGCTGGTAGACAAAAGTTGTTTGCATACATAGTGTTGTAGTGGTGTATCTGTGTTCAACATCTAGCAGCACCTGGGGCTTTTATGCCAACTTAGGTCGCCACTTCCAGAATGCATACAAAATCCCAATAATTTGAAATGCTAGTCCAAGCACTAAAATAAGTTTAGTTGAATGTAAACTATTACACTCCAACATGTAGGTTGTTGAGATATCGTGCAAAAAATAAAACATCTTTCTCACTCGTAAACAAAACCCTTTGTGAACTCAGAAGATAGAACTGTGCTTCTTTTGGATATTTTATGATTGCACATTTCACACAATTTCTCACCGTTAGAGTCCATGGGTTTGAGGTTGCGGGCGTTCATAACTTCAATCTTCAAGGCATCTTGAACAAACTGTAATCTGACTGTCAGCATCCCGTGTGTACCTTTGTCCATCTCTTGCTGCTCTCTCAGTCTGGCCAAGTGAACCTGCGGGTATGACCAACAAAATAAGTACTTTAATATCTTTGACAGGCAAGTACGGTAGCTATTTGTTGTAACAATTTAAATTCCACCTTATATTCAAACTAGAAACTCAAGACAATAGCCAACCTGCATGATGAGATCAGATGTGTCCATACTGTGGATAGCCAGAAGTCTCTGAGTTTTAAATAGTATTTCACTCTGGTGGACACCCTCTCGGAAAAACTCAATGAGAGTCTGGAGCAACTGTTTCAAGTTGGCCAAAAACTGCTGCTGTATCTTTTCCTGGAAAGTGAAAGGCAGAACTTAACAACGGGCCTATGACATTAACATCAAACAATTTACAATATTTAATGTTTTAACCAAATTAATTCTTTGTAATTAATTTATTTAGGCATGTATAACTACAGTACTTTAAAGAGGCTTCATATAAATACTCAAACAGATTTTATAGATCTTAAGTGATGGATGTACCGGGTGTCCACAAAGTCCTTGACGGATTATAAAATGTTATAAAATGAAAACTAATGATGTCAGATATTTCCACTTTTATTTACATGATAAAGTGATTAATAAACTTGTATTTGCATATAAAACATTGTCAGCAGACCTCCACGTGCGCCTTGTTGGTGGCCCGAAGAAGATCAAGGCGACATTCTATGTCTCTCCAAGTGTTCGATAACATGTCTCTTGTTACTGTCGACATTGCCTTAGTGATTAATGTCCTTAAAGTGAGCATGACTGGAATAGAAGAAGCATACACAATATCTTTTATGTAGCCCCAAAAGAAAAAGTCCAAGGGTGTGATGTCAGGTGAGCGGGGAGGCCAGGATGTTGGTCCACCACGGCCAATCCAGCGGTTGGGAAAGGTTGCGTCTAGATAGTCTCAATTTGCGTCGACCAACGCGGTGGCACCCCGCCTTGTTGAAAAAACTACCCAAAACTATTTTTGATGGTATTAATGGATGGTGGATATCTTCTAAATCGTCTTCTTAAAAGTCTTTGAACTGTTATTGGAGAGTTGGATTTATAAAACCAAAAAACACGTTGAACTTTCTTACTTGTTTTGTTGTCATTTTGAAGATTTGACAATAAATCAGTAATTGTTATTTTATTAACAAATGGATTGGAATACAAATGCTACCAATCTATGTAAGTAAAACTGTAAGAAATCAGCTGTTTAATGATGTATAAAACATCTACAACTACCAGAGGAAACCTGTAGTAATTTACTTTTTTTATCTGTCAAGGACTTTGTGGACACCCGGTAGAAAAAACACATCTTTTTCATTATAGAGTCTTGATTATCTGTTGTAACCTGGCAGGCACGAGGACTAATAATTGAAAATTACGAATAATAGGGAAACTAAAGAAAAGCTGTTGTAAATGGTATTTATATAGCCATCTAGCCAAAGTTAAGGTATTGGCTTTCTTTTCCATACCCCTCAAAATATAATATCTACCTCCATGCCGTTCTCTACAGCTTTCATGATGATGTGGCAGATTTTGTCGAAGGTAGAAGACAGCACTTGCTCAAAGTTCTCTTGGCTGAGCATCGAACTCATCATTGTCAAATTCTCATCAAGATATTGCATTAGCCGATCCAGATGATTGTTCTCTAGATTCTCTGCATCCGCTGCTTCTATCAGAAATCTTCTTATAGATGGACTCATCTGTAATTATACCAGTTATTATTTTGCTTAATTATGATTCGCTCAATGGAATCTAGTGAAAGAAATGAGGGCAGATGGATACAGACCTGCTAGAAACCTAAAGTTTTGTGCTCAAAGAGGAGAGTGCATGCAGTTTTCAATACCCTGTGGAAATGTCGGGTGGGTACTGAAGTTTAGATTGCTTTCCCTAAAATCGTTCATGTGATGACAATAAGAAAGTCCAAATAAAAATTAGATGAAGGCAACAACTGACAGGAGTGGTGAGAAAAGATAGCCAGTTTTTTGTAACTGTAATAAATCCACTGAATTTACTTATAGAACCCCAACTCAAATTAAACTCACACTGAGTTTACCTCACACCCTGTTAGCATGAACCTTAGAATCCTTTGAAGATTTGGTAAACTATAGAGAACAGAGTCTATTATAACATCCAACTGTCAAAAATAATCAGTGATTATTTACCTAACAAAAAATTTCATAGGACTGCAAACCCATATAACAGCATTCAGTGGGGCTTCTATATTTAAATTCAATACTGTTAGTGTAAGCATACATTTCACCTGTTCAGCAACATTAGCAAGAAGATCTAGAACGTTAGTCGTAACAGTTTCAACTGCGTTGTCTATGAACAGTTGTAGAGTGGTTTTACAGTGTTCAGCGACTGAGGGATTATTTAAGTTGGCTAATTTACTGATAATATCATCCAAATTCAGCTCTGAGATTAATGGCTTGATGGATTCTTTCACATGTTCAATACTATTTACAGCCAAGCACCACTGAAACAACAAATAACCAATTAGTAACTGAGGATGGTACTCCACAGCAAGACCGAAATATTTCAAGTTAATTATAATGAAGTTTTGACGAGGTTTGAACTTAAAGAACTAGAATATAGTTGTGACACCGGCCACAAAGTCTAAGAGTACAGAAAAAATTACTACATTACTAAGAAAAATTAATGTGGCTTACAGATTAGCAAATTACTAAGACTTTATCAACATTAAAACTGGACTAAGAAGACATCAATGAAAGATTAGTCATTAAGCTATGACTAATTTACCTCGTTGGTAACTTTGAATGATTCCTCACTATTAATCAGTTTTTGTCCCAAATCGTCCAATTTTTGCACCATCATGTCTGCATAGTGAATGAAACATCTGCAATTGTCCTGAAAAACATGTCGGTTGTTTAAATAGAACTTAGCATTCCTAAGTTAAAGAAATTCAGTTTTTTCAATTGTAAGGTGGTTTTTGTAAATCAAAATGTTGACTTTGTTGTGAACATCACTTAATTAAAATGTCCCGTATTTTTCTTGTCAGCTATTCAAGTTTGAAAACTTACATCAACGAGTCTTTCCACAAAAACGTAAGATTCTTCCACATCAGGCCAAGATAACTGCTGCCAAAATGTTTTCACCTAAAAAGAGACAAATCAGTAATTTCCTGTGATATTGTTAAATTTTATACTAGTCAAATCAAGAAAGATAAACAAAAAGTAAAGAAAATTGAAGAAAATTAACTGAATGTTTTCATTTTTTTTAGAAAATCTATTAATGGATAAAAAGGGAAACGGCTCCTTCAGGTAGTCAGAATATTAACTATAAATATTTTTCCTTTTTGATCGATCTCAGCTAAAAAAATTAACTTTGTTTCAGTGAATTATAACAAACAATAAATAAGTAGTTATTGTCACCTGATTATAAATGACCAGCGTGTCGACAGCAGACGAGGAGTACTTGACCGTTTCGTTGATGGGGACGAGTTCGTCTAAATCAACAGCTCTCTCGATGTGATTCATCGCTTTATACTCGGAGATATCCAGCCAGTACATCACCGCAGGAGAGAACCAACTGTGGAACCGAGCGATGTCAAAGTTTCCAGCTTCTGACGGACAAATGGCTGTACCTAAGCTGAGGAAAACAAATACATAACTTTAATGTTGAATAAAATAATCCGTGCTTGATCGAGAAATAACGTTTTTGTGATACCCTCAATTTACTAAAACAGGAGCAGGAATTATGGCCTTCTTTTATGGACTATATGTAATCCGAGGGTTATTCAGGAAGTAAGGAACTTTTGCGAATCCCATAAAATCGCATAGGTAAATTCTGCTGTGTATCAAAAGAACTAATAACGCTAATATTTTTACGTTTGGTAAAAGTTAAATTTGGCACCACTAACTGAAAACGTTGTAGAACTATGCATGTTTGTACGGCACCAAAATTGGCCCAAACTAAGCCAAGGGATGTAGCAATAATATGCGATCATAATGCTAGAGCGTCTGCACTGGCCATGATGCACAAATGCTCCTTACTTCCTGAATGACCCTCTTACAATAAGCAACTTCTCTAATTTTAGCCAAAGATCTCTGTGTTGTTACTTATTGGCTAAATAGATACGAGTCGTTCTTGTATTATCATTTGAAACGACTTACTCAGCCAACCGCTTAAAATCCAGATAAAACTGGAACAAACTGGTTTCCAGAGCAACTGAATCACTATCGGATGCATCTTCTGATAGCCTCTTCTCCTTGTATTTCTGCCGCTTCAATGTTTCACAAATTTTCTTGACCAGTGGCTCAGTCATGTCGCTTACCTACAAAAGAGATTGATTAAAGAACACCCAAATATATGGGGAAGACATTTTTCAACACATTACCGATTCAATATAAAGCTGTGATTATTTCAAACAAGTTTAAAACAGTCATACACAATTGTTAATAGACAAAAATTATTAAAATGTAAATGAAATCTTAAACGATAATGTTTATTAACTCTAGAATGAATAATGGTTGTATGGAATGTCACGATTACATTGCATTTGGTATACTTTTTTCATGTAAGGTTGTATAAAGTGTCTTAAAGTAAAAGTACTTGTTCCAAACGGTTTCATGTCCTTTGCACCTTACCATTGAGTATGTTCTTTTCCAACCATTGGACAAAACAGTATAATGACTTCGACTTTGACTTAGTACCTACCTTAGTATACACCGTGGTAAAAACTTTAAGTGTAAAACTGTTATAGGACAACACAAAAGTGTACAAAACTCACCTTGCATTCATAGAAAGTGTAGAGAATCTTCGAATAAGGCACTTGAAACATCCTAAACAAAAGTGATGGCAAAAAATATGAATGTAAATAAGTTCAAATATTAAATTGTTCCTTTTCCAAAAATTCATAGAACTCAACCTTGCATTCACTTTACTACAGTCAAAAATATTCTTAAATCTTTCTTTGTCTTTCATTTTTGTTTTTATTAAGTCACCATGCGATAGAGAGAGTAACAATCTATAAACTTTCTACTAATTACTATAAAATTATATTAAAAACTACAATATTTAATATACATAGATTGTGCACTCACTTTAGAAAAATTGAATCATAGTAGACAATTGCATTTTGTAAATCTGTTTTTACAAGTTCAACGATTTTACTTTGTTGAAGAAGACGAAACTTTTCTGTGTTCTCGTTTAATTCATGGTCCATAATAATCTTCATCTGACCAAACAACCTGCAATTAGTCAACATGTTCATGAACAATTTGTTTATTTATCAATTAATAAAAGATAAACTTACCTGCTGTTCGTAATGAAATTAGTAATGTAGAAATTATACAGTAGTCATTTCCTAATTTTATGTCTGAAAAATGAGTCACCAATGATACCGCCCTAAATAGTAGAAATGTCTATTTGTCTGTGACAAAAGATCTCTTTAATTTATTGATAATTTTAAAGCGATTTCAGGTCTAGCTTCTTTGGTATAAAACAAATTGACTTACCCTAATCATAAGTTTTAACCAAACAGTCAAAATTGTATGTTGGCCAATTTATTTGTAATAAATGATCATGAGTCAACTAACGAATATTTATATACTTGTCTAATTTTTATCGTAAACATAATAAATATCAATCTTTGTATACTTGTAGTTTGTCACAATTTTGGGTTGAGTTGTGTTTTTCCGTGGATTTCTATCAGTTTTAATACAATTTTTTACAAAGAAGAATTCGGTCTCGGTATATGACTGAATAGGTAAGAGGGCGACAGCTTGGAAGATGACTTACCAATCAGAGGCCGTCTGCGTGATTACACCTTCTACAGCAGATTTCATATCACAGTTTTCACGTGACAGCCAGTTATACTTGGAAAGAGAGAACAGAAGGGTTCCAGGAGGAGGATGCATTGTTGACAGAGTAGAAAGAATACTGGAGACAAGTAAATAAAATATAATACTAGTTAGCTGATAATACAAGTTGAAACCTTAAAAACTATAGTAGTACTGACAATGTGGGATCCTGCTGACATTTTGCCTCCTCAGGCCTACAAGATATTTGGCTAATCTTAGCAACTGAATTAAGTTCAACATAATTGTTATTTAGAAATGATAATTCTTAACCTACTCTCAGTTCATCTCCAAGTTTGTTGAGAGTTCAATTGTAGAATCTCACAGTTCTGTACAGGGGGTCAGGGGCGGAAAAAATTAAAAACTAAGCCTGATGGTCTACCAATTTTCATGATAGTATGTTTTAACTTAGTTAAAAGATGGTGTTTTTACTTACTTTATTCAAAGGTGAAGTTTAAAAAAGAAAGTGACATTTCTTTTACTGGCTATCAAAAATTTGACCTTTGAAAAGAGCAACAACACCATACTTTTAACCCTTTGCGGTCTCATTTTATTTTTAAATTTTTGTAAAAGCCTCCCGTATGGGTTTCCACTGATAAAAATGTCAACAAAGACCTCTTCAATAAACCTCAGTACTCATTATCAAGCAAATTATTAGTGAAAGGCAAATTACCTCAAAGTATTGTTTAATAAACTCTTGGTACTCGCCTCTGCAGGTTCAAGATCTCTCATTATTTTAAACATTTCCAGACATGAAAAGAGAACTTTCATGGTAGCATCCCAGAAATATTTTGTCTGTAAACAATAAACTGTAAAAATAATTTGGTAATTTAAAACGGACAAACCAATTGAATGTTTGACAACAATTGTCTTTTTGAACACGGAAAACTTTTGTAACGTATGCCCAGAAGTGGATCTTGAGCAGTACTGGAAATTTGTATGTTTGAATGTAAGGAGCTAAAAAGAGTAAAGTTTTAAAGTTTTCTAGCCGCTCGAAAAAATGTAATTTGTTCAAACTCGTGGACTACATTGATTGGTCAGAGATTGGCATTGTTTATTGTCCACACTGTGCTTTCATCAATAACTATAATGTTTCAATTAGCATTTTTAGCGTTATTATGGTAAGTCCATTTTAACGTAAGCAAACTATGAATACTTCAAAAATAATGCAGCAACCTTTAAAAAAAGTAACTGAAGCTAGGTTTGAGCAAAGCGTGTTTACCTCCTCGTCAGTGAGCAGTCTGTTGCCGATGGGCCTGACGAGTTTCTGCAGGATGTCGTGAAACACCTGACAGCTGACGGAATGGGTCTGATTGACAGTTGCATACTCCACCCACTGCGCCAGAGCCTCGTCAGCTTCCATCATCCCACTCTGCGCCACGTGCTGTTGCAGCACACTCTCTGCAAAGGTGGAGAACTCTCCGTTCCAGTCCGTAGCCGCTTCTTCATTCATCTGCGGTTGTTACAATTATTGTTCATGATGGTTTGCTCTGAGTAGTTTTCCAGGGGATAAGTTTAGACGTTTGTTTTAAAAGGTGGTTTGGGTTAGGAAAGATTCTTCGGGGAGTATTATTGAGGCTGATATTGAGATTAGCCTGCGTCCGTGAGGCACAGTGGGCAGAGTCACGGCTTGCAAAGCGCAAGGTCGTGGGTTTGATTCCCGGCGCAGGCACAAGGGTTTGGACCGCTTTCCCTGAAAGCGTTTTGTGATGCCCACTAACCCTAAGTTAAGTCTCTAATAAAAATGCTGTTGGAGTAGACAATAGAAAAAATAAATATTTGAACTGACTTTTATGGAACTAAATTTTAACTTACATTTGTTAGTTTATTGCTTTCTAACCTGGTTTAAACACTTGTGCACCTACTTTATTGAAACTAAATAGCAAATTACGTTCACTTTAGGGGCGTTTTCTTATATTTTACAAAATACTTAGAGGTAAGTACTAAAATAAATTTTCAGCTCATTAAATATCTTACACGCTCAACAAAATGGGAACTTCCTAAATTCCTAAGCAAAGAATCAAAGTATTTTGAGGAATTTTCAAAACTGTCAATGTCAAAGGCTCAAGTATTTTCCATTGATAAGCTATTACAAATATTTCCTTTTTTCCTTTTATTAACATCTAAATTATTCTAGAAGTATTCACCAGTATATTTTTGTAAGTGTAAATAAACATAAACTTGTAGTGATAAAAAAAACATCCAGCCACAACATGCTGATTTATGTAAAAGTAGATAAGAATATATTTGGAAATTCTCAGTTAATTTTATTCAAGTAAAAATGAACTTTTATAATCACATCCTCCCTCACCTTTGTAGATTGGATTTCATGAAGAGCAAATATCCTCAACAAACGTCTGTGCTCTTGAGTTGCAATTTGTGAATTTTTCTCAGAGGTAAAGTTGACCATAACTCGAATCACCCCTTGACAGCCTGTTTTGTTTTTCTTCTCCAAATTTAGCCAAAGTAACTGACCAGATGGAGGAATATTCTGAAATGTATACTTTCTTGTAGTAAGAAATACATCCAGAGCTATTTAATATTTACTGCTAAACCATACAAGGTACTTCAATCCATCGCAATAACCAAACAGCTAGACGTACTCTGATACTGAACACCGACCACTCCTAGAGGGTATTTTAAGGTGAATATGGGATAATGATGAGTGTTTTGATGGATGATGAGAAGTCTTATTACAAACTAGGGCCGACTGTTCCCAAGATTAGGTAATTAATTAATAGCCCAACAACCAATGGGAATCCCCTTGCGACACGTGATTTTGCAAATTATGTCAATGCAAATTTGCCTATGGTGTACAGTTATCAGCTTGACTTGAATATTTCAACCAATCAGCAAACTTTTGGTTTGTTTTAATTAAAAACATAAAAGAAAGCAGCAGAGTCAAGTCAACTCCTCATTGGAATGAGTTATAAACAGCTTTGTGGGGAAAACATTTAAGAACGTGCTGTTACCTTTAGTTGGACAAAGGCACTGCCGATAAGTTCGGCATTGTTATGTTTTCCTGAAGAGAAAGCTGTAGCCATATCTCTTAACAACTTTTTTAGCCCTTTGACACCTTTTACATCCATTATTTGAGACATCTTTTCTGTCACACTTTCAGCAGTATCAAAATCCCTAAAATAATATTTTCAATAAATTGCAGTAGTATACAAGTAAAAATCGTATTTATTTAGAGAAATTGCTTGAAATGTCTACCTATTTTTATAATAGGGTACAAAAATTGTCATAACAATACTTGGATGAAGTTTAAAATGTTGTTTGTATCAGTTGTTTTGTCACTACGAGAGATCAAAGTCTAATGTTGGAAACATTTGTAGCTCAACTTCAAACTGTTACAAATGACTTTCAAAGAGTTTTCAAATATTTGCTTACTCCTTAATTTCATTAGTAACTATCGTATAAAAATGAATAAGCTGTAATTACTCTAAAGAAGTATTGATGAAATTTCCTGAAAAATAGTACTCACCAAACCTCTAAGCAAAGAGTATCATTTCTTGGATTTCCAATTGGGCTGAAACATATTTAAGAAAAAAACTTTCTGATTAGAAATAAATATTAAAGAACATAATAAGAAAAGTAATATAAAAACACTTTAACAGAATTAAATGCAACCTTTGAGATAAGTTGAAGACATTTTACTATCCTTTGTCAGGAGGTTCTCCTAACTCTAAAAGTATGATTTTGTGGGGAGTTACTTTACAATCAAATAATTGCTTCTTTTAATTTTGTTCACATATTCTTCAACTAACAGGTCCAAGAACTACTGCAAGACTGGATTTAACTTTTTGTGGAACAAATAAGACAAAGGTACCACATGACGCTGTATGAAAGAAAGCCAACATACATCGGAAGAAAACTTCACAACCGACTACCTCTGGAAATGCGAAAGCTGGAAGGCCGACAGTTCAGATCAACCATGAGAAAGTGGCTGGAGGAACATCCCTTCTACTCTCTTGAAGAATTGTTTGAACATAAGGCAGTGTATACTGTATGAATGTGTGTAAACATCAAGCCTTTTAATGTAAAATTCTTTTGTATTTTGACGCCATTACAATTATTCTCCTACGAATTCGTAAATAAAGATGTTATTGTATTGTATTGTAAAGCATTTTTACAGAATGATTTCAGAACCACTGGAGTGCAATGGACAGTATTTTACTTGCCATTTGGAAATTCAGAGCTAGCATCTGTATTGTTAGTTATTTTTAAGATTATTCATTAAATAATTAATTACTTACAGTGAGAAATGCTCCTCCCAGACAGGGTCCAGTGTTTTCTCAACGATTGTAGTGTTACAACGAAAAGTAGGAGCTGAAGTTAAATACAAGGTGCAGAACGGATCACTCAGCCCTTGAATCAAATATGTATAAAGAAACTTAAAAGTACGATAACTATAAAGTAACAATCAACATCAGTTAGATCAATAATACTACCGACTATAATAAATACTATATTTAACACGTAATTATTATTACTTTAAAATTTAAATAAACACAATTGTTCACAGTCAGCAAACATAAATATTTTCAAAAAACCAATCTTTACAATAATTTGCACTTGTACCATAGCCATAAAACGACAAAAAAAACTTTACAATATCATTAGTTTATAATATAGTTTACAGCACCTTTTAAATAAATATTCTGATTGTTTATATTGGAAAACTTCATTTTGTTAATTACAGTATATCCTAAAAATGATATGTTATGTAACTTACCATTTGGATCATAAGGTATCAGGTCTTTACCTGCAAGGACCTGGACATTTAGCAGCACATTTGGAGGCTGAAACATTTTGATTTAATTACTTTTATTTTCTTATTTTTCTTAAATATTTTTCAATTGATTCTCCTTACATTTTGTATAATACAATGTTACATTGTACAAATAAAAAACAAAATGAAATAAAGAATAAAGATTCTGCTCTGTTCTGTTCAAATGTATACTTCAGTAAATTGACATTTTAAAGTAACAGTGTCGTCCCTTTAATTTTCACCACTATAAGTGATTGTGCTAGTGTGTTAGACAGCACTTGCTGTTGCTTAAGTAGCTAGTTGTGCATAATAACAATAGCAGAAAAGCTACAAAAATATATAAAAGTTGGATGATGCTAAATATTTCTATTATTATAAAGGAAGGCTAAAAGTAACCCCCAAATGGTGTAAACCGTGGTGTATCCCAAGTGGTGTATTCCATACCACAACACCCCCCCGACCCCCTGGTACGCGCCTTCCACATGGTCAAGGTTGGCGCCTTTAGGAGAGCCAGCCAGCCCCCGGCTGTAGAACATACCTTTTTGCTCTGAGCTTGGCATAGCAGCTCTCTGTGTTTCTCTTGATCCAGGTGGAATGCTTTCTGCAGGTACTGGAAGAGATTTTCCTGCTCACTGTTTCTGTTGTACATCCAACGGAATTAATGACTTCATACAACACTTCTAAATACAGCTCTTCTATCTGTAAAGTTTAACGAGATCAAGAAACATGTAGTTTAACCAATATAATTATTATTGCTAAGCTTGAGTCGTTGGTAAGGGCCATACGAACTATGAAAAATCAAACACATTCTTGCCATTTAAACCAAATCAAATACTCTTTGATTTTTCACAACCGTAAGTTAAAAATAAATATTATCAGTGATGTATTATTGTTGTGATAAAAATTATTGAATGAATTAAAACTGCACTGTAATATTTCTATAAAAAACTACCGAAGTGTAGTATTTGCAAAAAAATAATGTTCATGAACCATGTAGTACACACTACAATCTAATTCCTATTACAGTAAAAGAGTTTTTATATCCACTACCATGTTAGAGAGTTTAAAAGCTCTTTTTGTGTAAACTAGACCAACAAATTTAATGATAGACTGTACAACAATGTTACAGAACTGTTATCACTTCCTTATGATAACTCAATCATGTAAATTGGTGTTCAGGTAAATAAATTAATTTCTGGCAACCAATTATTTTTTAATAGTATGGTCTGTAAAAATATGCATTTTAGAATAAAAATATCCATTAATGCAGTATAGTATCAGTAGAGAGAATTTCTTTGTTTTTCTCGCTATGCATATTTATGGTGACCATTTTACTAAGGTAGATACAGAAAAATAGTGTTCAGCAAATACTATACTAACTATAGTACATACGAGCGTACATAGCCACAAGCAGATAACAAGAATCTCAACTCTTAAGCTTTTGCGGCCGGTGTCATCACTAAGATATTAGGCTTCCGGTTTACACCGTGACACAGTTAAAGTATAAATACTGCTAAACGTTTCGACCTTGCTGTGTAGAGTCATCCTCAGTATCTTGTAGGCTGTGTTGACTAGAGATAACAAGAAGTTGTCAGTCAGTCTAGACTTTGCATGTGTGCTTTCTGTATCCATGTGTTATTGTCTATTTGCCAAATTTAGGTGTTGTGTCTTATGTTAACTGTTAGGTCCTGTGTGTCTATTGTGTTTAGTATGTTTACTAGACGAATGTATCAAGGGTGAGCCCTGTTTGAGTGAAAATGAAAATGAATAAAGAAAAGCTTTTCAACTATCTTAAGGGTGCAAAGTACAGGGACAACATAGTCAGATCAATCAATATAGTTCTCGGGTGAAAAGTTTTGAACAGCTTTGTTTCTACAAAACCTTATGTCAACTTTGTACAGGTGCCTGCCTTTACCAATGGGGTAGCCAGCAATTATTTTCGGGGGGGACTGGGGGTCATACCTGCCAACAATCAGGGGGTCCGGGGGCCCTCCCCCTGAAAATAGTATGAAATTATATATGCAAAAACTCATTTTTGATTACTTTTTTAGATCTTTTAAGATTTAAGTCCTTAAGTCTTAATGTATGTAACATTCTCAAAATGTTACGCCTGGCCTTTACAAGGGTTTACAAAGACCAAAAACACTGTTTTTATGTGACGACTTTCTACATGTAGCATAACTTTTACATGACTTCCTCATTCATTCACTCACATTGAGTTCTAAAGTAGCTTCTTCGCAGAGACTGGCAGATGCACTTGCTTTGATAACATCCCCCTCACTTTTCCCTCCAGTTCTAACAGATAAGGGTAGAGTTTCCTCAATTGTGTGATCCTTTAGTAAACATCTATCCAACTGCTGCGGGTCAATCCTGAAAAGACAAAGATCCTTTGCCCTCTCAAAGGTAATTAAAATCCCTACTGGTTTTCTATAAAATAATAGATTACCCTCTGAACTTGAATAAACTGGAAACATGCAAAAACTCACTTTTATGTGTCTACCACAGCATTTTTAGAAACAACCAGTTTGTGAGCAGCTTTTTAATTTAAATTTAACAAATAAATATATCAATTTTTACTTTGACTAGTAATGATTGAATAAACATTCAATTGCCTTAAACTTTACCAATAAATTACTGAAACTTTTAAATGGAAAGATGAAGTTTTTTAGAGAGTAATAAAACAAAGTGACTGTTAGTGTTCATATAATAAATAAATCAAATCTTTATGTATGGTTTTAAACCAAAAATATATAGTTTTACCATTACCATACCATTCCATTTTTTTGCTTTTATGTTTTTTGTACACAGCTTGGTGTTTATATCCAAACAACTGCATGGTACGTATTACATACCACTTAACGTTTAATAATTTCAAACCTCACATTGATAGCCAATAGTGCTTAGTGCGTAGAGAAACTTTCAGTTCATTGGCCCAGGTGAGTTTTAGCTATTCAAAATTAATGCAGAACAAACAGTATTAGTAATGGTAACTAAGTACGCCTATTTTTTACTAGTCAATTGAAAATAATTCATTTAAAACTGCTTACTCCTGATTGATTCTTCAAAGTCATACTGTCACAGAGTACCTAGAATACCTGGTAAGTTCATCTCTGGTTAAACTCACCCATTGTCAGAGCCACTCGGAAGTTGTTCAGGCACCTCATGGATGGCACTCATGGTTTCCAGTGAACTACCTGCACTGATCTAAACTGCTATTTCCTTACACCAATTAACTAACACCACAAAATTAAAAATAATGAACTGCTGTCACAGCTAATTTAAATTGACAAGGAAATGTAGGATTCATTGGTAAAGTACTTATGTTTGCTGGCTTGAGTCAACTATTATCTGTTATCAGTTATCGGCGTCAGAAAGCTTACGATGACTTTTATACAGTATACGTCATGTGCGGCCGGTTACTCACAGTGACGTACCAAATCACTGCTTCATATCCTTCTGAATTGTGTTACATGATTGACTGGTAGACACTGGGATCAATTCTACCAACCTATCAAGGTGAAATTTATGGCATTAAATTAAACTAGCAATGGCCTTTAATATGATCTATAACACAGCAAGGACTTTTCTTGCAAACCTTTACTGACTCCCTCCTCAAGCCCACGATGGTGATATACAACCAAACCCCTTACTATTCTACATGCACACTTTACAAAATAGTGGCTACTGGTAGACTCAGGAATAAAACTCAAATTTAACGATTCAGGGAAGAAATAAAATGCTACACACTATAAATAATTAGCTTTATTTTTTTGTTGATAACAAATTATCATACAGGGATTTACTTATAATATATTACACCGAGGAACATCACATATATACAAAATGGACAATACACTATACAAAGACACAGTTAGAAGCGGTTACGACTGGAGAGGCGTGTGTTTTGATCTCTGTCGCTTCACAAGTCTCGGGCCAGCTTCTCCCCTTGGCGGTGGTCTAAAGCTTTGATTTCATCACAGTCTGGAACAAAACATACTTATTGATTACACTGGCGGAATTTATGGATTTTTAATGCAGAAACACAATATTGTTCTGTTAATATTTTATTGGTTTGTTTTACAGCCATCAGATTGAAATCAATTAAATTATTCAAAAATACTTTGCTTTACAATAAAAGAATAAAATATCCTTGAAAAAAATTTAGGTTTTGCTTTTAAGTGCAATTTTATTAATTTGAGCTATTTACTTTGTATAAACTCTCTAATTAAACAATAAAGTTGTTCATTTCCTTAGCCAAAAATACAAATTTGACTAGTCAAATAAAAACGTTCGATCTAAAAAGTTATACATTGAAAATATTCTTTAAAATTAGCAGCTTCACTCAACTTGAGTTGTGCTCTTTTCTTTCTCATTAAAAACAAAAAAAACTACTCAGAGAAGTTATTTTTGGACGAAAACTGTAGACCAGTGGGTCTTTATGTTAATCTTTTATCTTTTTTGATTTTTTTTCAAGAAAATTCAGCATTTTGATCATTTAAAACATTTTATGTCCCAAACATAGGCCTCTTTCCAAAAGTTTCAAAGGGTTCCAACCCTTCAATCAGGCTGGGCATTGTAAACAATTTTAGTCCAAATACTACGGTGCTGTCTTTTGTTATTCTCACCGAAGTTAGTAGGTTTGCTGAGTTTCAAGTGGATCTGCTGCATCTCCTGAATGTTGGTCTCCATGGTGGTGCTGGGAATGTCCAGGAAGGAGTAGTATGCCTCACCCATGAACTGACTGCTCATGCCGAAGTAGTCCTGGTCCTTCACCATGAACAGCAACATCGCATCCTTGGTCAGCCTCTGTTCTCGGGTCAGCTGTCTATGGCGGCAACATTTATTCTTAAAGTTTGTGATAAAGTAACACATTTTTCTTTGACTTTCAGTAAAATTGTCAACTCAAGGAAGTTTTGAACTTCCGCAATTCTTCCATCCTTAACAAAATTATAGGAGTAAAAGCTACTTACAACATAAATCTTTACTTACATACTGAAGTTTTCATCAAATAGTGGGAACAAGTTCCGCTTCTGAGTTTTCGTTCTTGGTTTTGCAACTTCTGAAAACTTCTCTTCAGGAAGGAGATGAATCTTAATGTAGGGATCACAGGAACCTGAAAAAATTGAAACTCAATAATATTTAAAAAATAAAACCACATCTTCGAGTAAGTTTTTGATTTGTTGGTTAATAAATAATTATAAACTGTTTTAAGTGTTTATTATCATATATTTTTCTTTAAAAAAATGTATTTAAATACTTTTTTTAGAATCAATGTAAGACTTGGGTTATGGACTATTAGATCAGTGTGTTCTCTCTTACCGTTGGAATCCATAGGCTTGAGGTTGCGAGCGTTCATGACTTCAATCCTCAACATGTCGTGGACAAACTGCAATCTAACAGTCAGCAATCCATTGGTAGCACTGACCATATCCTGCTGCTCTTTCAGTCTGGACACATGAACCTGCAAGGATAAATAAATAATATTTATTTTAAATAAACCCATTCAAAAATTACCTTCAGACTCTAAAAGGTACAGCGGAGAAATCTTGGTGCGGCGTCTGAATACCTCAAGAGAGCCTTAGCTGACGCAAGAAGAGAATTCAGCGGGAGTCCCAATCAATGAAACTGTTGAGGAGGTCTGCGAAAGTGTTGAAGGTGATGTCTGGGGAATAGGATATCATATTGTAATGAAAAAACTTGGTAGGTTCCTCCCAGTACTATCTTCTGATATGCTGCAACAGGTGGTTGAAACATTATTCCCGGAACATCCTGGGCCGTAGACTATGACTAAGAGCTTGCCGCTACGGACATACCCCTATTTATGGAAGAGGAGTTGGAACAATGCTGGAGAAAACTGAAGACAAGGTAGAGTGCAGGTCCGGATGGAACCCACCAGAGGCAGTGAGAATAGCCGCGGAAATTCAACCCGAAAGGTGCTCCAGGCAATGAATCATGCCCTGGTCAATGAAGAATTCTCGCGGGATGGAAAAAGCAAGACTTATTATGCTGAAAAGGAGGGAAAGCCTGATAATCTCCCATCATCATACAGTCCACTGTGCCTTTAGACACGCTTGGGAAGTTACTAGAACTCCTACTCCTTCGGAGATTAAAAGAAGAGATTGAGCGACAGGTGGGCTGGCAGAAAACCAGTTTGGCTTCAGAGAAGGGCGATCCACGGTATGTGCAGTGCAAGAGGTGCCGCCTGGTTGATAACGCAGCAAGTGGGGTAATCAAAGCTCATTCCAGCTGTAGTAACCTTGGACATTCGTAATGCTCAACAGCTTCATGGCAGCATATCCTAAACGCATAAAGAGAAGGTATCAAGGAATATCTTCGCGAATGATTCAGCAATACCTAAAAGGCAGGAAAATATTGGCAGAATCAGAACGGGAGTGTCAGGAACAAGTGGTGTTCCTCAGGGCTCAATTTTGGGGCCAACACTGTGGAACATTATGTATGATGGGGTCCTTCGGCTTCCACTACCCGTTGGAGTCTCCTTAATTGGATATGCCGATGACTTGGCATTGGTTGTAACTGCTAAAACCAGAGATCTTCTTAGAACTAGGGCTAATAGAGCAATTGACCAGGTGGTAGATTGGTTGCACCTTCATGGCCTAGAAGTAGCCAGAGAAAACGGAGGCAATATTAATGAGTGGTAGAAGGCCCTCGGAAACATAGTGTTTCAGGTGAGTGGAGTTCCTATCCATACAGTCAGTAAGCTGAAATACCTTGGTGTATGGCTTTGACCAAAGAAACCTTTCAGATTCATGTAAATGAGGTATGTAAGAAGAGTGCCAAGATTGCTGGCAACCTTAGCAGACTGATGGGGAATGTTGCAGGTCCCAGCCCTGGTAAACGAAGGCTTGGCTACAGTCGGTCAACTGCACTGTATGCTGCCCCAGTTTGGGCAAGGGCCCTCAGCACAACTAGGGCGAAAAAAAAAATTAAATCAGGTGCAACGTAGGATGGCGCCCGAGTCTGCAGCAGCGTTATCGGACCATATCAGCAGAGGCTGCATCATTGTTGCAGGGTTCCACCAATGGACCTTCTGGCACAAGAAAGATCCGAACATGCTGGCATGGAAAAGGCGCAAGTTTAGGAGCTGATGCTCTCCCGATGGCAGAACAAATGGTCAAACTCGCCAAAAGGGACTTGGACAAGAAGGCTTATCCCAGATGTTGTGAGATGGGTGAAAAGAGGACATGGTGAAACTGATTTCTACTTAACACAGCTTCTTTCAGGACACGGAGACTTTCAAGGATACCTTTGCAGGATGCAGATCAAGCGTTCTCCTGACTGCCGCTACTGTGGAGAAGAAGACACACCAGATCACACAGTACTCGACTGTGACCGATGGTACAATCTAAGAAGACCATATATGGTGGAACTGGGTGACATCACGCTGGACAACCTAATGGAAAAGATGTTGGAGAACATTAGCAACTGGGACAAGGTGAAGACGTTGGTGAAAGAGATCCTTAGTAGGAAGAAATTCGAAGCTGGGCTAGACCTAGAATAGGCGCAGAAGAAAGATAAAAGACTCTGCTGGACTGAAGTAATGCCAAACGGCGATCCCAGCTCCAGTGGATTGAAGAAAAGTGCAGGAGGTTTTAGTGGGTAAACCTGTATTCAGAAGAAGTTGACATATAGCAAGAAGAACAGGGAGTCCCACACACGGGGAACTCTTAGACATCCATCCTTAGAGTCCCTATGGTGCGTAAAGCATTTCCTCCCTGAAGGAAAAAAAAAAAAAATCCATTGGTAGCACTGACCATATCCTGCTGCTCTTTCAGTCTGGACACATGAACCTGCAAGGATAAATAAATAATATTTATTTTAAATAAACCCATTCAAAAATTACCTTCAGACTCTAAAAGGTACAGCGGAGAAATCTTGTGCAATAAACTCATCCAATGTAGCTCTGAAAGCCTTCTCCAGAGAAGGAAAAGGATTGTATGATTTTGGAATTTTCAACAACGTAACTAAAGCTGTTGTGAAACAATCATGACATAAAGGAAAAACGGACCTGCATGATGAGATCGGAAGTGTCCATGCCGTGCAGTGCCAGCAACCTCTGAATCCGAGATAACATCTCGTTGTTGTTTGCGTTCTGGCTGTTGTCACCCTGCCGGAAGAATCCAAGAAGTGTTTGCAGTGTCCTGTGCAAGTTGGCAAAGAACGATGGAGGCTTCCGTTTCTGAAAAAATAATTACTTTTCTTTATGATGAACTTTCTGACATTGTCATTTATAAGAAAGAACTTTATTCCTATCCCTACCAAAGGCTTCACCATTGTCACTCAGCTTAGCGGTAAGTAAAATTAACAAACAGCTATCTGACAATACAATACTTTCTATAGTACATTTTGAAAAGTGGAAGGAGCTAACTTTTTGATTTCAGGCCTGGACAAGATGGAAATTGGAAATACTCAGGATGTTTCAGAACAAGAAAGACCAGGAGCCAAAAAGAAAAAAGAAATTATAAGGAACTAGTTTAGTCTACAAATGTTCTAAACTGTAATTGTTGGCTCTACCTTAAAAGATTTATAACCACTTCACTGCATTAGTTCAGCTTTGCTAATGACCATCATTTGGTCCTCAAGATTGTGTGGATAATCAAGTTTCAGCATCCGTGATCAATAAGCAAACGGCATTTGTATTTTGCAATCATTATTAATGTACGCTGCCGCAATTGATGGCAGAAGTAGCAACAACTCTTGTAAGATAATAAAATGTCCCACCCTGAAAATTTAAAAAACAAAATTTTCTGCCAGGCTTATCAATAAAATGTTCCTGAAATCCCAAACATTTTGGGATTTTCCTGTCTTTAGTAAATTTCCAAAACAATAATATTCCTACATGGAGAAGTTCTGATGACAGCCTCACCTCAATACCATTCTCCACAAGCTCGTACATGATATTGTTGAGCTTGTCGAAGGTGATGGTGAGCGCACGCTCAAAGTTATCGGGGTTGAGTTGTGAACTTAGCGTTGTCAGGTTCTCGTCCAGGTACTGCATCAGCCGATCCACATGGTTATTTTCCTGGTTCACCAACTCTGCCCCTTCCATCAAGAACCTCTTGATCGACGGACTCATCTGAAATGTGTGTTCAAAGTAGACTCGTTTAAAATTAAGTTTGAGATAGTTTAATCAACCTTTTTAACATTTTGGGGCTTAATAACTATTTATTGGAGTTATTTAAAGTCCAACTACTTGACAATATAATTTGTACATATTTTGTTGGATAAGATGAAGCCCTTTGCAGCTACTGTAATGAGAACAGGAGGAATGTCTCCTCTAAGATGAAATGGGCAGTGTACCTTTTCAGCCACAGTTTCGAGAAGGTCAAGTATCTTGTTCTTGACAGTTTCGACAGCATTATCCATGACTAGTTGCAGAGTTTCCCGGCAATGTTCAGCTGCCGAGGGGCTCTGGAAGTCTGCCAACTTGCTGATGATGTCGTCCAAACCGAGCTCCTTGACGAACGGTTGAATTGACTGCCGCACGTAGTCGATGTTGTTAATAGCTAAGCACCACTGAAACCAATCATTCGGGGAGTTCAAAACTATGTTTATTGAAATATTAAAAACATGTATCTTTTACTAAGAAGGGGCTACTACCAAAGGCTGTAAAGTTCTAAACAAATAATTTTCTTTGTCAATCGCTAACCTTTACGGATAAAAGTTTCAAACAAACTTTTATAACTTCATCTTTATATCTTAAATATAACATCTTTATATATACATCTTAACATCTTTATTTTATAACTTCAAGGCTCAGTACTGGGTCCCTTTTTGTTTGTTATAGCAATCAACGATTTTGCATTTGGTGCTCCTTGCAGCTCAATATTATATGCGGATGACACCACTCTAATCAATGGGTCCAAAAGTATGGAGGACCTTGTAGAAAAAAATGACCAATCCTTTATATATGCAACAGAATGGTTTCAGGCTAACAATTTGGCTGTTAACAGTAATAAAACAGAAAAAATTGTATTTTCTCTTAACAATCTAGTTGTATATGATAATAATAAACCCGTAAAACTGTTAGGAATATATTTAGACCCCAAACTAAATTGGGAGTATCACATTGACCAACTTTGTAAAAAATTATCTAGAATTATATATTTGTTTCGTAAATTAAAAATGTGTGTATCAAAAGAGGTAATGTTAACTGTTTACTATGCACTTTTCGAGTCACATCTTAGGTATGGCATTACACTTTGGGGTAATAGTTGTCATGTACAAAAAGTTCTCATTTTACAGAAAAGTGTTATTAGAGTTTTGAAAGGTGTGCCAGATAAAGAAACATGTGTACCATTTTTTAAAGAATTCAGAGTTATGACTGTAATTAATTTGTATATTTTTTGTTGTCTGGTGAATGTTAAAGAAAATCTAGATAGCTTAAAGACCAGACAGGATTTTCACACTTATGACACTAGGAACAAATATTTGCTAGATCAACAACAAATTAGTCTACAAAGGAAAAGTAGTCACATATTTACCCAAATTCAACTTTTCAATAAACTTCCCATTAAAGCTAGGTTAGTGCCATTGACAAAATTTAAGGTAGTTCTGGAGACATGGCTTAACCCTTGAGGTGGTCGTCTCCACTATAGGTCGATAAATTTCCTTTGAACGCCAGTGTAGTATAGGAGACGGTTACCGCCTCTGATATGCTAACACCACGCAACACTAACGGCTCAGCAGAGAGAAGAACTACCACTCCCTCCCCCTCCTCGGCAACTCAAGTGTGACTTTCACCGCCACGACAAACAGCCCGGTGGTTTAGTGGTTATAGTGACGGACAGCTGGCCCTGTCTGTCACAGCGTGGTTCAATCCCACCCGTGCGCTCTGGTGCGGTGCAATGCTAGTTGTTGATCACGCCGCGGGGGGCCTGTTCCCTTTGAGGATCACTGAAGAGAAAAAAGCTCATCAAATCAGTGAAGCGGTGGCACTTTTGAGCTTAGGGGCTAAATCAGCTTAGGGTGTGGTTCAATGACTGGTAATGCACCGTACCAGAGAGGGTTTTGCTGAAATTTTGCTTACAGGGGACTGTTTAGGGACTGTTTGCTGTACAGGGAAAATTTAAAAATAAATGAGACCGCGGGTTAAAGACAATGTATTTTACTCAATAGCTGAATTTCTAAATAATGATATGGGAAACTTAATATTTTAAACTTGTTGTTTGTCATTTGTTATTTATTGTTGATTGTTATTTATTAATTATATTTAATTGTGATAATGTATCAAAACAGTATTTATATGATTATTAATGTACATAATATAGCCATAACAATTTTGCAAGTCTTGTAAATGATAATATCTTGTAAAGATGTATATATTTAGACTGTAAAATAACTCTTTTATGTTAAAATACTTTGATCTGTTTGCGTTGTCCATCGCACTTGTAAAATGTTTTTTTGCGACAATAAAATTTCTGATTCTGATTCTGATTCTGATTCTGATCTATAAAATTTGGGTATGGTATTCATTTATTGATTCAAAATTAATTAATAATTTAGCTGATAAAAAGATATATTCATTAATACTTTCGCAAGTATTATGAATTTCCAACTCCAATCAAAGTAAGAGATTGTAATAATTGTAATTGTGGACGCTTTGGAAAATATTTATAGCTGAAAGATTTTTATACCGATAAAGAAAGCAAATTTTCTAAAAACTGGTAACTCAAAAATTACAGACGGTTCAAAAAATACAACAGTGTTTAATAACACCACATGATGTAACAGCCATTGAAATTCAAAACTTTTACAAATTAATACCATGATCGTAAACTGTGTGTTAGCAAAGAGTGTGAGCAAAAATAAACAAATGTTCAGTAAAACTATATTTACCTCGTTGGTAACTTCAAATTTTGCCTCATACACGGTCTGTGAGTGCCCCATTCAGTCCACCTTGAGTGCCATTATGTCAGCATAGTGCACGGAACACCTACAGATATCCTACAACACAATATAGGAGTAAAAGCTACTTACAACATAAATCTTTACTTACGTACTGAAGTTTTCATCAAATAGTGGGAACAAGTTGATAAAAAATGAAGTCTAGAGGAATGCACTTAATAAATTAATTCTTTTTTTAAAGCCTCTCACACCATGTGTGAATATGATCAAAAAAGTATATTATCCCGGTTCGGTTCAAATATTTTTGTCTTAAAATTTATTTAGTAATAAATTAGCTATTTAGCGTTTATACAACTAAGATCTATTATCAAAAAGGTTATTTCTGAAAAATTTAATACACATCTTTTTATAAGAACATATTACATGTTTTTGGGATACGATTTAGACTGTAGAATGCTTTCAGATTTTCAAATGCTGGGGTCATAAAACCTCTTCAAATGTTAAACACATACACTTTTTAGAAATCTTACTAAGGTGAAAATGAAACAGATTAAAATAAGTACTACAAGAATATTTAAGGGATTCAATTTAAGTTAAACAAAGTTTGCAACTTACATCCATGATTTTCGCTACAAAAGTGTAAGAACCCTCTACATCAGGCCAGGATAGTTGCTGCCAGAATGTTTTAATCTGAAAAAAAAAGAATTTCAAATTGTCACTTGATTTGAAATGTACAAATAAGTTAATAATATTTCATGTCAGATTTTACTTACATGAGAAAAATATCACAATTTTATTCTAGGGGGGAGAGATAAAATAATATGGTGTGCTACTTCTAGAGTTTTTTAATTGAAACTAAATATTTGTCTTTGAATACATTAATGATTCATCATACAGGGTCTCGGTGGTTATGCCACTGGACTATATAGCTTGAGGTTACGGGTTCAAATCCTGCTCTAGACATTGGTTTTCGCACTTCAAGTTTACCCTCGCAGTCTACTCAGATGAAAGAGACAAGTGTGTAGCTACGCCTAGTAGCGCATCCTGGTAAATAATTCTAAATCAAAACATTGTTGGGTTCACAGCGAACTAACAAATTGTCTTGATTCATACACCTTTCAACTGGGCTTAATAGCAGTTATTATTTTTGTTATAGAGGGGGATTATGATATAAGATAAAGAAATAGGTGATACAATGTTTACTAAACTTCCCAAGTGGCCATGCTTACAGGTTTATCGGAGGCTTTACATATTATAAAACTGGAGCAACCTTAATCAAATCCTTAACGAAATCCTCTCACCTGATAATAAATGTGCAGCGTGTCCACGGCAGATGAAGAGTACTTGACAGTCGCATCGATGGGGATGAGTTCGTCCAGCTCGACAGCTCGCTCTATCCGATGCATTGCCTTGTAGACAGCAATGTCCAGCCAGTGAGCGACGCCGCGGTGGAACCAGCTGTGGAACTGGGTGATGTGAAAGCTATCAGCCTCCGTGGGGCAGACTGCTGTCCCCAGACTGGAACAGAATAATCGTAAATCTGTGATCGATTTGAACGAGTCTTTCCAAGGGGCGAGGGCTTGGGGGCTCAGTTGACCCCTTAATTATTTAGTGTTGAATTAAAGTTGGAAATTTCAAATTGAAAGATTTGCAAGTTGCAAAGTCATAGCTTGAGTGAAGTAATATTTTCAGAGCATACAAGTTAAAATTAAATCAGCTACTCTTGTAATTCCCCTATAGGGAAAGTTGTATAGATTTTTCTTCTTCAAATAGATGAGTTGGGTGTTGTTAGTTTCAAAAGTGGATAAAAAAGTAGAGTTCAGTTGGCAACCAGTGAATTAAGAGTTGTCAGTATTAATTAAGAGTAATTATTCATTTTTAAAAGTATCATAACAATTAATTTAATTTGAAAATTCACCCTGGTGCTGTAAATACATAGCCATCAAACAGAACATCACGCTAGCATTCTATTGATGAAAATAATATATTTTATTGTCACACAACTGTAAACCTTCTGAATTGTTAGAAAACTTTGGTACTCACATAGCAAACCTCTGTAGATCCAGATAGAGCTCGAACAGGCTGGTTCCTAGAGCCAACGGGTCGTCTTCAATAGCATCTGGCTTCAACGCTTCTCTCTCTTTGTACCTCAGAGGCTTCAGCATTGCACAGATTTCGTTGACTAGGGGTTCTGTCATTTCACTCACCTACAGCAAATTCGCTATGACAATTTAAAGCAATGCCCACCAATGTCTTTTCATCTGTAATCACCTTAAAATTTAAATGCACCTAAGTGGGAGTATTTAAAATTAAAATGGTCTCTGTCAAAATCATGAACAATTTAATTTTCCATTTACAAAACCGATTTATTTCAGCAACTATTTAAAGGTAAACAATCTATTTAAATTTGGATTTCCGGTTCATAAAATAGATCAGACTTTGATTTTTACCCAGCAAGCTGTTTAACATTTTGCTCTAAGTACAATGATTTAAATCACACTTACTTTGCATTCGTAAATTGTGTATAGTGTCTTGGCGTAAGGAACTTGAACTAACCTGAAATAATTTCAAAACTTATTAGAATATTTATTTAAAATACCCTTATTTCTATTCAAACCCAAATTTTATTGATACTGTAATATTGTTGTTTACAGTCTAAACTAAAGTGTGTTGCACTCAGTAATATTAAGTTTGATTATAAAGAACTGGAAAAAGTTTTATTGATAGTAAATAATGCATTTAACGTAAGGATTTCATTAATAAACATAGTGCTCAACAGGATGCCATCATATTTCAAACTATTTGTCAATAAGGAAAGTTTCAATTGAACTTTGTTGGTAACTCCCAGAGTTATATTTTAAAGCAAGTCCGATACTTGTATTCTTTCCATCCTTATAATTTCATGAAACACAAAAATGTTTAACAACTGTACAATATGATATACTCACTTTATAAACAGTTTATCGTGGAATTCAACTGCTTTCTGTAAGTCTACTCTGACGAGTTGAATGATTTTGATCTGTTGAAGGAGTTGAGACTTTTCAGTGTTGTCTTTTGGCTTATTGTGATCCATGATGTGAACAAACCTGCATCAAACAAATGGTCAACTTTTGAACCCTGTTCAATAATTTTAAGCCTTTGAATAATCACAATATACATGAAAAAATTACATGAACAACTTTTAAAAGTCAAGGTTGTGTTTCAAAACTCACCAAACCATTGAAAATAATAATGCTGACTTACCAGTCGATAGCTGCCTGGGTGATTGCGTCTTCTACGGCAGACTTGATATCTCAGTTGTGTCTCGTCAGCCAGCCGTACATGGAAGCCGGGAACAGGTCGGTCCCAGAGGGCAGTTGCATTGACGATAAAGTTGACAGGATGCTAGTAAAGGTAGTAAATTTATTAATTTCTTCGTTGCAGTAGTTTGATTAGTAAATTGTGTTGTTGGAAATTAGTTTTAACATAACCTCCTTGGACCCCACATCATCTACAGGTTACATTACCTTGTCTGTGTACATTGAGCCTGGGACTGAGGAGGATATGGGTTATTCAAATTAAAACAATTTCTGATAATACCTTGCTTAAACTAAAACAATATTAAACCAGTTAATTTTTCCTAGTTTTGATTTCTTGCCTAAATTAAATTTAGATTTTGAGCTGCAGCAAGGTATGGTTTACCAACACTGTCAGTAAGAGAACGGTAACACAAGCAGTTTTTGTTCTTTGACACAATGGCTTTTGCATGTGTGAGACTTTACTTTTGTTGATAAGGGAAAAGGCACTGAAATTAGTTAAAGTGAGCTACCATATATCTCATACCTTAACAAGCTAATGCTAAAACTGACAGCAATAAAGAATTAGCCACTAATTTGTAGCTACGTAAAAAGTAAAGTAGAGTTGATAAACTATGGTATCACTTTTTAAAACAAAATTGGTGTTTTGTTTTATTGATTATTTGATCGTGGTGGCTATATTTAGACTAGTAGTTGATATTTTTGAATCTGGTTTGAGTTCGGTGATTTAAATATGGTATAGTTGAATATGGAACGATCTGAACATGTAAAAATTATATAGTTTCACCAGAAGAAATTCTCACCTTAAAGTATTGTTTATTAAAGTCTTAGTGCTCTCCTCTGCAGGGGGAAGTTTTCGTAGCCTTTTGATTGTATTGAAAAACGTTGGTAAGATTTTCTTGGCAGCATCCCAGAAAGATTTGATCTGTGAACAATGGTTATAAGCTATTATTATTAAGAAATTATAATTTCAGATCTGTTTGGGAAAAACTAAGTAGACTGAATAATTATTGGTAACATTTAAAGAATCAGTTAAAACTATAAAAGTGTTTGACAAAGGACAGTGGATAACATAACACTTCTAGGAAGAATAGACCTTTAAGCAAGTTGTGAGAAAGATAGACAATGCAAAATAGAAGTTAGATTATTGCAAAAAATGTGCAATATAATTAATGGAGAAATATATTAAATCAATGGAAGTTAATCAGCTCCAAGATCCCTGAGCGTTGGAACGGACAAATGAGAACTAAAATTCTTCACCTCCTCGTCAGTGAGTAGTCCATTGCCGATGGGCCTGACGAGTTTCTGCAGGATGTCGTAGAACACTTGACAGCTGACGGAATGGGTCTGGTTGACAGTTGCGTACTCCACCCACTGTGCCAGAGCCTCGTCAGCTTCTGTCATCCCACTCTGCGCCACGTGCTGTTGCAGCACACTCTCCGCCGAGGTGGAGAACTCTCCGCTCCACTCTGTAGCTGCTTCTTCGTTTGACTACAAGTTTAGAAAGCAATAGTTTAGTTTAGTTGTTTTGTAGAGGTCAATTCAAACTGAACTAAACTTCAAGGCCATCACAACAAGCCTTTGTGGAAAGCAGTTGAAATCCATTTGCTTGCTGGATTTTGAACCGTTATCTACAAGATTTGTGAAGCACAAACTTGCAATACACAACTCTGGGAGGTTTTGGATGCAGGATTTAAAAATAAAAACTCATTGCAAATTCTTATTGTTTGATTAAACTTTTATGTTTACAGCATTTTCTGAACAAGATAGAAAATCTAGTATGGTATTAAGTTTTTGTACATGTAAAATAAAAAAGAAGGCCAAACTTATTTGCGACTATGATACTTTCTCTGTACACTATAGTGAAATGGGGTAAAGTCATAAAGTGCATTTTGAAAATTCTGACTTTGTAACAAATCAAGAAAAGTTACTCTTTGTAGTACTAATACTAATAACTACTAATAAAACTGGTTTAGACAATAGACAATTTCTTTATTAACATATTCGTTGAGAACAGTAATGCGTCAAAATGTTTTACAAACCTGTGCAGCATCAATCTCATGTATTGCAAATATCCTCAACAAATGCCTGTGTTCTTGGATTGCGACTTGTGAGTTTTTCTCGGAACTGAAGTTAACCTTCACTCTGACAATGCCTTGTCTGCGTACTTTGGCTTTCTTCTCTAAGTTCACCCACATTATTTGACCAGTTGCCGGAACATTCTGGAATACATTTGATTTTATTTGCAAGATTTTAATACACCACATAGTTAAGAAATGAAAAATGAAGCCATCTTATATCCTTTGATAGTTATAGAGTGTAAGATCATTTAAGCTGTACCTTAAGCTGGATGAGGGCGTTGCCGATGAGTTCATTGTCGTGTTTGCCGGTCGAGGCGGTAACGGCAATCTCCTTCATCAACTTTCTCAGTCCTTTGACACCTTTGACATCCGTTATCTTCGTCATCTTTTCTCTTACAGTTTCTGCAGGATCAAAATCCCTGGAACATCCAAAAATTCATCATGTCTTAAATTTTAAAATAAAAATAATTATTGTTGGAAGATTTTGTATTAATTTAAGTAAATACTAATTATGTGGTTTGGCAATAAAACAAATGTGTTCCAAACCTTAGAAACTTTCTCAACACATTTTATGTGTTCATTACAATTTTTTCCCTCTCTCTTTTTATAACATTATCCAGGTGTTTCAAAGTCAAAAGACAAGTGAACTGGATATCTGCATTTTAAAACAGTAATCGTTTTGTTACTACCTTGTAAATTACTCCTCTATTTGCCAAAGTGAACATTTTTAGTCACACGATAAATAAGACAGGAGGCAATTCATTCCGCGACACCTGGTATGAGTCAGTCCACGATTTTACTAGCTCCGTAAATATCAGAAACCCTAGCCGAGAATAAAATGTAGGTCTAAATTGGAAGGCGCGGAGTCGTGAACTGATCTAAAGTAAACACTGGCAGAGTGACAATGCAAGGTTTAGTTGGCCGAGACACAAGAGTCTGGGAGCAAATCCATTATTGAGTGATCAAGGTGATCAAGGACAGGTATAAATACATGCTGCTGCATCCACACTTTTATTCATAACCACTCAATCTCAAGAAATTTCAAAATTTTAAATTTTGTACACTTTAGCCTAAAATTGAAATTTCAACTCATGGCTTTAGATGTATCTATTTTGTTACCGAATTTGTCTAAATTGATTCTTAAATATTACAGTCAGTACCAGTAGAATTAAACAAATGAAAAAGAATATTTTTTTAGGTAAGACAGAATCTACTTTGAATAATGGTAATAAGAAAAAACCCACATAATTATCCTTGCACAACTTTTATTTTACACAGGGCCGGTTTCGAGAATTCTCTTATCTTATACAACGGTACAGCTTGTATACATTGCTGAAGATGAGATAATTCTCAAAATAGGTTCTGTGTAAATAAAAAAATGGTCCAGGGATACTTTTCTTTTATTAACAGAAGAATTTTTAATATACCTTATAATCTTTTAGCTTTTGGCTTTAAACAGTATATTATTTACTCACCAGACCTCTAAGCAAAGAACATCATTTCCTGGATTTTCAAGTGGCCTGAAAAGGTTTGAAAATTTTAAGAAACTGTTTGACAACACAATTTTTATAACACTAAACAATAAAAGAACAATTAAAAACAAATCTGAATTTTTAATACAAGCATCACATGTTTTGTTATTAAACTGTGCCCCAAACTTATTTGTTGAATGTTGCTTCAATTTTTAAGCTCCTTTGTCAAGTATTTTTCTTTTGTAAAGGAAAAATCTTTCTGCTTATGTTTTTAAAGTTTTTTAGTATTCCTTCTCAATATATCAAAATGACATCATTTTACATTAGACTTATACATTCTGTATTATCCTGCCCAAGAGCCTACTATGTGTTTGAGTAAAGTTTAACTCACAGTGAGAAATGCTCCTCCCAGATGGGGTTCAGTGTTTGTTCCTTGACGGAAGTATTGTACCGATGAGTCGGATCGGAGGACAGGTACAGCGTGCAGAACGGATCACTCAAACCTGGTCAACACAATAATTACATGAGAGTTACAAAAGGCTCGTTTTTGGGGATAGTTTTGTGTGTACTTTGTACTAGCAACTTCCAACAACATCTAAGGGATAACTCTTACCCACTATTGTATGCTGGTAGTAAAGTCAAGGAGGATAAATAGAAATGGAGTCGCCATCCCTGCACGCCAGGTACTGAGTAGCTGGGCCACGCCCCTTGAGGGCAACAGTCACTGTTTTTCTCATGAGAATGCATGGAAATTCCAGTGCACTCATTTTGTTCCCACTGTGGTTTCAGTTACTCACAGTGCATGAATATTTTTATTTTTATCATATAGTAGCCAATTAAGTAAGGACGCCAATGGTGTAAATAACATGTTCAGAAACTCTCATTTTCATATTTTAAAAATTCATTAAAGTCGAAAGTTTTATATAGATTTTAATCGTGACATTTAAAAAAGTAGTCGGCTGCTACTTTTTTATTTTTGGTCAGGTAAAATTAAAACGGTGGAAATTGTAGCCAAAGAATTGAATTTACCAAATATTATTTTTGAAAAAATAGCTCCTCTAATTTTGATGCTAACGGCAGTTTTAGTGGGACAAGTTAACCGCTTTTTTTCCGGCTCCACCGCTTGCTCTGTATTCTGAGTGCATTAAACCTTCAAATAAAATTACTCTCAATTTGTAATTTCCTATACCATTACCTTTTCTTTGCATGTAATGCATTTAACATGACCTGCTATATAATATATGTGTATACATTTTGAAAATGTTGTAAATGCTGAAGTGTTTACTTATCCAACTTTGTGATTATGTTCAAAGCTAATACATGAGTTTTTTAACATTTTATTACGGAAAGTTTAATAATTGTATATATTTGTTTGTAAATTATGTAACTATTAAATTATAGTTCATAAAAATTGTTACTGGTGGCTCTTTATTCTTTGTTCAATTTTTTTTTTATTTTAAATAAAATACACCTATAACATTTACTTATTTCCAACTTGTAGGTTATTGAATTATTGCTATACCTTAAACAATTTTTTTGTAAAGGTTAAATAAATAAAAAAAAAATTACAACCACTCTAATTAATTCTACTTTTATGATAAGAAATTCTCCGTTTTTAAGAAAAAAAGTGCAAAGATTGTACAACAAAATGAATGAAGTATAGACCTATTTATTGATTGATGTTATTAAAAAAGGTTTCCAAAGTGAATAGTATGGGATACTAAAACAACCTTTAAATATTCAAATCATGTTTTCTTTTTCAACCGACACATTTTACAGGAATTTAAGTCAGCCATATACTACTTAGCTGTATTTTTATTGTATAAATTGTTAGTTCCCAATAATTATAAAGAAACTCATGTACACTAGTGCCCTTTACGCCATAATATTTCTTTGTCAAAGTTCTTTTAATTAAAGAATTTTGAACTCTGGTTTTAAGAATAGTTTTAATTATTATTGGCTTTACTTAGTAATTTGCTTGATTTGACCAAATCACTGTTTGGGTTCATTATAAAGGGGACCAAGAGTAGTCCAAATAAAGTTATAAATGTATTGAGTTCATAAATTATGAACTCATTATAAATTATGATCCGTGGTTAGAGGTTTTCATGCTGTAGGCATGGTTGGCTAGCACGCCTCCCACCCAGGTGAGGGCAAACCTGCTGGCGAGGTGGCTTCACCTCTCGGTTTCAGACGGCGTCTCTGTTTTATACCTGCTCTGTGAGTAAAGTACTTGTAACAATATGGGATAACTAGAACTAAACACCTTTGTCTCTATTTATAGGGAATTACCCTTTGGGAGTTCTTTCATGGAGAAACTACAACAAGTTTTAATCTTACAAAATATTTAAACAATTTTTTAACAACAAAATCAAAATAAAAGCCCTCACATTTGCAGCAATACCCAAAACTAAAGTGCTCTAACAATCAAAAGGAGTATATCACACCTTGTCCCATAAAAATAGTGTTGTCAATTCATTTTTTATATATAAATTTTACTTTGGTAGCCATCAAACGATAAAAGAAAAAGCCGATAAATATTAATATTTACTGTATTCCACCTTACCGTTTGCGTCTTTTGGACTGAGTTCTTTGGCCTCAACAACCTGAACATTCAACAGGATATTTGGAGGCTGAAACATAAATTTGAGCACTTAGTGAAACATAAAAATCAATTCCTTAAAATTGAAACAACAAAATCTTTTTATGGTGGGTTTGAATAAGTTTAGCGATTGACAGCCTTCCGGAAATTTTGTTGTATCTACTAACAGCTTAAGATTGGTATCTTGCATACTAATATGGACAATATTTTGTTGGATAAGTCATTTTCATCTTCTTGTTGAATACAATTTAAGCTGGGATAAAATGATTGTAAGCTCTCTTAAAAGTAACTTTGACACACGTCTTTTAACAAGTAACAAAATAGTAATTAAATTATGAACTATTCACTTTGCATAATTTGCTTGTGATTATGAGAGTTTTATTTATGCTGATCTCTATCACCTGCCAGCCCACCACATGATGCTGTAGGAAAGAAAGCCAACATACATCGGAAGAAAAACTTCACAACCGACTACCTCTGGAAATGCGAACGCTGGAAGGTCGACAGTTCAGATCAACCCTGAAAAAGTGGCTGGAGGAACATCCCTTCTACTCTCTAGAAGAACTTTTTGAACATAAGGCAGTGTAGAATATATGAATGTGTGTAAACATCAAGCCTTTTAATATAAAATACTTTTGTATTTTGACCCCATTACAATTCTCCAACGAACTTGTAAATAAAGATATTATTGTATTGTAGAGTTTTATAGCTTCATCGAATTCAGCATGAGGAACATGCAAACTTGTCAGATTATTACCTCTTTGCTCTGGGCTTGGCTGAGCAGTTCTTCGTGTTTTTCCGGATCCAGGCGGAATGCTTTCTGTAGATACTGGAACAGCACTTCTTGTTCCCCAGCCTCTGACATACAGCCTACCGTGTGTATAACTTCGTACAGCACTTCTGAGTATAGTTCTTCTATCTGTGGACAAAAACCGTAGTCAATGTCAAAGAACTAGAATTTATTTATTTGTAGCAACTAGCAAAGCATTTGGATTATATTGGAACATTATTACTTTGAGTTTTAAAGCTACGCGTTTAAGGTTTCCTATAAATCCTGATAAATTAATACCTTTTGGCAGCTCAGGTCCTGTTTGTATAAAACTTATTTTTCTTTATTTTATGTTTAATTTTTTTAAAGCTCAACCAAGGGGTCTCTATTTGTTTTTGCTAAATGCATCAACCAAAGTTCTCACTTTAAAAATATTAGAGAGGAAATTTTATCTGAGGTATTGAATAGAAAGAATAACAGGAATTAAAGTAAAAATAATAATTAGTTAGGCAGTTTGAAACACTTTTTTAGTGTATTTTAATAAATATCTTGAGGTTGCGGGTTCAATTCCCTCTCTAGAAATTTGGAGTTTGCACCTCAAGTATACCCTTACGGTCCACTCAGCTGTGTGAGGCAAGTGACTAGTGAGTAGTAGCTCGCCTAGTAGCACATTCCGGTAACCAACACTGGAACCAAAACTGTCGTGTTTACAGCAAATAAACCACTCGTTCCGATTCAAACACTGTCCAGTCTCGTCGTCCTACCAGTCTCAACCAAAGTGTAATTGTTAATATTTTCTGATTTCAAAAGGTTCATTAGCTTTTTTATTTTTCCTTTTTTTGTGGAATTATTGAGTATGAAGTTCTAGCTCAACCATCAACAAATCTGTTCAATTTAAAGCCAAAGTAGAGTACTCTTCCAGGTCATGGGCGAGACTCTTTATCTGATACAACGTCTAGCCAGGTCTGCTCTAAATCTCTCGCCACGCCTCGCCCTCACACATGGCTCACCGGAACCATTAGCTAACAGAGGTTCGAAGTTATCTCACAGTTCCAAGGCATCGTTGAGCAATCAGGTAAACATCTCTAACAGCTAACGTCTGTAAATACTCGAGGCCTGGCCGGCCTGGTTTTGATTTTGTGCTCGTAAACAAACATCTTCAATTCTATTCTGGACAATGTTTGGGAAGGTGTTCGTTGTTACAAGAGCACGTGTGCAAATTGCATCAAATCTGTCTAATAAAGTTTGCTTACAAAAAGAATTCTAATACTGTATCTTGGTATTTCAAGAACTCAAATTTAAAACCTCTTCTGTTAAATTAAGTTTTATTTACTATAGTTTAATTGAATCTATTCAAGTGTTATTCAAGTTGGATTGGAAGAATCTATTCTATATTTATTTTGAGAAAAATTTACCTTGAAAAATTGTGAAAATCTCCCATACAAATGAAATGTTACAACTGTTGATCCAATCTTTTTGACATCATGTAAAAATCATGATACAAGAAAGAAATCAGCATTGACAGCATCACCTTTTAAAATGCAACCCTTTAAGGCTTGCTGACGCAATGTTCCATAGTTTTTCTTGTTTTTTTTTTTTTTACAAACTGTACTACGCTTTCTTACTTTCGTTATATTTTACATTAGAATTAATAGTAAAGGGCGTTTGTTTCGGTGATCTGAAGTTACCAGCATTCTTTGCTAGTATATTTAAACTTAATGAATCATACCATCCTTTCTGAATCATACCGTCCTTTCACCATTATTTTTACATTAAATTCTATTGGATACTAAGGAAAATGGAGGATAAAATACTGGTTTGATGATAACCATGGAAAAGAGTGTATGATTTTTTAAATTCCTTGAAAAATATTGAACTAGGATTTACTAGGATTATAAGCGCTTTTCTTGATGCCAAGGAAAAAACAGAATAATCTTAAATAAATGTTCAGGAGCCTAGTCTTGCTGTGAATAAAATCTATTGAATCTGTTTCAATATTTTTTTATAAGTTCAGTTTTCAAAATTGTTAGAGTAAATGTTACTTTTGCTTCTTTGGGACTTGATTTTTAACTACAAAACAATCACTTACAGTCATACTCTGTATAGCAAGGCTGGCTTGCCTTTGGAGATCTTCTTTTTTTAATCCTCGAAACTGATTATGACGTACAGTCTTCATCTTCATGCCGGAATCGTAATATCACAGATGATTTAATGAAAACTCAACAAGTTGTGTACGTCAAACTTATGTAATTTGGTCGTAAAAAAATCACTTTAAACTTACACCATTATTTTTAATGAAACATTTTGGAAAATGTTTGAAATTTAAATCTGTTGAAAACACACTTGAACAAATTTTCTTGATTAAAACCACATATTTACAAACATAAAATAACACAAAACTAAAAAACAATATAACCTATTTTATCAAACTTTACTATAATTAGTTTACAAGAAACAAACACACTGCGGTGGCTGACCACCGAAACTAAGGTTTCACGAAAGTATCAGAAGTTTGGCAAGAGGTGAGAAGATCTAGAGGCATGCGCTTCTCTTCGTGCCGATAAAAATAGACCTCTGTCCAGCTGACAATCAACCTGTTTGGCTGTTAAAGTTTGAAAGTTTAATGGGGTATAGATAAAATTTGTTTTGAAAATATTCATCTAAAGCTAAGGCATTCTTTCCATCTTAAATATGTTTTTAAATACACTTAAATCCTAATAATTCATTGTAGACTTTTCATTATGGCATACGAAGATTTTAGAAGTAAGTTTTATTTTTAATAATAACTTTTAAATAAATAAAATTTTAATATTTTATATTTGTAAACTGCTGTTTTCATTTTGTGTACAGTTTATTTTTCAGTTTGAAAATTGGATTTAAAATCATTTTACCGTATTTGGTGCATTTTTATTTTTTTATCCTTGGATAAAATGACTTATTTTACCCCATGGTTGCAAAAATATGTTTATTTTCTACACACACTATTATATTTTCTGGTAATTCGAAACTATTTTGATGCATGGAAAATCTTGATAAGTTGCAAAATTAAAATGGTTTAATGTTTAAACGCTACTGAGCTTGAACATTACCCATGTTTCATACAATTTCTTTTTTACAAACAATTAATAGCATCAACATAATTTAACTTTTAGGGCTTTGCGGCTGGTGGCACAAAATAGTTCTTTCAGTTCACACGCTTCAAAATATCATTATCGAGGAGGTACCCAAAATAACGGAATTCCATTATAAAACCATATTTCATTATTTTTTTTACAAATTTACTTGTATACCTCAGTATACTTCCATTTAGTGTAATGCATTAGTTCATTTGATGCTCCTATGGTTTAAAGCACCCCTCATCCCTTTAGTTTAAATGGCTGCACGCCATCCTCGCTTGCCTTTCACTCCTTCACTTTCGCCATAATGGTGACATTTTATGAAATTTTTAGTTTGGGGAACATAAAAAGTCGCTGGAGCAAGATTTGGTGATGCTGGAGTTGGTCAAAAACTAGCGACTAAGATGGCTACGTGGGCAGGTGCATTGTCATGATGAAAGAACCAATTCCATATCGCCATACTTAGGTCTGAGTTTGTTGAAATTCGCTAAAATGAATTTCTACACACTACAGACAGCAAAGAAGCATTCTCAATGGTTTTCACGGTGTTTTTGCAATATTAAAGGGTTTTTCTGAACAATTTTACCAGTCCGAGAATTTGAAGGTCGTCCAGGACGAGGCTTGTCTTCAATCGACAGGACGCCATCTTCAATTTGGGAAAAATACTTGTTACACTCTGGTTTTGCTCAAAACATGGTCTTTGTAAGCTTTTTAATAATTTCAACCTGTTTCTGACGCGGCTTACCGAGAAAAGCAAAAATTCACTGCTAAACTTGGTCATTCAGTTACACCTTAAAAAAAAACGAGGCAGAACAAAACTACTTTTAGAAAAACGCTCACAGCTCCTCTTCATGACCTCTCAGACTGACCACAGTGAGTGCTCTGAACTCAAGAAGAGTTGGGCTTTCATCCCTAGCGGCCAAAATTCAAACTATGCGCTCCCCACCTCGCCATCGACCGATTCCGATACTTTTGGGTACCTGTATAATTAGCTAATTTTGTATTTTCAACAAGGGAGACAAAAAAATAGAAACTCTGCAAAAGCTTATACTATGTCGGCTTTACAATGTTGCCTTCTATGGAGCTGCACAAACAAATGATTATATTTATAATTAGCTTGAAATATTTAGGTTTTTTTGTGGAGCACCATCTTCAGTCACTGATTGGCTGTAACTGAAATACTTGCTATCCGCTACCCTATTTGTCACAGGGTCACCAATGGACGGTTGGAAGCCCTTTGACCAATAGGATAGCAGGCAGAAATCATCTGAATTTCAGCCAATCAGTGACTGAACATGGTACTCCACAGCGAGATAGAAATATTTCAAGCAAATTATAATGAGGTTTCGACACTGTGTGAATCGGAAGAACTAGATGATAGTTATCAATCTTTGGGTTTCAAAACTTGAAGAGGAAAGTACGAGTGGATAAAACTTTAAAACCAGATCAAGATAATTATGTTCAGAATTTAGAGCTGGAAGTCATAACTTCTCCGATTGCACGGTTTAAACGAAGATATCCAATTAGTCAGTCTCGTGCGGCCTGCAGTTGCTTATGAAGTGGGCCGTGCTATTTGTAGCTCGGTGACATCACAGTTGGCTAACTCAGTGATCATTGACATTTGCCCACTAACACTAGAATCCTTAGGTGCTTTCCTACGCCTATGTCAATGTTACCTTTGATCTAAGCAGCATCAAAACATTGATTACCTAAAGAATTGAGATTTCTTTCATGACAATCAGTATTGATATGTTTGATTTTTGAGCGAGAATTATAAATATTTCAAGATATTTAATCCAGATTTAAATTAGAATATCAATTAGAAGTTACTCATTTGACTATATTGGGACCCGAGGTGTAATTTCAGGAATTATACTGGCAGATTTAAAAGCTTCAATCTATTTCTAGGTTTATTATCATCACTCCCATGTATGTAATAAATTAGGAATCAGTTGTAATCGATTTCAGAAAGACTTTGGGGCGTTGATTCTGCTGCAATATAATTGGTCATGTTCTGTATTGTAGCATGGAAATAAAATAAAATTACACATACAGAATAAAAATTTAACAGAAAACCTACAGTGATAAACTTTGTGAACACTTTCAGGCCTTGATTATCAATGAAAGTGTGGTAAAGGAACACAGCACCAAGCATCTCTCCTACATTTCTTTAAATGAACTTCCCAATATAACACTGCCCATCAATATTACAATCTGGAATCAGTTTTGGATTTTTCATTGATGGTATGAAAAACCTACGGCGAAAACTACGTTGGATCTGTAGACGCGAGGGGAGAAGCGTAAATGTAGTTTTTAAAATACTAACAAATAACCTGATTAACATTGGTACAGAAGACATTTCAACAATTATTGCACCTGAGACTGTGTAACAAACAGAGAGAAACAGACAAACTGCTGGGCAGCCGAGTTGAAACAGAGAACTTGCTCACGCTCAAGTTGTATTCACTTACATTGAGCCCGACAGCAGCTACTGCTAGGAGGTTGGCAGTTGAGTCTTTCTTGATCTCTTCCTCCACAACCTCCTCCTCGGAGTCTGGGGCCTCGACTGCGACTTCATCAGTCTGGTGCTCCTTCAGGAGGGAACCAAACCGTTCGAAGAAGCCTCCGTCCAACTCCTGGATCCTGCAAAACAAAACAAACCAATTAAAAAACTGTATTCTGGTTTTGAACTTTTTTATTAGAAACCGTTGTTCCAGTTTAGTAGTAGAAGGACTTTCAGGCTACTGAACAAGGTGTTTCTAATAACGATTAGGTTTTACTTTTATATAAAATTAATCCTTTGATTCCAATTAAAGGTTTATTGATCATTTGATAAACGATAACAAACACTGTGGGGCATGAAATGACTAAAAGTTTGTAAAAGATACTTTTTTTAAGTCCCAACCTTTTCATACTATTTCATCATTTCTTCTGTGAGGTCTAAAAACATGCTTAATATACAGAGTGATTCTAAAATAAGGCGCCAAATTTCAGGAGTGGGTTTCTTATGCAAAAACAATGAAAAAAGTTCCTATAAACATGGGTCCTAAAATTCTTTGTTACCTTGGTAGCCCCATTTACCAAAAAGTCACAATAACGTAAAATCAAACAAGAAAGCTTTGAAACAATTTATGGGTTAATAAATATTAACTTACTTAGCTATCAGCTGGTTAACAATTAACATTGAAAACAGCTGTTTTAAACTAATTCGGTAATAGTTCTCACTTTTGATCAGCTGACTGTAAATATTATTCACCTGTTTGACAGGTGCGCCTTTTAACCTAAGAGGTGAACATCAAAGATCCACTGGTAATGTACTAGTTGTAAAAGGACTAAAAAGTTAAAGTATTTAAGTCAAATTCGGAAAACGAGTTTGTAATTTATGTAAAATTAAAACTACAACTTTTTATTCTTATAATTTTTTTATTATGTGCCATTTTCATGGTATTTTTATTTGAAAAATTTAAACAATTCCATTTTGTTATGTGTAACTAAAATTTTTGATCGAGAAAATATTGTATTGCACAATAACAATAATTGGTATTATTGAATTCCACAAATAATAATAATTTAGAAAGTCATGTCAAAGCCAACATTGATTTAATTTTACGCTTTTACGCCCATAAAGATATCATTGATACACTGATTCGTTCTATCACCGCGTTCATTAAAAATTAACTTTCCCATCTTTGATGCCTAACAAATTGTTTTATTAGCCAGTCTTCTTATCTTCTTAAAAATTGTAATTTATTCTAAAACATAAATTTTAAACTTTAGGCTTAATTAATTTACTATGCAATGTGCAGCCAGTTAATAAGCATGCAAGCATTTTACTTCCTATACAATCTAAAGAGAGTAAGATGAAAATATATTCTGTTTCTAACTTAACTTTATTCTTGCAACCATAAACCTTGATAAGATGTGACAGATTAATAACATATTTTCATAGTTGAACAACTCGGAGCAAAGAATTAGCTTCGTTGACAAAACATTACAAAGTTTTTCAACCGCAATGTCAACTAGAACTCTGTAATTCATCGCACAAAGCTTTGTTGTTTTCACTTGATGGCTGCAAGACTTCAAGGGCAATTCTTCACAGACAACAGCATTCATTGAAGACTGCGAAGTGATGTAACCTCTAATACTTTGCAATACCCAAGAGCCCTGTTTAAACACAACCGTCCTCAGTTAACTGAAGTTTAATGGGCTATTCAATGGATCTATGAATGAAGAGATTGTGGTAAAATCGATTTGTCGTTTGAAAATTTCTAAAAAGAATTGGGCTAGTAAGTAGTTTCTACTACTGATTAAATGTAATCTCCTGAAATTACTAACTGAAGTTCTTGTTGTAAAATGTAAACAGTCCACATTGGTTGCAATTTTAATTGCCAATCAACTATAACAGATACACATATAAGAGGAATATAAACTCAAATATCTCATGATGTTTCAAATCAATTCAGAGTTTTTCCCACCAATAAATAATTCAAGTTCAGTGACTCCCGACCCTACATTTTAGAAGTGAAACAATTAATACAGAGATTAAAAGATTTTGAAAAAGCTATCCAGAATTGGCAGTTAATGATTTTTGTTGCAAGAATAAGTGACATCATGGAATTCGCAAAAACCAGTGCTCCCATTTCATGATGATAACATCAATCATCTGTCAAGTGAAGTGCCAACTTCTTTAACAGTTCCAACTTTTACTGTTCAAAAGAAATCATATTGTGCACAAATATTCTTAAAGTGAAATCCACTGAGACCAATACTGAAGAATTTTAGTTCAGTACTGGTAACTCCCAGGGGAATTTAAAGTTTTTTTTGGAAGATCAAGTTAAATTGTTGTTCTTAAATTTTGAATACCGGTACATAATTTGTGGGTGCTTTCCGTATATATTTTGGTTGTAACAGTTTTCTGTAGTGTTTAAAGGTACCACAATATACATTCCTTTATTTTAAAACATAATATGGACAAGAGTAACATTAGTGAGTAGAAAAGAAATAGTTAGTAATCTAATAAACTATGTTGAAAAAAGTCCTTTGAATTTAGTTTTGAGGAGCTTAAAAACATTCCCACCAACCTCCTTGTTTTCTTTGAAAATAATGATCAACAGTCACTAGAATTTATGCAGTATTTAACAATTTGTAACAGTATTTAGAACCATTTTTGGGGAAGTACCGGTGTTACGTTCGTACTGATAAGTAAAATGGACATAGCTAATTGCTCATTAGAAAAGTGTATAAAATAACAGCGTCGCCACGAGTAATAGTAATTGTTATGTTTACCAAAGACAGCCTGCTGCCATGTGGTTATCAGTGATGATAACAATGAACTTGAAACCGGTAAGGGAAACAGATACTACCGTCATTGTGACGTTACAATTGCTGGCGTGCGTACATACCTTGTAGGCAGTAGGTACATAGGTACAGTAACCGGGTTAGATGCCTACCAGTGGTCAGGGATTGGTTGATACTTTAAAACTTTGCTTTGAGACACCGACCACTCTTGGGTATTTTAAGGTGAATACAGAATTGGTGGCGAGTTTTTTCGATGGATGATGATAAGTAGTCTTGTAAAAACTAGGGCCAACTATTCCTCAGATTGGGTCATAAGTTAATAGCCAACGACCAATGAAATGGACCAATGGCGTAACGTGACTTCCGAACCACGGGGAGTGGCCATCGTGAAATGTTATCACTGCGCCCAAAAATCGAACCCAGGCTGATTTGGTACGAGGCACACACCATATCTATTGCCCTTGATTCGGAATATTGTGCAATCACCGGATTGAAAGGAAATGTGGTTAGAGGGAAGAATGGGACTGGGTTCGGCTGACCAGAATAATATGAGAGAAAGCAAAAGGGAGGCGGCTTGACTAGACCCAGGGGACTTTTCCCCAAAGATTATAGCAAACACTTGGGGGACCTTCTCCTCCAAGATTATGGCAACCCTTTTCTACAGGTCTACTCTGCTGCCATGTCCTCCCTTTTATATACAATCCAACCTCCCCTGGTGTGGAACGGAGCACGGTCAACAACCAGACAGCTACCAAGCTGCCTGACACCCTTGTGAATTACTCTTTATTTGCTGAACCTCAGTATACAATAATTTGAACAGGACACAGGTACTAACCAGTTAGATCCAAACTGGAGGGTTGGGGGGGAAAGGGGGTGAGGTAACCCAGTACTTTCTTTCAAACTCAAGTACTTTAGTTTAACGTCACTCAAGTAACAATACCAATTATTTATTTATATTATTTCTAGCAAAATATTTAGATTGTATCTACAAAATATCCTTAAGAAGATAACACATAAGCCCTCCTGGGAGAACAACGGAGTATGTAAAAAAAGGAAAGCAGGCTAACACTATTTTGAGGTACATTTGATTAATTACTACATCGATAACCTCTATATTAGTACTACTGTCTGCAAAAAATAACCAAATTAAAAAGAAATACTTTTACTTTTATAAAAATACATAAAAGAGTACAATAAATTAATCTTGTCAACAAATTGAGTAAGTAAAAAATAAAAGGTTTTTTTTTTCAATGTCACACTAGTCACAATACTCAAGCAAGGAACATTTAAGTAGGATCAAAATACAAAACCAAATAATATATGATTAATAACTCAGTGAAAAAACATAGTAAAACAAAGTGAAAACTAAATAAAACTTTTTCATTTACTACACTCACAGCCTCATCTCAGTCTTTGACCTCTGTACTTATGCTCTTTTATTGCAAGTTTTGATTCGTATGATGAAAGGAACATTAAATTTAAATTAAATGAAATTCGGACTACCTATTCCGCTCTTAAAACAAAAAACGTGTTTTCTCCAACATTTTGAAACGACTTAACGGTTTTAGAAGATTGTTGGAATGTTGATAGGTAACATTCAACTAGGTACATTATTACTTTGAGTTTCATGAAAACCTTTTGAAAGTTACTATATTTAAATCATTAAAACGCCTTTTTGGTACAAATTCCCTCCCCTCCTAAAAAATCAGCTATTCTGATTTTTCTAGCTGATGAAAATTGACATGACATTTAAAAAATTTTCGTACAATTTGGACACAAATGCTACTGGTGCTCATGTCATGGTCCCATGACTCGTTGACTGCATGAATATTTCATTATTCAAAGGACATTTGCTAGTTAAACTGTGTTGATAGGGGAGTTTTGAGTTGTTCAAGAGGACAACAAACTTTGAAATCAGCAAAAAATCAGCTATTAAGTTGGTAAACTTGAAAAAACTACGTTCGATAATAATACCCCCCTGGATTAATTCATTTCTTGATTCTTTTCTTTGCAATACTATATAGTATTCAAAATAGTTCCTAATTTTTTAATAATTGTTTAGTGTACAATACATTTGTAATTGTTTACTCTAAAACTCACTTCCAATTGGGTAAATAGCTGCCCAAGTGGTACACCGGGGTCCAAACAGCCCTCAAGGTCTTCCCCGGCAGCTTTCCGACCCAGTAGGCGTACTCCATGACCGACAACCCGAGAGACAACCCGACAGACAGCCGACAGTGCGACAGTCTGCACAGCTCGCGACAAACTGATAAGAACCCAGGATTTGCCGGTATGTTTGCCAGCCTGAGTCATTCTTATCACTCGGTGATCATAACAACCTCAGGACGACTTGGGCTTTACTAGTTAATTAGCGTACTGGGTCGCTAAAGAGTATAAATAGGCTAAGATGTTTTGTAAATACTGTAGTGTGAAGGAAGTCGACAATACGAGTATGTTATTAGTTGATAGTGTTCAGTGTCAAATGTGACGTTTTGGTGTAATTTGTATGAATATGTAATTGTTTTAGGAATTATGGATAGATATTGTGTTCGAAAAGTTCCGCGAACGTAACCAAAGTATGTTATAACTTTAAAGTGTCTAACCAATAACCAAATCAGGTTTACTTTACAATTGAACATATATGTACATTAATTTTTATAAAAAGATGTTCTTGTTATAGATATGAATTTCGTTTTTATACTTTCAGCAAAGCTCTCTAAAAAGCACCCTATTTTAAATAACTATAGAAAGTACGGAATAAAACAGGGCCAAGCCAAACAGTATAAAGTTACATTCTTCCAAAACGATTAGATACCACTTCGTTGTGGGTGTTGGGTAAAATACCTCAGATGATAAGGTTGAATGTAAGATTAAGACTAATATTCTAATAGTTAATTTATTATTAACTCATTAATCTTAAACTTTACAGAATTATACTACCGATGCAGTCACTTTCAAGTTTCAACCATGCAAGAGCTTCTTACAGCGAATGGATATTTTGTTCACCCTAAACACCACAAACACGAACATGTGGGATCCTGCATTAAACACCCTCATTTATTAAGTTAAGAACATCGTAGGAAAATTAATTGAACCCCTTCCAGTAATCAAGAAAAACCAAGTTCCTGTTAATTTTGGTATTTCATCCTATATATCTTTGCTTATTTGAATGTTGCATACATTGTGCCACATATAAAGTTGTGACTCTTTATTCTCTAAGCTATATGACTGCGATTCGCCTTAAGAATGAGTTCTTCTTAAGCTGTTGAGTCATTGTAGAGTCACTAGGAGTGATTAGAACTTCGTAAATATTCATAAGGTACATAGAGAAATGAATAATCAAGCATTTAGTATTTACTCAGGCATCTTGAAAGCTCGACCTACTCTGAGAAGAGGCTTTCTACATGGCTTGGGAGTTGAGTTGTGTAAACATGATAATATCTTCATCGTGGGTATAGATTAAATTTAGAATTTATTGGCTAAACTAAGAATTTATAATAAAAAAACTATTCGTTAATCAGATACGTATAGTGATAGTTGCGATAATGTTTTGCTTGAGCCTGCAAAACATTAAACACAGTTTCGTAGCGTTTCCGTCAGCTTCTAGCAAAATTATTTTCCTAGGAGCTACTTCTAACTTAGGCCGTGGGTTTCAGAGCAAGGTTTATCAAAAACTAAAACTGTATTTAATATGTTCTTGGAGACAAAACAACATCTCGTGCGTCCAATACTTCTTGAAATTTACTACTCCTCTTGGTAGGACAAAAACATGTCCGATCTAAAATTTCGAAAATACTAGAAACATAAATCACTAAATCACTATTTGAGATGCCGACCACTCTCGATATTTTAAGACAAATATGTGGTGAAGAGATTGATAAAGTGGTATTAATCTTATGATGTAGTCTTGTTAAACTAAATACAATCTTCCTTAGAATGTCATAGTGCTAATGACATAAATACAGGACCAACGGCAACGTGACTTCTAAGTGATTATCTGATATTCTAAACGATAGTAGTTGGTGATCATCAGATGATCACTGAGACTATCTGAGTATATCATAAAATGATTTGAAGCTGGATTACAGGACCACGACGATTCATAAGTCATATCAAAACGTACTTTAAAGTTACAGTTTTAAACTCTTATTTATAAGTAAAGTTTAGTTCGAATAATTTCTGTTCCGTTATCATGTTGAAAGAATGGGAAATGATTACAAATCTACGATTACTTATTTAAATAATATCAACCATAAATTTTTGAACATTCACCAGAGATGCATAAAGTGGTATTGAACAAATTAAAGAATTATACACGATTAGTGGTGTTTAGGGATGATTATCACAAACTTCAAATAAAATAATAGTGTCTGGAATTCCTCTACTCGACGGAGAAGAGCAAGAAGACAGACGAAAGACGAGAATAAGTCACAAATGGCAATGAACTTTTGTCTTGACAGTTATAGACCATTGAAGCTTAGCGTAGTAAACACATGTTCTTTCACAACTCATTCACAACTGTTTTGGTTTTGTAATTTTCATAATCCTTCTCTTTTATCACATTCAAACAACTCGCATATGTGCTTAGATATTTAGGATGATTAAATGGTTTTACACAATGTAGTTTATTTATTCATGGGTAGTACAACGCTTTAATTTTCTCAGTAGTTTAAAGATGGACGTATGATGACCTAAGGCACTGGATTTGGTATACTGTAATAAATAAATAGTGGCCTTTGGTCTAGGGGCTATAGCTCATGGGTGCCGATACTCGGAAGCAGAGGGGGCATGGCATTTAGGGAAAATTATTTGTAATGTTTTACAATAAAGCAAAATTTTAGAAGGTAACTATTTTAGACCAAAATACTAATTATTTCATTATTTGTGATCAGAATTTCAAGTACATGCATTGTTTTGCACTCTCATTGGGGTTGAAGGTGGTTGAGTGCAAGTGTTAGTACCACTGTGTCATACAGAGTGATTCCAAAGTCTATGGAATTTTGCATTTAACCCTTTTGTATTTATTAATCTTGTGGTTTATATTACAGTTTTAACCCCCAGACACCCGGTATGTTAGCCCCCCTGGAAGATACCATATGGGCGCCTTCGGGCTGTGCCACTCAATTTCGGAGCTTGGGGCTCGTTCTAGGAGCAACAGAACTAATTTCTTTAGAAGCAGTGGGCTATAAAATCGTACGAAACCAAAACTGGAAACCGCAAATAATGTGAAAAAATATTTTGAGTATATGCCGTTTGAGGTTTTAGGGGTATACTAAGGTCTGCTTAGGTAGCTTACGCGAGGCAACTGAGTAACTATAGACGAACTTCAGATGACTTTCCATTTTCCCAAAACTCATTGTGAATACCACAACTCCAACCAAGATTTCTTTTATTTGTCTATGTGTAGAAATCCTCTAACAGCTAACTCATACAGCAGTAAGACGTGTCAGTGAATTCACAAGGTTAGATCCTTGTAAGCTCCACGTATAACATTTCTTAGCGGGAAATGCTGAGTAAAGGTCGCCATTAGTCCATTACGTCATAACCATGACGTCACAAGCGTACTTGTGCTCGTGATCATCTATCTTGTGACGTCACGCCCGATGACGTAGAGCTGGATCAGCTGTGTCTATTCTGCAGTGGTACAAGATAACTTTGCTTTTATTTTGCTCAAACAAAGGTGGTTTCGGTTTAGAAAGTAAAATGGTTTGGAGTGTGCGCGACTCCAGAAGTCATCACTCAACTGGTGCGGGTTCGATCCCCGCAGTCATTACTTACAGATGTGTAAAGTGACTATGCGGTAACGCTAGGTAAAGGTCGAGGTTGAGTGGTTGAGAGGACTCTTTAGTGGTCTGGGGACTTACTTTGCCTCGTTAAAAAGACTAACTTTACCTTTAAAATAAATAATTGAGTAAATTAACCGTGCGTAAGCGAAGGTCTCTGTTTAAACTCGACCGTTCATCACCTCCTGTCTGTCTGTCAGGCCACATTTATTGACAGATTTTCTTGGAAATTGGTTCAAAGGCCGAACTATATGTATGTGTAAATGATTTCGAAATAAGTTTTTGTTTAAAGATGTCAGCTTATTGATCCAAGCTGGCGTATGTACAGTTTGCTATTTCCATAAATATTACCACTTTGCGTCACATGTACCTTTTGTTCTTCCATACGAGCAAAAAAATCAAATTTCAAACAAAGACTTTCCTGCGTGACCGTACAATTCCTGACTGCATTTCACTCCTTTCTCAGCGTTATGATGTTGTCCCTCAAACTCTTTATACAGGTTCAGACTACACATACCTCCACTTACTTTGCTTTTTGTATTGTAACAGTTAGAAATTATTTCTATGATTCTAGTGTACTTCCACGCCTACCTAGAACGAACTAGGCGTTGTGGTCACTGCAAGATCTGTACTTGCTAATGATTCAGTGACGTAAGCAAGACTATTCAAGGACGTGAAGTAACCACGTTCCACCTAGCCTGTGATATAAACCACGGTTTATTTTGAAGTCTATTTGATTCTGAAATGCGGTGCAGTGAATTGTATCATAACTCTATTAATAGATCTAACCAAACAGCTGTTATGATAGACACGGGTGACACCACACTGCATGAAGTGTTATCTTGCAAACAGTGATTCAGAAAGCAAACTCACTTTGTTGGCTTAGCTTACGTGCTAAACGATCGTATTTCTGCTCACGTAACAGAATTCCTGGACTATTATATTCCGACTGCTTTTGCACAACCATGTATGAATTCTTCTTTACACTGATGTATAAAGCACTGGTTTTATGTTGATTTCCTTAAGTGTTTCAGGGTCCGTGAGACTACTCTGGACACACTTAAAAACAGTGCCCCTCCCCCACTTGTTGTTTTAAAAGCAATATACTCGGACATGACTTGCGTATATTCAAGAATGTTTGTCACTGTTGAGTTCGATTGTTATTACTATCATTGAGGGACTACCAAACTGGGAGGCACAGGACAGTGGTCCATAAACCTCCCCTTGCAGGCAGGAGTTCAACAAGTCAACATCCCCCGATTCAATTTAAAAGTGCTAAGGGGTTTTAAAACTATCTAAAAACAATTTTTTGGCCTAGTAATTTTGGGTAGTAAAACTATTCTATGGCACTATTCGATTTCATGGCACACACTTGGGAGACTGACCTATTGGCTAACTTACACTACGTTGTTGCTCCAACATTGGCCTACTAGAATGGGGAGATTGAAACGAATGAGGCTACCGAAATCGCCCAAAATGGAAGTTTGATGAAGCAATACCGATGTAACTTGCGGTGAAGCGTGTAGTAGAACCTCGTCAAATTACGTGCAACCTTCTTTGTCCTTCAGGAACATTGGTTCTGCGGTCGAGTCCAGTCAACTTCTTGGGAGTCGAATTTGAGGAAGAGTTTTATTTGAGAAGAAACTTCAAGAACCCCTAGATATACGGTCAATTTTTTGGGGAGCCATCAATAGTCTCTTATTAGAGTCTCATCCAACATTTCCGAATCTTACAACCCTTCGGGCTATTTCGCCATTTTAAATTCAATTCAAAAGCTGAAGGTCGTTCACGAACAAAACAGATTGTTCTACTGCGTCTTTTTTTAAGAGGTTTTGATAATTTGTTCTTAGTTTACGAAAATTCCTCTCTAAAACTAAAGTTCAGACTGACCAGGACGAGGATAGGAACCCACTGACGCCTGCGCACTATTCCTACACAGTTGCATCAAGGCCGAGACTGTACACAAGTACAGTCACCGCACGGTTCCCACAACACACGGTCATGGTCTGCAGGAGGCAAGGCCATCCTCACCTCCTCAGAGTTCCTCCTGAGAGTGGAGTGGGAGGATGGATCCTAGGAGTGATCTACAGAAATCTGCAGAAACACTTTGCTTCGTTAGTTTTAAGTCCTAACGTTGTCTATCACATAATTATGTTTAACATCAATAAAGAATCTTGAATCTTTTCTGCCTCTTCCGTACTCCGTATAAGTCTGGTTGAGACAACAGAAACTCATAGAGCAGAGACAATAAAAGAAAGGCTTCCATTGGCTGTGCATAAATAGGGTTGTGTTCTCTGTTACAGTTGGTCAGTCCTTTTATAATTGTGATAACACAATTTTATTTCCAACGTTTTAAAGGGAGGTAACATTGGACGCTCCTCTCACTATAATGTGGCGAATATTTCAGTTGTGATCGGACCTTCGACAAATAAATGCCTTTAGTTAAACATCGCACATTTTAATATGCACACTTGTTTCTAGAGTGAGTAAATTTAATATTTCCTGCTGGTAAAAAACGCTATCAGCCTTTTACACTTCCTGGTCAACGAACCTCGATAACGATTGCAGTAGAGATTTTGTTTCATCACATTCACATAATAACTCCTATTGTTTCCTCGCAATAGACCGTGTCGTGTCCACCCGCGCCCACCGGACACACGTCACGCGTTTTCATGAATCAGCTGACAAGCGTTGACGGAGAAGAGTCAAGAGTACCGGAAGTAGACAACAGCTGAGTTGACCTTGGCGGTGGACATCAGCTGTTTCTGCTAGTGTGCACGCTTTGCCAACTTCAACTATCACAATTGCAACCAGTTTATTCCGCACTATCAGCTGTGCTTGTTAACAAGCTTGGAATCTCATGATAAGCAGTAAGCTGACACGTTTGTGATTATTGACGTTTTATTTGGAAGTGTTTGGTTGAGATAAACGGTGGAAATAATCAAAAAGTGCAAGCACGAAAGTGGTACCTTTTTTAGTAGTTTGCTTCTAGACGGATAAAGAGATAAAAGATGTGGGACTGTAACCATTTTCGTTCTAAGTTTAAGCCATTCTGAAATATTTAAAATATATACACGAAGAGCTATCACTGTATTTTTGTACAAATAAAGAATAAACAGTCCCTACTGTTGTCACTGTCAGTTTTCAACTGAAGAAGAAACAGGCCCGGGCTCTCAAATATTTTCATTTATTTGTTGTTATGTGTTTATTAGAAGTCGAGAGGTTACCATAAAGTACGATTTGTATTATATCCTACATTTACCAATAGATACGGTGTGTTTATATTTTCACGGGTAACAGCCAACACTAGTCACTATAGTAAGATAGATAGAAAACAAACCGGAACGCTTCAATTCGTCTATTGTTGACCAATTAAAGATAAATTAATTGACTCAGTGGGTGAATCAATTCTAGAGGTTGCACAATATCTTGCCATCATGCAGTTGTTTGTTTGAAAAACTTTCACGTTATTTGCAATAACTAATAAGCATAAATACATCTGAAAAATATGATCGAAAACGCCATTTTAAAATTAGGGGTTGTTTCACATTCTAGATGTTTTGGTTTGGGTGAGTTTACGTAAAACAACGTGAATTGTCATCCCTTACCCCCAAAATAATTATTCCACCACACATTTAAACAAGTGCGTGCAACTTTAACTTGTCAACCCCTGATTTTAAAGCTGTGTATTATTAACCGAATCTGGATCGAGAAGGAGAACCCTGTGAAGATCCCCAAGATGCTCTAAGACGAAGTAAACTTTAGCATTAGTTCCCACTTGTTCTTAATATAGCTATTGATTTCCTAGCAAGAAGGTCAGGTGCAGTGGTCATGGTTCCTGAGACTGAGCCAAGTATGGAACTAGGATAGTTGGGTCGAGATATTGATCTGACAGAGGAAACGTAGGTCAGGACACACCCTGTGTTGTGACGCCGAGGGACATAAACACTCTACAACCCTCCTTGTAAACCCTCTGCGTCTTGATCTTGTAGTACGGGGGTAGTGAATGTCATAAAGAATAATATTTTCATTTAGTTACGTGACCATTACACGTTTTCTATTTCTGAAGTCCGCGAGGCAGAGTGGGTAGATTTCGATTCCCGGCGCAGGCACATGGATTTGAAAGAATCCGCACTCTAAAAATCGTGTGTATAGCACCTCATGATTTGCGTTACCATAAATGCCTAAATGTTTTATGAGGAGGTGTTTTGTGGTGTTATTTTTAAGGATTTGGGGTTGGAGCTTAAAAATACCCTCATAAAGAGACAGGGGTTGCCTAGTTTATCGTTCTTCGTTTATCATCGTTCTGATGTACGTAAACTGCTTCTTATTTTGTTTACAAAACACAAAAGCCCTTTTTTAGTGTCGTGAAATAAAAATCTTTAGAAATAACATGAAATGTGATAAGTAAACTCTTAATTATTTTTACGGATACAATTTCGATACAGATCAGACATCATCAAACTTTTAAATCAGCAAAAAAATTCACAAAATAATGTCATCTTCCTTTTTATTTTTATCTTGATGCCAGTAATATTTTTTCCTTAACACGTAAAATATATGATAGTATCACAAGTAGACCTAGTATGTCTGCCTTTGGCAACGACGACACTCTACATAAAAATCCATTTTCTAGTTACCGAAAACCCTTTTTTTTAAAACCGACCTGATTTCATGTTCTGTCTTCTCATCGTCCGTCTTGTTCTCCTTCTCCTGCAGCTTGTCGTAGAATTGTCTCCACATTTGTTCCTCCATGGCGAGACACTACACGACTCACTGCACTACTCAGTACTCTGTGGTGTAGGGTTCGATACTGACTGCTGACTGGACTCTGTGGCGTCTTGACTCCCCCGGGGCCTCCCACCTCAGCCGTGACTCACGATGCATCAGAGTTCGCAGGAAACCGCGAAGGCGAGGGCGGCCACTTGTTGATGTCGCATTGCGAGGTGCTTATTGTGAACAGCTGATCTGAGATTATGCGGAACGCTCAACTTTTATTTGTTGAATGTTAAAAAATAAATTGTTAGTTTTAACGTAGGGTCCGTCTTTAAATTTTTTTAACCATGAAACATCCGTGGACGTTTAAAAACTCAAACCAACTTAAACTAATCTTTCGAAGACAATTCTGTTTACGTCAGGCGTACGTCATATTATGGAGTAGTCTTGCCAAACCTCTCTTACGGGGTGTAGCGCTGGGGAGGCTGCAACCACACACCTTACTGACACTTCAACGGAATTTTCATTCTTCAAAATCAAACAGTTCGAACAATAGCAAAGCTGCAATAGAGAGAGAGAGCACACCAGCATTCGACAATTTGAAACTGTTGACATAACTTTGCCTATGTATTTTGGAAAAAAAAACGTTTGAGTGTGATCATGGCCTCGAAGCCAAAACATGTAACAAAAAATGTCCATGTAAATTAAAATATTTTTTATCAAGGTTTTCTGTAATATATTTCTCAGGTACTTATAACGGCATATTATGTAGCAGCCTTGCCAAACCTCCCCTACGGGTTAGTGCTTGGGAGGGGGCTGTAAAACCACACAACCTTACTGAAACCTTTACGGAACCTTTATATTAATTTAGAACTATTTATTATTAGAATAAAATATGTACGATAGGAGGTAGAAAATCGCATGATGCTTTTCATGGTCGCTCGTGCTAAGGTTCACGTGCCGAACCCATGATGATGACGCCATGAACGCGATTGTTAATCGTTCTTGCTTTGCAAGCATACACAATGTAATCGTCCATTGTATCTGTGTTGTGTGGTGTTGTGCATTGTTTATGCATGAGTGGGATTGTCAGCTGTACAGTCCGCCCAAATCAACCGTGTGTCAACCAGCAACAGTGTCAACAATTATATCTAGTTCTTCCGGTTCACACCGTGTCAAAACCACGTTATAACTTGCTAGAAATATTTCGGTCACGTTGTGGAGTACCATTTCAGTCATTTATTGGCTGAAACTGAGATACTTGCTGACTGCTATCCTATTGGTCACAATGCTGCCAACCGTCCATTGGAGCAGGGACTGTCGATGTTCTCATTGACTCTCAGGTGATAATGTGAAATGTTTGCCAATACTTTGGCTTTGTCAAATTCTACTGCATGTTTCGTGTTGTAGCTGTGTAACATGTGTTCTGACATGGCCGACTGTTCAACGTGTCGTCGATGTAGATATTTCAGGGAGATTGAGGTGGTGAACAAAGGTGAGTTGAGACCAAATACAGGAGTACGATTTTCCTATGTACTAGCGGCTATTCAATAGAACACTGTTGTTGGTAATTTTTAATTTTACAACCGTGATCATACAAAAGCTAAGGCCGAAAGCCGACGCGAGGCTGTAAGTGTAGAGAATTTGAAAGGTTCGTTTGATTGATTTTTTCGTGTCAAACCCCACAGTTCATGTCACAGTTCGTTGCCAAACGGTTGACTTTTTCGAAACAGGAAGACTCAAAATATTATCTGGACTCGTCGCAATTCAATGACTGCGCTAAGGTGTATGGAAAACATTACATCTTCGAATTCCCCATGCACGATGAATATAAAAACGTTACCATATGATGCGTTCGACAGTATTTTATAATATAAGTTCCGATAAAAACAAAAGACCTTGATCAGCTCAAAAAGTTGGCGAAGAAGACCGGGTTGAAGGTCGGCGGATAACCTCCCACGTCACGAGTGGCGAAACTGGATTCTCACTTTTGACCAGGAAAACGATAAACAGTGCCGAATGGACGGCGGATTCTGCTGTAGTGTAACCGCTAAAAATAGCACAACATTACAGAGGAGAAGAGAGGAACGAGCGAAGCGTGGACCTCCACACGCTCGCAGATTTAGGTCAAGGTGTTTAATCTGTGCTGGGAACTCTCCCGCCTGCTGCCTGGCTCCAGATGATAACAATGGTTCGAGGTTATGTCAGTTTGTTGTCGTCAATCATATGGTCTATAGTAGTGATCAGCTGGTCGAAACAGAGATTAGCTAAATGCAGGAACTTCGGGAACTTGCCAAAGGTAGTCAGAGCGGGTCAGAGTTCCTCCTCAGAGTTACTCGTTTGAGGGTCCGCCTCAAATCAGGAAGTCCATCAAATAAGATACACTGCCGATTCCACATTAAGTAAATATATGAAAGACCAGAAAAAGGCCTATGACGGATAAGTAGGATTTCAAATCCACAAAGTCTCTGAAAATATAAATAATATAGTTTTTAATATTACGAAAGAAGTGCATAGTGGAACAACTAGAAATATTATCGTGCTGAGACAGTTAGTACATTTTAGTGTAAGAAAAGCCCCAACGAGTACTTGTTTGATGATTGAACTTTATAATTTGAGCAAACTTTTTAATACCAGACTGAAAAGTGTAGAATATAATCATTAAGTTCACATTCATTGAATACTGTAGGCACAAAGTATTTCCTATCAATGCAATTAAATAGTTTTAATAATAATTAAATAATTTAAATACCGATTAAAACCTAGGTAAGTGTGAAACCCAACTTATTAAAATTAGTAGCAACGGCAAAATTAATAAAAGTTGAGCGATTTTTAAAATCTACATTTTATTGTTCGCTACTAGGTAATATTTTGCAGACTTTAAATTCGTAACGTACCTAAGTACATAATAATTTATTGAAAAACAACAACGACGCTAAAAAGTATTAAGTATAACCCCTGGTTTCAAACCTAGACAATATAGTCTCTTTTGTGTCGTGCGGTGATAATCTTTCAATTTCTGAAGGCTCTCTTGCCACGAAATAAACAAACAGCCGGCGCGAAGCCATAAGCGCTAATGGGAATCAAAGCGAATTTTCTGTAAGCGGGGACATACTTTACAAAACAAGAAACCTTTTGAGGGTCGTTTCCCCAAAAATGAGATTTTAGGCTATAAAACCGTATTTATGACCCGATTACAATGAATCTCAGTATAAACCATCAAACATGTATGTTTAGCTATAATCAAAAATATTGTTATGGTGAGTAGATTGCGCATGGATGCCAAATGGCTGAGCCAGAAAAATCAACATAGTTGCGGCAGCCCAAGCACAGAATAGCGCTGCGAGGGAATTATTTTAAATAGTCTCAAGAGGAGCCACCGACGCACGCACAAATTCGGTTGTTCTAGAAAATCGCACGATTTTTCATCTACGTTCGAAAAACTCGAGCTTTTGGAGCCGAGGGGGGAGAAAGACGGCGAGCGATGGCCATAACATCATCTTGGCTAAAACGAATAGATTTCCATTTGCTATGGAAATCTGCTAACAAGAAATGAACAACACTTATTTTGAAATGAACGAACATAGACGATATTAACCGACCTATCATCTAATTGATTGCAAAACATTAGCATGTGCCACGTGCAAATCTACAAGTGCAAAATTAGTTTTACCACCCGTCAATCAGTTATAAACCAACTGGCTTTGTTATTCTTTGCAAAAATGTACTGTTCCTCATAATACTCACGGCGAGAGAGGTGGTGAGAGTTCCATGTAAACAGTTTTCACTTTTAGGTTTACACACAAACAACGTGGTACCAACACCGAGGTCGCAGAAACAGCTGATGTCCCTTTCACTGTCGAGTTATTTTTGACACTTGCAGCCGAACTGGGAACTCGCCAACCCTAGTTAACTGTTTACAGTTATGTGTCAGGAGAATTGTTCGATTTCTGTGTGTAGAGCTCATGGGGAATTTCGAGTGATAGAGAATATAACACGGGGAAATTTTGCAAACGGAGATACAAGTAGTTTAGTGGAAGCATTACTAAAATTTTGTCTAGAAGTATAGAACCATTAGTGCTGCAACACACAAAGTTCAAGAGTTGCGTTTCATTGTGAAACAAAATATTTACTTTAAAATATCACGCTCAATGTTCTTACATCAAAATCTAATTTCAAATTTTGAAGCAACAATTTCTTGCCATGATGAATGTAATAGTTGTATTGTTCATAGTGCTTTGCTTCCAGAGTCAAATTTTCCACATTACGTAGCTACTCCTTAAAAGGGAGCTTGTCAAATAAAGGGCGTTTGCAGACTGAGCCTGCGCCCACTCTATTCATACCTACGTGTTCGTACGTTTCATACAAGTTTAAAAGGTCAAAAGGCAAAACGTAAAAGTTATTATCAACCCTTTAAAATTAAAACAAGGGGCTCCCGAGAAAATCCAACTAAAATAAACCCGTGCATTCTTGACACCAAGGTCATAACTACACTTTAACTTGCTAAAACTTGACTTAAGTCATTTTCTAACAAAGTTATTTTTGAAAACAATTACTGTACTGTAAGCCACAATTTCATTCATGAATTTATAAGTATGTAAACCCTAGAAAAGTTTAAAAATTAAACTAGAATGGAATTTTGAAGCACTCACCGACGAAGAATGCCCATGTCCTCGTGACTGAATGACTGTCAGTTCCCGACTACTGAAATCCGTTGTTATTCCAGTGCTAATAACATGCTGACATGCTACGCTTCTGTAACGAGCATATGTCCTGCATTACCTGCGGACAGCATGCCCTAGGGCATGGGAGCTAGCCGGGAGTCGAGAGTCGATTGTGGTGTATCGATAGTTGCGACTTGGCTTTTAACGAGTGGTTAGTAAACAGATATTAAAAGGAACTCGAACATTTGAATTAATATGAGTTTAATTTGGAGTGCGTCCATAACAAAAGTTAGAAGAGCTAGAATGTTTCTTCACGTTCTTCCCCATTTTTACTTAACGTGAAATTTGAAGTTTTAAAGCTTTAATCCTACACTGAAATGGTTTTGCACGTATTTATTTCCAGTGGTGGAAAGTAAAGAATAAAATTTCTGAAACATCTAGGCTCTATCTCCATTCGATTCACGTAAACTACTATCGATTGTTACACTCAACCATCGATTACAACAACAGGTGTTTTCGTGATTCGTTGACTATAGTGGATCGTCCTTCACGCGATCTGGACAGGGATTAGCTCGCTTGGGAAAATCAGTTGTTATACATCAGTCGAACCCAGTTGGCGTATGTAATCTCATTATGAACCGAGGCGAGACTGTGTCAACCAGGTCCGGGCGGAGTTTAGAAGTGAGTTTGAGGAAAACTCAGCTCGACCGTGACGTAAATTGTGAGAAACAAGAACACTGTTGTTTTATTTATAACTTATCAGTGAGAACGAGAAATACCACAACAGTCATTTCTCGGAGGCAAGGTGTACGTACAGTGGTATTCATTGTAGTAAACGTTTAGCGAGTTACTAGGGCTGGCTTGTATGGCAAGTTAATAATTATATAGGTACCATTTAACATTAAGGGTCCGCCTCAGTGGTCACCTCAAGGAAAGGCTGAATCCGTCCGCTGAAGGAACACACGACACCGCGCACGTAACAACTGGCTAAACAACGGGCCTTCTTTCAACTGATGCGGTCTAACTGTCAAAACAAGCGCTTACAAGGGGTTTCACCTTTCAAAATAGTTTTTATATAAATAACCATAATATAGTTATAAAATATAAGGGATTTCTGACATGTGTAATAGTCGATTTATTATAAGTGGTTTAATAGTTTCCCAAAGTTTAAAATTGTCCAATTTTAGTATTTTTCAAGTCCATTTTGTACACACAACAGAACAAACCACGTTCAAAACAATGGCCGCATTCAAAAATTATGCGTAAACAAATATACCAGACAAAAATTAAATTTAAGTCCCGGGACGAGTTGTGTCACTTTTTTGCGTAGATAGTCGGTTAAAAATCGTAATTTTGAAAATCCGCTCTACATGCGAGTCAGAAAAACTCATCTAGTTTACAAATATACCATGTTTAGTAATGTAAAAATTATTTTGAAAGGTGAAAAAGGAGCCACCGTAAACACTTGCATTGAAGCGCCGCTGCGCAGCTGGGACGGACCTTAAAATTTCAGAGGCAATTCAGATGCTGATGACATCAACGCAATTCTGGTTTTATAATAATTCCAGCAAGATAATTAAAACCTTTATTTGGTTTTATTTTCCTAAACAAAATATCTTTACACTCAACCTGTACAAAAGAACTAAATTTCAAAAACTAATTTCTTTTTGAATTGTTTAAAATTTATTTTAAAAAGATGATATTGTTACAATTAGTTTTGGCAAAGGCCAAAAACGGTGACATCCAAGTGGAAGGTTCAGCGGGGAAAATATATTCAAACTCTCGTTTCCTGCCAAATGCTCAACCCTGACTGTAACCTTTCATTCCAACACCAAATACCAATGTTATGTTGTTGTTTACTCATCTAATGGGTTTCTAAATTTAACTACGTACAGTATTGCCATTGGTACGAAATGATTATTTAAACCTGTCCATCACATAAACTGGGCCACAAAATGAGAGAGAACACCCATCCAAAGTAAATCCGTCCAATAATAGATTGCCAGAAGAATTATTCAGACCATCAAACCACCATGCGTAATAAAATTGTATCGTGAGCAATAAAACTGAATTTGTACGTTTTAAAACGCCTGCAATAATGGACACACTTTAATGTGGCACACAAGCAAGTATTTGACGTGTGATAATACCAGGCGCTTGTCCTAACATCAGCAATTTTTCTATTGAATTCGTTAATCATGCCAAACTTTAAACGTTTTTAACTCTTATGGTCGATATTATTTTTAAAATAGAGGTCAAGAAAATTCAAAATTTAAATTGACAGTTTTTAAATATGTTTGTCTTGGTAAGACCAATATTATAGTGAGAAAAGCTATATTTGATTTTTTTAACGTCTATTGAGCGATAGCTGATTTTGTATGAGCCGTTTGCATAACTCTTAGGTTCGTGGTCGGTGTAACAGCTATAATCTAGTTCTTTGGTTCACACCACGTCAAAATATCATTATAATGTGCTCGGTATCGCTGTGGGGTACCATCTTCTGTTACTGATTGGGTGAAAATGTATGCAATCCTATTGGTCACAGGGCTGCTAACCGTCCATGGGAGCAGGGATCGATGTTCTCATTGGCTGTGACACTATCGAAAGAAGTCTTCAGGACTGGTTTCCAGCTTTGTAGAAGTTGTTATAATTTTTAATTATTTTAACAGTTTCTTATATGACTCTCGGGGTAATAGTATGTAAATATTGTTGCGTTGCTTATACTTTGGCTATGTTAAATTTTACTGCATGTTTCATGTTGAAGCTGTGCTTCTGATTTGGCCGACTTTTCAACATACAGTATTCGTGTTTGGACGGTTGGCAGCCCCGTGACCAGTAGGATGGCAGACAGCTCGGTGTCAGACAATCAGTGACTGAAGCTGTTACTCCATAGCGACAACGGAATATTTCAAGCAAATTATAATGATGTTTTGACGTGGTGGGGACCGAAAGAACTACGCGTAAATTATACTTGTAGTTCTTTCCTTTGCAGCCCCACTTTGAAAACGGCTTCGGCTAGAACAACCAGATCACACTTGAAATTGTCTTCAAACATCGAACAAAATTAACATATTTTGTATACAACTATTGCGTGTTGATCTTTTAGCGCTCTATTGTCACCTTCATGGTGAAAAATACCGGCGTAGCGAGAGCCGCTCGGATAGATCGCATACACAAAGCAAAATAAAACAAAAACACGTGTGGTTCTCATATTCTTAAAAACCCCTCGTGAAAGATTAGTTTAGAAATTCCTGATACGACAAACAACGCGTTATAAAATCCTACAACGACATTTTAATTATCATTTCATCCACCTTTCTCCATTCTCGTTCTTCGCTTTGGAACAATGCAATGCCAGACACAGTCTGGTAAGTTTGCAAAATGACATTTCGCTTTCCTTTTGTTCCCAATATTTCACCTGTGACGGGACGAGAGAATGAGACAAGGTCATGTACTTGAACTGTGCTCAGAGTCACACTAAACCACGCTCACAACTGACGATATAGTGAGCGAAAACAGTAAACTGAAGAGTGAAGACCAAGTTTGAAGTTTGCACAGTAAGATTAAACAATTTAAAATAAAAACATTGCAGTTATAACTTGATGCAGTATCGTCGGCAAAAGCCGTTACTTGTCCTTTAAATGTACCCTTGCATAAATCATTCATGAAAATTATAAAGAGAATAGCCCCTAACACTGAACCTTGGGGGACCCGGCATATCATTTCTCCCATTTGAATTGTGATGTTATTTGTTTTAAATATCTTTTGTGTTATTAGTTTTAACATTTGTAATAAACTTTATATCAAAGATTAAAGAATTTATTTTGAGGTAATAATCTAATGTGGTCATAAAAGTTATAATTTTCCATAAATTTCCATAGGAAAATTCTGCTGTGTATCAAAAAGGTGCTGAAAAGCTCAAAGCTGCAAAACTACGTTTCGTTCTATGTGGCAATAGTCAAATGAATAGCTCTATGGAAGAATCAGTAATTACTATTTTATTTATGGTTGGAACGCAGCATGCACAGTCGGTAACGTAGATTGACTAGCGTCTTGCCCTCGCGTTAGACAGACTCCAAGTGGTTTGCTGAAGGTAGCAGCACGGTACACATAACTAAAAACTGAGTACAACGAGTTTAAAAATACTTTATCACGCTTAAATCCATACGGGGTTGAAAGAAAAAGGTACCTATGGTTAACCCACTTACTTTTAATGTACACTTTCGACGTTGAAACATGTCTTGGGGTTTTTATACATTTATTTAAAACTGACTCTCAGCGGTGGCTTTGATAAAGCAAGGCATCAGGTGTTGTACTAACTTGGATAAGTATTACTGGGTACTGTGAGTGAAATGATCATATGGATCTTTCACATTATTTGTCAGCCCACAGAGATGACCCTCATCTAGGTCTCTCTGCTGGGCTAATAAACTCTCAAGTCTGTAGGGAACATGGTTCAAAGTGCCCCGCGCAATCAGTAAATACGTGTCGTTAGAGACAGACATGCTACTTTTGGAAACAAGAGGAATTCACTCACACGCTTATAGTGTTTGTCTCGAAATTATGCATTGTAAGTCAGTGGCGTAAGTTGCACCCCCGCAGCGGTGCAGTGCGGGGCGCCGGGAAAATAGCGAACATTCTGAACTTAAAGGGAGCAACTTGTTAACGCAATACATTTTTATTATTAGGTCAGTGTACAATGTGAATTGTGTTGACTTTGATGAAATGGAGATGATACAATATTGGTGAAATGAGAGGTGAATTACAATTTAAAATGCCAGAATGGGCCACTGGTAAATACGGTGAAATAATGTCCTTGTACATCTTATAATTTTGTCTTTCTTATTTTAATTTAGATATTGTACTTTGAATTGGCTAACTTGATTTTGAAATTACTAAATATTTTACTAATAATATACTTTTTAATAATATATGTTAAATATTCCATATTATGGGAAGTTATCAGGTTCTGCAATAAACTGCTGCAGAGTAAGGAGCCTTAATCAACATATTCTTTAAGTTTCCTTGAATAAAAGCCAGTTCTGGCAGTAAACGTTTGATCTCGTTGGGAAGCTTGTTTAAAAGTTTTTCGCCAGCCTGCATCGGCAATCTCTCATAAATAAGCAGTCTATGGATATCTTGTCTAAAAGTAGAATTTGAGCGTGTGTGAGAATGTATATCTTGGCCCTGTACTAAATTACATTTTGAAACACAAAATAATATAGTTTCAAAAATGTATTGTGACGCTAATGTAAGAATGTTTAGATTTTTAAAATAATCTCTACACGATGTCCTTGACGTCAATTTGCAAATAACTCGAATTGCCGATTTTTGGAGGATAAATGCTCTTAACAGTTTAGTTTCAGCACAGCTACCCCAAAATATAATTCCATAAGACAAATGAGAGTGTACCACTCCATAATAGACTACTTTAAGAGCATCTACGGAGCATAGATCTCTCATCTGTCTTAATAGAAATATACCAGAAGACAGCTTTTAAGATGATATATGTTTCCACGTTAACTGAGTGTCGTTGTACAGTACCTGTTTCATTGTCTGTGGTAATGCAGCACGGCCTGTACAGCCTCACCCGTGTGGATTTGAAGATGCATTATGCAGCAGACAGCTCTTAATTTAGAGAAGCTAGCAAATAACTTTCTACTATAGAAAAAGAAGGTTTTTAAATAAATTAATGTTATTCTTAAATGTACGCAGTGTTTTAATCATCCCTCACTAATAGTATAACTGTATAAGGAAAACTACTTTATAACTGTATAGCCTATAGCGGTCAGTATTGTTAAGTTGAAGTAAGATAGCGCATACAACAGTGGGGGTTGGGGGTGAGGGTGTATCTAGTGGGCCTTGGTTGAGGTGTGAAGAGGTTGGAAGGGGCGCCAAACTGACGGTCTGCGGGAGGGGGGGTGCCTCGGAACATACCTACGCCACTGTTATAAGTGTAAAAAATTGAGTTGAAAAACACTAAAATTTGGACAATTTCAAAGTTTATTTGTCCAACAACTTATGAGAAATTGGGCTCTGTCTGTACATGTGCCGGAAAGCTCCTCTAGTTTCCAAATATATCATGTTTATGATGTTAAAACTATTTTGAAAGATGAACAACGGGCCACCGTAAACCTCTTCAAGCGCTTGGTTTGACAGTTAGGGCGCATCAGTTGAAAGAAGGCACGTTGTTTAGTCAGTTGGTACATGCGTGGTGTGTGTTTCTAGGCCGGACGAATTCAGCCTTTCTCTGAGGTGACCACTGAGGCGGAAATACTGTATCGGCGAGTAGTTAGTAGTTTTCTACCTACCCATGGTCTGACAAATGTCGCACTGAACAATTTAGCACAGGGGGAAGAAATTGCTCTATTTTCGCCTGCACTCACAAATTGAGACTGATGTTGGGGTCAGCGTGAATTGCTGTAATCATTTAATCATGTTTGCAGGAAATTTAAATTGCAGCTCAAAATTGTAGATTATATATCTTTTCAGCCAATTTCAGTTAATGATTTAGTTCAATATTCAACGATTGCATAATATGTTAAATTATTTGACGCCTATTATGTAGTTACTTACGTATGAAGTAAAATAGTTGGATATATGTTGACAAAGGAAACTGTGCAGGAACAAAGTGTATTGTTATATAACGAAACCAAGATCGTTGCTAGTTTGTGGCTAAACCTCAGTCCTTGATCTTAGAAAACAGCTGACAGCAGGATACAATAGAGGCAATTCATTGTCTCGGCTAGACTAGTACAACGAATTGATATTTCATGACATTTTCTTGTTCAGATTCAGAAACAAAAAACTTTTTCAAATCTACAAACATAGTAAAGTTTAGTACAAAACATTCAAGGGACAAAAAGATCTTTAATCGATTTGACAAGACCGAAGATGAAGTAACGAGTTTGAAATCTGGGTTTATAATTAATAACACCATAAGAGGTTGCTGGGTATGATAGACCATTCAATATTATTCAATCAGTTATAGTTGTAGCAAACGTCACTAAAGAAAAATCTAACAAACGAAACAAACCTAATTAACCCAATTTTATCCTGTGAAATACCAACATCATAGAGCCGAACACGGAACATTTGTTAGACAAGACTTGAAAAAACAAGTCGTAAAGGACCATATTTGCCAAAGAAATAGGGTATTACCAGTTTCTTAAAATTAATTACTCTCTTGTACTTTAATTGAAAGACACTGCAGTAGACAGGATTTAAAAAGAACGAACGAAATTTATAATTTATAGTATTTAGATAACGAAGTAGTTTTCAATTATCTCCCGGCTAACTCAAGTTTTCACTTCGTTCATTATTTTTTATTCTCAATGAGATTATTGACACGGGTTCAACAGATATGGAACTGCTTTCTTGCACTTGGAACTTTTCTCTAATCAACTTATCAAAATGTCAAGGTCAAATAAAGGTCACCTCAATCGTGATTAAAAGGACGAAGTGCATCTGGTTTTTAACGTGAATATGATAAACCCTAGGTTAATGGTTTTAGAAATGGCTTGTTATTAATGATAAAAGAACTTATGAACTGATGAGCCCACATTTATTTATTTATTTCCACGACAGTGCAACCAGCGAACACTGAAAAATAAATGCTTCTTTGTATTCATTGAGTGCAACAGCCAATGAGAACATCGACGGTTGGCTCCAATAGACGGTTAGCAGCCATGTGACCAATGGGACAGCAGACAGCAAGTAGCTCAGTTTCAACCTGGTGGATGGTACTCCACAGTGGGACCGAAATATCTCAAGCTAATTATGATGTTTTGACGCGTTGTGAACTGGAAGAACAAGATTATAGTTTTGTTTATTAGTTTCCCCAGATTTTACAGTACCAAATACCAGTATCTACAAGACAACACGCCTCTGTTGAAACTACAAGACGGCTCTTTCAAAGGCAGCAGGCATGCAGCAGCCTGCAACCCGGGCCGAATTCTCGTCTCATAATTACAACCGGAGGTCAAAAGTCAACACCGATGTAGAAAGATAACTTGACGGGAAGAAGTCTAATTTTGCTGATTATTTAATTGGCCGCAGCTTGTGGGTGGGGTGAGTGACCTCCCAGGACACTGGTATCAACTGCTCAGTCTAGGGGAACAGCTAACAGTACTTGCATGAGTGATAGCACTGTAGGCTTACACCTGTCTGTTTGGCTGAGAGGGACTAGCTGTAAAGTGTCCATCAGTGACCACAGGCAAATACAATGCTATGGTAAGATATATTGCGTATAGATTCCACATAACTGTGACAGGAAAATCGTCATAGTTGCGGCAGCCCAAGCACAGATAGCGCTGCGAGGGGATTCTCCAAGTAGGGCCACTGACACACGCGCAAGTTCGTTCGTTCTCTAAAATTGCAAGATTTGGTAACTTTTAAGTAATCGATACTTGACTAACTCGAGCATGTCGAGCCGAGGGGGGAGAAACACGGCGAGAGATGACAGCTTGGGCTGCCGAACTATGTTGATTTTGCTGCCTCAACCAAAACTATTTGGCATCTATGCGCAATCTACTTACCATAACATTATCTTTGACATAGGGTTACTGTTGGACTTTTATTGATGAGTTCGGAAATTAAGATACGTATGCCGTCCGCATGGAAAGACCTAGATGTGGGACCGTGAAATGGGCATTAATCCTGACCCCAGATAACATTTTAAGCATTTTTTCAAAACTTTAATTTACTTGAATTAAACTCGTTCGTTACTGCCCTTATCAAAACTGAATATAGCATTCCAAAAATAGCTAAACGCAATAAAACAACTTAATTCAAGTTTAGACTACCTATCTGAAAGCATTTAAACAAGTATACGTACAAGTTTGAAAAAGGTAAAGTTTGTCTTGTTTCACGAGGTGAAGTTAGGACTACAAAGTCCTCTCTACCACTCAACCTCGAGATGTACCCAGCGTCACCGCATAGTCACATTACAAAAGTGGTGACTGCGGGAATCGAACCCGCGCCACCGGAGTGATAAGCTCCAAGCTAAACGGATTTAGAGCAAAAACTAAAAACATTGTTCCGTAGAAATGTTTATATCGAAACAAGCCTTCTCGCCTGTGTGTAGGCAGTTAGAAACGAGACGCAGGAAACTACAGAATTGGGAGACAGAGAACGATGGTCATATGAACTATGTCATAGCTATTGGCATAATTTATGGGTTTCCTCAGTTCAGTGAATTTCAACCTTCCTCGTTGGCCCTGCATAAACACGAACCAGCAAACCCCGAAAATTTAATTTTCGTTCATCAACAAATAAAAACCAGAAGTGAATTTACCTGTCCAGATACACAGGACCGTGCACAGGGCACACCTTGCGTCCCCTCCAGCGTACCCAGGGTTCCATCACACTCTTCACCGCCGCCCTCCTGGTGTCTCGGAACCTGGTCTTGAGCTGCAGGACAGCATCATCCAGGTAGCCAGTGAGGCAGAGTCCCCCCTCACTAGGAGACACGGGGTCCGCGTCCACACTGGCTGCCAGAGAGCGCCTCTTCATAGACACTAACATCACTGAACACATGCTGACACACTGATCTTCGGCTAGTTTACATCATTGTCCTGGTCAAAATCACTCTAAAAGATTTTTAGGTTTTAGAAAATTATATTTGTATTTTTGAAAACATAAAAAACACGTCGGCGTAGTTTTGGCGTTGCGATTAGCTCAATTAATTTTAACGTGAGGTTACAATTCGTACAAAAATTATGAGTACTTAGGAAAAAGTTCAAGAATACAAACTATCGGTTTGGTTTTTATTTCATTCTGACGTTTTCAAACGCAATATGTGAATTTTGTCTCATTGTGCTGTAAAATGATCCTAGAACTATATTGCAACTTCAAGTGAAATGAATGCTTTCTCGTGATGAATACTGGCTCGATTTTAAGTACAGTTCGGATTTTCATGTTAGAAATCATCGTGATTGAAAAGGTCGCGGGTTGTGTCAAAACGAGAGCGTGTGGATGAATATATTAAACGCATAGTCTTGAACACTTTTATTACTCTCTGAGTTTATTATATTGAACACAAGGGATTATACTCGTATATCATTAACTATAGTTTACAATTATATTTTTTAGAAATATTATGTAAGCAATAATATTTATTCATTATTTACAAAACTCAATTAAGGATAAGACAACACGTGTGTTGTTTGCATATACTAATTTCACAAAACAAAATTACTTTAGAAACTTCCTATTTATGTGATTATGAGTTTCACAAATTCTATGTACATTAAATTTCGTTGAAAATAATTTTTGTGTTCAGTAATAAATATAATTTTCTAAAGACATGAATCACATCAAAGCGCAACCAGAACACTTAGGACCGAAAAAATAAAACAACCTCACTGAAATACCCGTCCGAACTGCACTACCACTACGCACTGATAACAACCACCAACTGACTACTGAGAGATGATAAGAGAGCAGGGGGGAGATGGACGACGCAAGCGCCGGCGGTGCGCCCGTGGCGGTCCCTCGTTCTAAACTGATTCCGACTTCCTCCCACAGATTGCTTTGCTTTGTTGCCTCCCCAACCCCCACTCAACCACAGAGTAACATAGACAGCTGATTACAGAATCATTATAAACAGCTGATTACAATACAACATGTGACCTTAAGCGACAGCTGTATGTAAAAGTGAAGTGTTCAAATTTTAATTCCTGGCGTTTATGGGGTAATTTATTTTAATGTGTGCTTTGGTTTTACGAACTAGTGCGCATTAGTATAATGAGATTCAAGACCAGCCCTAGAGAATAATGAGCCAAGGTCAGAATTTAAAACACATTTCAAACTATGCAATTGCATTTTTTTATAATTTGGACAAGGAACGGTCGGGTCGAGCTTCTTTGAAATAATAACAAGGGAAGTTCGATACAAACCAAGAGTCAGTGAAAGATGTTATATTTTATACTCAAAACAAACTTGGAGATACTTGGAAATGGTTTGGATACACTTTCAAGAATGCCATGCTTGGTATTTGTCAAATTTCCTAGCACTGATTAAAGAGCAGTTGCTTCGACACTTCAGGTAATCGTGCTGATGAAGTCATAGGATATAAGAAATAACAAGGAAACTTGTTTAGTTCCAGAAAGCCTGGAACGTACTTTGACAAGTTATGTTTTATTCTTTTATATGCTGAGGGGAAGGGGGTGAGAAAACGTGTTACTGTAGTATCTCTCCAAAGCAGGGTACTGTCCCTGAGTGTGGAAAGGAGCGATCATGCAAAGAGGTAATCTTGGATTCCTGCTGAATAGCATCAAAGATAGTTTCATATAAGATAGATTGAAAAATGACATAGATGCAAAATGGCTGAGGAAGAAAAATAATAATAGTTGCAGCAGCCCAAGCACAGATAGCGCTGCGAGGGAATTCTTTTAAGAGCCTCAAAAGAGCCACTGACGCATGCGCAAGTTCGTTCGTTCCCGAAAATCGCACTTTTTGTTAACATTTAAGCCATCGCCAAACTCGAGCATGTGGTGTCGAGAGGGAGAAAGACGGCGAAACATGGCAGCGCTATCTCGAACTTGGCAGTGCTTGGGCTGCCGAACTATGTTGATCTATTATAGGATAGAGATTCTATAGACTATGATCATAGCAACCTCAATGTTGTTTCGATTTACTGCACACCGCACACTCCTGTGACTCACTGCCACCTGGGTTTGTTGATTTGTTTATGTTATTATCATCAACAGGGGTCACGGAACCCCCTCCACGTCACTTCCGGTCGGACCGGAACCACGCTGGGGGCGCACTCTTCACAGTCGCTTGACGACGAGCGACGCTCTTTGTCCGACGAAACTCTGTGATTAAATCCCCCGTGACTGGCACGCATCGTCAAGGCCGAGTTTAATCGATAATGGGGGATTTAAACCCTAGAATGGACCTTCAGTCTTAAAGACAATGAAAGTCAGCTGCATTTCAGCTACTGGAAGCTGGAATTTGCTTTTCAGACCCAATCTAAGGTACAGTTGACCCTAGCTTGTAACAAGACTACACCTCATCGTTCATCAAAAACACTCAACACACTTATCATCATCCCATATTCACCTTAAAATACACTGTAAGAGTGGTTGGTGTCTCAAAGAAAAGTATCAAAGCACCAGATGTTTGAATGAAAATATAAATTTTAATTGGTCGGTTTTATGTTGAGAAAGAAAGTATAACGGCTTATGGGAACCACTTGAAATAGTTTTGGGAGCGTAATTTCAGTAAAAGTCAAATAAAACAGAACAAATGTGTCAACAGAAAACCTTTCATATGTCTTTGTAAACCCTTTTCCATGGGTTGACAGCTCTAAAAGCAACAAGGTTTTTAATTTTCTATTCAATCATGCCACTGGAGAAAATGTTTAGATCTGTCTTATGAGGCATAGCTGTAGCATAAGGCGAAAACATTTTTCTTTTCTACATGACGGCGACTATGTAGCTTTGCATGGTGCACCGAAATTACACCAAAACTTAGGATGAATTCACTCAAAAGTCAAAAGAATTTCTTCACTTACCAGGACAAGCTCAATATCACTCAGAGCTCTACAAACAATTATTTGTACGCAAAAAACATTAAAATAAATTACAGTCTTAGGTAATATGCAAAAATTAGTAAAGAATTTTCCGATTGATTTTGTTAAAAGCTGATGAATTTGCAATTAACTAACATGAAACCAAGTTGCAGAAATTTAGAAGTCTGGTCGTTTGGCCAAGTTAAGATGAAAAATCAACCATAAAGGCATCAAACCAGAGAGCTGAAGGATATTTTTTAAACCAGACCTGCATTTTCAGTTACTGTGAGTGCAAAAATAAATTTAGAATTGTTTGAAGTGAAACCCAGCGTAGAGCAGTTACAAGTTATGACAAGTTTAAGTTCGGTGATCAATGTACGCGCGTATCTACCTTTACACTCGATCAAACATTATAATATTGCAATATTCTATCAAGACTGTGCAAATTTGTTGCAACCTCAAACCATTAGCGAACAATGGTTCATTGGTCACTGTGCTAAATCCATGACTATTTTCTTGCTTGGTCATTCACAATGAATATTTACAAGCTATAGTCTACTCTCTTTACTTGTATGCTGTCTGTAGACATGTCTACAGTCTACAAACAAGCTTAAAGAGAGAGTCCGCTTTTTTGTTGTTTTACAAATTAAAAAACAATCAAGGGATGTAAAAAACAAATAAATGAAAAGAAAAATGTGGAAATAATTAAATTTAGGGAAATAGTACACCTTTTATATCCTCGATTAATGATCTAGTTAGACAATCATCAGTAAAATCAATGGCATATTCACTGATGTAAACACTTATAACTTCAAACATAGAAGAAACAGAATTAAAAGAACAAAAATCTTTGAGTCATATTCTCTTTCTCATGACACACAAAATACCCATTACTTTATAATTTTACAAATAGAAAGAAGGTTTTCGACCGCTTTCCCAAAAAGCGTTTCTATATCCTCAGATTTTATATTATTACTCTATTATTACTTATTACTCTATATTATTATTCTATTATTACTAAAGAAATTTGAAGACAAAAAGTGTACACCAAACCGGGACTCGAACCCGGGTCTCTCACTGGCCGGATAAACCTATTTATGCCTTCAAATTTACAAGTACAGTACTTAAATTTGAATGCTTATCCAAAACATGTCAATCTTAGATTCTTTATTAACAATGCACCCTATAACAACAATGTCTGTACAAAGACAAAGAAAGAAAGATTATTGACAATACCTTTCCACAGGTTCCTTGGTGGCCCTCTTGACGTGGTGATGGTGGGAGAAGAACTCGCCGGGGTAGTGGAACACTTTTCGCATCCCCCGACTCACCATATGCTGCACAAATCTTCTACGTTCCATCATGCCACATTTATTCCAACGCACAATCGATTAAATTATAAAACCGGACTCAACCGTAGGTGAATACATCATCCCAACTACTTATGAACAAAACTGTAGTAGAATACTAAGGATTTTAAAGTGTCAACATCATTATATGAGGAAAATGTTGCTATAAAGGGGTATTTATTGCTTTCTGTCAGACTGTTGAAGATCGAACGTGTGATAGAGAAGGTTGGAATGACGTTTGTTAAAGTTTCGGCATAATTTTTGTAAATGAGGGTTGTTTTGTGGCAAATTAATGATATATATCTTTTACTTACTCAATTAATATTTCAGTGCATTGATTGTTGGTGTTTTAAGTTTGGATAAGATTCATTACGGATGGATTTATTTAATATTTTAATACTGAAAAACCTATGAAACATTCACAAAAGACAAGTTGAAATTCCTGAATATTTTGAAGATTTTTATATTTTTTATCACAAAATTAAATTAATATTTTTTACTACAGAACGGTCCTTAGAATTACACTAATCAACTCAATCGTAACTACTCTGCTGTGAAAATTCGCTATCAGTAGCGATATGCATATAAATTATCATTCTTCACATTTTATTACACTTTGAAGCACCATGAAGATCTAATCTCACAAGAAGAACTCAATAAGCTTCACAGACAAATCACTCCAACATTTTTAAAAACGCTCATAATCACGAACAGTATGGTAGATCCGGAGAAGAACTACTGTTGTGAATCGAACACGTATGTACACAACAATCTCTTATCTATTACAGCTGATAATATCAAAGTCTCAGCCTCCAACATGTGTTTCATATTTTCTTGTTCATCATGCTCCTCGCAAGTTGTCTACGGTGTTGCATTTGGACTCGTTTTGGTACACTCTTAGGACAAACATAAAATATACTTGACAGCGAACAGAAATCTGTCGTTTCAAAATCACATAGAATATAATGAGAGCCTTCATACTCACCGGCAACAGTATTTAGCTGGTCGTAACGCAAATTAAAGCAATTAGATGACTTGATGAAAATTGGTGGTTGTGTGTTTGTCCTAAGACAATAATAAATTTACAAAGTAAACAGATTTGGTTTGATGAAAACTCAAATCTCTAAGAAAACGAAACCTAAATTTCAATTGGCTTCCCAACACAAAAGAATTAATTTTAATTACATTATTTGGCAAGATCCCAAAGGCAAGAACAGTGGCCTTCAAAGCACAGTTTTCCTTGCAGTTATGTGAAACAAATAGTAATCTTTAAAAAAGTAGAATTTCCTGGGAAATAATCAGTTTTATATGTTGGAACCTTATAGTATTGAATCTTCATAAACTTAAAATATCTTGTTCCTAAGTATTAGTTTTTATTTCTCATAACTTTTGTTAAAACCCTGATTTTCAAAATGAAAACTAAAAAATAAGTGTTTATATATTTTAGTTTTAACAATCACCAGACAGTACTTATTTAAATATCTCATTGAAATGTCTTTTAATATACAGTAATAAGCATAAAGAAAAGTAGAATAATTCTTAATTCTTAGAACAGTAAATTACAACTGCAAGATTAATTATTTACACTTCATACAGTAAAAACCAAAAAACTCAAATTTAAATCCTATATTTTATGTGCAAGTTAAAAAATAAACATATGTTACAACTTTAAAAATACAAAAACAACATTCAATTGTTATTAAAGACTAAATTGTATTGTAATGTGATCAAAATTTCCCTTGAAATAAAATTATAGCTAAAATTTGTTGAAACCTCAAAATTTGCAGTCATGGAACACCATGTAGGTACCAACCTGATTTTTAAGTGTAAACAATGGTTTTTCAATGTATTTACAAAGATATAGTATTTTTTCAGTAAAACTACAGCTATACTATTTAAAATAACTCAATCAATGTTAACTGCCATTTTGTTATTTAAAAATCAGGATGTTGTATGGCATATGTATTAGTTTAACTTTTAGCCTTGTACCTACCACCCAGATCTAATGATACCATAATGCTAGTGTAAATTTGAAAACTTTAGGTGAACTATGGCCAAATCCAACTTGGTGACCATTCTGTTTTGCAGTATGAATTTTGTATGACAAACTGTTGCCATACAATCTGTAGTGCAAGAGTTTTAAATAAACAATAGTTTACATCATAACCCGTTCTATTATTAGGAATGGTAGTGTAAGTGATTATTTCATTTAAAAGATTCTACATAGACCACATTAAAACCCAATTTACGATGGTATTCTTTTATTACTATATTCTATACTGTCCGATACGTGGCGCGGAAAGACACTTAGGAAAACTTACCGTACTTTTGGTGGTCAATGCTATCAGACTGTTAGAGGGTTCAATACACATCTGTTGCAATTGATGGAGTTTGTGATTTCAACACAATTTTGATACAAATACAATTATCAGTGTGTTTCCTTACAAGGATAAGGGATTTGGGGTAAGGGCAAAAGATGCAAAATGCTATTTTCAGCTCATTAAAACCCAATCAATCAAGGCGTGAGATCTACTGGTAATGGAACTACTAGTAATACTCTATGAAAAAAATGCTACAACCTGGTAGAACCAGCTAAAATTGAAAAGAGGGAATTACCAAAGAAGCGCTGATATTTAGCATTTTTTCCAGATTGGCAAAAAGTCTAATGGAGATACAGTTACACATCAGAATTCCTATATTCCTTCCAGCTCTTACAGAACATCAAATGAGGGCGAAGTAAGTACCGATGTTGTCTTTTGAAGTATTGTTGGATCAAAAACAATGTAATAAACTAATGACATTGGCAGAAGTATTATTGCTATATTTAAACTAATTAATACATAAACATTTACTGTCACAATACAAAAGTTATTTATGTTGACAAACAATAATTTGTATTTTAACAAAAATTTGAACTCAAAATACTTGAGTTATTTTTTAATAGATGGGCAATGAAATTTAATGATACATATTTTACAAAGAAACCCTGGAAGTATTTGCGTTTGCATGCAAATACGTTTTCATACGCTTTTGTTACTAGTATATTATGCTTAATCACCAAAATTGTTCTCTTGAAAAATTAAAAGTGATAGCCAATGAGGCTGAAATTATTGATTTAAATTAATCAATAATGTACTCACTGCCTACAGGAGGTATACTAAAACTAATATTACGGAAGATATAGATAGCTCTTCAATGCCTTTGTTGAAAAATACAAAGGTTTCATGGTTCCATTGACATCCATTTTAACCCAACCGTCAAGTAGTACTGCCCCATCAAGCAAAATTGTATGATATTCAAAAAACAAAAAGTCAAAGTATCTTTATTACGTATTTATTACCAACAGTAGCAAGTCGAACGCTAAAACAGCACGTGAGCGAGAACTTACACCTTACCGAACATTGCAGGGAGCTCGTTACAACAAGCGGGAGTGCATCTCAATCCATGTCGGCCAGGCGGGCGTACAGATGGCCACGGCCTGCTGGGAACTCTACTGCATGGAGCATGGGATCGGCAAGGACGGCCAGGTCTTGCCGGACGTAAAGGATTTCTCCGGCTGTGACGCCTTTTTCTCTCACACCGAGCAAGACAGATTCGTTCCCAGAGCGATTCTTGCAGACCTTGAGCCCACTGTTGTTGGTAAATACTATTTCTGACGATTCTGCTATTTCTTTTTGAGTTTGGAGAAGGGGGAGGTTTGCTTTGAGACACACCGACCACTCTTAGAGGATATTTTAGGGTGAATATGATATGATTTTGAGTGTCATGAGTGTTTTTGATGGATGATGAAATGTGGTCTTGTTACAAACTAGGGCCGACTGTCCTCTAGATTGGGTCATTAGTTAATAGTCCAACGACCAACGGCTTGACGTGACTTCTGAACCACGGGGAGTTGCCATCATGGACAAGTTATCACTGCAGCCGGGAATCGAACCCGGGCTGATTTGGTGTGAAGCAAACACTATATCACTGAGTTGTGACCACGAATGGCCACCCTCAGAAGGACATTTTATAGATGAGAGCTTGGTATTCAACAGATAGTTCTAAACATTTCTATTAAAGATTTTGGGCATGGCTAGATGACAACATTTGTGGTTTTTTTCTATCCCCAATTGGTCCTGTTTGAAAAAATATGCCAGCATTCATTGAATTTCTGCATATGAAATTTACAGATGAAGTACGGAACGGTTCGTACCGGGATCTGTACCACCCAGAGCAATTGTTGAACGCAAAAGAGGACGCAGCCAACAACTACGCTCGCTGCTATAACTCCGTTGGGATCCCAATGAGGGATCAGGTCTTGCACAGGTTAGTTTATCTCTGTTCTACGTCTTGATTTTAAAAGCATTTTCGAATACGAACATTTTCAAGATCTGAAAATAATCGAATACAGAAAGTAGGTTGGCAGTAAGCTTATTTTAAAAGAAACCCTCTGTCATGCCAATTACCTTTAAATCAAAAATATAGTGTCTGACCAAATTTAACCACAAAATATAATTATTATTGTCGATGATTCACTTTGTTCATAATGAGTTATTTAGTTTAAGTCCTGCTAAAAGATAAAGCTTGGCCAAACAATTAGTGTATTGAAAATCGTGCGGAGTGTACCTTGACCTTGTCTGGTTGGCAGCTGGATTCTTGTTAAAATACTTAAAGATTCCGTCCCTGTGACAGGATAGGGAGGGTGACGGAAGGGTGTGATGGACTCCAAGGATTCTTCATCTATCACTCGCTAGGAGGAGGCACAGGCTCTGGACTCACCGCACTTCTCCTCGAGGCCTTGGCTCAGGAGTACCCCAAGAAAAGCCGACTGCAGTTCCTCGTCTACCCTTCACCAAAGGTAACTAGGAAACCTCTTTTTTTTATTAATTTCTCCCTGCTATATATAAATTTGTTTTTCATAAAGCACATACGAGGAAGTGCTAATAAAACAACAGATTTTATCATTCTGGTAACCTTCAATAATCTTACTAAACTCACAACTTACATATTTTGATTTACAAGGGCTAACTTGAAAGTTAGTTCTGCTGCTGCTTCTTATAGGAGTAAAAAGATGAGCAAATTATACGTTGTTCGATAGCCAACTCATTTTAAATCCAACTGTGTGCTTGAATTATTGATACACTGATCTTCTGCAATCTAAACCTCAAAACAAAGTTGCAGCTACATTAATCATTCCTGTTGCTCAAATAAACTGCCCTATTCACTGACCATTTCTTGACATAAAATATTTAGAAAATTAATTTGAAGTAATAAAGCAACATAAATATCCTTAAATTAATTTTGTTTTTATATTTGTGTAGCTTTTTCTATTAATTCAAGGATACTTATTACTTCAAATGAATCGTAGAATTCCTTCAAAAAGGGTTTTAGTAGAAAATGTTTTGTCTATTAAATGTAAATTTCTCTAAAGTTCACACATTTTCTTGTAATTCAGCATCTCTCAAATTAAAGAAAAGGTTATATTCTTTTATTTTATATGCAAATAATATTAAGTGTCTACCAGCAGTGAGCACTTTTATTAGCATTAATGGAATTTCTGGGCAGTGTTGGATAAATTAGTTTAAACAGTAGCTTGATACAACTAAACTACTGCCCTAAAAAGTTTCCTTACTAAAACTGTTTATGGGAAGAAAGTAGCAAGCTAAAGTAGCTCCCTCTGGAGCATATTCGTCAAAGCAGTAAATAAATATTAACAAATAAAAATGTATTAATAAATCCCAAAAACCCCTCACCAACAATTTTACTTATTTGTCGTGCGGCCAAACAACAGGTACTATGTTCACTTCTTTTTGTTAATTGATAAACAAATACGTATTTTAATGCATGCGAAAATTAGCACAAAGTGCATTACAATCGTTAACAATTTGTTACCGAAAACGAACAAAACCAAATATGGAACTATTAGAAAAAAGTAGGTACAGTAGCTAATTTATACTTTAGCTTCACGCTAGTTCCGAGCCAACTTTAGAACAACATTTAGAGTTGAATGGTAAGCTTCTAAGCATTCTGTTTTGCCAACAGCTTTAGTACCAGGCAATCACGCAACACTTGTCGTCCTGTACGCTTAGTTTGGTACATCCCGAAATGGTATGTTTTGTATCTCATGAATGATGCTTAAGCTTTATTTTGACCACCTCAGCACAGAAAGTAGGAGACAAATTTAGCATGACTCATACTTGATAATTATTTTGACTTGTAACGCACTGCTACTTCCTAATTGGTTCTTACCTACGTTCCCAAGGTATCCAGTGCAGTCGTAGAACCTTACAACTGTGTACTGACGACTCATGCTTGCATGGACAACGCAGATTGCTCCTTCATCGTCGATAACGAAGCACTCTACGACATATGCACCAAGAAACTAGACATTGAAAGACCCTCTTTTGTGAACCTCAACCGTGTTATCGGCCAGGTATGCACTTTCTAATTAAGATTTGCTTTGATTCCATAACCTAGAATGATGTTATTATACGGCAATGCTTTGGTTGTTAAAAAAGCCAAATCTTAAAAAATCATTGTACTTGCTGAGAAATTGTTCAAATCTGTTACTTAAGTTTCAGCAATGATGATAAGTAGTGGAACCAAGACCGCATCATTTCAGAGATGTAAAAACACTCTGAAAAACAGATGATATGTAGATGGTTTAGAACAGTTTGAAAATCTTGCTGATGTCAGGGTTCACAGCGTCTCAAAATATTATAATAATTATTTAGCTTAGGAAATTTGGTCTTGCTGTGGAGTGCCATCTTTAGTTACTGGCTGAAACTGAGTTACTTGATGTCTGCTATCCTATTGGTGGCTCTTCAATAGGTTTAAATGAAAATCTACCACGTTAACCATGTTGGTTTGGAAAACTTCTCTGTTCCCAGGTGGTATCGTCCGTAACAGTGTCCCTGCGGTTTGACGGCGCTGCTGAACGTAGACATGAACGAAGTTCCAAACCAACCTGGTGCCCTACCCTCGCATCCACTTCCCCTCACCTCCACGCACCCTTGCTGTCCCAAGGCAAGTCCTTCCACGAGCACCTGTCCGTCAACGACATCACGGCCGCCTGCTTCGACCCGGCCAACCAGCTGGTATGCTAAGCACAGCCAGGGGCAAGTACATGGCGTGTTGTCTGCTGTACCGCGGAGACGTGGCACCCAAGGACGTCAACCATGCCATCGCTATCGTCAAGAGCAAGAAGGCCATCACCTTTGTGGACTGGTGCCCGACTGGCTTTAAGGTGAGAGTTGAAACAGATTGTGGTCGAGAAGTTATTTGTTGGTCCTACTATTTTTTGTCTTAAGAAAGGTAGTGACAAAATATGGCTGAAGCCTCACCTTCTTTATAAAGCAAAAGCTATCAGCCGAGGATACATTCCCCACCCAATTCTATACAATAATATAGGCGAGAAAGACAAGACCTGGACAGTGTGCATTTGTTTGTATAATGTATTAATAGTGTAATGTTTTTCACGGGTACGAATAATAAGGCGTCAGTATTGGTTAATTCACTATTTATTTACAGTATAATTATTACACTAATTACACAATTAATTTTTCACTCAATGGCTACAAACTATTACACAATGTACAGTTCCTTATTTCACTATTTGCACTTTACACAGTCTATTCACACTCCGGCGCAAAGTCCGTTCACTCACGTGTTCTCATAGCACTCTTCAGTCGGAATCCAACGCTGGGTGTCGATGCCTCAAGATCACTCATGGCACAATGAAGATCACTGACACCGAGAATTTACACTGACACTGTTCTCGCACTAGGGATGTGACCCTGTATGTTCACACAGCACTTACACGTTCACTAGGTGCGCGGACCTTCTTACACTGGACTATTCGTTCACAAGGGGAACGCGGCCCCGATTCGTTCACATTCATTCACGGTCCTGAACTCACCCCTCGAGTTCCTAAGGAGGGCTATATCAAGCTTGGATCAAGTTTGGATTAAGTAATGAATTTGTACACTTTTTGTAACACGAGAAAATATGCAAAGAGAAGACTGCTGGTGTTCTTACAGAGATACAGAATTTAACATAACAATTTTTGTCCAAGGTGGGAATCAACTATCAAACCCCTTCGATGCCGAAGGATGGGGACTTGGCCAGCACGAGACGAACGGTGTGCATGTTGTCCAACACGACAGCGATAGCAGAGGCGTGGCAGAAGCTCAACCACAAGTTCGACCTGATGTGGAGGAAGCGTGCGTTCGTGCACTGGTACAGCAACGAGGGGATGGAGGAGGAGGAGTTTGCAGAGGCCAGAAACGATCTGGCCGTCCTAGAGCTCGACTACTTGGAGGTGAACAAGGACATTGACGAGTACGACAATGCCGCCGAGAGTGAACATTGAATCCGGACCAGAATTGGAAGACATTGATCTGTGATAATTGGCAAAGAAACAAGCTTGTAGTATTTATTAAATTTAGGATGAATCTGTGTTTTTTCTAGTTTTTAGTTGTAATTTATAAATATTGAATAAGCTTGAATATTTTTTTCAAACACAGCAAAACTAAAGATTATGTTATAAGGGCCCCATACCCTACGTTATAAGGTACCCCTTAACTCTATGTTATAAGGTTTTCGCCACACACTTGTATTACTTTCCACGGTCCGGGCTCATGACTTCACTCACTTCACCTCGTTGATCACTTGGAAAGATGAGTTCGTCGATGCAAGTTGCAGCGACAGTGATAGTGCTTGATGAGAAGCTAGTTTGACTTTTGGGAAGTTCTAATGACAAATATGAAAAATATTTATCTTTTTATTATTAATGCAACAGTTCATCGGTGTGATCGCCAAATTACGTGAAAAATTAACATGATTTGGGGCGCTATAACATTGTTGCCCTCTATAGTAAAAAGCGAAAAAGTCACAAATTATGAAATTTTCACATTGTAAATTTCAAGAGTTCAAAATACCACAACGTTGGTGCATGGGTTTCGTCGGACGCACCACTTTTCCTGGTTTCACGAATTTTTCTTAGTTCTTTTCTAAAACTAACCCGAATACTGTTTAATCTTTTCTTCAGAAAGCTCATGTCGGCACTTGGGATTTTCTCCTTTGTGATTCGAAGCAGATACTCCCAAGCTTCGTCCTTCATCACTCGGTTCGAGTAGTCTGCACTTTTCACTTTCCATAAACAAGGAAAACCCCCCGTACTCCTCGATAAACTTAGTTAAAAAATCTGGACTCATGAATACGTTTAAGCCACGGCGCGGGATTATACAACCACCCGTTTCCAAGATTGCACTGGTTCATAAAATGTACAACAACCTTAAAAAAAGTTAACAATGTAAAACTTAGTAATTGGTTACATAACTGTATAACCTACATTGCATACAAATTTCATTGCACTACAACAAAATTAAAGGCTGTAGAAATTTTCAAAGTTCATCCTTAGTCGAATCGCGTAAAAACGTGTTTTTAGACTCTTCATACCTCGAAAAATATATTTTTGCTTTAAAATAATTGACTTATATGTCCTACGTAGAATTAAACGGAGACAATTTTGATGTGATAGGCATAATTTTACGTTCATTGAGTTGCATACAGAATTCGCCAAACTCGAGTATTTGAATCCGATAGTAGTCTGATCGTGGGTAAGGGGTAGGGGAGTAGTTTGAGAGACGGTCCCGGACCGTGATGCCACACTTGAAATTGACTCACGGTCCAGTCGAGCGATCCGCAGAAGGCCTTTCACAATCCCGGCGGACTGGACTGTCTTGGATCGCTCGGCTCGAAATCGCCCACACACTATCGGTTTTGGACTTTTTCGACGCAGGCGCCGGGAACGTAGTGTATGGGGCCCTATAGAAGGTAGATAGGGCATAGTTGCCATATTATGGCAGAGGCAGGGAAGTCAACATAGTTGCGGCAGCTCAAACACAGATAGCGCTGGCATCTCTCGCCGTCTTTCTCCCCTATCGGCTCCACATGCTCGAGTTTGTCTTATGTCAATTACTTAAACCAAATTGTGCGATTTTCGAGAACTAACAACTTGCGTGCGCGTCAGTGGCAATTCTTGAGACTCTTAAAAGAATTTTTTGCAGCTCTATCTGAGCTTGGGCTGCTCCTACTATGTTGATTTTCCTGCCTCAGCTATTCAGAACCTTTGCACTTTCTACCTACCACAACTCTCTGATTGCAGTTTGCAAGGAAGTGAAGAGTTTTATTTAAAAATTAATAGACTTTATAAACAATCACAATTTAACCATGCTATTTTCTTACAAAGTGACACTGAGGAAAAAAACTATGATAAACCAAACAAAACAATTATATTTCATCAAGTAACAAAATATTTCAGTGCATTAACAATGATAAGGTGTACAAAAAAAACAATGAACCGGGTCCCAGTTAAAACCTACTCTTAGGCAGTGTCAAGTTACATAAAATATTCTTCTTTAGAGGAATGTTTTTAAATGGATATGACTACCAACTGCCCAACTGGATATTATCCACACTATACTCTGTGTATGTCTGGTTGAGCTTTTAACCCTGACAATTTTTGGCTTGTTCTGTATTGTCCGGCTGGAGAAGTGAACAAGATTAAAATATTACGAGGAATAGGATGCCCAGTGTTGAGGAAACACAAAATTCCTGTATATTTCCCAGTTTTCCTAAATAAATTTTGTCGTTTTCCCCATCTGGATGTGGAATACTAATAGAATTTAAATGTAGAAAATCTGTTGAGATGCTTTCTTAGATAAGTTTCTCCTGCCAATGTCAGACGCGGAAGAGCTGATTTGTAGAAAACGGAAGCGACCTCCAGACTCTCGTTACGATTCCTGACAATTTCTAGATTTCCGTTGGTGCTCGCAACAAACTCAGGACATTCATAAACTGAGAAGCTTTAGAATTCTGCAATAAAATCAGTTTGCAACAATTTTAAGACTTTTCTTACCATCCGCAACAAAACCTCGATGCGACGATTATTCACTAGTGCCACAATTTTGTATGAACTACACTTAGTGTCCATTTTTGATAACACTGTGTGCAGCCTGAAGTGTCTTTGTTTAGTGCCAAAATTATCTATTTCCTGTATATAAGAAACTCTTACATAGTTCCACTTTTTTTGAAACTCCGGTTTCCTGGACAACATGAGCAAGTAGTTCTCTAGGGCTAGAGCTCAACTAAATCCATACAGAGAACAATTAAACCTAACAACAACATAAATCAACTAGGCAAGCCAGGAGCGATGTTGAGAAAGAACCAGGAGACTCCATTCAGACACCCAGCTGGTGCGTTGATGCATTCGCTCGAAGAACTCAAAAACAGTGCTCTAGCTTCATCCAGCGTTACCTCCATCACTTGGATGAACTCCCCGTCAGTGACCAAACCACCTCCTGAAACATACAAGCGGTAAGTGACATTATTTGCTGTTCTGTACAAGTTTCTTTCAGTGGTAAACATATGTAAAGTTATCATGATCATAAAATTAAACCTTTTCTTGAACTAAAGTTGTAAAGCTTTGAATTTTTGTTTGTACTAATACTTTATTATGCATAGGGTTTAGGTTTGCCAATCTCAGTTTGATCGTTTCTACATATGCCTTTGTGTGAGCCTATAGTGAGAGGTGCTGATCATGGAGATGTAACTGATGGTTCACATGAACATGACAAGTTGAAGATACACAGTGCAAGATTTCTTAATTTTTGGTAAAGAAAAAGACCAAATTCTAGGAAAAGAGGGAAATACTGATTGAAAGTAAGTAAATCAGGTAAAAAGACAGATTCATTACTTACTAGAGAGAAAGATTGGGGGAAGAGAACAGTTTAACATCCAAAGGTAGAATTCCTTGGCAATAATAGTAATGACGGCAGTGGTTACTTCTGCAGCAACGGTTTGAACTCAAATCATGTAAGAATAAAAAGTGGTAATTAGAAAATCTACCCCCTAGTTCAGAGAGCTCTTCATCCTTCAACTGGCAAATCGTGAAACTAACTTAAGAGACTGATCATGAGCTGATTATACTCTTAAGAAAACCTCAGAATCCAAGCTTAAAATTACACAACGGGCTTCTAAGTTAGGTCCCAATTATTCTTCAGAAAGATCAAGTGGAATTCAAGTTCAGCTTGGATGTAAAGGAAGTGATCGAACTCGACTCTTAGGCTTTTGCGGCCGGTGTTGCAACTATAGAGTGTAATGTAAATTACAGGTCAGTTATGTTTGCAGATGACGTCACATTTTTTGCTTCAAACAAAATTCAGTGGAAAATGATTTAAATAGTAGGCTATGATCCAGGAAGCAAATGAATGGTACAAATCAAATTTAATGTTGCAACTTAGAAAACCCAACACATTGTGTTTTCATTAAAGAGTAATGTAGATTGTAAAACAGTAAATTTATTAGGAATAATTTTAGACACTAAGTTAACATGGAGCTTCAAGTAAACAATGTCTGTAAAAATTAAGTAGGATTATATACCTTTTGTTCAAATTACAGCACTGTGTGGGAAACCTTATGAAAATGGTCTATTTTGCTTTGTTTCAAGGTATTATGACCTATGGTCTTTTATTGTGGGGCAATGCAAGTAGTATCAAAGAAGTCTTAATTCTTCAAAAGAAAGCTGTGAAATTATCAATAATGCTCATTATTTAGAACACTGTAGACCTTTATTTGTCTGTGATAAAATCCTTACTGTTGTTAATTTGTACATTTTTACTGTCTTCTATTTGCTAAAAGTAACATACCAAATACACTCTGAATGAACATGTCCCCATGAAACCAGAATTCCTACCAAATTTATATTCCATACTCCAGATTGAAGAAAACCAAATGTTCCTATGAAACCTAAGCATGAAGTTGTTCAATAAGTTACATCCTTCCTCCCATAATGCCTCCTATGACCATTTCAAATCGTTGTGCACATTTGGCTGTTGGACCATCCGTTTTATAAAGTAGAAGAGTTTTTGACAGTAACATCAAAATGTATTGTTTTCCTAATATCCGTTTATTATTGTATGTAATTTTTAAATGTTTTCAGCAACTACTTACAGCTTATAGTTTTAGCATTAACTGTCAAACTTCAACTGTGATATCTTTGTACCAATGTAACTATTTATATATTTTAATCCAAATGATCCTACTACGCTTATAGTTTTAGAATTAAATGTCAAACTTCATCTGTGATATATTGTACCAATGTAACTATTTATATATTTTAATCAAATGATCTCTCTATTTTAATGTTTTAATATACAATTTAATTAGAAGTTACCAGATTTTTAATGTTAACAACAACAATTTTTAATGTTATTGTAATGACTGTTACTCAAATAATCATTACTTAATTTATTGTAAAAGCACATGTACATCAGGCATTATCAAAAATGTAAAATTGACATAGCCTAATGTACTATATGTATTGTGGCCAAATAAATGACTTATGACTTATAATCTAGATCTTCCTGTTCACAACGTCCAAAACAAAGAGATATAATTATAACTTGCTTGAAATATTTTGGTCTTGCCGTGGAGTACCATCTTCAGTCAATGATTAGCAAATTATGATTTCTTGACTCGGTGTGATCCGGAAGAACCAGATTATAGAAGTGATCAAAGTTTGGTTCTGCCTAAAAGGTTGACTAGGATTTACTTTAAATTGTATTTGAGGAGAACCAGTTCAGTCCGAACTTTAAAGTTCCACCACTTTATAATGGTTAAGTTTTAAAAGTTTCCTTCAAATTAGTCCAATATTGCAAATGAAAGAAAGTTATGTATGATTCAATTGACCTACTGAACTTAAGTTTGACCAGCCCTAGTTATGAACAGCAGAAAAGTGAACAAGCGTGAGTCAAAATCTATCTACCTTTCCTACTTTGAGAGAAATGAAACTGGGACACGTCTGGTTTTGTTGATGTCAGTTTAGAATTCCAGGGCAAACAAAGTGGAAGAACCACATTAGAGCGTAAAGAAATTCTGGAGGAGAATTGAATTTTTCTTCGTTCAGTAATTTTGTTGTATCTTCTAAAGACATCTCAACAACTTCTATTACTTCTCCTTCTTCCGCTAAGCCCCCTCCTGCAAAAGGTTGAATGTCTAATAGTAATCTTGATTAGATCGTCCTGATTTTTAACACAGCAATAAATTCACCTTAATTATTGGAAACAGTTCTCAGTAAGTAGGTCTACGTCTTTTAGAATAACTAAAAATTAGTGTTGGGTCGGTTCCTAATTTTTTCCATTGTTGATACCGATACCAAGATATCGATTATTGATCCCGATTCTAAGGGCCTTACGCATTTATGGTAGGGTTGGGACAATTCCTTATTTTTTCGATTCTCGATTCCGGGTTCAATTCCCGATACTGGGGAATTCCAGAAGGAATCGGTATCAGAATTGACTTTACCAGCCACCCTCAACCAAGCAGTTTCAATTCCCGAATCAATTTCAATTCCCAATTCCAAAATCAATTCTTTTTTTGGAATTCCCGATCCTTGACTCTGTGGTATCGAATTGACTTTACTGATCGATTCCCGATTCCCCATCCCAGGCATTGGTTGAATTGAGAATCAGAATCGACCCAACACTACAAAAATATAGACTATTAATTGAGTTTCAAGAACAAACTGGGGTACCCTAAAGGTAAAAAGAATGAGTGGTATAAGTATGTGAAACGACATCAGTACAATACCTTGTGAAACCTTCATGTCATCAGTAACTTCAGCATAAAACAGTGTTTGACACTCGCCAGCAAATCCAACTGCACCTCTGAAAAGAAAATGACGAAAACTATTAAAGTAATAAAAATTAATAACAAGATTTTGCATTATTTTTATTTGCAAGATTTTACAAATTTACCTGGAAGTTGTGTAAACAGCTCTTATGTTCACTGTACCCCAGTATAAGTAATCTGAGCAGGTACTAGCCTGACTGGGGCTACTCGGACCTTTGTAATAAGAATCATTGGATTACTAGATATGCTCGCTAATTACCACACTTCTTATCTGAAACGTTACTTAATTTTACTTTCAGAGTACTTTTTTATGGGAAATTGATTCAACAAGCCAAGTAAGCTGTTGCACTGTTTCTGGTTTACCTGTACACTTTAACTTTCTTCAAGTTGGCGAGGCACGTCATACCCACACTCTTCCAGCACTTCCTCCCGGGCTATCTCCTCCACGGGCTTGTCCTTATCGATGATCCCAGCGCACAGCTCTATCGTCACACCCAGCTCGGGCGGGTACTTCTCCGGGTCGATCGGGTTCCTCCGGTCCTCTGCCGGGATTGAGTTGAAGTACACACCTAGCGGTCAAGTCAGGGGTTAAATCATGAGCAAGATTGATGTTTCGAACAGAAAAATTTTAAAACTTATCAGAAAGAGGTTATGTTGGGATGCTGAGGTATTTAGGTACAGATGTGAGAACATATTTGCCCTGTACTTTATAATATTTGTACTAGAAAATGTCAACATAGGCAATAATTTTACTGAAACCGTAGCTTGTATGAATTGATTGAATCTAAGGTTCTTAAGCTATGGTTTTATATGGATGTAATATTCCATTGAATTTTATTTTTAGTGCACATTGAAGCGGCCATCACTCTTAAGGAAAACAATCCGATTTGATTACATTGAAAACAAAAGTTCACTGTCTTAATTTTTGACCATAGTGTAGAGGTCAACACTTCTTAGGAAACCATACATTTAAAGGTGAATTATTCTAATATCCAAAGAGTTCACTCTCTTTAAGGTAGAGTGTATATCAAAGTTACAGTACAAAAACTATAAGATGAACCATTTTTAATAAAAAAGGTGAACCGACTTCAACGAACAATAACTTGTGTGAGCAACATCTATTTTAGTCAACTAATTGCCATTTTTTTTGCTCCACAATATTCTATCAGGCAGAACTACTTCAAAATATTATCAAATAGTACAGAGGAATTGTGTACATTGACTTCATGTTAAAATGAAATGAGGCTTAGCAATTAGGTACAAATGTCATTAAGTAAATCTTTTAAAGTTTACTATACTAACCTGGTCTGAACTGTTTGACAAAAACTAAAACCTTCCGTGAGGTATTGTAGATTATTATTGAAACACTGAAAATTATAGAAAACAATTAAAGTAAGAATAAAAATCTAAAAATAATATAAAACCCTAGAATTATGAAATAGAATAGCAGGGTCTTTGGTCTAAAAATAGAAAATCTGCATTCATTAAACTCAAAGTATTAGAATAAAACCAGTGATTATAATTTTAACTTTTTCCTTTTAAAACTTATTGTATAGTACATTTTTCAATTTAAAAATAAATGTTGAAAGCAGGCCATACTGAGTAGATCCTTTTATTCCTCGCATGGCATTTTGCCATCGTTGAGTAAACTGAACTTGTGGACCCCTGCTGTACCCCTTACGAAAAGGGGGGTATTCCATTACCCCCACTTTTAAGCTAATTCCGCACCAGGCCTCCTAAGCTGTAGTTACACCATTTAAAGGAAAGGAAGAAGATATCACAACTCAGCTAGATTTGAACAAACTAACGCTAAAAAACTAATAAATTAAATGCAAAAGTACAGCTGCTACTTTCTAAATAAAAAGAACAGCTTCTACCCAAAGCTGCTAACAGGCTCAAAGAAAGACCTCGTAAGTTAATTGAGAAAGTCTGTATTCTTTGAAAAGTAAACGCCTGTGACTTTTAAGTTTAGATGCAAGCTTGTTTAAATAGTATGTTAACTAAAACTATGTAAATGTCAAATAGGTAATTTACCTGTGATGAGTCTCGATCAAATCCCATCTTTTCTTATAGCCATTCTAAAACAGGAAAGAGCAGTGGGTTATTAGTGATTACATAGAAGTCGTGCAGTTTTAATTTATTGCATGTTTAGTTATTCACTTTTACAATCCATATTAGGTTAGTAATAACTTAACTTTGAGGAATGAAATAAGAAATTTATCTGTCTCGTATATAGTGTAAATTTAGTTACTGCTAGATATCTTACTTTCTAAGCTTCTGCTGCAGTTACTAGACATTAATTTTGCTTTTTAAAACTTAAAATAATTCAGAATATTCCAAAATATTGGAGTTTTTTCAAGTCTGGATTAGATTTTACAATCTACTATGGGGTTTTAACACGTTCACTGCGGGTGAGGTCTCGCGCATGAGCACATCACTTCTCTTTCATTACTGTGTCCTTGAGAATCTCGTTGGACAGTTGAGGTTATGTTTATCTGTTGTGTTGGTTCTGTTGGATTCTCGGTGTTTGTAGTTTTCAGTTCTAGTGCTCGGCGAGTCTGCAGCATTTTATGTTCACGACGAGGAGTGTTTTGAGCATAAGGTACGTAGTGGGCTGAAATTCAGCAGTAAAGGTGTTACATATTTATTTATTTATTCACGGTTACACCAATTTACAATAGTTTTACAATCATTGAGTTGAATACATAGACTAGACTATCTTGTATACAGTCGTAGGCCTAGATTAAAAGATCTACGGGGTAGGCTAATAGACCTAATTCAGACACATTTATGTGCTGCTCAAACTATTTTGCGAGTAACCATGAAACTCATTTTCGACATAATTTTGAGCTCTTGACTATAATAAGAAAATCAATGCTTTGCTTAACCTAGGCTTACCAAGGTGTAATCAATAGAAAGTGGTTTTACGTATTTTGAGTCAACAGTCTTAGTGATGGACACATTTTCAAGCTTAAACATATTTATAACAATCTTTATTAACACGCTGATACATGCAATTAGACAGAAAGAATATAATCAAAATTTTTAAGTTTTACTAACGAATGATCCGAGAATGTTTATGTTGTCCCTAGTTGACATTCATAGAAGCACCTAGTTTCTTTTTTGTTTTCTTGTTTTGTAAGGGAGGCAAAAGAATGGGGCTTCATGACATAAATTTGAGTGACAGATGTATCAATTGTAAAATATATGTTATATACGTGTGTAATAATGTTCAATTTAATATGTATAATTTGTATTAAATTGTAATAATATGTGGCGAATTATGACGCCTCTGCAATCATGTACTGTATCTGTAGAATAAGTAATTGTGTTTATGTTTGGGATTTTATTGTTACTAAAAGTAACATTTTATATAGTATTTAATGTACATTTGTATTTAGCTGGTAGATAGCATGTACTGTAGGAAACCTTGTAGATTGTGAATACAGTGTTCTGGTATGCTAGCCTTGTTGCAACTTAGCTTACCAGTGTATAGTTAGAGTAAGGTCATAGGGGACAGATTAGTTGGAGACAGGTCAGAGAGAGGTCTTGGTCGGGTGTGTTTGGTGTTTGGGCATCGGCTACATGGCTTTTGAGCGATGAGCTAGATGGGATTGGTAGGGTAAGTTTTATAATTTAGTTTCTTTGTATTTTAGGTTTAAGTTGCTAAGATTTGTTGGGTTTTGTCTGATTAAAAGAGTTAATTTGTAATAAATAGTATGAGATCTTACAGTAGTACCAGTTTAATAATCCGAGTTACGCCTTAAAATGCAACACAGTGATGCTTTTCCATTGTTTTGCATTACGCCCCCAAAAAATGTGGTATAACGATGCGTTCCCGTAATACTACAATTGATGGAGGTGCCAGGCCCAAAACCTTTTGTTTTGGGTTAGTCATTGGCTAGTAAGATCCTGAAGTGCTCTCACACGCGCTTTTTCAAAACCTTTTCCAGTTTGTGTGTACCTACTTTGTTATTCAGTTTTATAGTTCCTCTTTGCTGTAAAATATCTATATAAATTTTCAAATTTTACCTGGTATTACTGTATGATTAAGGATTTATATTTATAAGGGTGTTTTATTTTATGGGACCCCAGGACGGTGGGGATCCGCAGGAGTTCAAAATTTGTTATGAACCCCAGGAAGGTGGGGCAATCAGAGGAGTTATTTAGTTTTTGGGACCCCAGGACGGTGGGGCTCTCGTGGGAGTTTTGACAGCTTTTGAACCCCAGGATGGTGGGGATTCGTAGGAGGTTTTATGGTGGCAGAAAGTGTCTCAGAGAGACAAGTACTTGGAGTACTATGGTTTTGTTTCGGTATGTATTGTTTCGGTATATATTGTTTCGGATATGTTATTATGGTGTTTATAATGTGGTTAAATATTGTGGATTATTTTGTGGTTTCTCTGATAAAATGTGATTTTGGGTATATTTTGGTTTTGTTTCGGATAAAAGTACTTGGTGTACAATTTATGGTTTAGTTTCGGATCTATGGTTTTTGGTCTTTTTGTATAAGGCCTGAAATTTTACGGTGCACAGTTATAAAAGCTATGTGGAGTACTGTGGAAATAGATTGGGTATTTTAGAGATGTGTGTCTCTGATTTTAAATGCGTTTCCTTAAAGGGAATGATTTGCAATTTCGCCTCTTTGTGGCAGATTTTACTGGGCTCAAAGCCACATTTTGGAGCTGTGCTCAATGGAGCTAGATTTTGAGTGGTGTGAACCAAGTTGCATTTTGTGGAGATTTTCTTTGAAGCTTTGGCTGAAGGGGAAAGAATTGTGTGAGGAGTTTAAAAACTAATATTTATTTGGGTAATAGTTTAGTTGATCTTTTTATAGAATGGGAATTTTGCATTAGAAATATAAACACATCTTAGGAGATTCACGGTATTATATTTTATGAATGGTGATTTTGGGATAACTTTAACTAGTTTTATTACGGAGGCCTCCATTTTTTGCTAATAATTAAATGTGATATTTTTATGTTTGTGTAAATCTTGTTATATAGGAATTCATTAGGATTGGTTTTAATGCTCTTATATCTAATGGTTTTCAGCCTTAAATATTTCAAGGTATGGCTGTAGCTTTAGTTTCAATGATTTGATGTAAGATAACCCTTGACTGAAATATATTTTGGGTTAATAGTAGTATTTGTTACTAGTAAGCAAATAATTGTTAGGTTATTAGTAAGCATGTTTAAAATATGGATTTTGCTAATCAAAAGCCAAGTTTGAGACTGATATTGGCAGTTTTACTTAATGTTATTATTTAAGATTTTAATATGTCTATTTAGTTATTTACAGTTTAAAAAAGAAACCCCCATTGACATTGGAACAAGTGGACAGTGCAGTGTGAATAGGTGTGGACACGAGTTTCGGAAATGTGACTCTGGTGTTGACAAATATCGTGTGGCAGCGACGGCAGACACAGCCTTGACGTGATGACTGCAGTAGTTTGCTGACCCGGCTTCTGCTGACTCTACACGTGCCCGAGCTTCAATGGTATGTTGTTACTTCACTGGCTCGACCTACTAGCAGTGCTGAGACAGCTGATCTACTACTCTGGGTGTGGGCATGACCTTCACCTTGGCTGACTCTCATCTGGTGTCTGAAGAAAACCATCGTCTACAATGACTGCTGTTGGAACTCTAACTGCAATGATCTGCGGTGACGAGATTTTTGGCGTTCTCCGAGGTGCTTTCTCCTCTTCAGCTCCCTCTTCGGAGACCTTCAGCTTGAGGGTTTACTGAGGGATCACAGAACAGACTGCCTCAAAATCACACGACTTTGGTGCTGCCATAACTGACTGAGACGATGTAACATCCTGGAGTTCCTGCTCGCTCTCTCCTTCGTTCCTATACGAGAGACCTGACGTCATGGACTACGCTACAGGATCAAGATGGCCGCCTAAGATTCATCGTCTTCGGCTGTTCCTTACTCTCCCATAACAAGCTTGGAGGTTATGTGGGAATCCGAGTCCTGTCTCTAGAGAACAGTCTACCGCGAGGACATGAGGATGCTGCTGGTCACCATTCTCTTGGACAAGCTCAGGAGCCCACGAGATCGCAGGCTGAGGAGCTCGTCGGAGAACCTGAACCGAGATGCTGAGTACCGGGGTCATCGTCTGTGGAGGTGGAGCAGACATTCACACGGGCATCGAGCCGAGTTGACATCACGGACATCATTGGGGATCAGAGCTGGCGCCTTGGACCTTGGAACTCAGGCTGTGTAAGAAATCGAAGCGGACACACAGAATACAGTGTAGGACTGGACTGCATACTGCATTGTGATGTGAAAGACTTCCCTTGACATGTATTTTGTGCAAACGGTTAAATATTAGGTATTTAGGTGTAAATTTATTTCTGTATATTTATCTTGGCTTAAGACGTTTTTAAACTCAATTACTTATTTACGTTATTTACTTGTAGTTTTGTTGTTGTTGTTTTTGTACAAAGTGTTGTATAAAGACATTTAAGGTTTTTGTTAATTCTGGGGACCAGAATTTCAGGGGAAGGGGAGTTGTAGAATAAGTAATTGTGTTTATGTTTAGATTTTATTGTTACTTAAAAGTAACATTTTATATAGTATTTAATGTACATTTGTATTTAGCTGGTAGATAGCATGTACTGTAGGAAACCTTGTAGATATTGTGAATAGTTGGTGTCTCATGCTAGCCTTGTTGCCAAGGGCTTAGCTTACCAGTGTATAGTTAGAGTAAGGTCATAGGGGACAGATTAGTTGGAGACAGGTCAGAGAGAGGTCTTGGTCGGGTGTGTTTGGTGTTTGGGCATCGGCTACATGCCTTTGAGCGAGCCGAGCTAGATGGGATTGGTAGGGTAAGTTTTGTTAAGTTTAGTTTCTTTGTATTTTAGGTTTAAGTTGCTAAGATTTGTTGGGTTTTGTCTGATTAAAAGTTAATTTGTAATAATAAATAGTATGAGATAATCACAGTAGTACCAGTTTAATAATCAAAGTTACGCCTTAAAATGCAACACAGTGATGCTTTTCCATTGTTTTGCATTACGCCCAAAAAATGTGGTATAACGATGCGTTCCGTAATACTACAATTGATGGTGCCAGGCCCAAAACAACTTTTGTTTTGGGTTAGTCATTGGCTAGTAAGATCACTGAAGTGCTCTCACACGCTTTTTCAAAACCTTTTTCCAGTTTGTGTACCTACTGTTATTCAGTTTATAAGTCCCTCTTTGCTGTAAAATATCTATATAAATTTTCAAATTTGCCTGGGTATTACTGTATGATTAAGGATTTATATTTATAAGGGTGTTTTATTTTATGGGACCCCAGGACGGTGGGGATCCGCAGGAGTTTTCAAAACATTTATGAACCCGGAAGGTGGGGCAATCGGAGGAGTTTTTTATTTAGTTTTTGGGACCCCAGGACGGTGGGGCTCTCGTGGGAGTTTTGACAGTTTTCTTTTGAACCCGGATGGTGGGGAGGAGGATTCGTAGGGGTTTTTATGCCAGGAAGGTGGCAGAAAGTGTCTCAGAGGAACAAGTACTTGGAGTACTATGGTTTTGTTTCAGGTATGTATTGTTTCGGTATATATTGTTTCGATATGTTATTATGGTGTTTATAATGTGGTTAAATATTGTATTGTGTTATTTTTGGTTTCTCTGATAAAATGTGATTTTGGGTATATTTTGGTTTTGTTTCGGATAAAAGATTTACTTACAATTTATGGTTTAGTTTCGGATCTATGGTTTTGGTCTTTTGTATAAGGCCTGAAATTTTACAGTGCAGTTATAAGCTATGGGAGTACTGTGAAATAGATTGGGTATTTTAGAGATGTGTGTTCTCTGATTTTAAATGCGTTTCCTTAAAGGGAATGATTTGCAATTTCGCCTCTTGTGGCAATTTTTACTGGGCTCAAAACCACATTTGGGCTGTGCTCAATGGATAGATTTGAGTGGTGTGAACAAGTTGCATTTTGTGGAATTTTTCTTTGAAGCTTTGGCTGAAGGGGAAAGAGGTATTGTGAGAGTTTAAAAACTATATTTATTGGGTAATAGTTTAGAATCTTTTTTCAGAATGGGATTTTGCATTAGAAATATAAACAGAAAGGAGATTCACGGTATTATATTTTATGAGTGGTGATTTTGGGATAACTTTTAGCTAGTTTTAATACAGGCCTCCATTTTATTGCTAATAATTAAATGTGATATTTTTTTTTATGTTTATGTAAATCTTGGTATATGATTCGTTTTAAGTTGGTTTAATGCTCTTATATCTAATGGTTTTCAATAAATATTTCAGGAATTTTGTAGCTTTTGTTACAATGATTTGATGTAAGATAATGGTTTGAAATATATTTTTTGGGTTATAGTAGGACAGTTTGTTATAGTAAGCAAATAGTGGAGTTATTAGTAAAGCATGTTTAAATATAATTTTGCTAATCAAAAGCCAAGTTTGAGACGATATTAGCAGTTTACTAATGCGTTATGTAGTTATTATTTAAGATTTTTTTTAATATGTCTATTTAGTTGTACAGTTTAAAAAAAACCCCATTGACAGGCTGGAACAAGTGGATGCAGTGTGAATAGGTGTGGACACAGGTTTCAGGCTGACTCTGGTGTTGACTAAATATCGTTGGCAGCGACGGCAGACACAGCCTTGACGTGATGACTGCAGTAGTTTGCTGACCCGCTTCTGCTGATTCACGTGCCGAGCTTCAATGGTATGTTGTTACTTCACTGGCTCGACCTACTAGCAGTGCTGAGACAGCTGATCTACTACTCTGGGTGTGTGGGCATGACTTCACCTTGGCGACTCATCTGGTGTCTGAAGAAACCATCGTCTACAATGACTGCTGTTGGAACTCTAACTGCAATGATCTGCGGTGACGAGATTTTTTGGCGTTCTCCGAGGTGCTTTCTCCTCTTCAGCTCCTCTTCGGAGACCTTCAGCTTGAGGGTTACTGAGGGATCACAGAACAGACTGCCAAAATCACACGACTTTGGTGCTGTAACGGCTGAGACGATGTAACATCCTGGAGTTCTGCTCGCTCTCCTTCGTTCCTATACGGAGAACCTGACGTCATGGACTACGCTACAGGATCAAGATGGCCGCCCAGATTCATCGTCTTCGGCTGTTCCTTACTCTCCATTAACAAGCTTGGAGGTTATGGCAGGAATCGAGTCCCTCTCTAGAGAACAGTCTACCGCGAGGACATGAGGATGCTGCTGCCATTTCTTGGACAAGCTCAGAACCCACGAGATCGCAGGCTGAGGAGCTCGTCGGAGAACCTGAACCAGTGCTGGTAGGTCATCGTCTGTGGAGGTGGGCAGACATTCACACGGGCATCAGTTGACATCCACGGACATCATTGGGGATCAGAGCTGGCGCCTTGGACCTTGGAACTCAGGCTGTGTAAGAAATCGAAGCAGACACAGAATACAGTGTAGGACTGGACTGTATACGCATTGTGATAATGAAAGACTTTATTGACATGTATTTTGTGCAAACGGTTAAATATTAGGTATTTAGGGTAAATTTATTTCTATGTATTTATCTTGGCTTAAGACGTTTTTAAACTCAATTACTTATTTAAGTTATTTACTTGTAGTTTTGTTGTTGTTGTTTTTGTACAAAGTGTTGTATAAAGACATTTAAGGTTTTGTTATTCTATGGGGACCAGAATTTCAGAGGAAAGGGGAGTTGTAGAATAAGTAATTGTGTTTATGTTTGGGATTTTATTGTTACTTAAAAAGTAACATTTTTATATAGTATTTAATGTACATTTGTATTTAGCTGGTAGATAGCATGTACTGTAGGAAACCTTGTAGAATATTGTGAATAGCTGGGTGTCTGGTATGCTATACTTGTTGCCAAGGGCTTAGCTTATGTGTATAGTTAAAGTAAGGTCATAGGGGACAGATTAGTTGGAGACAGGTCAGAGAGAGGTCTTGGTGGGTGTTGTTTGGTGTTTGGGCATCGGCTACATGCCTTTGAGCGAGCCGAGCTAGGAGATTGGATTAAGTTTGTTAAGTTTAGTTCTTGTATTTTAGGTTTAAGTTGCTAAGATTTGTTGGGTTTTGTCTGATTAAAGAGTTAATTTGTAATAATAAATAGTATGAGATAATCTTACAGTAGTACCAGTTTAATAATCCAGTTACGCCTTCAAATACAACACAGTGATGCTTTTCATTGTTTTTGCATTACTTCTAAAATGTGATAACGATGCGTTCCCGTTTATACTACATATCTATGTGCTGTATATTGTATTGTTTTATGGGAATAAAGAGATTTTGATGGGTAGTACTTTAGGACACCGACCACAACTGAATTATGATTAATTGAAAAAATAAATCATTGAATAAATAAACGCGTGCATTGAACAAATTGACTCCAGGTAACGTGCAATAGAGGGTTAAAGGGCATACTGAAATTTGTGTAGGAGTCTAACTATCATTGTTTATACAGTCCTTAAAGGGTTTGAAAGAGTAAAGACTAAACATAATATTTGGTAATTATTGAGTAGCCTTGACACCTGTATTTTAATAATTTAAATAATTTTGGTGTTTAATCAAATTCTTTGGATAAGTTGGCTCAAGTATTTTCTTGTCTATTTCAGTTATTTCATTGTCAATTGCAGGTTTTAAGTTGAAATTATTGTCTAAAGCCAATGTTAACTTAACCTGAGAGAAGATAATTTGCATATACAATTTAAAAATTAATCAGAAAACCTGGAGGCTGCAGCTTTATTATTATTTGAGCTACGGATGCTGGTCAAATTTGTTAGGAATTTTGGTATCGCAATATTTGGCCGAACTTAAAGCCTGTTTAACTTTTAATAGCAAATTAGGGAAAACAAAAAACCTAATAGCCATAAGCCTAGTTCATATCATACTTATAGCTGGTTCACACGTAGCAAGTCAGTGCCAGTTGTCAATGTATCAGTTGACCTCCCAATGTTAACAGTTCAAGTGAGCAACTGGCCAGGCTACTTAACAATGTGTTTTAACTGACTTGCTGCGAGTGAGCTGCTTAAGGAACTCAATAGTTCAAAATGTTCACCACCAATTGAGATAATTTTGCCTAGTTTCAAAAGCTGAAATCAGTATTTTTCAATACAAATAAGTATCATACAGAAAAATTGAATTAGTTTGATCATGGCCTCAGAATATGAGCATTTATGAGTTGTCCTCTGTCATTTTTTAAGTTAAATTGTCAATTACTTGTTTACTATTATATTATATAGGCCTGTAAGTCATTTTAAATTTACTATTGTGTTTTGTATTATGTATGAGTTATCTTTTATTTGCTAATGTAATATATTTGTAAGTTATATTTTGTCTAATTAATTTTTTTTGGTAATATGAGCATTTATGAGTTGTCCTTTGTCATTTTTAAGTTAAATTGTCAATTACTTATTTACTATTATATTATATAGGCCTGTAAGTCATTTTAAATTTACTATTGTGTTTTGTATTATGTATGAGTTATCTTTTATTTGCTAATGTAATATATTTGTAAGTTATATTTTGTCTAATTAATTTTTTGGTAATATGAGCATTTATGAGTTGTCCTTTGTCATTTTTAAGTTAAATTGTCAATTACTTGTTTATAATTATTTATTGTACTATACTCGTAATTATAGGCCTGTAAGTCATTTTAAATTTACTATTGTGTTTTGTATTATGTATGAGTTATCTTTTATTTGATAATGCAATATAGCTTATTACAAGTTACCTTTTGAAGCCTGTAGATCCTACTGTAGATTTTTCTTTTGAATGTACATTTCGGGACTGGGGTGTCCCATCATCGGTATACCTTCTCTATTTATAATACACTATTGTTCATTATATTAAAATTATATACACTATTTACACGAACACAACGTCTACACTATTTACAATTTTCACAACGGTCACTTAATTTGTATCGCGGGATGTTACACGTGTTCGCAGCCAACAAGCCATGTCGCACCGTCATCGCCACCGGGGTCGCCCGCCGTAGGAGCCCTTACGTTTCGCAGTGCACGGCCCGCGCGAGTTCCGCGTGTGACATCCCGCGATACAAATTAAGTGACCGTTGTGTTTAAATACTGTATAGATTTTAATATAATGAACAATAGTGTATTATAAGTGAAAGGTTGATGAATGGGACCCCAGTCAAATGTACATCTGAAAATCTATTAGATCTACAAATAAGTAACTTGTAATAACTCAAGGTCTAACTGGGAAAGTTAAATATTTTAATACGCAATATAGCTGTTGTTAGTTATATTTTGTTTAATTAATTTTTTGTAATATGAGCATTTATGAGTTTTCCTTTGTCATTTCATTATTTTCACATGTGCTTAAGTAAATGTAAATATATTATAGTCTATTTCAAATACAATTTTCTAAATATTATGTGGTTCATGATTTTTAGCCATTTCTTAACTCAGTATAAAATCGTTTCAGATGTTTTAGGCAATGTAAAGATATTAATATTTTGGAGATGTTCTACACAAAGCCCTTGAGGTTGGATTGCAAATTAAACGAATGGCTGTTTTGCTAAATAAAAAATGCGTAACCTTCTTTGTACAGTTACCCAAAAATACGATTCCATAAGACAAATGAGATTATATGATTCCATAGTAAAATATCTGAAGAGTATCTAAAAATAAATCTTTCATTTGCTCAGCAGAAAAACCGCGCATATAAAAACATACCTTTTACAACTGAGTCTCAATGGCCCCCAGGTGTGATCCATCTGTTGAGTACTGTTTAAATAGCTGACTGTTTCAAAGTTAGATTAGAGCACTTCAACTAGTAGATGAGTCAATATGTTCAGGATATTTGCCAGTTGAGTAGATGCCTCGATGTTGTCTAGTTACACGTCACACGAAGAAGGCCTCCACCCATACCCAACGGGAATGAAGCCCCGAAACAAAGGCCCCAGGTGGAGGCCTTATTTTCGTGTAGTAGCCAATGACGACAACATCAATGACGTCACTGTCTGCTTTCAACCCCAGAGTACCATACTCATAGAAATAAAACATAGTGTATTCTCTATAGACCGTGATTATATTAAATCTGTGACTCTCGTCTACTACCTTGTAGTTGTCTACTACTAATCTAACTTTTGAGCAGTCGAACGTTTCGTGGTGTTTTGCTAGGCATAATCAAAATTCAGTACTGTAGGGGATCAACTGCTGAAAGAAGTGGATCCAGGATTACACCCAATTTTTAGGGCCATTTATAGACCAACCCTTATGTTGGGACTCCCAAGTTGATCATGTTTGTAAAAAGATATGTTTTATATGGTTTTTCTGTTGAGGCAAATGAAAGATTTATGTTCTATAGATACTCTTCAGAAGTTCAGATAGTTTACTATGGAATCATACAATCTCATTTGTCTTGTGGAATCGTATTTTTGGTAACTGTACAAAAAGGTTGCATTTTCTGCAATTCTGCATTATTGTGCATTCTGCATTCTGCATATTCTGCAAAAACAGCCATTCGTTAGTCGTAGTTTGCAATCTAACCTCAAGCGCTTCAGAGCACATCTCAAAATATTATCTTTACATTGCCTTCATCTAAAACGTTTGGAAACGATTTTATACTGAGTTGGCAAATGTAATTGAATCTAAGTTTATGATGTTCACTTTCAAATTACCAGATTGTGTTGTATATAAACAAGAAAGCCATAGATTGCAAAATTCTAAAGATTGCCAATGCAAGCAGGTATCAAATTATTGAACAAACACCCAAAGGAATAAAAATACCTTGGAATTTTACACATTGTATATTGTTTTACTAATGTATACATTAAATATTGTTATTGGGGTTTTGTAACCCTTTACAGCCGGAATTATGAAATACTTAGACAAAAATGATTTCTTGCTAAATTCTTAATACTTGTGTATAATAGCACAGATTTTTTTCCCTCTCATAGGTTTAAACTTAAAGTTGTATCCATATGGATACAACTTTAAATGTTTCAACCTATGAGGGAAAACTTTTTCTGAATTTTAGTAGTCATTAGGAACCTACTGCCCATAGAATCCAATTGCAACAAGTTTCAAATATGTATTATGAAGCACAAAAGGCTAAAAATCATGAACCACATAATATTTAGAAAATTTTATTTGAAATAGACTATGATAAATCTGTAAATAGAATATAGATACATAAATATAGACATAACTTATAGACATAACATATAGAAACATATAGATTAGTTTTATAATACATCTTCTTCAGGAACCAGACGTAAGAGCTCTTCCTTCTTTTTAGCCTTTTTTTTGAAGGAGAAGCAGTCAAGTGTACATTTCAAATAAATCTCTGCAGATAAAATATTTAGACATTATAACAACAAATTTGACTAAAAAATTATATCTATGGTAATAACACCAGAGAACAAGAAGAAAGTTTGCGCTACTACTCTAGAGGAACACAAAGATTGTTCGATACATTTATAGGGTTTCAACAAAAATACATCACTGCTCCGCCCAATGTGACAGGACAAGGCAGCTAACAAAACCTTCTAGTCAAAATATAGTAAATGTATTGTGATTTTTATTTCAAAATTTTAAAATTTCAAACGTGGACTTTTTTTATTATTCAAAAATTTATTAAGGTAGCTATACAAAGTACAAAAATATCAAGTGTACTTAAAAATGTAAGCTATTTCAAATACGACTGATGGCTAAAATTTACTCTTACTTTTTTTCATGAACGACAAACAAACTCAGCAGCCGAACCTGTTGGGTAGATGGATCCGCTTGATGGCGTAGTGACAATCGTCGATCTTGTTCTTGGCCTCGAAGACGACGTCAAAGCCTCCCTTGCCGAGGCAGTTGACGGGGATGAAGTCGGTGAGGAAGCGAACTCAAAACTGTCGGAACTACGCAGCGAGACGGGCAGTGAGGACGAGGAGGCAGTGGTGTTCGACTCCCGACCAGAATCCCGAGAACTGTACGGCCTCAGGGAGTCTTTCACGTAGACAAGTATGTGAAGGTTACTGGGGTATTTCGGGACCCGAGGGCGGAGGGATTGTGATTTTCCCAACAAAAACTAAAATCCTGAAAATTATGTGCGGATTCCTAAAGAACAAGACTTTTTCGGGCAGGAGTTATTTTCTAGAGAATTTCCGGGAAGTAAGGTAGTTTGCGGGGATTTTTGGCATAAAAATTTCGGCATCTTGTAATCTGGGAGATTTCCAAACAATCTGTGATTTTTTGATAAATTGTTTATGATTGCTGATCATTTTTTTTTTAGTTAATAATCGAACAAAAACTAATAACACAAGCTTACAATGTTTTCTATAAGAGAGGTGTGAATGAATACAACCATAATACACAGAAATTAAAACTTCACTAGGCCTACTTACAGTTGAACATAGTTTTCTTATCATAAAAACTCCCCAGTTTATTTTAGGTGTGATATATTTAAACACCTATCTTTTTCCTATGTAATACTCCCTTTGAAAAAACCTAATACAAACCAGACTTCTACTGGAATTTTAGTATTCATGAGTTTCCTTTTAAAACCTATTTCAATTTTGATTTCCGGCAAGTGTGGAGCATGGACCATTATACACCTTACTTATTTCTTAAATACTTACGATACTTCTTAAACAACTTCCAAATTCACACTCACTCACACTTTACATTTAGACTTAACATCAGAAAACTAATGAAATGATAGGTTATGGTTATCGGTTACTAAAAAGAATTAGTGACGTCACCACCTTACGTCACACGAAAAAGAGGGCCTCCACCAGGAATTACCTGGAATGAAAGCCCGAAACAAAGGAAATAACACAGATCAACACGACAGTATCCGGCATTGCATACTGATTGTATGCAAACTTAACTTGCATACGTACTGACGCTGGCTATCCCAGTATGCAGGCTATCCTAACCAATAGGTCATCGAGATAGGAAACATCGAAACAAGTATTCAAGTAATCATGGATTTCCTTTGGAATCATCTCGTGGGGTGGTGCGTCTACGACTTCTAAACGTTATTAAAAACCTATTTTTAAGGTAAGGTATGGTAAGTGTAGGAGATATCCTTCTGATGCTCGTATTTTAGAGACTGAGATTTTTACATACTTTTTTATTTATTGTTAGATATTATTTTATCTATGGTTGGAACGCAGAACGCACGGTCGGTAACGTAGATTGACTAGCGTCTTGTCCTCGCGTTAGACAGACTCGAAGTAGTTCACTGAACGTAGCAGTACCGTACACAACACTAAAAACTGAGTAATCTGGGTTTAAAAATACTTTATAACGGTTAAAACTATTCGGGGTTGAAAGAAAAAGGTATTTATAATTGACGCGCTTACTTTTAATTTACATTTTGACGTAGAAACATATCTTGGGTTCGTTTATACCTTTATGTAAAATTGGTTCTCAGCTGTGGCTTTGATGTAACTAAAATATAAAGTGGTATTTCCACAAATTTCCACAAGGAAGTGATATGTGGGCTGAAGATAGTCACGGTACTATAGACCAGCCTGCAGGATCTGCAAACCTCACAAACCACCACCATGGAAGTGATAATAACTATATCATACTGATCTAGGACAATCGTCCAACTATTATATGCGAGCCCACAGCGTTGACCTTCTATTAGGTCTCACTGTCGGAGTGTCGGGCTAATCTATAATAATTAATAAATCTACTGTAGAAGATAGGGACGAGCCATCTGATGTGTAAAATTCATTGACCTGTCATAAACATTTATGTTTTTAATTACCTTGACTTTTCTTGCATACTTACAATATGTACATAACAATGGTTTAGTAGTGTTTACAGACAATACATGAGATTTAGCGCATCTCTTAGACCCCGGACCCCTCTGCCACATTTGTATTGCACCACAATGTGCACTACAAGTAGGGGTCTGTTCCAAATCCGGCCCTGGTTGGAGGGGTCCAGACTATCGGAAGGACAGATATGTGTTGAATGGGTGGGTTCCAACTCCTCTACCGAAAAGTGAAAGTGATAGGGCATTCCAACTCCTCTACCGTATAGAGAGAGAGGAAATAATTAAGAACGCTTACACACCAGTTGACACGCACCCCTCAAAGCTGTCTCAAAGGGTGGGAGGAGGGTGAGTGCATCACGTACTTTTGAACATAATAAATAAATAAATATGTTTATTGCTTGAACATTTACAATAAATGCATAGCCATCGTCAGATTTATAGCTAAAATTTTCCACTCATTCTTACATCGAAAACACATTCAAACATACAGATTTGTTACATTTACTCTCTCCCATTCATCCAAATCATACCACTCTAGACCCTAGTTAATGCAGTGTCTCCCAATTAAATGCCAAGAACTCGTCTGTGTTATAGATTGCTTGAGAGATCAAAATAGCTTTCAGACGAGCTTTAAATGCCTTGGGCATATGGCAATTTTTGAACGAATTTGCAAATCTGTTGACGAAATGAACTCCTGCCTGAGAAGGCAAACGTTCATGAACTACCGTTCTGTGTCTTTCAGTTCGGTAGTTGCCCCTGCCTCTAGTATCGTAAGAGTGTATGTCACTACCTCTTATGGCATTACATTTTGAGTTGAAAAAGGCATGTCTCCAAAATATAGAGGCAAGGTAGTGTCAACAGTTTCAGATGAATGCTTCCCACACGACTTCTACGCAATTTTGCGATTATTCGAACAGCTTTTTTCTGAAGAATGAACATTTTGAAAAGTTTGCGTTTGTGCAACCTCCCACAAAGTCAATCCGTAAGAGAGATGGGTAAATTACTCCGTAGTACGCCGTCATCAGTATCTGAGTCGGGCAATACTCTGATAGTTTCCTCAAAACATAGAGTAAACAATTCACTTAAAACTATTTTAACCCTATGTATAAACAAGGAAATTGAAACAACATACTTAATAGTTATACAGTATTTATTTACATGCCATGAAATGTTGTTGTATTAATACGCCCTAATTATTTCAAAAAAACGTTTGCTAACTTTTTCTACATATTCTTTACGGGTGATTGTTCCAGAAATGTAATCGCTTTTAGCGGCACTGAGCTAGTTAAGAGCTTGTTTTCGAGCTTTTCCTCTGGTTTTTCTTGGGGTTCGTTTATCGAGTTTATTTTCACATACACAAATGTTTGAGTATGCAAAAGTTCTTTGAAAAAGTGTAAACATCAGGATGTGCATGGTAAAATTTCTTAGCGAAGTGAGCATGGAAGGACTCGGATGGGTTTGTCGTTACACAGTCCTTTTCAAATTGCCCAAATTTCGACTGGGAATAAGGTATCCTTTCCAAATAGTTCTCAACCAGATAGTTGCTAAATTTCACAATTTTGGTATTGTTGGGTAGTTCTGCCCCAACACCCGAATAGGCGGCATGGACATCTTCCGGCTTCAGATACGGCAGTCCGAAGATTCGGCGTAACCAACTGCTTTGGCGCTTTTCTTCTTCACGTACTTCTCTCCTTGACTTTTTATTTTTATAGACGCTTGTCAAACCAAGATTTTGGATTTTCCTATACACTTTGGCCAAACAAGTAAACAACATAAACAATGTGCGGCGGAAAATAATACGCACCGAACAATAGGGTTTGCCGAACTTCAAGCCCTCAGTATTGGCCTCCGCTTAGGTTAGGTCTCTCTGTGGGGCGGAATAAGCCATGATATTATACTCGGTTATAGGGAACGGGGTCCACCTCGGCGAGCGAGCCGACAGCGAACGGAAAATCCCGAGGTCCAGGTCCACGTGTGGACTACCTTTTTCCCTATCTACACTTCCTTTCGCACTATCCCACCCACAAAACATAGAAAACACACGCTATTTATACGAGTAGGCGGCAATCTACAACTACTGTACATGTACAATGGTGTTTTCAGCTGGGTAAAAGTCAAATCCCAGGAATGATAATTTGGTAATATTATTTTAATATTTTAGATTGCCTTAGATTTTTCAATTCTACTTTAATTTTGGCCGAAACTTCTGATGAACGCTTTGAGCAAGTTTTTTAGAACGTTAGCTGGCAGCAGAATATCGTCTGCAGTATGAACAGAAAACTGAGATAAATATGGATTTGTTCGACAGAACTGAGGTAGAAGCCTCAAAAAGAGGCCTCCTTCTCAAAACCTGGACGCAAAAAACTATTGGCAACAATTTCACATTATTACCTGAGAGTCATCCGAAAAACCTTTGAAATAATTAAAAACTATATAATAATATCAACATAGAAGACAGCATTAAACTTTCAAGAAGCTGGCAACCAGTCCTGAAGAAGTCTTTTCGATAGTGTCACAGCCAATGAGAACATCGACAGTTGGCATCTCTGCTCCGATGGACAGTTGGCAACCCTGCCACCAATAAGGCAGCAGACAGCAAGTAGCTCAGTTTCAGCCAATCTGATTGTCACTGAAGATGGTACTACATAGACAGACCGAAATATCCTAGGAAAATTATGATGTTTTGACGCGGTGTGAACCGGAAGAATTAGATTATAGTTGTGACCGGCCGCGAAATCCTAAGAGTTAAGGATCTAAATACCTGTGAAAATAAGAGAAAGGGAAGGTTGAAATATTGCAAATCCTCCCGGATGACTCGTAAATTAAACTAGTATATCTGGAACTACGATAAACAGGCAGTCTCTGCCGCCGTCACGAGTTGAAGTCGTTGAGTGGTCGACCAATCAAAGGTCTCCCGCTGAGGGAGCTCTAGCAACAAAGCACCAGGGATAAATCACGGAGTCAACCATGATGTTGAGACTGGCCTCTCTTTACTCCGACCATTCACCAACCTTCATGTGTAACTGAAATATCACTAAGATTACAATAACCAACTTTTAAAATGCTGGACTGAACCAGCAATCATGGCTACGACTAAAATTACTCTGATAGCTTCATGGGGTTTCACAAGTGATTTGAATAACACAGTTGTATTTTTTATTACATTTTTATCAACTCAGTTGGATTAGATGATTGAGAATTTCGCTCACAAAGATCTAATACCAACTTTCATTAGCATTATGGTCGCCGCTATGGATGTCCATGTCTCTGACTTCAAAGGTGGGAGAACGCGTTTGCAAGAGTGCCAAAAGTTTGGGGTTTAATCCAAACGTCAAAGATTTTGAATAATATATCGAACTCTGGGTTAATTTAGATAGGTCCTTTACATATATGAAAAACGCTACAAATGAAATGAAAGCCCAAAGTCCAGATCAACCGGTGATCTCCATTACTAAAAAAATACCATCAAATTTCAACATCATCACGGACTTATTTTAGCAGTCTTCCTATCCAACATCCGGGATTTTATGAACATGTATACCCCAGCTCCCATTTTGGGTTTTGAGGAGGTCAAACGGATTGACAAAAGTTCCTTTCCATCCGCATCCACCAAATATCTCCCCCTCTCACTGACCATTCATACCGCGACTGTTCTCCCACCTCATTTAGAAATACCCAACTCCCATCAAACTGCTGAAGACTGTGGAGGTCGTCGTCATTCCGCGATATCCGAGTTGACAAAGAACGGACCAGTTAGCGCTAATGTCACCAGGGGGCGCACTGAGCAGCTAATTGCGTACCGGCCACGACGTATGACCGCGGCGGCTCGGCAACGTGCCAATTAATGCCGTTCTCGCGCTTCTGCCGCTCTTCTTTATGTTGATCTGTGTAGTGGATCATGTGCTGAGATGGAACAGCCAGTGACGTTCAGCTGATTGCTCGGAGACGACTTTATCTCATGAGGAAGAAGCTTGTGCCAGGGATGGCTAGGATACGCTCTTACATTCTCTGGCTCATACTGAGTCAAACATCATAATTATTTGTTTAACGAAAGAAGAAGATATAAAAAGGCATCATTCTGAAAAAAATCATCAGGATGTGACAGGCCAAAGACGTTTTTGAAGAGAATTAGTCCAAAGGTGCACGCCGAGCAAATTCACTGACGGTAAAACGCTGTAAGGATGTCTGTTGCGTTATAGCACTCTCAGAAGACATCTTTCACTATATGGGCTAGAAAAGCATGACTTTTGTGTAAGAAGGTCCTCTTGAAAGCTAAAGCAGTCAAGAGACACTAGAAAATCTTGGGTAATGAGTTAAAACTTATGATATTATGATGTTCTCGCCGATGTTAAAAGCCAGAATTTTGATTTTTAATGTAAGTAAGGGAAGATACTTAGTAGATTTTTAAGTTTGGAGTGAGAACGTATCACAAGGAGGGAATCACAAATGACTCCAATTTTGCAGGATGAGTAAATTCGCTGACGGTAGAATACTGTAAGGATGCCTGTTGCGCTTTAGCACTCTCAGAAGACATCTTCCACTAAACAGCCTAGGTAAGCGTGACTTTAGACTAAGAAAGTCCTCTTGATAGCAAACGCAGTCAAGAGAGACTAAAAACCTTTGGGAGTTTTGATGAAAGCGGATGGTAATACGATGTTTTCCTCAAATTTTACGACTTATTGAAGACCAGAGTTTTGATTTTTAACAAAGGGACAGGAAGAGACTCGGTAGATTTTTTAGTTCTGTGTCCGAACGCCACTCTCCAAAAGCATCACAAGGAGAGCCTCCATTCCTCCTCAGCAACATTGGACTGTGTATTGATACGTTGTTGAGCAGATGCTCGAGGCGTGACCGACAGCTAAACGCCGATGTGGCTGCGAGCCTGGCTTGTATTAATTACGACCGAGGGAGGTGCCCCCGTCCACAGTCGTGATGCCTCAAGGTCTTCAACATCGCTACTTCCACGACACGAAGCTGCCCGCGGCCCCTAGCGAACCTGGAGCCTCGGGTCTCTAGCTGCAGGGGATACACGAGCTGGCGTTAGAAACTTCTAGAAACGGTTTAGTGGGTCAAAATACAGGAAAACCCCAAGAATTGCTTTTTTTAAAGCCTCGTTTTTAAAATAACCGCCATTTTATTTTTTCACAAGGACTATCTCTCCAGAACTTTTTAATTAATTAAGAGTGCACAGTACCTGGCGGCCATTTTCTTTTTTGTCCCATAAGAATAACGTAAACAAGAATTATTTTCACAGATCTTGCGCGAACAATTTTTCATCAGATATTTTTTAAATACGTTTTATTAGAAAGATGACGATATACTGAGCTGACCACTTTACAGGTTTCATCAAATCAATGTTTTTTCATGTTAACTTTTGAACTTATGTCACGGTTTTATGAGTGAGAACATGGAAATTGAGCTCAGCGGAGCCGCTGAAACATCCGCAGAACAAAGTTTATTTCATAAAGATCCCATGGAAACTGTAGGTGTGAGGTGTCCCAAGAAATTGTACGTTTTACATTGTTCTTACGGGACGAAATTCAAAGTCATGGCCACCACTACGCACTCTCAACAATGAAAATAAGAATTATCTATTTCCATATTTTTCATCGTGGTGGATTTAATTTTGAGAAATAAGAAAACACAGCTGGTATGCGAAAGAACAGTTCTATAAACACCGTCAGTCATTTCTTAAAATATGACCAACCAACTAGCCCGTAAACCCTTCGCACCTCCATCGAACCGAGGGGTAGTTGCGCAAAATCACATCCATCCAGACCTCATTCTTAAAAAAGCAGGGCGAACAATCGAAACAGATTCAGTGGGGGGAGTCGTGCAGACCAGCGTTCAAAAGTCTCAATCTGTTGACACTTTTCCTGTCTCTACATTCTTGAGACATGAGTTTTCTTCAAAAACAAATGCGATCCCATAAGATGTGATGTTTTTCATTCTACAAAAAAAGTCCGAACCATTGCAAAACTGCAATGGAGAGAGTCGTGTAGGCCAGCTTTCCAAAATTTGAAATTGTTGACACTACCTTGCCTCTATATTTTAGAAACATGTCTTTTTTTCAAGTCAAAATGCGGTCTCGTAAGAGGAAGTGACATTCAATCTTATGAAACTAGAGGCAGGGAAAACTACCGAGCTGGGAGACACAGAACGGCAGTTCATGAACGTTTACCTTCTCAGGTAGGAGTTCAGCTCGTCAACCGGTTACCAAATTCGATCAAAAGTGCCCATGAGCTTAAGGTTTTAAAACTCGCCTGAAAAAGTTTTGGCCGCAGAAGCATTTTACAATACAGACGAGTTTATGGCAAACGACTGGGAAAACGCGGAACACACAAACTGACTACAGGACTAGAGTGGTACAATTCGAATGAATGAGAGAGAGTGAATGTCAAAATGTATGTCTGACTGAGATTTCGATGTTAGAATGGGTGGAAAATTTTAGCTTTTCAAAATTAAGTGACGTTTGCATAACATGTTAACATGTTGAACGCAATAAACCATTTATTTATGTGTAGACATACACTCTTATGAAACTAGAAGCAGGGAAAACTACCGGACTAGGCAACACAGAACGGTGGTTTACGAGCGTTTGCCTTCTCAGACAGGAGTCCGTTTTGTTCCAACACCACAGGGCTTTAAATCTAGTCTGAAAGCAGTTTTGATCGCGAACACTTTCTATAGTTCAGACGAGTTCTTGGCACATCAATGGGAATCCTAGTGAGGAATGGCTACCGGTCTACGGATGCTTGAGTGGGAGAATAAATGGAATGATCCAGTATGATTGCAAATACTATATGTATGAATAAACAGATGTAACCGCGAGTGACAAAATAATCACGATTAAAAAATAAGACAATTTCAAAGCAACTGTATGTTATTTATGAAATAAAAAATTATTTATTTAATTTATCTTTTTTTCCTACTTTGTATTACTAATCCACTGACCACAGATCACAATAGCCATCAAACCCATGCAGACCACCGTACCTTCGCCTTTCGTACGCTCATCTTTCTCCGGACCTCATCAACACAATTCAAACAAGAGGAGCGGAGAAAATAAACAGTTTAATCAGTGAACAGCATCACTCTTAGCGCGCGGGGTTGTTGAATTAATCAAAGAGTGGCCGGGGTGGAGCCCGGGTTGATTGCGCTTTGTTTTTGTTCACGACTTGGCCGGGTAGCGCGTCTGCGCCCGGGTGCGCGCGGGGGGTGTAGCCCCGTAATTCACCGCTCGCCCGTACTTATTACACACCGTTTAATGCCGGCCTTGGTTCCCGCTCATTCGCTTTATCTTGTTTCTATCGCATTCCGTGTGCCTTCTTGCGTAAGCTGGATGAAACTCGCTGGGAAAATTAACGGATGATGTGTTGAAATGTTTAAGAGGCGTGAGTTGGGATTGAGAGTTTTGAGTATAATACTAGGTGTGTGTGGCTATAAAGGAGTTGGTAGACTAGCTAGGTTTAAAAATATATTAAGAAAATTGTGTTGTTAAATTTTTAGAGCTTAAAGGTTTATTACATTTTTGAAATCTTGGTCGTATAATAACGGTAGCGCTGAAAGCATTATCGAATCTCAAACTACTCTACTTTTGGTTTGAGGTATTTAGATTTTTTCTCGATTTACAGTAAAGTACTTACTTTCAAAGACTGCAGTTCTCACATTTTTCTCTCAAACCTTTCCTGACGTACTGTACTTACAAAGTTCTCAGGCTTGTTTCAAAGCTCTCAGATCTTTCTCAAAATCCTCAGACTGTTCTCGGCCTACCCGTATTTTCTTAAGGTTCTGGCCTTTTCTCGAAGTACTCAGACCGTTTTTCGAATTCCTGTAACAGGCTCAGACTTTTTTGAGATTCAGTCTTGTTATCAAAGTGCTACTACAAATTTTCTCAGTGTTCTTCGATTAGTCAATGATTTATTTTTTCATAGTACTCGTACAGTACTCCAGATTTGTCTCATTGTAAAGAGACTTTTCTAGAAGGACTCCGACCTGTTCACGAAATACTTCCGACTTTATTCTCGAATACTGCGTCATTACTCTTACGGCTTTAAGACGTTTATTCACTCTCAAAATAAATATATTCAGTGATATCTCTTCCAGAAAATTCACATCATTTCAAGGAAGCCCAAAAAATCATCGCGAACATTACATTCATTCATCCATCCTTCCGGATTTGAATCTACCACCAGCCAAGGATGCGCCAACTACGCCCACACCGGTCAGTGATCACTGGTCACGTGATCAGACATGAGCCACCGGTGACCGACATGTTGCAAGTCACCCGGTGACTCAGTATAGTGGTCCGCCCACCTGACTGATCACATTATCATAGTATACCTGCTAGTAGCTACCTGGCGGTCGCAGCGGCGAATCAAACAGCCATTTTTTGCTTCAAAATCCAAACTTGACGATCAAATTAAGGGGACCTGTCGGTAGTCATCTTTTCAATAAGATGACAGTTTCCCTGACGCGTGGTTATTAACCGTTTGTGTTCGTGATGGAGTGTCTTGCGGTCTTGCCAGATGTTATTGGGGTTTTGATGAATTATCAGTTTTGAAATTTTGATGTCTGAAGTTGGCAAGGGTGTTGTCGGAAAATCTAATTGTACTTTGGGTAAGATTTTATGGATTAATTTATGTGTGTATTCTATTTTTGTGGTTAGGTTGGTCTAGATTTCTAATAAATGAATGAGATGTTCTACTATTTACAGCAAGATAACGATATAGAAAAATTGCGCCTCTTTAGGGCGGAGGGTCGATCTCAAAAATGATTTCTTCCTCCAATCTTGGCCTGACTGATTTGATTTTGTTGATGGTTTGTACAAATAGTACGGTATCATTAATGTTTATACCAAATAAATCATAAACACAGTTTTTTTTGAGGAAATAAAAAAGTTAAGTTGATGTCGTTTAACGAGGCGAAGTTAGTCCTCTCTGCCACTCAACCTCGACCTTTAGCGTCTCCGTATAGTCACTCGGTTATTCAATGCTTTCCCACCAAAAAGGCACTTCAGGTACAAAATATACCCCGTTATAAAATGCGCTAGGAATCACGGTAGCACAAGTGGCGAATGCTGTGGCCGGGTTGTGTGCGCGTGCGCAGTTCAGCGTGTCGCGCAGCCATGTTTCACGCGCACGGCTCATGTTTGCACAGTAACCGTCACCGTGCACTCCTCAGCAGACGCGCTGCTCGCAGACAAATGGAGCGCTGCACGGAAGCTCCCTGGGGGTCGACACGTCTTGCCAACTTTATCACCCCCCGCGGCCAAATCTTCGTGAACACGAGGGAAAATAATGTCCCGCAGAAAGACAAAAGTAGTGGTCCGAGAACAGTACCGTGAGGGACTCCAGCTATAAAGGTGTGTTAAAAGTAAAAGATCTTTATTCTTAACCTTTCGCGGCCGGTGTCATCACTAAGATCTAAGGCTTCCGGTTTTCACCGCGTCTGTTGGATTACAAATACTGCTAGACGTTTCGACCTCGCTGTGCAGAGTCATCCTCATTAGCCTGAGACAAGTCAATCAGCTACTGAGGATGACTCTCCACAGCGAGGTCGGAACGTCTAGTAGTATTTGTAATTCAACTGTGACGCGGTGTAAACTGGAAGCCTTAGATCTTAAAAGTACACGAGTTGTAAGGAAGTGGTTAATAGTAAAATACTTGAATGTTTTAGAGGGACTTCAAGGGAAATGGACACGGCTGTGGGGCATCCGAAGCTAAACAGAATTATGATTTCCAGTTTCAGGACTTATTTGAAGTTAATTAACTTCTCTGTAGCCTGGAGATCCTAATAAAACTTAGATGCTAGATGTGGTGCTGACGATCGTTTCATCGTGCTCTGAAGATGGTCTTATATATTAGACCGAAACGATCGTCAGCACCACATCTAGCATCTAAGTTTCATCAGGAACTCCAGGCTACAAAGAAGGTAACAGAATACTCGGAAGATTGAAAACTGGTATGATGATCAACAATGCTTTTCCAACTTGTATGAATGGTTTTTTGTAAAGCCTCTGCATCCCCTCCAAAGTCGTATATTTTCACACCATTTTGGCTGGTCAATTGTATCCTTCTCAGTGCAGAAAGGATAGCTAAGGACCCACCCATACTTTCTCTCCACAGTCAAACAAGCAGACTTCGACTGGAGGACACTAACATCCTGTCATGACTAGGAAACATCATTCTCCCAACTACAGAAGAGGCATCGGTATGGAAACTCCACGGGAAAGCACCATGGATGGTCGCGGAGGGGGTCGATACGAGATAGGTCATGTAGACAAACGGAACCGTCACAGACAAGCTCGTGACGCGCCTGACACACACGAGTTGCCAGCTGACACTGGACACATGCGGCGTGTGTGACAACGAGTCGCGAACTCGTGTAAACAGGCGACACACTATTCTTCAGAGCTACCTGGAAAACTGCCGGTTGAAAGCTTCACACAGCTTCCGGATGTGCCAGCTAAGGAGGATACGGCACAGTATGTCTGAAAAGTAACGGGACTTTTTATATGCACACAAAAATATTAAAAATATAATAATGTGTTTTTTGACTTGCAAAAAGCATTCGATTGCCTAAGCCACTCTATATACTCTTTGGTAGACTTCTTAGTCTGGTAGTACGGGAGTATTATTGGACTGGATATAATCAAATCCAAAGGGAAGTGTTCCTAGATAACTCCAGAGTCCAGGCAAAGGAGTGACCATGAGAGGTATTGACGATTTCGCGCAATCAACTATCCCCCCGCCCCTCCGAGCATCTGCAAGTCTCCCATTTTGAAACTTGTCGATCTCGCCCAGTTTTTCAGTATTCTCGGACAGTAACGGTTGCGTCAGCAGTGCTGAGCACGTTTTAGAAAGTATGGTGCTCGGTTGGGGACGCTGCTGGCCTGGGATTGGTCGGTGGGAGGACGCGCTCACGACGCTAACTAATTAGCGCAGGACAAGCGCTCACAGAGGACAACAGCGCTTATTCATTAGCGGTTGATAAGAGAGCGATCAATCAAGTAGGACCCACGCTAATCTGCCCGCCCGGGCTTCGAGCGAGGAGTTTCATTCACGTTTAGGCTTGAATTTGGTTGGATTTGAGCGGAGGAAATATAAGTGTTTATGAATATTCTTTAAAACTTTACCAATGTTTTTTTATTTATTATTAAGAGGATTAGTCAACCAAGAAAGAACTCATGTTTACCACTGAAATAGTGTATTGATTATTTATTTCCCTCCGGTGGACGAGGAGTAGGTGGAAATCCAAGTTTATCTTCTGTTTCAAACACTTTAGAGGGGTTGTCTTGTCTGGCTCAGTACACACAAAAGACCGTCCTAAACGGGGGACTACGAGAACATGTTTTTAGCAACTTTTTCTGGGGTGATCAATCCTCTTAAAGGTCTAGTTAACGTTGGGTTAAATTATTCTAAAAGGTCACTTAAAACGTGTTGTTTGTTACCAATTAATTAGGGTATTTCTATACTGTTGCAAAGGGAGTAAATCATAATGGAATTGCATTTTTAGTATTCTGGAGGCGAATTAACGGGCGCGCTAGCCCAACTGGACATTCGGTGGATGATATTGGTCTTCGGAAACCATCGTCATTTTCCAGCTCTTCTAAGAATGTTTCCAAGTATTTTAGTTGACGTTTTTGAAGTACCAAATGTTTACTACAAACACATTTTTCAATTTTCTTTATGACCACAGACTTTTAAACAATATACTATCATGAGTAAATGAGTAAATGAGTTTATTCCAACAATAATAGATTACATTACAATAATTAATACATTGCTTGGAACAAAACTGACCACTTTTACAAATAGTGTGGCCAGGTTATTACTGTACAAACATAGATTATTTCAAGTCCAGTATTTACTTGACACTATTGTTGAGCTGCTCCCTGTGGCGTCCTTTGTCCATTACACTGGCATTCTTATCAGTAGGCTTACAGATAACAGGCTTGTACATATTTCAAAGACAGACAAATCAAGGGTCAGGTTCTGATGAAAGTTAAGTTGCAAATCTGAAAATCACTACTGTAAGGTTGTTTTATTATACAGAAAAAAGATTTATAATAACGTTCGAGAAAAGAAATCACAATTCATATTATAACTTGTAAGACTAAAATTACCATTTTACGATAACCAAAGCTCTTGCGTAAGAGGTCGTGTCTCATATCCATTTCCCAGTGTTATCTTTTCATCGGCTGCACGTTCTGGCACCTGCTCTCCATCTCCACAATTGAACCGTCTCTTACCGCTCCACTAACGTTGTCACAACGTCTCTGCGACGTGATCACTCTCCGGTCCAATAGTCACAACATCGCCACAACGTCTATCTAACGTTGTCACATTCATCTCTCTTCCGCGACTCTACCGGTACTCTACAGTCTGCAGATGGCCAATTACAAGACTTATTCACTAATGAACTGAACTGCAAGAACTTCTCAACTTCTTCAAAGGTCAGGAGCAGTTCAGCATGTTCAAGGTTGGAAGTACTTTCTACCGGTGATTTGTTGTTTGCTGATCGCTTTGCTGGATGATCCGGTTGTAGGTTCGTGAGACTTTCTTGCAGGGTGGAATGGGTTTGTCAATGTCTTCTTCGTGCATTTTAGCAAAGATAATGTCATGGTAAGTAGATTGCGCGTAGATGACGCATGGTTGAGGCAGCAAAATCAACATAGTTTGGCAGCCCAAGCACAGATAACGCTGCCATCCTTTGCATTCTTTCTCCCCCTTCGGCTCCACATGCTCGAATTTTTCCAATGTCGATGAATTAAATGTGACCAAATTGTGCGATTTTCGAGAACGAACGAACTTGCGCGTGCGTCAGTGGCTCTACTTGAGACTCTTAAAGAATGCCCTCGCAGCGCTATCTTTGTTTGGACTGCTGCAACTATGTTGATTTTCCTGTCTCAGCCATTCGGTAACCATGCGCAATCTACTCACCATAACATAATTTTTTATTGGAATAATTTTCATTGAGTCAAAGACAATCCTTGTTTTTCCGACATAGTTCTTAGGAGGTTGTAGTTAGATCGACACAGAATAAAACCATACGTTTTTTAAATTGTCGGAGAATTCAGAAAATTGTTTTGACAGAACATGAGTTATGCAAATATTAGCATTTACGATCACATCTAAGGAACAAATGTATACAGGGTGATTCTAAGATAGGGCGCCAAACTTGAGAGGTAGGTTTCTTATACTGACACAATGATAAAAGTTCCACTAAACCTATGTTCAAAAATGGCTCGTGTACCATCTAGCCTCCATTTTAAGTTTGAGTAGGATGTGCGTGAATTCAAAATGCCCAACATTAACGTCTTCTGTCCCGGATGATAGAATCAATTAGACTCTCTCAAATTTAGCATTGCTTTTGAAAAAATCCAATACGCACAAGTTCGCTATAAAATATATCCAATTTTATTCATTTGCATCCAAAAGAGAGGAAAATTTGGCATCATCTCATCAGGCGAAGCACCGGATATTGCGTAGCAAGATTCCCATCATCAGCCGATGAACTCTGAACCCATTCCACTTTGTCACTCTGATGATACCGAGGCGATCACTCATCGGGAATTAGGACGATAATCACTCTAACTTGTCCGTTCATTCATACAAGATCTACGTAGCGTTGCGGAACAGACTAGAACACAACTGTGAGGATGTAGCAGCAGTCTGGATCAGATAGGGTTGTGGACCTTAGACTTAACGTAAACTTAAAAGAAGCGGATTCCTCATTGGAAATAAAATATTTGGAAAACTAATTGGGATGATGTTTAGAGAGGTGATATTTTAAAGCTCAAAATAGTGTAAATCATCAGTCCTCTAGCATTCTTTATCCTGTGTGAGCTCATATGATATTGGAGTAGCACTAAAGTTTGTTTTGTGGCCTTCTGTGTTACTAATACACTTGCATCACTTGAAAGGTCGGTCGTGGCAGAACACAGCTACAACATGAAACATGGAGTACAATTTGATAATGCCAAAGTATTGGAAACCATTCACATTACTACCCCAGAGTCATCTGAGAAACCATTGAAATAATTAATAATGATAATAACTTCAACAACGAAGACAGCATTAAATATTCAAGAATCTGGAAACCAGTCCTGAGGAAGTCGTTTCGATAGTGTCACATCATTCAATGAGAACATCGACAGTTGGCATCCCTGCTCCAATGGACGGTTGGCAGCCCTGTGACCAATAGAATAGCTGACTGCAAGTATCTCAGTTTCAGACAATCAGTGACTGAAGTTAGAACTTTACAGCGAGACCGAAATATTTCAAGCACATTGTAATGATGTTTTGACGCTGTGTGAACCGGAATAATTAGATTATAGTTGTTTAGTTTAGTTACCTTGCATCATTTTAATTTTTTAATATAGGAAAGGTTTTACTAACATTGTTGAATATTGCAAAATCTTAGTTCCATGTCTCCTTGAGTGTTACATAAGGAAACTATCAATACACTTAACAAGATGTTGTAAAAACCGTTCTGTCTGAAAGAGATTGTTCGATCGAGTTGAGATGTCATAGTTCAACTGGTTCAGACGTAACAAAGAAGTTTATCGACATCATCAGGTCCAAAGTTCCTGCCTTGATTTGTTCATTGTACCCATTGTCGATTGTTGTTGTTATCTGAAATATTTTTAGCTTGTTCTGCAACACAGTGTGTATTCTTACTTTGCCTTTACATAGATAGATTATTTCAATATCAACTTCTTGATCAATTAACAGTTTGATTTGATGATTCGAGGTCAATTTTCTCGATAAAAGAGAAACCCGCCTTTTGAGCAAAAGAAAAGAAGAAGTAAGAAAAAGTGATGTGAGAAGAGAAACACCCATAATCACGAATTACTACATCCAGAAATTAAGAAAACGCTTACACCCCTCATCATGGAGACCGTGTTCGTACATCATGATCGCCCACAAGAGTGTGTCGAAACAACCCAAATATTGTGACGTTCCAGAAAATATTCAATTCATATTCAGCACCGGTCCTGTTTGACATGCGACGCAGAATCCGAATTTGCATCATAATCCCCGGACTTTCACTTCTTTTCATAGTTTGCCCACAAAAATCGTGCCTGCTCCGATTCCCACTCGGTATAGTAGACGATGGTTTCTCCTTTGCTTGACTATTCTATAAGGATTTGAGGAATACGCCATCACTTAAGCTATGACTTAAACCATTTTGTAAAAGGAAAATATTTATTTTTGCAAGTTTTAAACGTTCTAAAGTTGTTGTTACTTTCATTTCCTTTAGTCCGGGTTGTTAGCAAGAAAAATCTTTACTTTTTGATATGCAATGCCTCCTTTAAATGGGAAAGACTATACAAAAACATACAGTTTCAGATATGGAGACACTCCACTAAGTTCATCTCCAATAGTAAAAAATATTCTACACAAGTCAAAATACAGTCAAAGCACACACTCTTTCCTTATCAGTCTTGAGACTAAATAAGCATTTAGGCTAAAAGGCATAAACATGTGGACCCGTGGCGGGTTGGAATCGTGCGCAACTTTTGTAATGTGACTATATACAGTAACGCTAGGTAAAGGTTGAGGTTGAGTGGTAGAGAAGACTTTGTGGACCTAACTTCGCCTCGTTAAACAATGCAAACTTTACCTTTTTTAAACATTAATAATAATTTTTTTCAGTACCTCATTGATACTTGATACTCGACTTGAGACAACGAACTCTCTTAGAAGATATTTTAAGGTGAATATGGCATGCGTTGAGAGTACTGAACTCAGAACTGATGGATTCTAGTCTTGTTACAAATTAGGGCCGACTGTTCTCTGGATTGGGTCATTAATTAGCATCCCAACGACCAATGGAAATGGACCAACAGCTTATCGTGACTTCCAAGCAACAAGGAGTGGCCATCGCGGTTGTTTTTCCTGCTGCGTTGGGAATTGAGCCTGAGCAGTTTTGGTGCGAAGCACGCACTCTACCACTGAGCTATGGCAACCCCCTATTTTCTAGATTTTTCCAAATGACCATGCAGAATTCTCACGTAAAAATTTCCCGAAGAGAAACTCTCAAACCAGCAATCCCCAGATGAACTTTACCAAATTCATGCCGTACAAACCACCTCCACTGCAGCTCCATGGCGTGAGGTTATTAGACCGCTGAACTGCAGGGAGCCTGTTCAACTAATGAATTAAATGTCATCCATTTTTCACCGAATGCGCTGCTCCGCATTCCCAGTTATTTCCCGCCAAAACGTGTCACTTCCCGCGGTTTCCACGCCATTAATAACTTCGCGGCCGCTGTTCCACTGATTTATCTAAGCTCTGTGTGTTGGCTTGCATCTCAATGATGATAATATTTGGGGCTTTGAGAGTGGTGGACCCGATTTGCAAAGTTTGCTTCGAACCGAAGGAAATTTGATTCAAAATTTAATATTGATGGTCGATCATGACGAGGAAATGCGAAGCATGTGTTATATGAACAAAAACTGGCAGTCATTGCTTGATCCTCAATAATAATTTCGTACTACTCAACTTTTTTTGTCATAAGAGACGTAACCATTATAATCTAGTTCTTCCGTTTGAAATTATGTCAAAACATCATTATAATTAGCTTGAGATATTTCGGTCTCTCTGCGGATATATCTTCACTGATTGACATAAACTAGTCGCTTGCTGTCTGCTATCCTATTGGTCACAAGGCTGCCAACCGTTCATTGGAGCAGGGATGCCAACTGTTGATGTTCTCATTGGCTGTGACACTATCGAAATGACTTCTATCGAAAAGCTAGGACTGGTTGCCAGCTTCTTGAAATTTTAATGCTGTCTTCTTTTTTGAAGTCATTATACTTTTTATTTAGAAAGGTACTTGAGATAAAGCCCGTTGCAGCTTTTCAGCATTTTTTAAATGCAATTTTATTACTGTAGTTGAGTTGTTTTTTGAAATAAAATAAAAATCATCAAGCTATGTATCAAAATTACGACTGAATTTTATCTATTCTCACCGCTTCCATTTTCTATTCAGTGCTTTATTTAATTTCCACCGTGTTTAACTTTACGTCCGCCATTTTAATTAGATTACCCCCTGAATCGTAAACGTAATTTACACTCGCCTCCAATCCATCCAACCCTTCCAACAGAACCAGATGCACATTACTACGCCGTAAAACCAGTTGAAATACGAGAGGCAAACTATATTTACAGCTTAATTTAAATTAATTAGCTCCAACTATAAACCCTTAATGCACATCCTCCATTGACCTTTTACTTTTACTACCGACTTCTTCTGCAGTATAATTACTTAATATTCCAGAAACCGGAGCGACCGTGTTCTCTCAATCAAGTAGGCAAAACACAACCGAGCCGGTGTTCCCGTCTAGGTCTAGAAACTACAAGTTATGTCTGCTTCGGCCGACATAACGGCAGCTTTTTGATTTACAACCTCCAGACATTTCTAATAAGCATAAATTTCTCTCGTATGCTTTTCAAAACGCTTGTTTTGCAAAAAAGTAACAGTTGCGCGGTTGTAGTGCTAACGAAGAGCGACGGCTGGTTTTTGTTTTGTTGATGAATTTATTTGCGTGAAGCTGTGTGTCGATGTTGTTTATTCAATTAAGGAAGGGTTGGTGAAAAAACGGAAAGGTGAGGTACGTGTTTAATTGAAATCAATTTCGACGTGGGTGATTTGAAATTGCCGCTACTATTTTACTCCTTCTAAGCTATGGGGCGTTTATTTTACGAAATTTTACTTAGCAGATATTTCAAATCATCAGAATTTTGATTTTAATGGGTTAGTTGTCAATTTGTATAGTGATAATTGTAAACAATCTCATAACCTACGAAGGTATTACACATAAACGTGCAAGATTTATTTGTATTTCTCAACTTAATGTGATAACAGCTGTAACACTGATGTAGCTTTTTAACAAAGGAAAACTTCTAGCTACCTCGTTGATAGGAAACGATTAATTATTAATGACCCAATCTGGGGAGCAGTCGGCCCTAGTTTGTAACAAGACTACATCTCAGCTTCCATCAAAAACACTCATCACACTTCCCCATCATTCCATATTCACCTTAAAATACCCTCATGAGTGGTCGGTCATCGGTGCGTCTTAAAGCAAAGCAAGTTTTAGTTTCTGTGAATGGGGTTCTATCAAACCTTAAGTCTGACGCATGGTGTTCCACAGGGTTTGGTACTAGGACTACTGCTTTTCTTGATTATGGTAAATTCCCTTGGATCAAGTTTTTTTAAATTGCTAATCGCAGACGATACAATCCTTATATCGAGGAAGAAGCGTCATTGCTCGACAACAACATAACAAATAAATATAAATAAATAAATAATTTATTGCATAATTACATTATACATGTATCGCATCGTCAGTTATTAATAGCTAAAATTTTACCACACATATCTAGATCTCTTTCAGACATACAGCATTTCAATCACACGATTCATTCATTCGAATTTTACCCACTTTAGCCCCGTGGTTAGATTAGTCCATAATATGCCGTCATCAGTACGACTCTCTGAGTCGGGCAATATTTGGCTAGTTGTCTCAGAACATAAATGCCTGAGGCTAATTTTGAACAACACTGTCTACGTGACAATCCCACGTCAACCCTCTGTCTAGGTGTATTCCGAGGAATTTTGTCGAGTAGATTCTTCAATCTCAGTCTCATCCAACATAACTATTGACTACAATCTGAGACTGTCTGTCGAAGGCAAAATGAATGAAAGAAGATTTTTGGATTGGTTTTGAGGTTGAGATCATTGAAATGTTGAATTGAACTGTTGAGCTCAGTGAAAGCTGTTGTTTCCAGTTCCTGATTGATTTTGAACCGAAACAGAGAGTCATGTCATCTGCGTACTGGACGAGTCGTCCGTTGTACCGACAGCCAACGTCGTTGACGTAGATCAAAATAGTAAAGGACTAAGTATGGAACCCTGGGGTACCCATAGCTCAACCCCTCTCAGTTGATCTGACGTCTGAAATTCCTACAAATTGTTTCCTATTACTAAGATATGATTCAAGCCAGTTGTGTGGCACTCCTCTTATCCCGTAATATTCCGTATTTCTTATCCCGTAATATTGTAATATGTTATACACAACCTGTACATATCTTTACAAACCAATAAAATACTCGTAACCTATAAATATTTTACGATTTTCCAAACCTCCCACGAAGAGACACAGCTCTTCCACACAATTCCCTCAATCCTCCAGTCATACTCCTCTCCTCTCTACTTCATTCGCAAGTCAGCTCCGCAAATCTGGCCAATTTCCCGGCTAAAATTCCCTCTCTGGCCAGCAATTGATTTGCGGTGAGAAAATGCCTCGTCATGTATGGTGATTAGTGATTGGATTTGCGCATGCGCGTCGGTTCCGGGAAACTGATTGGCGGAACCGAGAAGGTCCATGTTCACACCGACACGCGAGTGCAGACGACAAAGTAGTTTGTGCTGTCAGCTGAGTGACAAACTGCTGGTTAGACTGAGTTAGAGTCATGAGTCTGGGAGGTTCTATGGTGTGTTAAGAGGTTGAAGGCGTGTAATTAGACGAGGGCTAAAAAGCCAAAGATTTGTTCAGTGGTGTCTCTGTGAATTTAGAAGGGGAGCTTACCACAAGATCGGAGCTAAAGTCTAGGCCTTTTTACTCCATTAGAGAGTTTTTCGAAAACCCAGATTCAGTTTGGACATCATGATCCACCACCTATGTGAATAGCTTGTTGTAAATTAGTTTTGACACAATCTGTCCAGTCAACGATCAAGTAATGGTAATGGTAAAGGAGAGTAGGGAATAGTTAGGCAAGCGTTTCATTGATTTTGGAAACCTGAGTGTGTCTATCTAAGAAACTGCCTAGAGATGAGGCTAAAGATGTTTCTACAACTATGGGTACGTTCTATCAAAGCTTATGAACCTGTGGCGGGTTGGAATCGTGCGCGACTCCGGAGCTCATCACTCCGCGAGTTTGATCCCCGCAGTTAACACTTTTTTTGTAAAGTTACTAACGCTAAGTAGATAAAGCTAGGTAAAGGTCGAAATTGAGTGGTAGAGATGACTTTGTAGTCCTGAATTCCCTCGTTAAATGAGACAACCCTTACCATTTTACCTTTTATAACATGATCTCTGGCTCTATTGAGTCGCGGATTAGATTGAACGCTTCATTGAATTCGCACCCAGCCTCGCTTCCGCCTCAAATTTACTGAAAGCTTTACAAGACAGTAATATTTCGGTCGCATAAGTCCTACGTCATATTTAATTCTTCCATGTCTTACTTTGCAACCAATCAGCAAATCATTAATTTCATAAAAAATGATCCAGGTACAATTATTTTCCAGGAGTTTGTTTTTAACAGTTTTACAAATCAGCTGATCAGCTGCTTGCAGACGACACTACCAGCTGATCCGGAGCAGTTACGTCAACAGCTGATCGCAGCAGACTCATTGCTATGCGCCGGCGCAGTCAGCTGGTCAAAGGTCAAAATGTGGGTGTCTTCTCTCACTGTCTTCAGATGTGACAGTCGCAGTTGCCACTGCGCTTGCGAAACTTTCATCATGACCTACAGTCTGCAGTCACGGGGGAAGAGTTTGTATGTGTGGTGAAAATAAAGCGAGGTATGACTAGTTTCTGGAAGTTCATATGTTGACTGCCTAGATCCGGCAGTCGGATACGTGACGGGTTGGCACCGTGCGCGACTCCGGAGCTGATCACTCCGCTGACGCGGGTTCGATCCCCGCACCCACCACTTAAATTTGTAAAGTGACTCTGCAGTAGCGCTAGGTAAAGGTTGAGCGGATGAGAGGGCTTTGTAGTCTTAACTTCGTCTCGTTGATCAAGACAGCTCTTTTCATCACGAGCAGCAAAACGAAAAGTAGATGACTTCAAGACTGAAGAAGCTAGGAGGGTAAAAGATTAATTGAGTTTTGCCAACGCAAGATATCTAACATGAAGTAACGCTATTTTATTCTTATAAACATTTCCCCACAAATCCCACAAAGTTTGAAAATTCACTACGCCGGTGTTACTATACTAACTACAATCAATAAACTTTTCCAGTGGTTACTGTGTTGATAACCACACAACGTTTCGAGAGGTACAGGAACTCCTCTCGTCATCAAGACTCTCCTCCGGCCAACTTGATAACGAGAGAGGTTTCCGTATCTCTCGAAACGTTGTGTGTTTTAAACAGAATAACCGTTAGAAAACTACATGTAACATGTAACAAAACCACAAACATTACAATATGCTAATCACCTCAAATAAACTCAGCTCCCGTTTGAAATCAATATTAACGATCGCATTCCGACTAGAAGATAACTTAAGTAAGTGGAGCAAATCACTCATGAATATTTCACAACGTTAATTTGCATGGTTAATCCGTACAAGAGCAAATATTGCGGTTGCAAACATTTATGGCGGAACACGCGAATGATTATTCCCGCCGCAAATACTCACGAAAGTGCGCTTGTTTGCTGGCTTATTTATGAATTGCGTGTGTGTAAATCAGATGCTTCCTCACATATTCACTCGGACCTGTTCAACAGCTAGCCGCGCTGTGTTTATTAAGTTGGATGTCGTCGACTGTGGTCTTATAAGGAGATTGGGGTGTGCAGGGTCTTAAAGTGTAAAGCGAGTTTTGCAGTAACTGCGCTGTTGCGACAGAAAGATTGGATTTATTTGTTTTAGAGGAGTTCGTATGGAATATGGATGAAAATATCGTTTATCTCAACTTTTGGATCAACCAAGTAATTCAAAATTGCGCAAAAAACAAAACAAAATAAATCACAAATCAACCTATTATGTTAGGTAACCCCAGTATCAAAGTTGTCTGTTTGGCTTTTGCTGATGACCTTGCGGTTTTATCTGAGTGTCAAATAACAGATAGTAAAGAAATTACAGAAAAATTGGGTATACAGATTTTGTTTGAGAAAACAGAATTCATAACCAATATCTAATCTGCCCCTAAATATACGAACGCTAAACACGGCAAAATGAAATAGCCAATAAATTTAAGCCCAGTGGACAAGTTATCCAGACTTAGGAACGGTAAAGGCATGATCTGTAATCTTCAGTGACTAAAGATGAACTTCCACAACGAGACCAAAATATTTTAAGCAAATTATAATTATGTTTTGACGCGGTGTGAACCAGAAGAACTAGATTATAGTTGTGACACTGGTCGCGAAAGCTTAAGAGTTAAGGCAACAATTTTGAAAAGAAAATTACAAAAAGATTAAGAAAAAGCCGGTATAAAAGAAATTGTTTAACTCACTACATTGGCTCAGAGATGAATCCAAAGCTTTACCGGTTTATCGAAAACACTTTGTCTAAATCCACATAACCTACAGCCGGCATCGCCCAATTATCAGAGCCTACTGTGCCTCATTATTGGCCCCCCGCTGTATCAGTTTGTTTTATCCCATCCTCCGACATTTTCCTTTATGTCTAGCCACTTTGTCAATCTGTCTATACTCTTCTGTGCGTAGTCAATTCTTCTAATTGTATCTAGTTTATGACTTTCTTTGTTTATGTGTGTCTATCAGGTTACTCATTATCGGTAGATTTTTCGTGTTACTTGGGGACCACATCAAGTCACTGTGTAAGAAGCTATCCAGAGTGGTGTTTCTGCTCAGGAAATTAAAAAAGCCAAGTAACAGGTGGTTTTTTGATGATGGCCTATCATGGCCTCTTCCACTCTCATTTAAGGTATGGAATTTTTCTTTGGGCCATGCTTCGAGTGGCAGAAGGGCATTTCTGCTCCAAACGAATGGGGTTAGACTTCTTAAAATATTTCCAGCCCTTAATAGCATTCCTTAAGAACAAGTCTAAAACGTTGGTCGTATAACGTGATATTCTTAAATTGAGCTAAGACTTTTAGGGGTAAAGAGTTTGTTTTATACCGAGATCTAATATTTCAACATATAACTTTGTCCTTAAATCTCAACTAACTCAAAAATACATTAGAATGTTAAACAATTTCCATTGGTTACACATTGCGAACCATTCTTCATCGTCTTGCAGCAAAAAAGCAAACCCCTCCTGACGACGACGTGACCTCCTCTTGGCGAGATAAATAAATTCTTTCTATTCATTCTTCTATTTATTCATTCTATTAATTCTTTCTATTTCCTATGAAAATTCGCTGAAAACAAAACCATCAAAACTACCTGTTAAAAAGCCTGTTTACACCATTTTCACATTAAAACAATCAACATCATACTGCGTATTAGGTGTCTTTTTATCATATTTGGTGTCCCACAGGGAAAAATAGTCGGTCCTATTTTTTTTACAACTAACTCAGGCCCTATTCCACAACAAACCTTTCTTTGAAAAAGTGTTTTAAAAATTGAAAACTAAAGTTTTACGTTGTTGATTTTAAAAATGAAATAGCTCAAATGACCCAAGACCATTAAGTCATTAGTTAAAGACGATACATAACTACTTTCCCTTAACCCAAACGTACGAGAGCCGGTCTCGAAAATAATCGAACCACTTCGTTACCCGACACCACACTTTTGAGAAATTTCTTCCGATTCGGAAAACAAATGGCCTTAGAGCTCGTGCGAGCGCTGCCTGGCGGCCAATTAATTTTTGAAAACGATCGAAGGACATTTCTCACTAGAGCGGTTCTGGGGATTGTTCGGTACCAAGTTCGTGACAACCGGCATTTCGTGAACATAAACGAACCGATCGGAGGAATGTTGTTACGTTCACGTTCGTGTGTGAGAAATGAAATAGCAATAAGTTGCAAGTGTAGTGAAGTTCTTCAATGCCCTTCCGCAAGAGCTCAAAGGACTGACCCAGGCGTTTTGAAGAAGAAGTTGCAGCAGTGGCTCACAGCAAGACCCTTCTACAGTGTAATGGAATTTTTGAACTGGAGAGACTCTGACCATAGACTTAGTCTAACAACTATTTAAACATTTGACGCCATGGTCGGATCTTTAAGACTATAATAATAAAGACTATTCTCTCTCTCTCTCCCTCCCTAACTGTCGTGTTTAGTAGTCGCCTCCTTCCTCTGCATGGACAATGCTAATCTGATGTTATATCATCGATAGTGTCACACGCACCGTACGGCCCATGCTGAATTGCGGCTGATTTAAAAGGTCCAAGCCGTTTATTGCCATTTGATACATTTGCCTAATCGTTCAATTTACATAAGTACACTGACCTCGTACAATACAGTGTGCACGGTTTGTATTGGAAAACTACCAAGGTCATGTTTGTTACCATGTTTGTTGTCATCATGTTTGTTACCATTTTTGATTTCTAGCTGACGTGCTCACGTGTTTGTTGAAGTTACGTATTAAAGTGCCTGTTGCAGCTAATAAATTTACAATAAATGCAATCGTCAAACGTTTGTGTAACTAAAATTTTCCTTTCATTCTTAAATCTACATCCCATTCAAACTTCACAGTTGTTTACACTCTCTCTCCCCCATACATTCGAATGTAACCAATCTAGTCCCTAGTGGACTCATTATTATTAAAATGTATAAAAAGGATACTTTTAGACTTTTTTAACTCGCTTTGTTATGGGATAAAACTTTGTAGACTTTAGTCATGATTATTCCAAATTAATTACTAGAGAGACACATAGAAATTTATGTTACTTTACAGTAAAAAAACGCACAGTTTCCAAGGGGTTGTCCGTTCAAAGAACTGTTTCGCCTAATCGACACAGTTATATACCGCTCAAATTTACTAAATTACTAAACGATCTTCAATGATGACGTTTGCTTACATTCCCAACCTCTAACACAACAACTCTTCCAAACCACCACGCAAATGCCGAATCCGCCTGAATCACGGTAGCAAGTTGCAAGGTACACTATAAGTCACGGCACAGGCTGATGTTATCACTCGGCCTGGCATTGTTATCAGCAGAGGGCACGGCCTGCTAATTATATTTGCCGCACAATTAGTTCTGATCTTCGCCGCCATCTTGATTTCCTTCTCTTGGTACAACACCAACACGCCGCCATCGCAACATTGTGCATTTCCCGCCCATTGTACATTTCCCTCCCATTGTGCATTTCTCTCCTATTGTGCATTTCCCGCCCATTGTGGGTCGAAAATCGGTTTGTTCTTAAGTGCATTGTAACGTACAGAGTAGTTCGAAAAAAGATACTTGTCGTTTTATGTAATTAGCAATTCTTTTATTATAAATACAAAACTGACTTTATCTTTAAACAAAAAACAATGAGTTAACACCGCGTCACAGTTGAAATATAGATACTGCTGCCAAACGTTTCGACCTCGCTGTGCAGAGACATCCTCAGTAGTGGCCAGAGAGTCTGAGCTAGCCAACCAGCTACTGAGGATGACTCGCCACAGCGAGGTCGAAACGTTTAGCAGCAGTAATATTTCAACTGTGCCGCGGTGTAAACCGGAAGCCATAGATCTTAGTGACACCGGCCACAAAAGCTTAAGAGTTAAGAATGCTCGACATGTTTTCCGCCTTTGAGGATGACATATTTCACATATCTAGACATGTTTGCAACCATTCCTGAACATTCTCGGGGAAGGATACCCATTAGAACTGATGCTATGCATTGCTTTAGATTTTGAACACTCTGGGGTGTTGGCCTAAAACAATTGTTCTTAAGTATTCCCCACAAAAAGTCATCACAAAGTGAAAAATCAGGACTTCTTGCAGTGTATGAGAGGTCATTTGAACAAGACACTAGTTTCAGGCCAACACCTCAAAGTATTCAAAATCTGAATCAAAACATAATATAAATTCCAATGAATATCATGCCTCCAGAATGTGCAGGAATGGTTGCAAACATGTTAAGACGTAAGGGATATGTCATACTCAATGGCGGAAAGCATGTTGAACATTTAGTTTGAAGATTAAGTCAGTTTTGTATAGGCAATTAAAAAAGTAATAACCATAAAATGACAAGTACCTTTTTTGGACCACCCTGTACCTTGACAAGTTGAGTACGTGAAACTCTTCCTTGCCTATTTCTTTTAGAGACATGTCCCTTTTTTAAATCAAAATTTGGTATTACGAGAAGTTGCTGCGTATGTTTGCATGACACTAGAGGCTGGAACAAGTACAGAGAGACACAGGATGGTAGTCCATGAACGTTTGTCTTCCCAGATAAAGTTCGTCAATATATTGTCAAACTAATTAGGACATTTAGAATTTTTTAATGAAAATACAAAGCAACTCTCTGAGCTTCACCAGTAGTAATTCTGACATCCCTTTTCTAATTCCCTTCTTACACATCTACTAACACACACACATACCCACGTATTAATACACCGTACATTTTATCACGTTATCACTTCATACCTCACCGCAGAGTATGATAGTGTAGCGTAGGCGTAACCGGACGTGGTGAGTCGCAATCAGCTGTTATATTGAGTGTTTGCGAGTGTCGATAGATGGTGTGTGCATCGCAGAGTATAGTATGGATATATATTTGCAACTACAGTAACTGTTAACTGCCGGATGTATCGGCGCGAGAGGTATAAATAAGCTCATAATGTTGGTAGTACTGCCGCGCATCGTGCGCATATAGGTGCGGAATCATCAGTCGTGTATTTAGTAGCTTGATGTTAATTACATTTTCATCTTTAAAAAATATATTTAGTATAGGCCATTTAGACGATTTAGTATAGGTCTGCTTGTTCTTGCGTTGTGTGATTTGTTAACCAGCAAAATCTGGCTACCGGAGGTACCCTTTTGGGAGGGAGGTTTGGCCAAAAAAATGGTTTTAATGATCTAAAATTAGTAAATTTCAGCAGACCTTTATGGAATGGGATATAAATACATGTATTTTTAAGGTATCCACAAATGAAACAAAAAGTATGACAACTTATTGAGTCGTTTCATAATGACGCTCATCTAAGTTGAGATGAAGGCTTGGTTTTACGATAGTACAAGAAATATCTAACACTTTCGTATTCAAAATATCGTGTATTTTCTAGCCCAGCTGTTTTATTAAAATACAAGACGTTATGAACATTCAAACTATGTTTTGAGTGAATTTATTTTCAAAACAAATCTGCAAGAACAAAACTTTAGTAGACAACTATTATAAAGTTATTAATTATTTCATTTGTTTTACACAATACACAATTGCACAATTGTTAAACACTGTTGTGGCTGTCTCCCCCGACCCCTGCCCTCTCCTTCCGAACTGATAACTGGTTAGGTCGACCACACTAGTCTAGTCAACCCTTTACCACTCATTCATTCCCTGTCACATTTGCTCTTATTGCAGTTTTTTCTTTTTGCTTTGCGCTTGCTTCTCTGGTCCTTGGTGTCCAAGAGTACGGGCTGGCGAAAAGCCGGATGTCTTTTACTTGACATAAAAGCAGCGTCTGTGTTATGTCCAGCCCAGGAACGCTTGGTGCCTTGGTTTGGGGGTCGGCTCAGAGTGAAACATACATTTTATTCCTCTAGGTTAGATTTTTTATATATATATATTCCAAAATCTCCAGTGTATTATATTTATTCCAGTATTTCTGATAAAGTAAATGAAATTTTATTTATATCACAAATTTAATTACAATAATAAGTAATTTATTTATTGTTATTTTGTCTGTATTTGTGTCTGTATTTATGTATCCTGTATGTTAACTATTGGTATTTATAGTCTATGGATTTGTTTGTTACTACAATACATATAACTTTGATAAATTATTAGTGGATATTTGTTTATAAGTTTAATTAAGTTTATTGTTTGTTCCATATTATTTATTTATTTACAATCTTAATGTTTTGGTATTAATTTTAAATCACATATGTATTGATATATAAAAAATACTTGTTTAATGCATTTAATTAGTTTGTTAAAAAATACATCTATATTATATTTATTTCCAAATCCCAAAAGCCTGTCAAAGCTTTTTATCTAACGGATCATTAGTACAAAATTCATCTCTATTTGTAATGGTTCTTTCCCAGATATTTATTGTTAATTTAAAATAATCAGTGATTTATAAAAAACAATTCAGAAACAAAAAAATAGGTACAGCTACATTTTCAAAGTGCTTTGTTCTTGATTAGCATTTAATGGTGTTCCATCACAAGGTTCTGTCTTAGGCCTCTATTATTTTCAATGTACATTGATGATATAACCAGTAAAATAATATTTTCTAACATTCATTTATATGCTGATGACTTGCGACTTCATAGATACATTGATATTCGTTAGTGTTTCTCCAATGAATATAATAATTGGTTATTTTGTATGTTTATGTTTTCAAACCTTACGTAAACAACTTAACATTGACATATGGCATTCGGTTTGCAATATTGAGATTCCCAACACCTCTTCAGTAAAATTGCAATACCTATATTGTATATATAAACTTAAACTTTTTATTATAACTTATAAAATGAATTTATCTATTTATAGGAGTATAGATAAATAAAACATTCACTTCCATGATTTCATTGTAACGTGGTTATCATTTATGATACAACCCCTTACATGTGTACTTAAAATAAACTTACTCCGTTCAGCTATACCAGTTTATATTACTTTAATTGAAATCGGGCTTGAAATATATATTTTAATGCATAAAATCTGTTTTTGTAGAGTTCTTTTTCTGAAAAACTTTCTAAAAAGGCAATTCCGGTGTGATTTTCCCCCTTCAAATAAAATTCGCTACGAATCACGGTAGCGCTTGTGCATATCCGTAGTCAACTCAAAACGTCAGGTATTCCCTCATCTAAGTATTTTCCACCTTCTCTTTTAGATTTTAAACGTGTATATATTTTCGTATTAAATACAGGCTTCTCAGGGGGAGTGGCATTTATCTCTTACAAAACTATACACGGGGAACTGCTGAACTGGGAGGCACAGAACGGTAGTTAATGAACGTTTGCCTTCAGCAAGTACCATTAGAACTGCCAGGACCTCCTTAACTAACCTGAAGGTTTTGAAATTTGTTTAAGCGTTTTCGGAAAACAAACCATTCTACAAGAAACAAGCTTATGGTAGAGGGAAACCCGACTCAGTGTAGTACGCTGGATAAATGATCCGGTAAATTATTGTTAATGGTTTCAAGCAGGTGGAAGTTACGTCCACTAAGAAGAAACATTAATTTAAATCAATGCTGAAATTAACTTTTACCTTTAAGGTATTCCTCAACCTCTCTTTGAAGTTTGTCCGTGGTGGTTGACATTCAGTCAAAATCAATTACAAAACAGTCGGGGCATTTTTGTGTGGGACAATCACGTTACAGTAGCTTTTAGTATAAGCTTTCTTTTGATGTAGATCCTCTTGTTCCTTTAGTGCCGAGTGGGCTAGAGCCAACTTCAAATACATTTCTCCCAATATTAAATTTAAAAATAATGTCTGGGACTCGTGGCGTGGTTCTGTAATCCAGCTTCATGGAAGTCAGGTTTTGAGGATGATATAGGTCTAAAGCGGCTCAGATAGTCTCAGTGATCATCTGATGATACCCGCATCAACTCCCACCATTGTTTAGACATATCAGACCATCCCCTGCGTGGTTCGGAAGTCACGTTAAGCCGTTGGTCCTTGTATTTCCATTGGTCATTGGGCTATTAATTAATGACCCATTCTAAGGAAGAGTCGGCCTTAGTTTGTAACAAGTCTACACCTCATAACTCATTACTACCACACATCACACTCATCCTTCACCACATATTTGCCTTAAAATACACTCATAAAAGTGGTCGGCAATTGATTTATGGACACGAAGTCCCACACTGAGACATGTAAAATAGCAAGAGAATTTGCTAAGGTGAAGTTAGAGGGTAACTTCCGTTATCAAAGCAGCAATCCCGGATCCTCCCACCCTTCGGCAGACTTGATCAAACCCCAGTTCCCATGATCGACCACAGATTCTTCTGAGTACAAAATGTAAACCAGTCAGCCGATCAGCTGAGGGAGATGGAAGCCAGCTCGTGATTGGCGGCGAGGAGGCGTGATATAGCACGCTCCATCGCGCCGACCAATCCGCTTGCAGCTTTCACAACAGTAATTATCCGGATCCATTTGTTACATTTCTAGACTTGCGCAAGAGTCGCTCGGTCGTGGGAGTGGGCAAGGGTTATCAGCAGATACAGATCTGACGATTCTATTCACAGAGAACTGTCCCAAGCACGACCTATCGGTAGATCACCGTTACAGTTCTGTGATCGGTGAGGTTCTAGTAAATAAATAAATGGTTTATTGCGTTCAACATGTTATGCAAACGTAACTTAATTTTGAAAAGCTAAAATTTTCCAATGCATTCTAACATCGAAATCCCAGTCAGACATACATTTTGACATTCACTCTCTCTCATTCATTCGAATTGTACCACTCTAGTCCTGTAGTCAGTTTGTGTGTTCTGCGTTTTCCCAGTCGTGTGCCATAAACTCGTATGTATTGTAAAATGCTTCTGGCCAAACTTTTTTCAGGCGATTTTAAAACCTTAAGCTCATGGGCACTTTTGATAAATAAATAAATATTTTATTGCTTATGGACATTTACAATAAATGTATCGCAATCGTCAATCTGTGTGTATCTAAAATTTTCCTTTCATTCTTACATCAAAATCCCATTCAAACATACAGTTTTTACACTCACTCTCCCATACATTCGAATGTAACCACTCTAGCCCCTAATGAGTTAGCTAATCATACGGTCTCCAATTGAATGCCATAAACTCGTCTGTATCATAAAATGCTTGAGAAATAAGAATTGTTTTAAGACGAGATTTAAACGCCTTAGGCTCAGGGGCATGTTTGAACGAATTTGGTAGTCTGTTGACGAAATGAACTCCTGCCTGGGAAGGGACGGTCATGAACTACCGTTCTGTGTCTCCCAGTTCGGTAGTTGTCCCTGCCTCTAGTTTCATAAGAGTGTACGTCTGTACCTCTTATGGTATTACTTTTGATTTGAAAGAGACACGTCTCCAAAATGTAGAGGTAGAGTCAACAGTTTTAGGGTTTTAAATGCCCCTACACGACTCTCTTCCTCGCAATTTGGCGATTATCCTGACTGCTCGTTTTGAAGAATAAAATCCTAGACAAATTTGTTTTGTGCAGCCTCCCCACAAAGTCACCCGTAGGATAAGTGGGTAAATTACTCCGTAATACGCCGTCATCAGTACCTGAGTTGGGCAGTATTCGGACAGTTTCTCAAAACATAAATTCCTGAGGATAGTTTTGAGCAAACGTGGTCTACGTGAGTATTCCAAGTCAAACCTCGATCAAGGTGTATTCCAAGGAATTTAGTTGAGTAGACCTCTTCGATCTCAGTGTCGTCCACCATTACTGTGGAACTCGCTGAGTCGTTTTCGCAAAACAAAATTGAATAAAGTTTGATTTTGATGAATTTGTTTTGAGATTGAGCTCGTTGAAATGTTGAATTATTCTGTTGAGCTCGACAAAAGTCACGATTTCTAGTTGTTTGATAGAATTTGCTTTGAAACATAGAGTCGTGTCATCAGCGTACTGGACGATTCGCCCTTGCTGTACCGCTGAACTGGCATCGTTAACGTAGATCAAAAAGAGCAACGGACTGAGTATAGAACCCTGAGGGACTCCATATCTAAGACATTCCTGCCCTGATCTTACATCTGAGATTCCTACAAATTGCTTTCGATTGCTAAGAAACGATTCAAGCCACCTAAGGGGCACTCCTCGAATCCCGTAATACTCCATTTTGCTTATGAGGATTCGGTGATCAACACAGTCGAAAGCTTTCGATAGATCAAGAAATACACTTAGCGTATCTTTTTGACCTTCGATTCCCTCTACTATCAGCTCGACCAGACGCCCGACTGAGTCTATTGTCGATTTACCGCTTCGAAATCCAAATTGGTTTGCTGATAACAGATGGTTTTTTCTAAAAATTGAACGCATCGAGTAAAGAAAGTTTTTCGAAAATTTTACTAAAGATTGGTAGTATTGAGATGGGACGATAAGTGTGGAGAAAGGGTCACCTTTCTTAAAGATTGGTGTGACCTTTGCAATTTTGAGAGAGGATGGGAATATTCCAGAGTGAAACGATAAGTTGATCAAATGCTCAAGAGGAGCCAGCAAATGCTTTGAGCACTGCTTAAGGAGCACGAAATGTGGCTTGAGTCGTTCGACCTTTTTGACGTGAACTCTCTTATCACTCTACTAATTTCCTCTCTTGTGACCGGAGCCAGAGCCAAAGAGGCTGTGGGGCTCGGTATTGGTGAGGGGGCTGACTGACTCTGAGCTAGGCTCAGCCCATGGTCAGTTCCTACCGAGGCGAAGAATTTATTGAACTCTTCAGCGACTTTGGCTGTATCGCTTATGAGTTCATTGTTAATTTGAAGTTGAATTTGCTTTTGCGGTTTTGTATTTTTATTGTTAATTATGGCCCAGGCGGTTTTGGAAACATTTTTGTCGTGAGCATGCTTTGGTTACATCATAAGCCTTGCAGCTTTGATGACCTTTCTATAGATTCGCTTATAATTTTGAAAAACACTTTGAAATTTTGTGCTGATGTGTTTGTTGATTTCGGATAAAATAACAATTTTCTCTCCCAGGATACCTTTGGTAATCCATTTGCACTTTTCTTTCCTCGGCTTTGCTTTAATTTGTCGAACGGGGCAGCTCACATTTAGATGGAAGTTAAAAGTGTGTTCAAAATTTTGAAATTGCAGCTCAACGGGATCTACAAAATTTAGAGAGCTCCAACTTTCCTTTGAGAGGAGAAAGTTCAAGAGCTCGACGTTTGTGGGCCTCGTGTCCCTGATTGTAATTTTATTTATTTGATCCCTAGTTGGCTCGTGAACATTAATGATGACCTGTTGGCCGTAATGGTCAGAAATCGCGGTGTTGATCACCAAAACCTCTATGTCTGAAAGACTTGAAATGATTGTATTGCCGACGCTGAATTGGCCGTCACTCTCGTTGGAGAGTTAACTGACCACCTAAGGCCAAACGACCTTAACAAGTCAGCCAGTTTCTTTGTCATAGGGGCTTGTACATCTAAGATGTCGATGTTGAAGTCCCCATAACCACAAAGTCGCGGTTTCTTTTGGTCAGGTCTGACAAAAGTTGTTCAAATTTTGAAAAGAAGGATTCTTGATTACCGTTGGGAGACCTATACAAACCAAGTATTTCAATTTGAGAACATTTGGTTTGCCTTTACCCGTAATTTCAAAATCTTTTTCTGTGGATGTACAAATTTGGTGTGGGATCGAATTTGGTAACCTGTTGAAACTGAACTCTACCTGAGAGAGGTAAACGTTCATGAACTGCCGACTGTGTCTCCCAGTTCGATAGTTTTCCCTGCCTCTAGTTTTAAGAGTAGTCACTTCCTCACATGAGACCGCATTTTGACTTGAAAAAAAGAAATGTTTCTATAATATAGAGGCAAGGTAGTGTCAACAATTCAAATTTTGAATGCTGGCATTTTGCAATGGTTCGGACTGTTTTTTTTTGTAGAATGAAGACCTTGGCAAGTGGACAATGGCTGACACAACATGGAATATTTAAACAAATTGAAATAGTTCCATCGACAACAGAAACTACTTAGGGAAAGTACTGGAAGGTCATCCAGGTTGAAGGTCCCAAGTCGTCCGATCATATCCAGAAATACGAGAAAGATGGAGCCAATTGGAAGAGACGCGGAAGAAAAACAACCTGGGAAAATCAGTTGGAGTCTGTACAATGATGGTCACATCAGATCAAGAAAGAAAGAGGATGGTCTTTTATAATCAAATTTGATCTGCCAAGTTTAGTACAATAGTAAGCACATAATGATAGAAGTTTAGAATCGAGCTCAAAATGCTCATGAGAGGTTGCATTGAACGCCTATGGATCTGGAAATCCTCGCAGCGGAAAGTAGGCCTACTCCATTGTGAAACATCCTGATGCAGAATTATGCTTTCCATAATTTCGTAGCTTACTTATCTCAAGTATAACAAAATATAAAGTTGAAAGGAACGTTAACCCTTTTGTTTGAAGTTTATTGTTGACCATGGTGAAACTAAAAAATGAAGTCAGATCCAGATCCCGAAACCTCGTGTACCTTTTTTCACTAAAAGCTATGGACTTAACGTTCGTAATAATATTTTAACCTCAGAAACGTTATTGACCTTACAGATCAACTACCGACACCTCTTCTCGCAATCACGTGATCACATGTTTTGACATTATCAGCTGATTGTTGTGATAGTTGGTCGTGTTGCCCACCGCTAGTGGCGCTAGCAGTCAGCTGTTTGACACTATCAGCACGCGATTCAGATCACAACATGCGATTTTTACGAGTCAGGCACAATCAGTGGTTTTGTTCCGTTTTGGCGCGGGATTACACGTGAAGGTTGCCCTCTCAATTGGTTACGTCGGAGGTTGGATCTAGAAGGGTTTTGTAACTTCACTGGGCTCTTTAGCAAACATGCTTCATAGTGGTACGATGCTACCATGGAATCCCCTCCAATGGACGTAACTGAAGATGGTACTCCACAGCGAGACCGAAATATTTCAAGGTCATTTTAATGACGTTTTCCAGTTGGCATCCCTGCTCCAATGGACGGTTGTACAGGCAGACTCAGTTTCATCCAATCAGTAACTGAAGATGGTACTCCACAGCGAGACTGAAATATTTCAAGCTAATTTTATGACGTCTTGTCAGTTGGCGTCCCTGCTCCAATGGACGGTTGGCAGCCCTGTGACCAATAAAATAGCAGACAGCAGTCTCTCCAATCAGTGACTGATGATGGTATTTCACAGCGAGACCGAAATATTTTAAGGTAATTATGATGTTTTGACGCGGTGTGAACCGAAAGAACTAAATTAAAGTTGTGACACCGCTCGCGAAAGCCTTAGAGTTAGTTTCATTTTGAGGGAATTTCAACTTCAATGTAAAACGTTATTAGTGATTACATACTAAAGGCTACTAACAGTCAAGGCTCCAATATATCTATAATCAAAACTCACATATACTAATGCAAACAGGTAATACAACAATATAACTAAGTTCAAGGGTTAATAGAACCTCAATCAAATTATCACACTTCTACTATTTCTTATCTAATCACTCAAGGACAATCATCGTAACAACTTAATTTGATCTGTCCATTCTGAGAAAACCACTTCTGCCTACCGGAAAGGGTCAAATGGGAGACATACCAGGTCGATGCTGAATCGAAGGACTTGTTCTTCATAATTATAGTAATCAGAACGCCTCCTACTTGTTTAGACTAATTAGGTGTCTTGAGAAAATATGGCAGCCAGTTGCGAGAGTACAGTTATATATCGATAGAGAGTATCGGTCATTGGTTCAAATGATTCTCTATTTGGATTTAGTTTTGAATAATCGAAACGTGGAAAGATAGTCAAGTGACAATAAGGATGACAGAGTGGGTTATATTTAGCGAGTTGGGTTTACTTTTATAGATTAGATTTATGCATAAATGCTAGAAGGGAAAAAGTCCGTTTTTCAAGAAACCTCTAGTTTTGTTCTGGTTATGTATATTTTTTAACAACATATTTCTTAATATAACAAGCGATTGAATTTCGTACGCCATCATTACAATTATCTTGAAATCCTTCGGTCTCGCTGTGGAGTTCCTTCTTCAGTCACTGATTGGCCGAAACTGAGAAAATGAGTCTGCTATCCTATTGGTGGCAAGTGTCGTTCTCATTGGCTGTGACACTACCGAAAAGACTTCTTCATACTGATTGCCAGCTTCTTGACAGTTTAATGCTGTCTTCATTAATGAAGCTATTATCTTTTTAATTAATTTAATTTTTTCTCTGATGACTCTCAATGAGTGGGTGAAGATGATGGTAGACTTTGGCGAAGGCACATCAATCAGATCCGACAGTCAAGTTTCGGGGAGATATATATACTGTTCTACTTATCTGTGGAAATCATATGTTGTTGTGTTATGATGTTTACAATCATTATTATTATATTGTTGACTTGTGTTAAAATGGATGAATAATTAAACAAGCTCTTACTAAGTAATATTTGTTAACATTTCATATATAGCACAAGTGAAAAAGGAACATTTGTACCAAATTTCGTAATAATCGGACGAAAATGCGTGTTGTAGGGGTCACAAGGGCCAACAAATGGGTCAAAGGGAACGTCCTGTCTTTACTGTTAAAAGGAAATTCGCTAGGAGTCACGGTAGCGCTCGTGGCTACACGCAACAGAGGGTATCTGGGTCGGTGGTCCAGGCGGTCGTGCTCGGGCAGTTCGCCCTTTCCTCACAGAGCGCTGCCCTGCTGTCGCGTCCGGTAATGGCCGAATGGGTTTAGATTGCGGTAAAATTAGCGCTCGCTAAACAGAAAAGTGACCACTTACGCGACGGCGGGGAGATCGAGATCGCTGCGTGGAAAGGTCTTCTAAAACTGACTTTATCGTTGTCCAGAGTGGAAACAGTTTGGGGAAAAATTCTGGATCAGGCATTAAATTTGAAACGTCATAAGAACTTTAATACCATGTTATAATCTGTTAGACATTTCTAAAATTTCAGTTCCAGGAACTAGTGTAGTCAGCACGTGACCACGGAGGCGCTAGCATCGAGAGGGTGAATTGGGGTGGCTCGAAAATCTGTCAAAACCATTGAAAACTCACATTTACTCGCACGCTTGTGATAAAATGGCTTCACCTAGAACCTTCACCGGTTGTATTGCTATATTTTATAAAACAAAGTCTAAAATATACCGTTGTTATCATTCAATTATCATGGTAAAGAAAAGGTAAAGTTTGTCTTGTTTAACGGGGCGAAGTTAGGACTACATAGTCCCCTCTACCTATGGTAAAACAACATTTTTATAGATATAAAATATGTACGTAGTTAGCTAGCTGTTGAGAAAAGTTGCCTTAGGTACGAACTATTTACAGATATCACTACAGAATTTATGGGAGAGAGTGGGTGTAAAAAACTGTATGTTTGAATGGGATTTAGATGTAAGAATACAACGAAAACTTTAAATACTCAAATATTTGACGATTGCAATAAATTTATTGTAAATGTCAACATGCAATAAAACATTTGTTTATTGTCCAAATTTGACTAAACACTCATCTAACAACGATCAAAATTTTGTGATCTCCAAAACACATAAGGGAGTTTTTTTATTTCGTTCGCAATCTCGTATAACTTACAGCATTTTGATAAATCACAAAGAGACGGCCGGAGCTGGAGATTTTCGCTCCAGTTCGCTACCTCGGTTAGTACAAGTCGAATAATTGGCAAGAGTAAATCTCCTATATCTTCCATTCCCCGAGCGAGGAAGCATTTGTTATGCGTGTTGTTAATTAAAGAGATTCTGAGGCGAGATCACTCAGCAGTGTTGACACGAACAGACTGGTCCCAACATGTCCGGACATGCACGTGTGCGCGACACTAGCGCATTCTACCTCTGTGCGCATGCGCAGTCTCCTCATCTCGCGTCGTGAACCGGGGAAACTGCTAGTACACGCCACGGTTAATTAATGAGCTGTGAGCAACCCACTGTTTTGAGTAACTGAGTTCAACTCTATTTTACACGAAAGTATTTCACTAAGTTGTCCACAAGTTGCAGCAATTTGTTGCTTTTCATACAAAATACAGTAGCTTTTTTGTTTTCCACTTGTGGAGAAACAAGTCTTTCAAGAAATTTTGGTTTTCCACAGAGTGATGGTAAGATCTAAGAAAGTTGACCAAAAGTGGAAAATTTGTTGCTGTGCAAGCAATTTGTAAAAAACTAGTGGAGAACTGTCCCCCTCCACGCGCACTACTGACTAACCTTTCGGAGCAATTCTTTAGCGACAAGTTTTCCACTCGTTGCTCTTAGTTTAAGAAGAGCAAAGGTTCACGCCTCAAAATAGTTGTTTCAAAAAATCTTCTAATTGTTGGTCTAATTAAAAAATAACATCTTTTTGACAATAATTTTTAATTTTCTACAAACAATCTGTTGTCAACTTCCAGCTGTCAATTTTGGTGTAAACAGGACTTTAGATGACGAGGGAAGTACACACTTCCTGCCTAAGCACGTTTTAGATTTGTGTTGTAAAAAGATAATTTCTAGTCATCTTGGGCGATACCACGTTGAGGCTGACAAAATAAAATAAAAATCAAGCTAGTGATATTTTATTTTTCACTGATTATGGTAAGTTATTTATGAATATTCATGTTTGAAGCCTATTTTTCTTACTGAATTTGGTAGACTTTTATTGAAACGACTACCTCTGAGGGCTTTCACCGTATTTGCATCAATTATTACCTACAATTTCTCTACCAATTTTCTCGCAAACCATTTCACACTATAATGTCTCCCTTTAATGATAGTTGCATTCCCTTATTATATCAAGTGGCTCACGCACAGGGAACCAAAAGCTAATTTTTTAATTTTAAATATTAAGTCCTACATCCTATGTGGATGCCAAAATTTCTGAATATTCTTCCGGGATGTAAAATAGGTCCGCCATTTTGCAATGGTTCGGACTGTTTTTTTTTTTTTAGAATGAAGACCTTGGCAAAAAGTGGACAAATGGCTGACACAACATGGAATATTCAAAAAAATTGAAATAGTTCCATCGACAACAGAAACTATACTTAGGGGAAAGTACTATTTGGAAGGTCATCCAGGTTGAAGGTCCCAAGTCGTCCGGTCATATCCAGAAATACGAGAAAGATTGGAGCCAATTGGAAGAAGACGCGGGAGAACAAACGACCTAGGGAAAATCAAGTTGGAGTCTGTACAATGATGGTCACATCAGATCAAGAAAGACTCGAGAAAGATTAGAGCCAATAGGAAATGTTCACGAGGTCGCATCATGTTGAAGAGACACAATTCGAGCTTTGTCGTCAAAAGCAACAGCAGTTAGACTTAAATCAAAATGCAGAGCTATAGAGGACTGATAAAAACTTAAGTCGCATGGGGGTGGTCTTTTATAATCAAATTTGATCTGCCAAGTTTAGTACTTGGGGGCAACTACACTTACTAATAACAATGTCTGTAACATACTTCTTCTAGTTAAAGTTTGTATTTATTTATTTATTATTTATTGACGTGGTCTATTACATGTATTATGCTGAATGACAATAAAAATCTTGAATCTTGAATCTACTATAGTAAGCACAAAATGATAGAAGTTTAGAATCGAGCTCAAAATGCTCTCATGAGAGGTTGCACTGAACGCCTATGGATCTGGAAATCCTCGCAGCGGAAAGTAGACCTACTCCATTGTGAAACATCCTGATGTAGAATTATGCTTTCCATAATTTCGTAGCTTACTTATCTCAAGTATAACAAAATACAAATTTGAAAGGAACGTTAACTCTTTTGTTTGAAGTTTATTGTTGACCATGGTGAAACTAAAAAAAACGAGATCAGATCCAGATCCCGAAACCTCGTGTACCTTTTTTCACTAAAAGCTATGGACTTAAAGTTCGTAATAATATTTTAACCTCAGAAACGTTATTGACCTTACTGATCAACTACCGACACCTCTTCTCGCAATCACGTGATCACATGTTTTGACATTATCAGCTGATTGTTGTGAGTAGTTGGTCGTGTTGCCGCCGCGGCGCTAGTGGCGCTAGCAGTCAGCTGTTTGACACTATCAGCACGCAGATTCAGATCACAACATGCGATTGTTTACCGAGTCAGGCACAATCAGTGGTTTTGTTCCGTTTTTGGCGCGGGATTACACGTGAAAGGTTGCCCTCTCAATTAGGTTACGTCGGAGGTTGGGTCTAGAAGGGGTTTTGTAACTTCACTGGGCTCTTTTAGCAAACATGCTTCATAGTGGTACGATGCTACCATGGAATCCTGCTCCAATGGACGTAACTGAAGATGGTACTCCACAGCGAGACCGAAATATTTCAAGGTCATTTTAATGACGTTTTTCCAGTTGGCATCCCTGCTCCAATGGACGGTTGGCAGCCCTGTGACTATTAGGATAGCAGACAGCAAGTAGCTCAGTTTCATCCAATCAGTAACTGAAGATGGTACTCCACAGCGAGACTGAAATATTTCAAGCTAATTTTTATGACGTCTTGTCAGTTGGCGTCCCTGCTCCAATGGACGGTTGGCAGCCCTGTGACCAATAAAATAGCAGACAGCAAGTCTCTCAGCCAATCAGTGACTGATGATGGTATTTCACAGCGAGACCGAAATATTTTAAGGTAATTATGATGTTTTGACGCGGTGTAAACCGAAATAACTAAATTAAAGTTGTGACAACGCCCGCGAAAGCCTTAGAGTTAGTTTCATTTTGACGCAACTTCAACTTAAATATAAAAATTTATTTGTGATTACATACTAAAAGGGTACTAACAGTCAAGGCTCAAATATATCTATACTCAAGACTCACATAATTTATACTAATGCAAACAGGTAATGCAACAATATAACTAAGTTCAAGGGTTAATAGAACCTCAATCAAATTGACACACTTCTACTATTTCTTATCTAATCACTCAAGGACAATCATCGTAACAACTTAATTTGATCTGTCCATTCTGAGAAAACCACTTCAGCCTACCGGAAAGGGTCAAATGGGAGACATACCAGGTCGATGCTGAATCGAAGGACTTGTTCTTCATAATTATAGTAATCAGAACGCCTCCTACTTGTTTAGACTAATTAGGTGTCTTGAGAAAATATGGCAGCCAGTTGCGAGAGTACAGTTATATATCGATAGAGAGAGTATCGGTCATTGGTTCAAATGATTCTCTATTTGGATTTAGTTTTGAATAATCGAAACGTGGAAAGATAGTCAAGAGACAATAAGGATGACAGAGTGGGTTATATTTAGCGAGTTGGGTTTACTTTTATAGATTAGATTTATGCATAAATGCTAGAAGGGAAAAAGTCCGTTTTTCAAGAAACCTCTAGTTTTGTTCTGGTTATGTATATTTTTTAACAACATATTTCTTAATATAACAAGCGATTGAATTTCGTACGCCATCATTACAATTATCTTGAAATCCTTCGGTCTCGCTGTGGAGTTCCTTCTTCAGTCACTGATTGGCCGAAACTGAGAAAATGAGTCTGCTATCCTATTGGTGGCAAGTGTCGTTCTCATTGGCTGTGACACTACCGAAAACTTCTTCATACTGGTTGCCAGCTTCTTGACAGTTTAATGCTGTCTTCATTAATGAAGCTATTATCTTTAATTAATTTAATCTCTGGCTCTTGAGTCTCAAATTGATGAAATGGCAATACTGGCTGCTGCTCATATATTTATTGTATGTGTTCCATGTTATGATAACATAAAATGGATGAATAATTAAAACAAGCTCTTACTAAGTAATATTTGTTAACATTTCATATAGCACAAGTGAAAAGGAACATTTGTACCAAATTTCGTAATAATCGGACGAAAATGCGTGTTGTAGGGGGTCACAAGGGCCAACAAATGGGTCAAAAAGGGAACGTCCTGTGTGACTTTTACTGTTAAAAGGAAATTCGCTAGGAGTCACGGTAGCGCTCGTGGCTACACGCAACAGAGGGGTATCTGGGTCGGTGGTCCAGGCGGTCGTGCTCGGGCAGTTCGCCCTTTTCCTCACAGAGCGCTGCCCTGCTGTCGCGTCCGGTAATGGCCGAATGGGTTTAGATTGCGGTAAAAATTAGCGCTCGCTAAACAGAAAAGTGACCACTTACGCGACGGCGGGGGAGATCGAGATCGCTGCGTGGGAAAGGTCTTCTAAAACTGACTTTATCGTTGTCCAGAGTAGAAACAGTTTGGGGAAAAATTCTGGATCAGGCATTAAATTTGAAACGTCATAAGAACTTTAATACCATGTTATAATCTGTTAGACATTTCTAAAATTTCAGTTCCAGGAACTAGTGTAGTCAGCACGTGACCACGGAGGCGCTAGCATCGAGAGGGTGAATGGGTGGCTCGAAAATCTGTCAAAACCATTGAAAACTCACATTTACTCACGCTTGTGATAAAATGGCTGCACCTAGAACCACCGGTTGTATTGCTATATTTTCTAAAACAAAGTCTAAAAAATACCGTTGTTATCATTCAATTATCATGGTAAAGAAAAGGTAAAGTTTGTCTTGTTTAACGAGGCAAAATTAGGACTACAAAGTCCTCTCTACCACTCAACCTCGACCTTTACCTACCGTTACCGTATAGTCACTTTACAAATGTAAGTGGTGACTGCGGGGATCGAACCCGCGCCAGCTAGCGGAGTGATCAGCTCCGGAGTCGCGCACGATTCCAACTCGCCATAGGTCCGAAATACAGAGCACGTCATACTATCGTTCCCATCAGAATGAACTTTAAATAGTCTCGAACTAAACAACAAAACGCAAAACAAAACACCACACAGCGAAGCTCCCTGGGTGGTCTCCACTCACTCCAGTTTCCGCGGCCTCTAATTGATAAGAAACCACCTTGTGATCGTTATCATTACCGTTATCATCAACGCGTCCATACAGTATCTCAGCGAGACTGCCGAGGATCGATTAACGCGACCAATTAATCGATTGTTAATTGTCGCCCTAAGTGGTCGACTTTGCGGTCGAAATGGCGCCCGCGCTCTTGAAAAGAGACCGAAGGTATTTAGGACGAAATTGCGAAGCCATTGAGTATTGGTTTGAAAGAGTTGATCAGAGTTTTTTTACTTTTATTATTAAATTTGTGTAAAATAAAACGGGGTTTTAAATATTAATCATCTTTTCATTTGTACAAACAAACATGGAATGGTGTCATATTATTCTGTATACATGGCTTGTAAGAAAAAGATCTGTCCATTTCTATCCTTGCATATGACAAACGAAAATCAGTGTAGAGCTTCCTAACGGTTATTGGGAAAACTTTGACTGATTAGACTTTTTCTTATAATACATTCATTAAAAAAGGTTCAGTTTGTCTTGTTTAACGAGGCGAAGTTAGGTCTACAAAGTCCTCTCTACTACTCAACCTCGTCCTTTAACTAGCGTCACCGTATAGTCACATTAAAAATTGTAAGTGATGACTGCGGGGATGAAACCCGCGCCACCGGAGTGATAAGCTCCGGAGTCGCGCGCGATACTTATTTGCCACGGATCCGCTAAGGTACGGTACAATGTATAAATAATGTATACATAATTTTATCGAAGTGCGGTTCTGTAACATACACACAATTTTCAGAGAACTCTCGATCCCCCAAGGGCACTTCTGGTGTTGATTATCCCCCCAGATTGTTTTAGGGAATTCGCTAGGATTCACGGTAGCGCTTGAGACTATGCGTTGGCTATGTTTTCTACTTGCAGCTTGTTGACTGTTTTAGCCAATCGAAAATAAGTGTCAACCTTGTCGCTATTTAACAAACGGCCCTTACTATTATAAGAATTACTTTATAGTAATTACTTAATTTAGTAGTAGTGTAAATTACTTACAAATTTTAAATCAAAACGATAAAATTTCTTGTATTTATTTTAAGTACCAACACTTAGTAATTATAAAATTCCTACTTTCATAGTATTTATTTTATGCCAACAGCTACGAAGAACATTCGAGGAGAAATCCATGCACATTGGTTATTTTCCTGAACTTATATCAATATCAGTTGTGAGAAGTCTAGCAACAAACAGGATGCAGCTATAAAAGACTTCAACGCGCCGTTTCACCGAAGTCGCTTTCCCCAATCCAAATGTATCACAACAGTCTTTTAAAAAGCAAACTCCTGGTCTAGTTTTTAATACAATATTTGAAATATTTTTATACAGTTCGAAAAATATGCGAAACACTTTCGTAGTATTGCTGCATAAGTACTATACAGGCATGAAACTTGGTATAGGCCTACTATGCGTTTAGGGGTAAATACGAGTATAGTATTTATAAAAGTAACTGGGCCATCTCTGTCATATTTTAGTAGTAGTGTTCATTCAAAATGGTGTCTAAAGTGAATGATGGTGGCGGAAATGAATCGGATATAACTATTTTGGGTATTAAACACTTCACTTTTGTTTGGTGCAAATTCTTCAGTTTTAGATTAATTTTCTGTTTCTAACTAAGTCAAATTATTGTATTTACGAAACAACGTTACTCCGATAGAAATAAATACATGTTGAATTAATTATTAATAAAATTATTATAAGAAAGAAAACATTACCATACCTTACATACCTTACATTACCATTAATAACATGGTTTATTTTGCTTATTTTTCAACGCATATCGTACGGTATAATTTTTTTAAAACTATCTGATGCTTATAAGTCTTTCAAATGCAAAGAAGATCATACGACTCATGAAATCACCATTCAGGATGTAGAGCTCTTTTCAAGCAGTTGCTATCTTTGCCTATATATTTTTAAGTACCTTCTCTTTGTTATACACACCAAGAAAGGTCACGGTAGAAACCACACACATCAACATTTTGCTCAGAGCTTGCTCTTCTGCAATATCCTGGTCATCGCACAACCTTTTTCGAACACCTGGTACTCTTGCACAAATCTTTTAATAAACTACCAAACCACCTGAAAAGCAGAGACCTTCCTAAATCTTTCAAACAAAGTATCTTAATTTTCTTCTTGATCACTACTTTATAGTGTTCCGATATGGTCATCGAGTCCACATAAAAGAGCTCAGAGTTTGCAAACTCTTTTTAATGTAAATGATTTTGCTTGCTTACACAATATGTATTTTGACATATATTTAACTTTAGTTGCTGTTAAGATCTAAAAATTGTATGTTTCTATCTTTTAATGTTTGTATGCAACATAATTTAAGTATTGAAACTTGACAAAATCACAATCAATGTAAAATTGATGTATATGATGAAATAAATGACTATGACTATGACTATTAATGTAACTTTGACAACAGTAAGAAAACTTGAATAACATGGTTTGTTATTTTAAACAACAATACAACAAATTAGACAGCGTATGATTTCTCTTAAATATCAAAAATCAATAATTTTAGGTAGAACTATGTTTGTTATATATTTACCCATCTTAACATAGTCAAGGGAATGATAGTCTTTCTTGAACGTGAAAACTTGTCTATGTTTGTTGAAGGTTGAACTGGTAAAGGCTTTGTCAAAATATCTGCAATTTGCTGTAACGTATTCAAGTATTTCAAATAAATACTTTGAATAGTATCTTTCACAAAACAGTACATGATCTCTATATGAGTTTTGAGCGTTTATTATATCTGACGAGATTTTTTGTCAGACATATCACACTGATTGTCTTCATAGATAGGAATAGGTTCCATGATCTTGACATCAAAATCTTCAAGTGCTTTCATCAGATACCTTCTTTGATGGTTTCACTCAAAGCTATATATTCTGCTTCACACATGATGATGCTACTAGTGTTCACATTGATCTTGCACACTGGATTTCAAAAACAAATGTTGCGTATTCTGAAATCGACTTGATAACTTATATCGTTATATTAATCAACTTCGCTATACATCTTAAGAAGATAGTCACAACTAAAAGTGTATTAAAGATGTAAACAATAGTCAATTTGTAGATTTTAGATATTTTAAGACTCTCTGTATTTGATAGGTTTCATCAAAGCAATTACAAAATCTACTTAAGAGTTAGTTGCAAAGTTAATGTCTGGTCGTACCTGATGCAATGTGTAGATCAATGACCCTATCAATTGACGGTATGGTAAATTGTCGTTACAATCTTTAGTTTGTTCATTGTGGTATTGCTTCCATAGGAATCAATGTCTTTCGCATCTTGTTGACCGAATAAATGTATTGAATTTGTTTATTGCTGATTTTTGTGAGATTTCCATTTTATGTGAAGATAAAGTTGTTTCCTAATCCCAAAACTTGAAAGAGCTTTTTATTTCTAAATCTGTCATTTCAAATCTGTATCCTTCAGGTGTTTTTGAAGTCATTCATCTCTGGAACACTAGAAGACGCTAATAGGATGTCATCTACAAATACTAAAACATATATTTTTGTCTTACCAGCATCTTTTATATACAAACATGTATCTCCTTTAGAGTGATGGAAGTTCTGTTTCAGCATAAAATCATCAAAACACTATTCCAATTTTTTAGTTGGAGATTCCTTTAGACCATTGTAACGCTCCCCTATAAGGCTAAGGGCAGACTTGTACAGATGGTAGAGTCTGCTCCAAACAATTAAAACTCATGTTTGTTTTTAATAACACACAAACTAGAAGCAGAATCGACAGATCCAAATTAAATGTTAAGTATGTGAACTATATAAAAGGTCATGTCACTGGACTTATACTTGTAACTTCAAGAGATTTGGAATATTAAGAGCTGAATCTAATTTAATGTAATCTTATTTGAAGGTAAGCTAAAATAAAAGTATAATAAAAATTAATCTATATAACTGTGAGGTCAACTGAACTGCAAAGTTTGAGCAAATAAACTTTGGAAATAAATTAAAATTAAAAGAACATAAAAACTGACTTTTGAACTAAGACTTAGTTGAACCTAAGTTAGGTTAGGACTACCTCCCCAGGGCAGCATCGTGAAAGACCTTCACGCAGAAGAGTCTCCAAGCAGCTGAACAGAGGCTAAGCAAACACTTTTATTGCTTCAGCATAACCTTGACTATCAAACAATTGGCTATTGTGCTTTGACAGCAAAGAGAAAGTTCTGTAGGTTGTCAGCACACAACATTGCACTATGTTATTGGAAAGAATGTGTTAGTGTTCAAACTGTAAGGTAAAGGTCTTATCTAACACATGCAATATTAAAATCATGAAATTCTAACTATCGTTATACCCCTCTTACTTCGCCCATGACGATGACCTCATCGTCAATATAGACTTTCCGACACGGCAATTGTTTTTAAAGGTTTTCATGTTGTGCTTAAACTAACCTACAATAAAATGTACAAAAAATGTATTCGACATTATCGCGGCAGCGAAGATCAAGCGCAAAGTCGTCCTCAGATCCCAGGCTCCCAGTAGAGATGGCAGTGGTCGCACGCTCCAGCATGTTGTCCAATTCCTGCCTTCACATTGAAGATCATGAAGTATATAAGAAGCAATTTTAATTACTGGTATGTCCCAGCAAAAAGTAGAGACTGGTTCTTGGGAATATTATTGATTGATTGATTTCAGGAAAAAGGAGTTAATATCAAGGGAAGAATTGGTTTTACCCTGGCGTCCTCTGTACGAAGTTTTTGACTACTTGTTGAGACAAAGTAACTCTTCCATCGGCATGTTCCACTTCAATCCGTAAGTATTTAACACTGAACTGTATTTACGTATTGTATTATTGATATTTGTGTATTGTGATAAAAAGAGTTTTAATGGACTTTATTTTATGTTAAAATAGTATATGAACCAAATAGGGCATAAAGTACACAAATCTTAAATTAGCAAAAAAGAAAAAAAACTAGTACCGTTGATGAATTATGAAAAAATAGCCAACGAGTAGCCACGAGCACTTCTGTGAATCCTGGCAAATTTCCTGTAACAGGGGGATAATTTAAACTTTCTTTTGATATGTAATTTTAATTGTATATTTTGAAATAAAGAGATTTTTATGTCCCTTTTTTATTTTTAACAAGTTTTATGTTATATTAACAGGTGGGTCGGATAGTATAATGGTAACACATTCGCTCGGCAAGTGAGGTATCTAGGTTCAAATCCCGCCTTGGTTCACAAATTTTGCTATCAAATTTCTTTCGGTACATAACGTGTATAATTATAAACTATATTAAGTACATAATTATGTATATGTACAGTTTGGTCATTTGTCTCAGAAGGTGTGAGGAAGCTCGAAACCGCTGCTGGTTTTTCTGAAATTTTTCGTTCTATATGGCGATAGAAATAAATAGCTCAATTTTCTGTGGACATTTGCTAATAAGTGTTTATTTTGTTTCAGTGCTGTAGAATCCCACCTATCAGACTTGTGTAGTTGTGTCAGCGTGTAAGTAAACAACTCAAGTTTATTATTAAATACATTTTGTTAAATGCACGGAGACAAAAAATTAGTAAGATAACAGACTCGTCTAAAACATTCCTTATCTCTCAAGCGTTCTATGACGCAGACGAGTTCATGGTATTGAATTGGGAGACCCTTTGAATTGAATCGAGATATGACATCGTTGTTGTGTCATAAGATCCTTTGAATTGGTTGGCTGACCAGGTTCAAGAGTGGTACTATCCGAACGAATGGGAGAGAGTGAATGTAAAATCTATATATCTAAATGAGATTTCGAAGGAAGCATGAAAGAAAAATTTTAACTTATTTCAATAAAACTGTCACGGTATCTGTTTGGAATCATTAATTACAACTACAGTTTCAAAATCTCCTTAAAATGTATTAAATACAAAAATCTACCAACCACTCATTGGTTTTAACATTTTACAAGGAAAATGCTAGACTACATGATGATTTATTTGGATTTTAATTAGTTAAGATTACAAATTGTTTTGCTATAGTCCAATTTATAAGCTTACGGAACAAACTATAATCTTATTCTTCGGGTTCACACCGGCATCATAATAACTTGATATATTTGGTCTCGCTGAGGACTAGTTACCATCATCAGTCATTGATTGGAAGAACTAGATTATAGTTTTGACATCGGTTGCGAAAGCCTTAGAGTTAAGTTTACAGAAACAAGTTGGTTTTTCCTTTTGTACCCCTTGTTTTAAGAACTCCCGTTTGTTCTAAAAAACTGTGATTTTGTTTGATGGAATTTGTTAGACTTGCTGATTGATTGTCTTAGGTACTTTGAGGTGTCGGCGACCAAAGAGATGTTGGAGCTGTGGCGACCTGGACTGTGTCCTCTAAGTAACAGAATCTCAGACACAGTGGAGTATCTTGACCACTTCCTCCCGACGGTGCTGTACCCTCACGAGACCAGTCTGGGGTACGAGCTGTGGTTCAACGAGTTCATGGATCTGTGGACAACATGCCACAATTCCAACAACTGGGAGCCTGTAAGACTTTTTTCACTCAACTTTAACTAAGGGTCAACAGGACCCATGAGTTAAGAAATTCCAGATGAAAATCAGGCAGGAATTCCCATAAAACAAGATTTTTTCAAACGGAAGGGAATATCAGGACTTTTTCAGAGTGGGAGAGATTTTTTGTGAAAAGAGAGTTTTCAGAAGATGTGGATCTCATTTTCTGATCGCTGATAACTTTTTAATTAATTTTAAGATTACATCTTTTTAAGGACTAGGCCTATAAATGAGTTAGAAGTATTATTTCGACCCTTTTTTTGTTAAAAATGACCTGTAGTTATTACTAAGCTTTATTAAATGTTAATATGATAAGTAATATCAAATCAAAGGACAATCATGATGTACCATACACATTTTTTATAAAACTCGCAAATAGAAAAAAGTTGGAAATCTTTTAATCTAGCCCAAAAATTTCTCAAAATTGAGCAAGAAAAAGTGTTAGTTGCCTGATTTACGCTCAAAAGGGAAAATCCAATCCCGTCCACCTCTAACTTAAATTTGTGCTTGAAATCCTGTGAATGTTTGATAGCTTGAATGTTTCGTGAAAAGTGATGTCCAGTGTCGTCATATCCCTCCAAGATATGAAATTAGGTGAAAAATAACACTTGAATTGACTTGTCAGAGCATGCTGAACCTAATGGCTCGGGTGGCTTGGCACAACGTGGGCAAGATCGACTGGGAGCCGCACATGGCTCTGATGTACACGAGGATAATGCGCAGCTTCAATCTGCCCGTCAACTACAAGAAGATGAAGATTAACAAGAATCACAAGCTCAGCGTCACTTCGATCACCGTGTGGATCGTCGCTACTTTGGTGAGCTACTTTTGTGTGCTGGTTGCTTTGGGGGTGTTTCAAAATGGGGTGTTTCACGTGACTGGGGCTCGTGGCGTCTGGCCCTGTAATCCAACTTCATGGAGGTCAGATTTTGAGGATGATATAGGTCTAAAGCGGCTCAGATAGTCTCAGTGATCATCTGATGATACCCGAATCAACTCCCACCATCGTTTAGACATATCAGACCACCACCTGGGTGGTTCGGAAGTCAAGTTAAGCCGTTGGTCCTTGTATTTCCATTGGTCATTGAGCTATTAATTATTGACTTATTCTAAGGAAGAGTCGGCCTTATTTTGTAACAAGACTACACCTCATAACTCATTACTACCACTCATCATCCTCGTCCTTCACCACATATTTGCCTTAAAATACCCTCATGAGATTTTTCAGCATCTCAAATATTGATAACAGACTGATGGATTTCACTAGGAAAGTTAGGAGGATAAGAACAAAAAGTCCTGAGGGATCGGGAAATGCCGGAAAAAAATTATAGCCCTGAAAATACTGGGGACTCGGTTTAAAAGCAAGATTTTTTTTGGTTGGAGGCAGGCCTGTGCGAATAGTTCGAAATTCGAATCGAACCCGAATCCATCGCGAGATTCGATCCGGATTCGTTCATCGGATCCAAATCGGAAAATACCCGGATTCGTATTTGAAGTCAAATCTAGCAAACGAGATTCGATTCGACTATCGGATCCGCCATATAAATTACCCGGGTTCGTATTCGAAATCGAGTTCACTAAACGAGATTCGACTCGATATATCGAATAATGACGCAAAAGATTTAATACTGCCGACTCAACTACATCAACTTCTAACGGTGAATATAGTGATTTTTTCCAGGTGGTGTATCGAGCGATACGATTGGTTTCTGAAAATAAATATAGCGTCTATGAGCCAATCATAACACGTCTTTCATTTCATTCCCTGATTCCTCCATTTTACTTCTTGTTTATCACATAGTCTAAAGTTTACAGACAGATGGAATGTTAAGAAATGTCGACTGCTGAAATTAGTGACGACTCTAGTGGCGGAAGTTAGCACTAGCATGTATGTGGTGTATCGAGCGATACGATTGGTTCTAGAAAATTAATATAGCGCCTACGAGCCAATAATAACACGTCTTTTATCTGATTCCCTATTTTTCCATCTAGTCGCTTCTTCTTCACTATCACACAGTCTAAAGTTTTAAAAGAAAGAAGACATGTTCAAGAAGTGTCGACTGCTGAAATTAGCGGTGCGTCTAACGGCGTCACACAGTCTAAAGTTTTAAAAGAAAGATGACATGTTCTGTGTTCAAGAAGTTTCGACTGCTGGAATTAGCGGTGCGTCTAGCGGCGGAAGTTTGCGTACGCATTGATTTATACGGAACAAAATACTGAAAAGCTATTTTTAATTTGAGTTCGTTTACCATATTAAAAAAACCTCACAGTTTTATAGGTTTCGTAATATAAAGCCGTTTGTAATAGTGGTTCAAGACGCAATGCTAAATTGTTTTTCCATTTCTTATACAAATTTGCTACTATTAGTTTTCATCTCGAATGTCATCTGTAAATACTACTCCGCTCAGTCCGCTGTGATGCGTCAATCCTTCTTTAATGTTTTAAATATATTCTGATTATTGTATTTATTTCACTTGATGAAATTTGTCTTCGCTGACTTTTTGGATTGAAAACATTTCACAAGGTAAGTGTTTATGATAATAGGGTAGTTAGTACTTATTTTTGTCAGCAAGGATGAACTGTATTATTATCCTACACATATGGTAGGCCTAAAAGTAACAACATCCATTTGAAGTAAAATATTAACGAAACCCAACCTATTGTATTCATGAGAAGTCGAGCAAGTGTTAGTAGCTTGCAAGTAGCCTAACTTTGTACATTGTAACCTTAGTAGCCCATTATGACAGTTTTCCAGCGTCTAGCCCTAACCTAAGCCACAGTTACAACTTTGCCTATTAGTAGGCCACAGACAACCTATAAGTAGACCTAGGCCTTGTCTAATGAGGATATTAATATTCAAATTACGTTTTATTAGTCAGATACAATTATTAGCCTTTGCAGATATCTTTAGCATTATTGTATAGGCTACATCTTAAAAACATTGCAGAAAAAGCATGATTGATGGTTGTATGGGCTGGGCTTTAAAGTCAGGTGGGAGTTTAACTCAATAAATACTATGCTAACTTAAATGTCTTAGTTAAAATTCATTAATTTAATCACAGTTGAAAAATGTCGGTTTTTATAAGTTGCATATAACATAACCATTAACTTATTAGAGAACAGTACATCATCGTCTGGCTTTAGTTTGGGTAAGCATGGGAATTGGTACCACGTATAAATGGGTGTGTGTGGACCATAGTAAAATATTAAATATTGTGTGTTTTATTTTTTCTCTTAAAACTGGTTGAATTGATACTTTCTCTGATTTTCACTTTTTTAACTTAACTTTAACGTCAACAAAATCTGTTTTAAAAACACCACCCAAGGGGATAATTCTGGGGGTATGCCTATAACCGTATTAAAATTCAAGCATTATGGGAAAATAGGTGTTCATCAAAAGCTACATTTTGCAGGCTATACACTTTATTTAATAGTGCAACTTTCAGTAATAACTCCTCAGACCAAAGACTTTTAGACATTTATTTTTTACAGATGTCGGACCCAACTTCAATTTATTCTTCATCCACTTCACAAACAAGTGCAGCTAGTCAGCCAATGCCAGAAACCCAGCAGGAAGCTTCTGTAAAAAACCCTCTTTGGAATTATTTTAAGAAAAAAGGCATGAATGAAGCAACATGTGAAAGAAACGTGTAAGAAAACCTTAAAAACTGGAGCCTCTGGAACAACTAGTTCCCTGTTGAAACATTTGAAGTTACATAAACCAATTTTTGAAAAGTACACAACCGAAAACCAAAAAACCCAAGAAGAAAAAGTCAGGAAGAGAAGTCCCACCACCACCTCAAAAGATCAGCCCACAATACATGAAATTTTGGGTCATAGCAAAATGGCCTTCTGACAACAAGGAACAAAGAAAGTAAATAATATAATCTCAATTTCATTATTCAAGGTCTCCATCCCTACTCTGTAGTTGAAGAACCCGGCTTTAAAAGCCTCATCGCTGCTGCATTTCCAAAATATACTTTACCATGCAGGACCACATTTTCAAGGACTATCATTCCTAATTTGTATGAAACTGAAAGAACCAAGATGAGATCTGTGTTGGTTGAGGACTTAAGCACTGTCCAAAGTATATCATTCACAACCGATGGCTGGAAGAGCAGGAGTGGCCACCCATATCTGTCTCTAACCTGTCATTACATTGATGAAGAATTCAACTACAAACACTACACCCTGAGCAACACATTGTTTGAGGAGTCTGCCACAGGAGATAACATTTATGACTGCCTCAATAATCGAAATCATAGAATGGGGAATTTCTACTGCCACTACAAACAGACAAGTACCCATTTACTTCGTCACAGATGGAGGCAGGAATATTGTGAACGCCATTAAGCGTTCTCCCTGGAATCATCGAGAGTGTTTTGCTCATAAGCTGCAACTGGTTGTACAGGGCGCAGTTGATGACGACTCAGCCGCTCAAGAGATGCTGCAAAAAGCCAGATGTATTGTTGGCCATTACCATAAAAGTATGGCCGCTACCACCAGACTTATGAAAATTCAAAAACAGCTTGGGGATAGCCAACCTAAAAATGTTATTCAGATGGTAGACACTAGGTGGAATTCCGAATTCTCAATGCTCGATAGATTATGGTTTTTGAAGAATCCTATCAGTACCGAGCTGGCAACCTCTCAGCATTCAATAGAGCCATTGTCAGCTGAAGAGTGGGACTTAGCTGCTGGCTATGTCCAGGCGCTCAAACCCATCAGTACTATCAAGGACATCATGAGTGCTGAAACATATCCCACAACATCAATGATCATACCAGTGTTACACGAAATTGAAAGTAGTCTTAATATCATCATTAACTCAAACCCAGAACCAAATTCTACTGTTAACAAAAAAAAAGTAAACTTTTCAAGACATATACTCCAACAGTTTAAAACCAGATTCGTCCAGTACAAAAATGATAATATTTTACAATTGGCAACAGTATTAGATCCTCGTTTTAAGTGCATCCTTCTGGAATAATTTAATAGAGAAGAAAATTGCTACACTTGCTGATCGATTCATAAGCAATCTGATGAAACAACCACCACAACAGTAGCAACTCCTATAGCATCAAATCCCAAAGCACCATGTGGGCTGCTTTTGAAGCTGCAGAAAGTAAGGTCAAACCCTCCCATTATAACCCAGGAGCTAAAGAGATACGAAGGTATTTGGAAGATCCACTCATGCAAAACCTGTCAACCTGGTGGAAGGCCAATAAGGGGAAATATCCACTTCTTGCCAAACTAGCAGCTGCGTATTTATCCATTCCAGCAACTCAAGCCAGCAGTGAGAGACTTTTCAGCACTGCTGGCAACATCATAACTGCCCGATCTCTGTTGCCAAAGCATGCAGAACAACTCCTTTTTTTACACAATAATAAATAAGTTAACATAAAACTACTCACTACTGCTACTCTTAAGTCAAAATAATTTTATTGATCTCTGTAGCAATAACTTATTTTCTTATTACAAGTTAAATAATTTGATTGATCTGTGTTAAAGTTGCGTTCTCTAATATAAGTTAAATTATTTATTTATTTATCTGTGTTTTCTAATATAAGTTAAATTATTTTATTTATCGATATCTGCTACAACTGTGTTCTCTAAATAGGTTAAATTATTTTGTTTATTAATCTATGTTAAAGTTGTGTTCTACATTACAAATTAACTAAATTCATGCTGCAACCATCATTAAATTACAAATATCAAGGTATTAATGATTAATATCTCAAAGACTGATGTTTTACAACTGGGACTGTTAACATTACCATACATTACAAAATTTGCTTGATATCGTATAATTACACATTTACCAAAATCTTAGCTGTGAATACTATTTACCATGTTTTATAGTTTTAAGTTCTGTTCTGTTGTAAAAGTGCCTTCATAGTTCAATTATGTTAATAATATATATGTTTAAGATGTGTTCTCTATTATAAGTTTAATAATTTTATTTAATTGATTTCTGTTAAAGTTGTGTTCTCTAATATAAGTTAAATTATTTTATTTATTGATCTCTGTTCAAGTTATGTTGTCCATTACAAGTTAAATAATTTTTTGGTGAACAGAATAATTTAACTGTCATTATGATTTAATATCAAGATAAATTTATTAATATGTCAAAGACTGATGAGAGACTGATATTTTACAACTGGAACTGTTAATTACCATACATAATATGACCTTGTTAATTTTGTTACCAAATATTTGAACATGGTGTCATATAGTTATGTATTTTCATCCTACAGGGTTTTTGTTGATTCTGAATAGCCAAGAAAATCTTGTTTTATAATTATAAGTTTTTAGTGTTCATTCCATATTTGATATTTTAATTTAACATTTTTTTCCCAGTGTACAAAAAATTAGTGATGTTTAAACATGTCTAAAAATCTGATTGTGTTAATTAGTTATGGTTTAAGTTTGGTTTTGAAACTCTCATACTGTATTTATTTCTATTGGTAAATATACATTTTGTTCTGTGACTAAGAGTTATGTTTTCTCCTGGGACGTATTTAGATGGAAGTGAGAACTTTTAATTTAAAATTGGATTTGGTTTGTTTTTTTAAAAATTCAGGATTCAAATTCAAATTTTTAAAGATTTGGATTCAATTTTTTTAACTTGGGATTTGGATTCGTTTTTTTTTAGAATTTCGGATTTGATTTGGTTTTATACACTTTCAGAAGATTTGGATTCGAACCAGATTCGGATTTGATTTTGATTTGGATTCGAACCAGATTCGGATTTGATTTTTGTTTATAATTTGGGATTCGGATTAGATTTGGTTTTATACACTTTTAGAAGATTCGGATTCGAACCAGATTCGGGACTTAAAGCAGATTCGGATTCGGATTCGAAATTTTGGGAGCTACAAATTAAAGATTCGGTTGGATTCAGAAAGGCCCTAGATTCGCACAGGCCTGGTTGGAGGGATTTTTTGGTGAATTTTGGCGAATAGGGTAATTTGCAGGGATTTTCAGCAGAAATAATAGTTTAAGGGACATTTTGACTGATGAGGATTTTTAAACCATTGTTATTTTCTTTAATAGTTTTGCACTGATCACTGGAAGGTTAGTTTTCAAGGCAAATTTTTTAAAAAATTACTCTAATTACTAAACAAATTAATTTTTCATCCCACTCAAAATCAATTCATGACCGTAGTGAAAAATCCTATCCTAATTCTTACATTGGCAGTCAACTGTGTACAGGTTTAAAAAATAATGTGTAACCGTAATAAATGTGGTGTTAACTATTCTCATTATCATTATTAGTTACTCAATAGAAATGTTACTGCTAGGTGCTTTGACGTTTCTTATTACAAACATTCTTTGGAACCAGAAAAGAAGTTTTTGTTTATTAATAGAATTAATTGCGTTTTTCATGTAATTAAACTAGTGTTTTTTTAATTTAGAATGTATAAAATTTATTTAAATAGTGCTGTTATTAAAATCATATTCTCAATAATTGCATCTTTTTCAGGGAGGAAAAAGCAGTTCCCAAAATCATCTTAGCAAATTGATGAAAGTGCTGGAGTCGTATTTTCATCCAGCCAATTCAGGGACCTGGACTTGCCGGCTGAGAGATTTCTTAAAGAAACTCTCATTCAACTTCATCCAACGATTGAGCCAGTTAGTACAATGTTATCTCACAAAACCACTTACGTTTTAAGTCTACAGTATTCATATATGCTAACTATTTAGTAATTTAAAAAAAAGTCCATCTCTTTTGTTTAATTTTAGGTACTGTATTCTGTACTACGTGAAGCCATCAAATATTTAGCAAATTATTGAATATCTATCTGTAAAAATTTTAAAGTAATATAAGAAATTGAATCCAGTACGAACAGTTGCCTGTTGCAGTGTTGACTGGGACTCGTGGCGTGCCCCTGTAATCCAGCTTCATGGAGGTCAGGTTTTGAGGATGATATAGGTCTAAAGCGGCTCAGATAGTCTCAGTGATCATCTGATGATACCCGCATCAACTCCCACCATCTTTTAGACATATCAGACCATCACCTGCGTGGTTCGGAAGTCACGTTAAGCCGTTGGTCCTTGTATTTCCATTGGTCATTGGGATATTAATTAATGACCCATTCTAAGGAAGAGTCGGCCTTAGTTTGTAAAAAGACTACACCTTGTAACTCATTACTACCACTCATCACACTCATCCTTCACCACATATTTGCCTTAAAATACCCTCATGAGAGTGGTCGGCATCTCAATAGTTATTTAGTGATTTTACCACACTCAACTCGCAATTAAATGAATGTTTTGTACAGTGAGCGCCGCAACAAGAAGTCGTGGGTGCCGGAGACGCCGGCTGAAGCACGACTGACAGAGGAAGACGTGACGAGATTCGTCGAGAGCATGGCCTCCACTGTGAGTCTGGCAATGTACTCACGGCTGGCTTCAGAGGTCAGCCTCTCGCTGCAGTATCTGGCCTGCATGAGACCCAGTCTTGTCATACCGCCCATCATAGAGAGGTCAGTGAGGTGTCAGCTTGAGAGTTAGGTTAGGTTAATTGGGAATGTTGTTCAAGACCACCTGCACGTCAACCCTTTGGTTTATTGTGCTCGCTCCCTGTTCTCCTATTTAAGCAACCCCACCTCTGTTTGGTAACAAAGCTCGAGGATCACGCTGCCCAGTTCGGATGGATGTACTTACTGCAACTCACGAGCGCCCATAAGACCTCTTTCTTGACCTCGTGGGAGCTTGAAGGTTTGTTTAAATTAAACTTCTAACAAATATCGGAAGTCAATTTAACAAGGTGCCCACCCAGCCTAAAAACATCAATTTGTGGAATTTTAATTTTTTTTCAGGAACTTTTTTATTTTTAGTGCTGTTGACCCTGGGGAAGTTTCAATGCAAAACTACTCTGAATCACTAATCTGGCATGTTTGCGGATCTGTGAAGGATTGGTATCGCACACGACTCCGGAGCTCATCACTCCAGGGTTCGATCCCCTCAGTCACCACTTACTTTTGTAATGTGACTAATACGGTGACGCAAGGTAAAGGTCGAGGTTGAGTGGTAGAGAGGACTTTAATGTCCTAACTTCGCCTCATTAAACAAGACAAACTTTACCTTTTTACCTTTGTGGCTTGTACGGTATCACTAACTGGTGTACTTTGTTTCCAGCATGTACAACACTCTGGACTCGCTGACTGAGCCGCACAAGTATACAGCGGCCATGTTGTCGCTGGTGTCTGTCGCCAGGCCGATGATGGAGTCCAAGGACTACAAGGAAGGGCCGACCCACGTTATCCCGCTGCTCATCAGGGTGCTGCCCGGCATCGACCCTAATGACATACGCAAGTGTTTCATCACGTTCCAGGTGAGTAATGAATTGTTTAATAATATTTATTATGAATCAATGGATGTAATGGCTGTAATATAATGGCTCAATCGTTGGATGAAGTTGATAATAAAAATGTTGTGGTAGTAAATAATCCAAATAGAGTTTCAGGGTGACGTTACCTTACAGGGTGATGTTACCAGTCCCGGATATCCCCAATATCCCGGAAATGTACCAGATTTTAATAGGCCATCTTGGATATACCGTATTATACTGGATTTTTTGTTGTTGACTTTGACTTTGATCCCCTTTTTTTACATCTAGAAAATAGTTTTTGTCCTCAGTAAAACTGGATAGTGACGTTCCAGAAATTGTTCAAATTTCCTATGTTTTTTCTGTTCTTCTGAGTACTAATTTCCTTGTGTCCTTTTTTTACAATGGTGTTAAAAAAAAACCAGTCCTGTATACAGGCTGGTTGTCAGGACTCTTTTTTATTGTCACGCCAATGGCATTTTAGTTAGTCCTGTATCACACGGTCAAACCCTGACCTTCGGGTTGACTCTACCCACAGGATCTAGGCAATTCTTGTATACAATTCTGAAAAAATTGATTGTTTACTCTATAATAGTAACTCTTTTTAAACTGTAAAACTTTCTATCTATATTCTTTAAACTTTAAAGTTTAAATTAAACATAAAGTCAAGTATTTTCAACTTTTGATCTTTTGTTAAAAAAACCTCAAAAGTCAGTTTGATTGTTTGCGCATGGATAAAAAACCTCAATACAACGTTACAGGTCCCCAATTTTTTAAGTTTAGGTCCTCAATAATCCTACCTCAATAAGTTTGTCCCTGATTTTAATGCTAGAAGGCTGGTAGACACCCTAAATTATATTTTTAACTTTACTGCACTTAAAAGACTTTTAAAAAATGTATGGTAATATGGATGAATACAAATTTTAATTGCAATAACACAAAGTGCACTAAAGGTATTTTCCTTTGTTAAACCTTTAATTTCTTTGTGTATTTCAGAAAGAGTTGTAACTATTACTTATAAACGTAAAAGTGTCAAATGATTTACCGCGTATATGTTTTTTATGTGACTTTATCTGGTGAGTATTTATTTCAGGTAATCACAACCTTCACAACTATGTTCCCGATTGTAGATTCTTCTGGAGCTTCAGAATATTGGAAGGATCTCACAGAAGTAAGTTTTGCTAAAAAAGAACTACTTTATGTTAGTTTTAACTAGTGATAAGTCGGTTCTGGTTATTGGTCCTGCTGGAACCGATAACTGATGACTGACATGACAAACATCGGTTACAAGAAATGATTATTCTCTTGCTATTTTTGGTGAAGGTCTTAAGTGCATACCTGATTTTCTGATTATTAGCAACCCGAAAGGTTAATAGGTACTCAAAAGTCAGGCGGCCTATAAGTAAAACTAGAACCAGTGTATAAATAACTTATTATGAGTTTGGTTAGAATTTAGCACCGGTATTTATAATTGTCTTAATTTGTGCTTGATCCATTAATATGTTTTCTCTTATAATAACAATACTAGCCAATAGCATATTTTCTAAACATTGTGTGGGTTCCGTTTGCAATATGATTTGTCTCGTAGGAGGAAGAAGCAATATGTGCGGCGAGCAGTCAGCTGGAGGACTTTGTCCTGACGTTCATGGAGCGATGTTTCGAGCTGGTGGACATGAGCGTGCTAGAGAGTACCAGGCTAGAGCAGAGTGACCCGAGTAGGCAGCAGCGCAGTATGTTGGAGAACATGGCCGAGAGCGCGATAGCATCGTCTTTCAACTGTATCCTGGTGCAGACCTCTCCGCAGATATTCAAGGTGAACACCGTCGCGTTGAGAGGCGTGTTCCAACTAGTGTTGGGTCGTTCCGATTCTCGATTCCTGATTCCTGGGGTATCAGTATTGGGAATCTGTCAGTAAAATCTATTTTGACACCACCGATTCAAGGCTTGGTAATCGATTCCGATTCATTCCAAAGAAAGGATCGGGAATCGGTTTTGGAATTGAGTATCAGGAATCGGTTTTGGAATGGCAGCAAATGGCATAATATTAAAAACAAATTCATTAGGGAAGGGTCGATACCAGAATTTCTCGATATTGATATTGTGGGCTAATTTAAGGTAGGCCCTCCTCATCGCTAATCCACACTTAAGTAAGCTTAATATAGACAGCTCCCGCTGAAAGATTTGAACCCTTGACAACCGCGTGACCTAAATCGCCAGCTCGTCAGCTTATGCTTTAGACCACACGGTCACTCTCACACATAATAGAAGCTGTCCTCTCTGTCAACTGATCCAAGCTTGGACGGAACACTAGCGCTCTAGTAGCAATCATGATAACTACTTCAACAGAGCACAACTCGAGCTTTGGCTTCAAAGTGTTAAAAGTAAGAAACCAATCTCCTGACCCAAAATACCTGAAAACAAGCTGTTTCAACCCATCCTACCAAAAAATGGATTTTACTGGAAAGTTCTAAACATTTCGGCAATGGTCCATCTTTTGTGTTTATAAAACTTCAAAGGACTATATAAAAAATAAAAGGTTAATAGTGTTGTACTTTAAAATCAATTAAAATTCAAAAAGCCGAGCCCGCCAACATTTAACATTTGTTACCTGTAGAATTATGTGTGGTTTCAGAGCGCCTTGAGGAAACTTCACACATTTGTCACAAGCAGAATCTTCGAAACAACCGTGTCAGGAAAGTGCATTGCATCCATCTGCAAGTCATTTGCCAAGGCAAGTGCTTAAGATAAACCTGAAGAGTCGAATAATTTAAGCATTATTTTTATAGTTGATTAGGTTTTCACTTTTCTATTAATTTAAGTCAATCACTTCTTCACTATGTTCTTTTTTCCTGAAGTTCATAATGACTTCTTCAGAGTGCTTACTTCTTCACTCTGAATATACTTATATGAATCTTAATTTGTATAAACGCTAAATAGCTAATTTATTACTAAATAAATATTTTTGTCTTCAAATTTATTTAGTAATATAATTATATGAATTTACACATTTCCTAGACTTTGAAAGCATTTTAATTAGTTTCTACTTTTTAATCTAAAACCAACCTTGAATTTAAAAAAAATGTTAACAATAAGACATCTTAATTGTTTTCAGACCCATCCAGAGGAGACACTAAAACTCTTCGTCCCTCATTTTTGCAACATGATTTTGACTCATGCCGAACACGAGGATATACAAGACGAAGAGACGTTGGACGGGGAGCTTCTCTACAACCTTCTTTTGCTCTCAGAGGTACAGTCCCGCCAAAATAATCAGTACTGAAAGTGTTAGATTTTATTTGCATGAGGTTTCTAACATATAAACATACAAAATGAAGCAAAATCCTTTAGGTTCGGGTTAGAATATGTTTGATATGCCCTCCGTCCATTATTGGGCAACATTCATATAGTTCTTGAAGGTTTTGCGCCATTTCCGTGTGAGAGGTTGTGTCATGTTTCTCACTCGTAGATGTATTTTTTCTTTAAGTTGGACGATCGTGGATGGTGGATCCTCGCGGAAAATCCTCTGCTTTAACATTCCCCAAACGTATGCATCAGGTGATTTTAGATCCGGCGAGTGGACTAAATTAGGAAAGGTTGTTCTAAGAAAAATGAGGCAGTTGCCAAACGCTTCTTTCAGAAAAGCAATGTTGTTTATGGCAGTATGGCTAGGTTTACAATGGTTCCAGCAATCGTGATTTTTTTGTGCAGACAGTAGTAGGGCAGCCAGAGCGGCCCTTTTGCTAAGTCAAAACACTACCAGTTCTTCAAAATTTTTGAATTACACTTATTATAACAGCATTACTCTTTGGACTTTTATGAAACCTCACTTGAAACTGAAGTGCAGTGTGGGACAAAATTGGTCCACCTACACGGGCAATTCCATATGAGCGGAAATAATGTTCTACAATAAAAGTCTTTCCCACAGTTGTCAACAACATTTCAGCTTAAACTAACAAAATAGACATGAAGCTGTTGCAACAATTAAAAGCTGTGACTGCTGATTAAAAAGAAAGGTACAGCTGTTTCAATTTCAGTACTGTTTATTTTGGCCTGCACTCTATTTATTTTGTTTTTCGAAGTTGTCAAATAAGATAACATGTGGGTATTTTACTCTACACAATTTTTTTTTTAAAGACAGGTCTCCCTTAACACATTCACTGCGATCAATAATCATGTTAAAACATGAAAATTGCATTTGATTTCTGTGTATTATTTTTGAGTAGCCTTTGTTAGTGGATGCGTTAACTGTCCATAATAAACTAGTACAAAGATACATGTTAAGAATCTTTAAGTAAACATTGTACAAACCAGAGTTCATCTTGACTCGCAATAGGGGTTAATGCTGTTGGGTCAAGAAAAACCACTATTTAAACTGAAATTATTTTCCTTTCTGTTTTGTTACGACCTTTATTGGAGTGAGAAAAAGCTGTATCTGAACTTTTGAAGATGTCTATTAATGTCAAAAAGCACCAATTTTTGAGAAACCGCTCTCTGCCCCTCGAAAACGGCATAAAAAACCATGCTTAAAATTGTGTTAAAATGCCCTTCTTAAAAATTTAAATGTACATACTTTTCAAAAATAAAAAATACGTTTTTATGAATTAATTGTTTGTTTACCTTTTAAGGTTAGGTTTGAAAGGAAGAGCCTTATGGCTAAACTAGGTGAATTTTACAAGGAGAAGAGGATAGTAGCTAGCTTACCTGAAAAAAGTTTATACACAGAAGAGTCACACACAAAATTCACTTAGTGAATTTGCAAGTTGAACTTAGTGAATTTTGTGTGTGACTCTTCTGTGTGCCTATTTTTGTTGGCCCCTAAACTTTTTTCTTAGGTAAGCTAGCTACTATCCTCTTTCTCCTTGTAAAATTCACCTGTTTACCTTTTAAGTTATTGGAAATAAAAATATTTCAGTTTGTTGAGGCATGCCTGTAGAATATAAAAATAAGTTACAAGTTACAACTATTGGATAATTTCTTTACCGTTGGGCGTAGAGCAGTAATTGGAAACTCGAAGGCTCAGAAGTAATGGCGAAAGGCTCAAACAAGTTTGTCTGAGAACGCCGCCGCTTGTCACGGCTCTGAAGCCGCCTTCACGGTGAAAAATACTGCAGTACGCAAAAGTCGCCTAGATAGGACAACTCTCAGTCTTAAATTATCCAAGTTGAAAAATATCCAAACAAATTCCTGTGTCTAGAAAACTTTAGTTCTATATCACTATTTGAAATGCCAACCACTCTCATGAGGGTATTTTAAGGCAAACGTGTGGTGAAGGATGAGTGTGATGAGTGGTAGTAATGAGTTATGAGGTGATTATGACAGGTTATAGGTACCTGTCCATCCCTAATTTTGTCACCAGTTAATAAAAATCTTGAAATTATTCGGCAGGTAGTACAGAACGGAAAGGAGGTGCTGAAGTACAGAGAGATGCTCGAGAAGGTGCTGGACCTGACCCTCCACCTCAAGTGTCTCCAAGGCTACACGCTGGCGTGCAAACTGCTAACCAACATCATGAACACAATAGCCACGACACGGCCGCTGGAGTGCAAGAGTAGTAACGAAGACTACAGCAAGCCTGTCTCCGAGTACCTTCCTGTCAGGGTGAGAGCAGTGATTCCTGGCGAAACAGTTGTCTAATCTTGAGGTGGCCGAACTTACGGGAGTCTACTGTATAGTAGAATAGTACTACGCAAAACACATAGGCTAAAATAATTCTTGAAATTTTCCAAGGGATTTCAAATTTGAAGTCGTTTTCCTCAAAAATATGAAAAGTGGACGTATCCCTCTTGGCTTCTCACCCTCTCATATGTGACTTTCCAATTCTTAATTACCTGAAAGCGGTTGTCAAAAGTCAGTTAGGTCCAGTTGTTTGATCTTTTCGTTAGTTGGAATTTACACTTGGTTTCTGTTTGCAGGATTGGGCCAAGCCATACATGTGTTCTGAAGTGAAGTTAGAATGGTATACTCCAGGCGATGAGGAAGTGGCTTATGTGAATCATCTGATTGAAAAGTTTCTTGTTCCTGAGTTGAAGACTCTCTCTGGTTATTCGTCTGGTAGCCTAACACTGACCAGGTTAGTGTCCGAGCGTTGATGAACTTTGCGTGTCGAACCACTTATTCAGTAGCATACTAAATTCTCTACAACTTTGATGTCTTAACATTTTGTCCTTAAACCAACGGTTTTCAAGAAAATGAGATTTTTATCACTTGGCTAGTGGGCGCTGACACGTTCCGGACAGACTATCTTGCAGGGTGCTTTGTCGTGTGTAAAGATCATTGCGTTTTCAGTGGTTACGGGTTGAAGTGATAAATACACGAGCATTGTTACAACTTTGTTTTCTCATCCTCAAAATACTTCTAAGAAATATTGTAAAACGTGAGACTTTCCATTGATTAAACCACTGGTAAAGTAATACACCACCAAAAACCATTGAGGAATTATAACCATTGTAACTTCTCTGGAAACAAGTACAGTTCAATCTAATTTGCATTATTTGAACAGCTAATTACAGAGTTGCTGTTTTGTAGAGAGGAGTTGCTGTGTTCGTTAAGCATTGTGCAAGCTATACTCGGCTGCGGGAGAATACTTCCGTTTTGGGATGATGAGCCGATTTTGGTCCAGTAAGTATCAACTTCAACACGATTCATTATAATACCAAACACTAGTCTGTAAAAATCAGCTATTCCTTTGCAATTTTGACAAATGTTTGAATAATTAAAGTTCTCAGCGGTTTTAAAAACTGTTCTTCTCATTTCTAAAAGTATGGTTTGAAATATTTGGCAAGGAATTCTCCAATGCATGTTTTTTTAACGGCCTATTTTGGACTCATCCATCCTCAATTATCTCATGGAATCACCATTTAAGAAGGCTGTTCCAAGCAAGAATTTCAAAGAATTTTTTATTTTCAAAAACAAGCCATTTGAACAGTTCCAGAGAATCTTGCAAATCCTTATTTATACGATTAAATATTTTAACAGTCCATTCTTTATAGTTGCAAAAAATTGTGGATTTTTAAAGTTTAGGTTCTGACATTTACGGACGTAACACCAGGATACCATCTGAATTGCAGGAACTTTTGATATAACACAAACTTAATTAAATCTCTTCCAAATGAAGTCGGAACTAAAGTTTTAAACAATTTACCAAACCGAATCACATATTTTAAAACAATTAAAAAATGTATTAACTATCAATACATTTTATTTTACCGAAGACTTATTTAAAGTAAAAGATTAAAAAAGTAAGTAAAACATATTATCAAAGGAGCTTTAGAACATATGGTAAGCCCTTAATTACTATGTAATGTTATACACATGATAATGTTTTGTAATCAGAGTTATTATTAGGGATGGGTCGGTTCCAATTTTATGCCGGTTATCGGTTCTCTAGCCATTTCGGTTATCGGTTCCATCGGTTCTTTCCTGATACTAAGGGTGTGCAGTACCGATTTCGAGTCGAGTTCGAGTATTTTCCGATACTCAACTCGGCTCGAGCTGATCGGCAAAGCTCGAAATTTGGTCGAGTAATTTGCCGAACGGTATCAAGTCGTGATTTTACCGCGTTACCGAGTCGAGAGATCGCCGCGAACGGTATCGGGTCGGATGTCAACGCCATTGTTAGCGGGAGTCAAGAAATCGCCGCTAACGGTATCGGTTGTGATTTCACCGCTGGCGTTACCGAGTCGAGAGATCGCCGCGGTATCGTCGTGATTTCAACGCGCGTTAGCGGGAGTCAAGAAATCGCCGCTAACGGTACCGAAGTTGTGATTTCAGCGTTACGAGTCAAGAAATCGCCGCTAACGGTACCGGTTGTGATTTCACCGCTGGCGTTACGAGAGTCAAGAAGATCGCCGCTAAGCACGGTCGATCGAAGTCAATGATGATCGTTAGCGGAGTCAAGAAATCGCCGCTAACGGTACCGTTGTGATTTCACCGCTGGCGTTACCGAGTCAAGAGATCGCTGCGAACGGTATCGAAGTCGGATTTTACCGTGGCGTTAAGCGGGAGTCAAGAAATCGCCGCTAACGGTACCGGTTGTGATTTCACCGGTTCTAGGAACCGATGTTTAGCCTTGTCGGTCATCGGTTATCGGTTCCGGCAAGAACCGGTGGAACCGATAACCGACAACCGGAACCGACCCATCCCTAGTTATTATTATTCTCAATATATCAAACATGAAACCTATCGAAAAGGGGGAAAAGAAGATGCTTCTAAAAAAGTACTAACAAATCTATATATTTGTTTCATAAAATGTATTTTAGAAAAGTGTTAATTTGTATATTGCAGCACCGAAACTTGCTCTGACAAAGTGCACTTCTACCTGAAGTCCTTGTACCGGATAAAAGTGACGATGCCGGACGGCAGCAATGTGAGGAAAGCTATCACCGCGGTGATGACAGAGTTGCAGAGTAAGCTTTTGGAGACGGAGGAAGACGACACCAAGTCCTTGAGTTCCATCGCTAATGTGAGTATCATTGTAAGCTTAGAGTAGGAATCGGGGAAATTCCCAACCAAAATTGAAATCTCGAAGTTCAGGGTAGAATTCCCAAAAAATATTTTGTTGCAAATGGTTAATTGCAGAGACGTTCAACAAAAGGGCAATTTAACGGGAGTTTTTAGCAGATACGTAAGTTTATTCTTATGGCAGATGTATTCTTATTCTTTGGGAAATTTTCAAATAATCTGTAGTTTTTTCATAATTTATTTGTTTGGTATATGCGTTTGGATGTTTCTTTTGTATTTGCATTATTTTGTGATAGTGGTTTTGTATATTGTGTTATTCTCGGTGTTGAAGAGGGCTCCAGAACTTGAGGTTGCCGGTTTTATTCCCACTAATTACGTTTGGTTTTTCCACCTCAAGTTTACCCTTGTAGACCAGTCAGTTGTGTGAAGCAAGGACTAGTAACGCATCCTAGTAAACAATTAAGTTTGACAATCAAAGAAGATAATCAGGAAAACAATCCTGAGATTTACTAGTTTTGGAGGAAGTGTGCTTTTGTTAACGGTGCTTTTTATTTCTAAAAAGGAATGAATGATTGAAATCCCTGCAATTGTTCAAAACCAAAGACCAGAAATTGACGGTGATTACAGTAGTAGGCGTGCATTGTTTTTCCTTGTTGATGTTCTACATGCATGTTTATGAATAATTTAACTTGAGATATTCTCACCTCTGATATTGTTAGGCTCTGTTTGTACTTTTTGTTACTACTCTCTCAATTTGTTTACAGATCTGGGCGAGCGTTCTCATGAACTTGTCGCCTTCTTTCGATGAGTTCGAAAGGCAGACGAAATCACTGATCATCGGGAAGAGACTGTTTGAGAACAAGCTGTTGGGTCGGCAGCGACACATCCGGCCGTTCCTGGTGAACCAGGTGTTCCACCAGCACGAAGGCATGTGTGTCTGCACTCACTGGAAGCAGACGCAGACTCATATCGACATTCAGTACAGGCTGATTGAACTCGCGACCAGTCGCTACAGTGGGGTCAGTAGCAAGTAAAAATCGCTACAGTGGGGTCAGTAGCAAGTAAAAGTCGCTACAGTGGGGTCAGTAGCAAGTAAAAGTCGCTACAGTGGGGTCAGTGGCAAGTAGTAAGTGGGGTCAGTGCAGAAGGTCACAGTAGGGTCAGTAGCAAGTAAAAGTCGCTACAGTGGGGTCAGTAGCAAGTAAAAGTCGCCACAGTAGGGTCAGTAGCAAGTAAAAGTCGCTACAGTAGAGTCAGTAGCAAGTAAAAGTCACTACAGTAGGGTCACTAGGAAGTAAAAGTCTAGAAATTGCTTGACAATATGACTCAATAATTAATTCTTTAAAATAATTATTGAGATCATTTTAAAGAATTAAATAAATTCTTAATGAATTTATTCTTAATAACGCTTTATTTGATATATTTCAGGTGAGGAAAATCGCTCAAGCCAAGCTCAACCATTCTGTAAGAATGTTTGTTAACGATACCATCATTGGGAAACTCGTGGACATTCTGAAAGAAGACTCAAACATCAATCATGAAAAGTTCAAGGTAATTTATTCAACCTTGTTTGCTGTTCACTCAACTTGTAAATGAAAATCAACAACGTTTTTCACCTGTAAGCTATAAAATCCTAACGATGAGCTTAGTTCGATCTTTATTTTTTGTATCGAACCAAAGTTCACGTTATGGCAGGTATATTACGCATAGATGCAACATGGCTGAGGCAGGAAAATCAACATAGTCCAGCAACCCAAGCACAGATAGCGCTGTGAGGGAAATCTTTTAAAAGTCCCAAGTAGGGCCACTGACAGCAAGCGCAAGTTTGTTCATTCTCGAAAATCGCAATATTTGATCATGCTTACGTCATCGACATCAGACAAACTCAAGCACGTCGAGCCGAGGGGGAATACAGACGATGAGAGATGGCAGCGCTATTTGTGCTTAGTCTGTTGCAACTATGTTGATTTTCCTTCTACAGGATATGAATCACTCCTATACGTAAGAAATTAATTTTATTTTGTTAATGGGTAAAAGGTTTGTTAAAAGGTAAATATCTGATTAACGTAACACTATTCACATGCTACTATGTAACTTTTATGAGTAAAGAATATTTGATTTTGACTTCCTCAGCCATGTGGCATCTATGCCCACTCTATCTACAATAACATAATCTTTGATTGAACGTAGTAGGAGCAATATTGCTCTCTATAAACTAAGTAAAATGAACTTATCTTCCATTTGTTTCAAAGGTGTCTTGGTTTTAAAATGAGCAAATAAAATGTTCTCATAATGAAGCTTCAACTGTTTAGAATGCTGCCCTTCAACTTTTTTGTACAGGATTATTATTTTTTTATTTCATGAAGTATCCATGACTTCTGAAAAAGACTCTTAGCATTGTTGTGCGGAAACACAGTGTTTATAATGTATAAAATCTTCATATTGAATGGAGTTTTAACTAATATTAATTCTCCGTTATAACTATTCTCCTATTCTTGAAGTTGATACCATGTAATTTTCAACAACAGACACTGAACCATTCCCATGTTGATTGTAGGGAGCGCTGTTTGTTCTCCTTGGACCTAAAGAATCCCCGCTGGTCACTCGTAGGAAGTGGATCTGGGTGAAGGAGCTGTGGCCGGCTTTGGTTCGAGCTCAGCCGTCAGAGAAACCCTCTGTCATCGCTCTGCTCAACATGATCAGCGACAATGTCACAAAGCTGTTTCCCACCGTCTACATCAATATTGACGTAAGGCAAATGTAAATTCTTTTGTTTTGAAGGCTTAAAATGTTAATTTGGCACCATTAACATGTCAAAACTTCTTGTTATGCAATAGGTTTTGACATTAAAATGGCATTTTTAAGCAGCAAATATTTCTACTAATTATTAGATGGTATTTCATGGTAAAATATTTCAAATTGAATAAATAACACTCAAACAGAACACAATTTACACAAATGCTATCAAAAGGAATAGAAAGGAGAGCAGGCTCACCTGGATAAAGTAGAAACACATTGGAAAACACAGACTGTCAAATTTTGTCACTAGGGCCTTTGTCAAGACCTGTTTTTGTTTTGGCAAAGGCCTTAGCAGGGCTGAAAATTTTACAATCCGTGTTCTCCTATGTGTTCCTACTTTATCCAGGTGAGCCAGCTCTCATTTCTATTCTTTTTTGATATGATATCCTGGCCTAGTGCCATATTTCCTAAGTCTTTAAAATATGTTCACATTACAACATAAACATTGTGAAGACTTTTTTACACCTGTTATGTTTACACGCAGATGAAGGATGTTGGGGAAACTCAGGCCAAAGTGCTTTGGAAAAGCATCACTCCGGCTCCCAAAGAAAGTGTGCCTTCCGATGATGATACTGCGGCTGCAAAAAAGAAACTGGCAGACAAGGTTGCAAAAACCAAAGATGAATATTTAGAACTACTAAACAATCTTCAAGACTGCATACATTCCAACCTGTAAGAAGCCAGCATCTTTTATATGTGTAAAACTGTGTATCAATTGCTCCAGCATGTACAGTAGGCTCCCATTAAATCGGATCATGATAAATCGGCTACAGGCTAAACCGGGCCACCTGGCAGGAACAAACATACTGTAAACGTCATGGTTTTTATGCTTTTTATTCTTAATGTCAACAAGTTTTCTATGCTTTTCTGTATGGTGAAAAGCTTAGACGTACAACACAGTGCATTTTTATACAGGAAGTGAGATTGTTAAATCTTGTACATTAGTCCAAATGGAAGATCTAATGACAATGAATTACTGGGTGCTTAGTGATGATTACATTATGTTAAATTAACTGACAAACGAAATGATTATTTGTAAAATAGCCAAACATGTGTTTTGGTTTATGGACTTACAAAGCAGTGTATAAGCTTTTCTAAGCATGTTTTATCTTCCTCCATAGTAATAATAATGGTAGATTTTACATCTTAACCGTGGCAATTTTAGTCCCTTTTGGACAATTTGTGCAAATTTGTGACAGATATATCATTAGAATGAGGTAGGGTGTAAATTTATGTTCGGGCACAAGACCCAAATCATACCAATAAGGTAATTGTAAAAGTTAGTTCTTTCCCATATGATATTAGATTTTAAAGAAACGTTTGAAAGGATATATTGTTCGCAAAGGTCTACCAGTACTTTTAAAACTAATTGAAGTAAAAGGCACAAAAATACACTTGAATCATTTACAAAAGTGGTTGTATGGTTTAGTAACATCATTCAATAATACTTATGTGCCTTTTAATTTCTATTAAATTTTAAAAACTCCATATATTTATTTTGTTTCAGTCACTGGAGGCATCAGCTTCTAGCGCTAAGCTTTGTTCGAGATCTTGTCCATCCTGACTGTGATTATCCTCCCAACATTGTCCAAAACATTCTCAACACTCTTCTTCACGACAACATTGAATTTAGAAAGGTATTTTGCCCTTTTAAGCTTTTCTTAAAGAGTTTTTATCTCCTATATATAAAGTTTTACTATTTAACTGAGTAGGTTTGATTGGGAAGCTCAAAACTGATTTCCGTTTTGTCTTAAGGCGTTTTATTCTAAAAGGCAGTAGAAATAAAAAGCTTTTTTTCCTATGGTGAATTTTACAAGGAGAGAAGATAGTAGCTAGCTTACCTAAGAAAAACAAGTTTAGGGGCCAACAGGCTGTGCTTTGATAAAGCCCTTAGTAGGGGCGAAATATCAGTGAATTTTGTGTGTGACTCTTCTGTGCCTCTAAACTTGTTTTTCTTAGGTAAGCTAGCTACTATCCTATCTCTCCTTGTAAAATTCACCTAGTTTAGCCATAAGGCTCTTCCTTTTAAACCTAATCTTTTTCCTACGGAAAATTTACTAAATAAGCCAATCATCCGATTGGCCAACAGAGATTATTTCGTTGTTAACCATTGACAAAGTTTAAAAAGACCTTGCATTTTTTGTAGATTGCCATAAAATGCACCCTGTTTGTACTGAAACAACAGAAGAGGTCGCACAAGTACCGCACAAAACCTATAGAGGGCAGCAGCAATAATGTGGACAGGAGTGATCTAGAGATGTCCAGTGTAACCTACGGAGAGAGAGATGATAATCAATGGCTACAGTACAATTCTTCAACAGTCCCAAGGTGAGTACATTATTCGTTCTGTATTTGCAACAAAAACTTTTAGAGTGATATTATTAAGTGAACATTAGTTTTTAAAAAGCTAAAAAGTACTTTAATATAAAGGTTATATTGTTAATAGATTTCACCAAAGATAATGTTATGGTAGGTAGATTGGTCATATATGCCACATTGCTGAGGCAGGAAAATCAACATAGTTGTGGCAGCCCAAGCACAGATAGCGCTGTTACTCTTGTTGTCTTTCTTCTCCCTCTGCTCCACATGCTCCAGTTTGTCCGTGTCAATTACTTAAATTCGACCAAATCGTGCAATTTTGAAGAACGTACAAACTTGGGCATACATCAATGGCTCTACTTGGGACTCTTAAAAGAATTCCCTCACAGCACTATCTATGCTTGGGCTGCCGAATTATGTTAATTTTCCTGTCTCAGCCATGTGGCATCCATGCGCAATCTACTTAACATAAAATAATCTTTAATTATACATAGCAAATGGTAACGCATAATCAGGACCCATTTTCAGATTTACATAAATTTTGATAGGACTCATATTTTATTAATAAATTAAAAACATAACATTTGCTTTCAGGTCATCAGAAGCTTGGAACGAAGCTCGCTTCAGCCACTCTCAAACTGTCGGATACTACACCTGGGATAAGTGAGTTTTGTTCAAGATTGTTTATTATTATTATTCACGTAAAGTATATACTCGAGTCTAAGCCGCATGCGAATCTACGCCCCTTCCCACAGCACAAAAATGTTGTAAACTAGGGTCAGCAGTGGAGATGAATGAGGAAAGCAGGTAGAGAGATAAAGGACCACCTGGGGGCTGGGGTCTGGCTAGGGACTATTTTTTGTAGTCAGTTAGTTCATGTTTTTGCCACTGGTGATTTACCCATATTTCCAAGCGCTAGTGTTTGATTTGCAATAGATGCGCATCTTCCTCGTATATGCTACTGCATCCCTTCTCTTCTTTCTTCTTCCCCACCAACCTGCAGACAAGGGGGGTGGGAGAGAAGGAAGGAGAACACGAATGCAATAAGAAGCAAATCTGAGTCCCCTCTAGTCACTTTCTCTGTTTTTCAACTATTCTTCCATTCCACTCTTCAAAACAGGCAACACAATATGCAACTCTGTTGTGGTTCCTCTGTTTCCTACCTCTCTCGTGGCCTACCTGAATGTTTTTGTGGATGTTTTGAGTATTTTTGTAACTCTTCAAATGAATCCAATACAGTAGAGTCTCTATTATCCGACCTAAACCGGCCGCGGCAAGGTCGGATAACACGGAAATAGGTAAAAACGGCGTTGAAAATATGTTAGCGTAATTTTATTTACACATAAGAATTTTTTAAAATACATGTAGCTTACTAAAACAATGCGTACAGTCGGGTAGGAAAGGGGCTGCATTGTGCGGGAATCTGCTGCATACAGTCGAAGTGATGAAAAGGGCTGTTTCGCTCAACAGCCTTCTGCGAAAACTTGTGATAAAATACCGATATATATAATAAATTGCCCCGGTAGGTCGGATAACTCGGAAGGTCGGATAACCAAGACTCTAATGTATTTTCATCCTATTGTCCGAGTCTAAGGCGCACCCGCATATAAGATGCACCCTTATTTTAGAGCCTAAAATATGGTAAATAAAGTGGGCCTTAGATTTGAGTATATACGGTATACCGAATCCCTTGCGCAGTCATGCTGTACTATACACATTTCTATAAAACTCACAAATGAAACTAAAGTTGGGGATTCGTAGGTTAAATTTACTTATTTTGTTTATAAAAACGGTAAAAAAAGTCTTAACTTGTCAACTTTTTTATTTTTTAATGACTAAAATTAGCTTTTAGTCCTGCCCAAAAATGTCCCAATACTAAGCAAGAAAAGTGTTTCTCACCGATTCCTGTCCAGAAGGGAAATCCAATCCCACAGCTTATAAAATGGTTAATCTCTTTTGAAGCTCAAGATCACAAGATCTCACACACCTTTAGCTAAAACATATGTGTATAACAGAGAGGTGACCATCTGTGGCGAGGACCATGAGCAGCCAAAGCTGGACAGGAGTAGAGATCAGATGTCCGCTGCCGAGAGGGAAGTGTTCGACTTCTTCTCCGACCCCTTGAAACTTGACAAACTCATACAGTTCTTCTCCCTAGAAGAAAAGAAAGGAAAAGACAAGTTCAACGGCATCAAGTTTATCCTGTTCAAGGTAATTATACTTCTAAGTTGGTTTTGTTCAAATGTTTGAACTTGGTAGAATTTACTTGTTTCTTAGTAGAATTTTGCTTAAATCAGTCCTTGAGTATCTTGATTATTGACTTTTTCATGTTGAATATCGAGGTACTCAAACCTGGCACATTTTTTAATGAAATAACTGGTAATTTTCAAGTATTACCTTTAATTTGAGTTAACAGTTGATTAACATACTCGCAATTATCAATATGTATGAGTTTTTTGTTGAAAGTTTAGAGTTTTGATATTATAACATTTTTATTCATAAAAAAGTTAAACCAACATCAGAAATCAACAGCTGAAAAATTGTAACTTTGTAACCCGATCGCAAGGCAGGCATGGCCGTTTTGTAGCCTTTTATAAAAACATGTACAGTAGAGTCCCGCTAATCCGAACTAATTGGGACCGAACCCTGTTCGGATTAGGGAAAATTCGGATAAGCGGATTTTAGGCATATATTGATGTATTTATCATATATTGACCTTATAAGGTCATATATTGAGTTTGAGCGACTAATATTTTATATTTAAATGTAAGAAACTGTGTATTTGAATGCTGTAGTACACTGGAATACACACAGTGCGGAAGTAACGTACGCAGATATGACGGGCAATACAAAGATGATGTGGCGGCAGGGTGTGTACTGTACTTCTGGTGAAGATAAGATAAGGAACTAGTGGCGAGCAGTTCCAAGTAAACAACCCCTCTCCCCCCTAAACCCGTGCTGAGTGCATTTTCAGTGGAGGCCGGCAGCTATTATCAGGTTGGCCCGTCTCAGACAGAACCAAACATCCAGTTTGTACACGTACTAGATCAAATTCTAGATTTTTATTGTACTAAAACCTTTGCAATTTACTGTACTGTAATTCCAAACTAGTACCGGTATAAAAACATTATTTGTTAAATGAAATTAATCATTGAGTAAATGGAGATGAGATGAGGAAATAACAAACAGACACTACACTCTCCTCAAAGATCGATGTCACAAGCATACAGAGAAATGCTGTGATTGGCTATGTAATCCCGCCTCTATGTGGTTGCCTAGCAACAGCTAATGACGTAGTAGACAGCTGATAAGGGTTCAGCTGTCCCTCACTGACAACCTGGCACCTGCCTTCCCCCTCCTGCGAACACACTGCAGCTGCTCTCTTCCCCTCTCTGCTTTCCTTCTCTTCCCTTGTCCTTTCCACCTGTCATCTCTTTCTTTGCCTTCACCACTCATCTCTGTGGGCTCGTAGCTGGACAGTCTGATTTCTTCTCTCTTTTGTCACTTTTCCTGGTAGAACCACTCAACCTCCATATTATCCGAGTTTTTTCGTATCCGAGGTGGTCTTGGTCGCAATTACCTCGGATAATCGAGATTCTATCGTATTTTGGAGTTTGTTTTTAAACACATAAAGTATGATACAGTAATTGGAAAACCAGCTTTATTTATTTTACCGACTCAAAATCGTATAATTTTTTCCCCTCAACAGTGTTTGGATTAAGCGGATTTTCGTATTAGCGGGGTTCGGATAAGCGGGACTCTAGTGTATAACAAATTACTTAAAAAAATACTTAACAACTGTTTTAAATTAACTTTTTTTTTTTATATAAGTGCACATTAGTTTACAGATAACGTACCGTATATGTAAACTGTAAAGTTATAGTACACAGGTAAAGTTTGAAAAAGTCGTCCTGGAAATAAATGAGATCAGAAAGGGTTAAGTATGTGTAAGCCAACAAGAACCTAAAATTTGCCATTTCCAGAATCTGTTCCGGAACCACGGAGACGCTTTTGTGGATTTGTTCAAACCCCATCTCGAGAGACTGATAGCAGACAAGCAGGAAAGCAACCAAAGATGTGCTGCTGAAATCATTACTGGTATGTGAACAATAATCAACAGTTTAACAATTTAATTTGAACAAACTTTGTTGAAACTTACCAAACAATGCCAATACTTCTCGTTCTAGATCATTGAATACTGTGAGTTTTGTGACTAAAGTTACAAGTTTCAACGATGAAAACAGTTTTGAGGTCAACTTTGAAGTCAGCTGTTATTGAAGCCTCCAAAAGACTCCTAAAATAAAATCTTTAAAACAAGTTTGTCTTGTTTAACGAAGCGAAGTTAGGACTTGAAAGTCCTCTTAATCACAAAACGTTTACTTAGCGTTATCATAAAGTTACTTAGTGAATTGTTGATGGTGACTACAGGGATCAAACCTGTAGTTCTGGAGTTGCGCTTGATTCTAACCTACTAAGGGTCCGCTAACGTTTTAGAATATTACCTCATTTAGATCAATATCAGTTTTATTTGATCTGTTATGTTTTAGGAATGATAAGAGGATCCAAACACTGGCCATACGAGAAGGTTGAGAAGCTGTGGGAATACCTGATTCCTTTATTGAGAAATGCCTTTTCCAACATGACTGTAGAAACTGTGAATGATTGGAGCGTCCTGGCAGCTACTGCATCTGTGAGTAAATTCAACAAACAAAACACTTAAATGAGTAATGAAACGGTACGAAACATATTATTTAATATGTTTTCTATATTCAATAGTGCTCATAATAATTCATTTTTGTTTTGGTTATTTATTTTTAAAGTGTTCTTTTATTAAATCTTATTTTTGTTTGATTCATTTAATTTTGCAAGGACAGTTTCATTTTCAAATTCTAAATTTTACAGTGGACTAATACGAATTTGAGCCTACAAGGGATTTAATATACTCATCCTGACTTACAGAAAACAGATTAATTTTTAAGAAGTTCTTATTCCTTTATTAGTTACCACAATTACATTCACAAGCTATAATTTACTGTCTTAACACAAAATTTTAAAAACTGTCAATGCTGCTTTATCCGAAATATTGTTAGTCTATATTTTATTGTTGTTTATATTTAGACTGTACTACAATCTGTCACGTTTAATTTTCGTTTTAAAGGAAAACCGAGACCCGAACAGACAACATTGGCTTTTAGAATTTCTTATGGAAGATCCACTCAGGGAAGAGTCATCTTTCATTGACTGTGGGTTAGTGGTCTCATTTGATGTTTATTTGAACATTCAATATATCTATTTATCTAAGTAGTCTTCTTTGTTTAAAGTTTGTTGTTGACAATGGGAAAATTTCAGAGTACAAACTATTATTGCTGACATTCTCCATCGTTAGTGAGCAAGATGTTGATTGTTAGTGACGATCTTGCTCACTAACGATGGAAAACGTAGGCAATAATAGTTTAAACCCTAAGTAGTCTACGAGTAATATTGGGGAATTCCCATCTGTTAAATCTCTTGATCTTTTCTTTTAGTTTTTAACTTCAGTAAATTTTAAACATTACTTTACCAAAGTCAATGCATACTTGTTAACTTATAAAGTTTATTTTGTGACTGTGGTTTTAGTCGATTGAGCGCGCTCCAAGGAGCTATCAGTACCATCTGCCTCCTGTTAGCAAGAGTGGACACAATCAAATCTTCTGTATTGAGCTGTTCGATTCAAATTGTTCACAAGACTATCTGGATGTATCCATGCACGAGACCCCATATATGTCCGGCTTTTGGACCACCTGCTAGGAGTCATACCCACCCAAGGAAGAAGTTATTAAAGTCGTCCAGGTTATCCATTATTTCAAAACCCTCCTTTAAAATTTTGTTTGAAAGTTTTGATGGGAGAGCTGACTAGGGAGTTGAGGCCCATTTCGCTGAGTCTGTAGGTTAAGAGAGGATTATTTCTACCGTTTGTCGGTGTCATATTTGATTACTAGCAGTTTCGAAATATATTTCATCAGATGAGGAACTACCATTGCCGGAACCACTATGATTATTTCCTTAATTCCTTGAATGAACTATATTAGGGCCTGTATGCCACCAACTTTCCAATACTTATGCCTATCTGTATATAAATAGATCACCATTCTACGCATCCTGACAATACTAACAAATTGATTTGATATAAAAGATAAAACTATAAATATTTGGGATTTTGAAATTGGAATTCAGGTAGAGAGTAAGGAAAAATTGTTTTATACTGCCAGGAAAGTCCTATTCTTCAACCTAAAAATCACTATGTAGACTTGTAATCCGTACCAGTTTTTTGGGTTGTGTAACTAGATCTATTCTTCAGTTTAAATCACTAAATCACTATTTGAGATACCGACCACTCTCATGAGGGTATTTTAAGGCAAATAAGTGATGAAGAATGAGTGTGATGAGTGGTAGTAATGAGTTATGAGGTATAGTCTTGTTACAAACTAAGGCCGACTCTTCCTTAGAATGGGTCATTAATTAATAGCCCAATGACCAATGGAAATACAAGGACCAACGGCTTAACATTACTTCCGAACCACGCAGGTGATGGTCTGATATGTCTAAACGATGGTGGGAGTTGATGCGGGTATCATCAGAATGATCACTGAGACTATCTGAGCCGCTTTAGATCTATTTCATCCTCAAAACCTGACCTCCATGAAGCTGGATTACAGGACCACGCCACGAGTCCCAATTTTTTTACTTTGAACTTGAAAATAATTGTTCCTTGCAATATTAAACGGTTGATTATGAACATCTGTGATTATTGATCTAGACACAATATTGACAGTCAATAAGATGATTAATCAACCATTCAAAACTTGTGGGTGCTTATAGTCACTATTGAAATCAATATCCTGGTACCAGTATCGGAATAGAGAATCGAAAAAATTAGGAATCGACCCAACATTATCTTATACATGTTGTTGCCCTGCTCCAACTTTGTAACCCTACTGGTCGATTTCCCTACAAGAGTAACAGCTACAACCTCCACAGCGATAGACAACTGTATAAGTAATACCGTATATACTCGAGTCTAAGCCGCATGCAAATCTAAGACGCACCCACAATTTTCCCCTGAATATAGGGTAAAAAACTCTACACCCTCGTATAAGACGCACCCGCGTTTTTTATAATGTCAACAGCTAGAGGGCTATGATTTGTCAGGCCCCTGGCCCCTCCTTAGCAACCAGTGACGTAATTGCCAGCTGCAGTAGAATAATGTTAGGAGTACCTCAAAGGTCCATTCTGGTCCCTTTGCTCTTTGTCTGTTACCTGACCAGCCTCCCATCCTTAAGTCAAGACAACACAATAAATATGGTACTGTACGCATATGATGCGAATATAATTTTCACTGGCAAAACCCAAAAAGAGATAGAGAATAAAGTAGCCACAGAAATCTTAAAAATTAAAGACTTTAAATTCAGCACATTTATTATTAAACACTGATAAAACTCATTTCATTTCTTTCAATACAAAACAAAATTGACACCCAATAAACCCAATGATAACAATTATCATCCGGTATTTATGAATTAAGACAAATGAAGCACTACTGTAATCTAACTAAGCTAAGAACAATATATTTTTCTTTGTTTCAATCCCATATTTCTTATGGGATAGCAATATATGGAGGCACTACAAAAAAAACCTAGATTATATACTAAAATTACAAAAAAAGCTATCAAAGTTATGTTTGGATTGTCGGGTAATGATTCAGTCAAAACATATTTCAAAGAGCTAGGGTTTTTAACAGTGTACGATCTATACATTTTTAAAACAATGAAATATTCCAAACAAAACAGTATTACACAAACCCATACACACGACACTAGAAAGCACTTCACTTGCCAAATACATAATCTGGAGCTCTACAAGAAAAAGACCATATTCGCAGGACTTAAATTTTTGCAGTACTTGCCTCAAAACTTTACAAATTAACAAAACCCCATAAAGTTTTATACAAAATTAAAATCTTTCTTGATGAACGTATCTTGCTATTCCTTAGAAGAGTTTTATGATTACAGAAATCCTTAACAAAATTACTGGTATATGTTATATTAAAATATAGTTAATTAATAATTTAAATAAGATTAGTTATTTTAATTAAATAGTTAATTAATAAGTTAATAGTTAAATTATTATTTTCTATTGCCAATGTTATTAGTGAGTACATTTTTAATTGAAAAGTTAAAGTTTTGTTTTTTAATTAAATCTTGTAATATACATCCAGGAAACTAAATTGAATTATTTATAGTTGTTAAATTATGATGACACTATTATGTACAAATATTGTATGATTATGAATAAAGAATAATTGAATTGAACCACTAACCGTTGCATTGTGTGTACAGTGTGTTGACAAACATCTTCGCTCCCGACTTGCCGACTCCGGGACCACGGAGGACCAGAGGACCACACTTGAGAGAGTTTGTGGCCTCGGTCATGCCTCAGATGTACTGCCTCTACTCTCTCTCGGACACTGTAGCAAGCTCGTCTGCGGGTATGTACCTGCCTTCAATGTATTTCATGAACATGCAAACTAAAAGTATTTAAATAATACAAATTTAAGTTACAAAGAATAAGGTTACCACTTAATTGTGAATAAGCGGTGAATTTAGCCAATCCTGCAATAAACGTAAATAAGTCATGCATTTCTACATAAAACCTGGAAAAGCCACCTGGAAGAGTCATAGATATTCCCGCTAGTGTAATATGCCTTTTCGACTAGTGGTGATGTATTGCGTGGCCAAATAATGCTCAGAACGTAACGCACGACTAAAAGTTCATTTGAAAATGGTTGCTGTAGTAAAACCAAAGTTGAAGGTATCACGAGATAAAACCAGCATTTTGAACATATGGCTTGATTGTAACTTCATTCAGACCGTATCGCAGGATTATACCTGCACTCAGAAGTGATCACAGAAGAGAACGACACTCGGAAGCAAGCATAGGAATGAAACGGCTTATAGAACGGACAACCAAAGTAACTACTACTTTTGAAACAAGCAGCGGAAGTAACTATGACTTTAAATGTACCAAAACAAGCGTTTTTAATAGGGATGGATTACGGTTCGGTTCTCGTTATGGTTAGCGGTTCCACGGTTCTTGCCGAACCGATAACCGATGACCGACAGCAACATGCGCTGTGGTTCTTAGAACCGGTGAAATCACACTCCTCGGTACCGTTAGCGGCGATTTCTTGACTCCCGCTACTTCACGCCAAGGTAAAATCACGACTTCCATACCGTTAGCGGCGATCTCTTTGACTCGGTAGCCGCGGTGAAATCACAACGGTTTTAGTTAGCGGGCGATTTCTTGACTCCCCGCATCCTTGATAAGCGATGGCATCCGACTTCGATACCGGGGGATCTCTTGACTCGGTAACGCCAGCGGTGAAATCACAACTTCAAAGTACCGTTAGCGGCGATGAGTTGTACTTGACTCCACCTTCCACTCTCGCGATAAATACGACCCTACCGTACTCGGCGATAGCTCTTGACTCACCGTAGCTATCCAGCGGTAATCACCCGTGTACCGTTAGCAGAGCGATTTCTTGACTACGTCGCGCTTGCGGTAAAATCATGACTTCGTCTACGGGCGATTTCTTGACTCGTGCGCCGCGGTGAAATCACAACCGGTACCGTTAGCGGCTTTCTTGACTCCCCGCTGCCGATAAGCGAAATCCGCGACTTCGATACGTTAGCTGGCGACTCACCGACTCTCGGTACGCCAGCGGTGAAATCACAACCGGTACCGTTAAGCGGCGATTTCTTGACTCCATGCCCGGTAAAACGACATACCGCTGGCGGCAAATTATCGACCAAATTTGAGCTTTGACGTCAGCTCGAAACACAGTTGTTCAAGGAGAAATCTCTGAACTTGACTTCAAAAATGGTACTTCGCTACACCACAATCAGGAAAGAACCGATGGAACCGATAACCCGAAATGCTAGCGATTTAAAATTGACTCCTAGTTTTTAACAAAAACTTTCAGGGTATCCGTCAGTGATTTTTATTTCCGCTTTAGCGGACATCTCGGTAAAACTTCAGTGGATTTTTTATATTTGCTCTGCAATCAATAGAATTAGAGGTGTCTTTGCGGCAGGTCTTTTAAAGACTAGAGGCGAGGTCGGCGAATCAACCAAACGAGAATAAATCATGAGGCGAAATTTTTAATTTTTCGATAATTTTTAGGCCACATTTGTTTGTTTGCTATTATTAAGTAGTTTGCTTATTGTTATAAGAATATGGTATTACGAGGGTTGCTATTTATGTGACTTCTGTAACGCCTAGGGTTGAAAATCAGAATTTAAGGACCCGAATCGGTTTTATTCTTTTTTTAATGTTCTCCTTGAAGATAAATATCGCAGCGTTGAAATATTTTCAATGGACTCGACTCAAAGGTACTTCAAAACATGGGCTTTGAGCGCAACAACTGCTTCTTACAAGTTAGGTAACCGTTGCCACGAGTTTTTCTTGACTTCGGGAGCGAAAATTAGTCATTAGGTGCCAAATTTCGCTGTACGAAATGAGTCATAAATTCAATGTTTTAACCCTGAAATTAAACTTCAGCTGGTCTGTGGCAGCTACTTCATGTTTGAAGGAATCGTCTATTCTTTGATTTTCTCAAAGTTTCCAAAGGCGTCTGGCAAACAAATATTCAACTTGACTCAAATTGAACTCGGTTGCTCTAATGCCACAGACTCCGACCTCATGACCGGTAATCCGAAGAAACTAGCAACCATTTGCATTTATGTGCTTCTTCCGCGAACCGATAACTTTGGTCGGTTGGCATAAGGCCAATACGATGATTAACTGTTTTGTTTCAGGATAAATGGATTATATCCATGCCATCCCGTGCAGAAATTATAAACTGTTTTGATGCACCTTGTGTGAATTTTCAACCATTTTCTTGCATCATTCAACTAGCTTCCTTTTCACCATTTGCGAGGTTAACCAGTATCCAGCATGACCGTAAAACCTTAGTTTCACCGATGTCCATGCAAACTTTTGATATTATCATACACGCCCGGATGCCTCATCCATGATATGTCACATGAAACTGGTATTTTTCAGCTATGCACAGCTTTGTTCTGCAATCAATAACCGATTAGAGGTGTGCGACCTTCCGCAGGTTTTGGGTAAGGTCGACCGACGATTCGTTAAACCGTTCTTAACCAAGCTGAGAAGGCTTCAGCTAAATAAGAAATTAGGTTCATAAGTGCACTCTTGTTCAGGCCCGTCAAAATCGAGATCGTAGACGAGAAATTCCACGAGTTAATTTTGATTTTCACCAAAATCAAATTTTCGGCCACATTCAAAACCACTGTAAAACAATTGTTTTTGCTATTAGTTGTTGTTTAAAAAGTTAATGAATTTTTCACTAGAAACATAGCTGGTGTTGCACCAATCAGTATACCAAGGCCAGAATATGGTATTATTGTAATATTAAAAGTCTAATGTGTTTTATTTGTCCTGAGTGCTCTAATGGCTTTGTACTGTACAAATAAACAAAATGTTTGTCCAGTTTTTGATTACCAATAATTATTATTTTTATCATTATTTTACATTGAAACCAGTGAAAAATATAATGTCACGCTGTAGGCCTAAGCTAGGCCTAACCTAGACCACACAAATAGCAACAAAACCTAAAATTTTACAAGTCAAATTAAAAATTTAACTAACCTATACCTACCAGAAAATATTAAACTAAAATATTATGGTTATGACATAAGGATTATTTCAGGTAATTGTTAATTATTGTTCCCCTTTCCATCCTATCACATCAAGTTTCAGTTAAGGCGGCCTACTATTTACCCTAACTTGTACTGACAATCACAGTATTCTAAGCCGGTTTAAATTTTTTCGGTTTTCATTTTTTTAGAGGTGGGTCGGTTCCAAAATTTTACCGGTTCCCGGTTCTCGGTTCTGAGAAAAATCGGTTCTCGGTTCTGTCGGTTCCGGTTCCGTTCGCGGCGATCTATTGACTCCCGCTAACGCGCGGTGAAATAACGACTTCGATTCCGTTCGCGGCGATCTCTTGACTCCCGCTAACGCCCGCGGTGAAATCACGACTTCGATACCGTTCGCGGCGATCTCCGACCCCGCTAACGCCCGAATGATAATCGGTCAAGAAATCACGACTTCGATACCGTTCGCGGCGATCTCCGACTCCCGCTTACGCCCGCGGTGAATTCACGACTTCGATATCGTTCGCGGCGATCTCTTGACTCCCGCTAACGCCCGCGGTGAAATCACGACTTCGATACCGTTCGCGGCTATCTCTTGACTCCCGCTAACGTCCGCGGTGGAATCACGACTTCGATACCGGTCACGGCAAATTACTCGACCAAATTTCGAGCTTTACCGATCAGGTCGAGCCGAGTTCGAGTAGCGGTAAATACTCAAACTCGGACTCAATACATCGAGTACTCGCACACCCCTAACCCCTATGTGTTATTTCGCTATCGGGGCCGGTTCCGGAACCGACTTTGTCAATTTTCGGTTCTCGGTTCCGGTTCTGTCCGAGAACCGGTGGAACCGAGAACCGACTCATTTTTTCTCGTCTCGAACTTTTCAAGAATGAAAATTCTCGTTGAGAAAAAAAAATTCTCGTCTCGATCTCGAAATTCCGAGATTTCGCACACCTCTACAATAAATTGTTGTAAAATAGCTTTACTTTAATCAACAAATTCAGCAGACATCCTGTATAACTGGGTATTTTTATACATGCTCTGCAATTAATAAATGTTGTAAAGATAATTTTAACATTAATCAACAAATTCAGCGGACATCCTGTAAGACTTTTATTTTTATACATGCTCTGCAATCAATAAATTGTTGTAAAGATAATTTTTACATTAATCAACAAATTCAGCGGACACCCTGTAATTCTGATTTTATACATGCTGCAATTAATAAATTGTTGTAAAGATAATTTTTACATTAATCAACAAATTCAGCGGACATCCTGTAACTTTGTATTTTATACATGCTCTGCAATCAATAAATGTTGTTAAGATAATTTTTTACATTAATCAACAAATTCGGACATCCTGTAAACTGGGTATTTTTATACATGCTCTGCAATCAATAAATTGTTGTAAAGATAATTTTTACATTAATCAACAAATTCAGCGGACATCCTGTAAGACTTTGTATTTTTATACATGCTCTGCAATCAATAAATTGTTGTAAAGATAATTTTACATTAATCAACAAATTCAGCAGACATCCTGTAAGACTTTGTATTTTTATACATGCTCTGCAATCAATAAATTGTTGTAAAGATAATTTTTACATTAATCAACAAATTCAGCGGACATCCTGTAAGACTTTGTATTTTTATACATGCTCTGCAATCAATAAATTGTTGTAAAGATAATTTTACATTAATCAACAAATTCAGCAGACATCCTGTAAGATTTTGTATTTTTATACATGCTCTGCAATCAATAAATTGATGTAAAGATAATTTTACATTAATCAACAAATTCAGCAGACATCCTGTAAGACTTTGTATTTTATACATGCTCTGAAATCAATAAATTGTTGTAAAGATAATTTTTACATTAATCAACAAATTCAGCAGACATCCTGTAAGACTTTGTATTTTTATACATGCTCTGCAATCAATAAATTGTTGTAAAGATAATTTTTACATTAATCAACAAATTCAGCAGACATCCTGTAAGACTTTGTATTTTTATACATGCTCTGCAATCAATAAATTGTTGTAAAGATAATTTTTACATTAATCAACTAATTCAGCAGACATCCTGTAAGACTTTGTATTTTTATACATGCTCTGCAATCAATAAATTGTTGTAAAGATAATTTTTACATTAATCAACAAATTCAGCAGACATCCTGTAAACTGGGTATTTTTATACATGCTCTGCAATCAATAAATTGTTGTAAAGATAATTTTTACATTAATCAACAAATTCAGCGGACATCCTGTAAGACTTTGTATTTTTATACATGCTCTGCAATTAATAAATTGTTGTAAAGATAATTTTTACATTAATCGACAAATTCAGCGGACATCCTGTAAAACTGGGTATTTTTATACATGCTCTGCAATCAATTAATTGTTGTGAAGATAATTTATACATTAATCAACAAATGTGTTCTATTATTTTCTAGGTACTTCAGTCAGCAATGAAAAAAATGACATGAAAATGGATGTAGATCTTCCCAAACCAGACTTGGATGAAAAAACCAAAACTTCAGCCATCTGTCTTTTGAAGACTTGTAAGTTCAAATCTTTTGACTCTTATTTATTTATTACCACCGCAATCGCCAGTTTACATTGGTATACAATTTTTAACTTGATGATAAAATAGCCTAAAGTCTAGATATTTCAGATATTGTTTCAACCCTCAAACCCTACTAGTTAAAATACAAACCATAGCTAATGAAATAGTAAAAGATGAAATTATTTTTTAAATACTTTTAAGGATTAACCCTTTGAGGTCGCGTGTCGACTATAGGTCGACAAACGCTATTTCCTTTTGAACGCTTGGATGTGCAGTATAGGAGACGGTTGAAACCGTCTCTGATATGCGAGCACTACGCAACACTAACGGCCCCTAGCAGAGAAGAGCGAAACTACCACTCCCCCTCCTCGGCAACTCAAGTGTGAGTTTCACCGCCACGACAAACAGCCCGGTGGTTTAGTGGTTATAGTGACGGACAGCTGGCCCCTGTCTGTCACAGCGTGGTTCAATCCCACCCGGTAGCTCTGGTACGGTGCAATGCTAGTTGTTGGATCACGCCGGGTGCGGGGCCACAATGACCGCTGAGGATCACTGAAGAGAAAATGGCTCATCAAATCCAGTGAGGCGGAGAGTGGCACTTTTGAGCTTAGGGAGGGCTAAATCCGCCAGCTTAGAGGTGTGGTTCAATGACTGGTAATGCACCGTACAGAGAGAGGGTTTGCTGAAATTTTGCTTACAGGGGACTGGGAAACCCATACGGGAGGCTTTTATGAAAATTTAAAAATAAAATGAGACCTCAAAGGGTTAAAAAAGGGCTAAAGATGACGTTACTGAAAGCGATCTTTAAAAAAATGTTAGATGTGCACAGACAGATTAGTTGACAAATCAATTAATGAGTACTTAGAAAAAAAGCAAAAATGAAGAGTGCTCACAAAGATTTCAAAGGTTATTGATGTTTCGACCAGTGTAAAGGGTTAAGTGCAAAATTTAAAACATGTGGAAAAAAAGTGTTGTAATTATTTTGATATAGATGCCCAGCTAAAACTTAGTTTTATTTAAAAAATAACACAACAATTGTTTTGATGTTCCAGTGGTGAAATGGATCACCACCAGCTTAGTGAGGGCCGACTGCAGCGCCGTGCCTGAGTTCTTTGAGTTCCTGCCGCTCGCTTGTCTGATGGAGAACTACGAAGCGGACGACGAAGTGAACAAGATCTGTTCTGCAATGTTGGCAGCACTATCTCAGTCGATTCTGTTGCGCGAGTTCGTGCCCACTGCCCTCAAGGCGATTCAGGAGGTTCGTAGCTGGTTTGTTTTAATTGGTTCCCAGCTTGGGGTTGTACTTCCTTCAGTGAATATTTTTATAAATTTGACCAATGCTGTTCAACTGTTAGGTAAAGAAAAATAATACAGATTTTTTTTAAATACAGGGCTATTTGAATTTGAGCAGTTACTGGTAGCGCAACCAACGATGTAACATATTATTTATACAAGGACTGATTTTAAGTTCTGTTCATAAATACACTATTTGTGGACACAGTATATTATATTCATGTTAAGGAGCATTCTTTCATCTGTAATTTGGCATATTATCGATGAAGATTGGAGCACTTATGAAAGTAAGGCACAAGGTTTTCTACACCATTGCGTGACATTCTGCTACCAGTGTCTATAACGAGATGCGGACGTAATTCACTTTTAATCTGCTAAAGTTTGGAAAATTCTGGATTACAGGCAACTTTTTGAAGGAAAGACAGAATTCAAATGTGTACGGCTAAATAAGGGTTCTAAAAATCCCTATTGAAAAAAGTTGGAAGCCAAAATTAATTTTATAAGTAAATAAACCTATTATTTTATTGGTGGGAATATTAATTATGTAGAAATAATTTTGTTTCAAAGTTAAGATAGTATACAATTGTCAAAACAATACGTTGAGAATACCATAGGATCCACAATAAGTTAGGCTGTCCAACAACGTATAATTTGCACATATGGTATCAATCGTCTACGAGCTGAACAACAACGGAAGTTCTGTTATTTTCTGAACCGCTCTCGTACATACATAAAACCTGTTTGCAAAACAACTCTAAGAAAATTCTTAGAAAAAAATTTTTAACCTAATATCCAGTTATAATTATTATTTTTTCCAGCTTAGTACAGTACAGTCTCTATAATCCGGCCACAAATTCACACACATAAGGAAGAATAAGAATGAAATTGAAGCATTCTTTAAGAGTAGTGAATTTTCCTCTAATGTAAGAAATATTATTCCTGGCAAATTGAATCTTTTTAGTGAACCTCCACTAATCCGGCATTTCCGCTAATCCGGCGCTTCCGATCCCGATATAGGGCCTGATTAGTGAGATCGTACTGTATTACAAAGAAGTTTACAAAATTATTTGGTTGTATTGCTCGGATGTAAGAACGTAAAAATGGTTCCATTGATTTGGTTTAAGTTTTGAGACTGATGTCAGGTTTTTATGTTTTATGTCAGGTGTCAGAGATAACTTCTTGGTCTGCTCGAGCCACATGTTTGGATTTCCTCCAAGTGTTTGTTTTCCACAACATGGCAACAATAAGTGTCGAAGAATCTTGGGTTACACAGGTAAACTACTACGGTATTTAAAACTTATACTTTTAGGAACCTTAATGGGCTTTAATTGTGACACATTTATATTGTACGTGAATGACTAACAACTTTTTCTTTTGCAGTTAAACATTATTTTGATCGAAAGGGTTTTACTAGACTCACAAACTGTTATGACTGACGAAACTTGTTGTGTTCACATATTGATCTTCCTTTCTTCAGGTGAACTCATTGGTTCTGAGGTTGCTCAAAGATGAGAGAGTGGAAGTGCGAGAGAAAGCAGGCCAAGTGCTCAGCGGACTCATTCATTGTGGCTTTGTTGGAGACTGGCATCAACTCATGGTAACTTTGACACGTTTCACATTCTTTATTTAGTCTATGTGTAGATTAACACTTAGATCCTTGGCGGATTGGTATATAATGCGTGACCGGAGCTCATCATCCGGGTGAAGAAATTCAACCCAGCAGTCACCACTTACATTTGTAATGTGACTAATAATGGTGACGCTAGGTAAAGGTTGAGTTTGTTGGTAAGGTTTTGTAGTCCTAACTTCGCCTCGTTAAACAAGACAAACTTTACCTTTTTAGATGCTGCTTTTGGGAATATAAGTTCATATTTTGTAAACCCCCTGCATTATTGTGACACCCAGATTCTTTTAAATAGACTATTAACCTTCCAGAGGTTGCATGGGTTATCAAAATATAAGAAGGCGCACACAGAGGTTACTTCCAGGTGGGTTAAACCGTTGGAGACAGGCATCAATTCATGGTAACTTTGACACGTTTCATATTCTTTATTTAGTCTATTTGTAGATTAACACTTAGATGCCGCTATTGGAATATAAGTTCAAATCTGTAACCCCCCCCCCTGCCTCATTGTGACACCCAGGTCCTTGTAAATAGACTATTAACCTTCCAGAGGTTGCATTGGTTTTCAAAACGTAAGAAGGCGCACCCAGAGGTTACTTCCAAGAGGGTTAAACCTTCGTGAGGATGGCAAAACATTATTGTTTTTGAAATACGACATTTGTATCAACATTTCAGCAGACTAAATTGCATAAAATGCAGACTAAAATGCTTTTGGCCCGTTTGTTGGCAATTTGATTAACAACGGAGACACACCGAGGTAACCTCCATGATGCCACCTCTGGAAAGTTAATGACGGTTTAATAACGTGTAAGGTCACACTCTTGCCTCTCATTATTGCAGGTAACTATTGATTGGCTTCCCATATTTTCACTCCACCCATGTTAATGTTCGCATACACCTACTGGGCTGACTGTGTGTGTGTATAAAATATCAGTTCTATAAGGTGCTTCACATGGTATCAATGGGCTATTAATTAACGACCCATTCTAAGGAAGAGTCGGCCTTAGTTTGTAACAAGACTACACCTCATAACTCATTACTACCACTTATCACACTCATCCTTCACCACATATTTGCCTTAAAATACCCTCATGAGAGTGGTCGGCATCTCAAATAGTGATTTAGTGATATCTGTTCGTGTTAATTGTTTTGACCCGATCCAAAACCTACCTTGGTTCCAGGGTGAAAAAAACCTTTGACCCGAAATAAAATAAAAATTGCTGTCCTAAAAACTCCTAGTTTAAAACTTTTAACCATCAGAGGTCTATTATTATTTTCTATGTTGTATGAAAAAAAATGTGTTTTTCAGAATGAGTTGAAGAGACTTGCTGGCAAGAAGAAGAAGTCGGGAGGTAACGAGATATCCAAGCGGCACGCAGGAGTGCTGGGCCTGTGCTCCTTCATTTCAGCCTATCCTTACGATGTGGTAGATCCAGTGCCTGAAATCTTCTTGCTGTTAGGTTCCCACCTCAATGACCCCCAACCAATACCAGTAAGTCCGCTTTCGACTGTTCACTTTTTCAATATCAGCAGTGAATGCATGACCAAGGTTTACCGATATTAAAATTGATTTAATTTAACGTTTCACGGAAAAACATGGTTATTACTTTTATGCTATAAAGAAATAGAAAGGAGAACAGGCTCACCTGGATAAAGTAGAAACAAATATGAGATCACAAACTGTCAAATTTTCATTCAGCCTTTGTCAAGACAAAAAGGGAGCACTTAAACTTTCTGTTGACAATAAAGATCCTAGTCAGGTTGAAAATTTGACAGTTTGTGTTCTCTAATGTGTTTCTGCTTTATCCAGGTGAGCTTTCTCTCCTTTCTGTTCCTTTTTGATAGCATATCCTGGCCTAATGTCCTATCTCCTAAATCTAACATGGTTATTTTTATATAAATTTAAAAGAAATCTGCAAATATTCCAATAATGTTTCAATAATGTAACATTTATTAGCCTGAGGCCTTCAAACATCTTATACCATGGATGGTTATTTTGTTTACTACACATTGTGTTACAAGTTTTATTCATTAATAGTAAAGTCTTTTTGTTAAAAATAGTCCTTGTAATGTTTTTCAGATTAATCTTAATAATGGCATAACCGAACTAGGTCAGGTCCCATTTAGTTTGGATTAGTGAGGCTAGTGTATTGTATTAAAAGAGTTCTGCATAATGTTTAAATTACTAAAATACACATGGGTGGCATTTATGCACGTGTATGACACAAATTAATGATCTGCTTCTTCATTTACAGAGTAGCATTAGGAAAACACTCGGGCGGACCCACCAGGACAACTGGGAGCAGCACAAACTCAAGTTTACCGAAGAACAGTTAGCGGTCTTAGAGGACCTTAATGTGCCTCCATCGATTACGCGTGACAGGTTTGTACATTTAGAATATTCTCATGACTTAACTCTTATTTCAGCGTCGTAGTATACTTTATATCTATACTGTTCGACATCGGCAAAACATCATAATAATTGGTTTAAATGTTTTGCTTTCAAGGTGGAGTACCATCTTCAGTTACTGATTATTGAAACTGAATATCTCAAACATTATTATGGTGTTTGATTAACGTGTGGACCGGAAGAACTAGATTATATTCTCATAGACTATTGGCTAGCAAGAATCGGGCTAAGTTAAGCCTATAAATACTTGTCATTTGTCTTGACTACTGTTGTCAACAAAGTTTACTAGTTGATATGAAGAAAACCGAACTTCAGATACTGTCAAAAAGAGTTGACATTTCTAAAATTAAGCTCACAATGCCATAATGTTTTTCTTTTTAGAAATTGTTATTCCATAATATATACGTAAAATCAAAGAGATGATAATAGCAGTTTTAGTGACCGTGAGTCTGACCAAATTATGTAGTAGATAGATAGCACATAGATGCCACATGGTTGAGGCAGGAAAATCAACATAGTTGCATTGCACAAGAGCTAAATTTCTTACCACTGCTACATGCTTAATTGTCCCACATATGATGACTTAAACTTGACCCAGATTTTGTGAATTTTGAAACAACAACTCAGCAGCTCTACTTGAGACTTTTAAATGAATTCTCAGCGGCGCTATCTGTGCTTGCTGTCACTGCCATTCCGAATAATGCTAATGATACCCCTTATCTCCTCATGGAGAGGGCACGAGAAGGCCTAACTTCCGGTAGAATTATGGTTCAAGCCCGCTGATTGGTTGGAATTTTTCGGAAAGTTCCAGATTCAGCGAAATCAATTCATTAGTGGAACTTTGAACAGCTGGTGCACCTTTTCTTTATAAACCGGTTCGTAACGGTTAGAAATATCTATGGGCTTTGGTAGATTTGTTGCGACCCCTGCTCAACACTGCTATAAAATCTGTGGTTTTTACAAAAACGGCCAATCATCAAATCAAAACAAACAACCTTTGATTAGGCTGGCTCGGCTCCACGTCACATGATTCCAGTTTTCAACATATTTAACGTTTGGCAAATCAGGGGCTTTGAACAATATTTAACGATAATGCTGGACACAGGACTTTGGGGCTTCAGGCCGCATAGATATCCAGGCTAGGCTTTCCGTCAAGCTTAGGCTAGCAAAACGCTTATAGGCGACCTATTTGTGGCAGGCCTTCAGGTATGTAACGTTTTATGATGTAGAAAACCATGGTAGAACTAGGGTAAGACTTAAGAAACTGTATGAGTTAGGCCTTACAGTTAATTTAGGCTGGCCTAAACACTCTCGCTGTGAGGTTTCTTTACCCCCCTCTCGAAATGACTCGTCACAACTATGTTGATTTTTCTGCCTCAGCCCTGTCTCAGCATTTATGCGGGCTCTACTTACCATTACATTATCTTTGGTTCAACAAACTTGGTTTGCGACACTCTTAAATTGTCCCAGTATAACACGGATCTATGTTGTAACTTGTAATATAATTGTTGTAACGCAACTAGATTTTTTATTCTGTTTAGATGGTTTATTCTGTAAATTATTTTCAGGGTAAAGTTTCCTTCGCCAATCAAGCAACCCATGTGTTGAACGGGAACGTATGGTGCTGGTCTCTTGCCGTTAGTTGTTTTATCTTTGATCTCTGGATGTTCAATAAATGTATTACTGTATGCCTTTTTATGGGTTGGTATAAGTATTCTCTCAACAGTTTTATTTTTGTGTTGTTTTTATTGAAACTTGCACCAATACACTTTGGAAATGTGATCTGATGTATAGATGTTAACTGATGAAGTGTAAAAATGTAAAATAGTTTTATATATTATTTATACATTATATAAAAGTACGTCTAATGTACTTTATCTATTTGTTTTGTTGATATTTTATGTTCTTTAAATAAAATATTTATACACATTTGTATTTTATTATGTTTGTACCAAACAATGAGAATCATGTTGTTAGAATGTAGGTAGTAGGTTGGAAATTTCCAATTAGAAATAGATCGATTTATTTCTATTGCTTTATATAACAAAACCTCGCATAACAAAGCCCGGCTATATTTGTAAATAAATAAATAAGATATTTACTTAATTTTTTGAGAAGAAGAAAAAGGTACGAGAATCTCTTTATCAAAAGCTAGGCAGGAATTGAGGAAAATTGTTAGAGATACTAAATGATGAAGAACAAACCAAGAAATGTGCGTGAAACCTACCCCACCACATCGAACACAAATTATAAAAATAGTATGAATATTGAATGTTTCTCTTGTGCTTTCAATTCAAACCAATTCAAAATTGTGTACTCAATTATTAATTAGTTTTTATACGCTTCTTTTTTGGTGGGCCTACTTCACGCTCAGCCCGCCACCATTCGAAAATGGGATATAATTTGAATCAGGATTGAATGCTTGATTTGTACTTTCAAAATACACAACTTTTATTTTCTATTCACTTCAGCAAACCTCAGATAAACAAAAATCAACTTTCGAATCAAACTAAATTTTGCTTAGCCATGAAATCAGACTGAATTGCCACCGTTTGTGCATGGAATACAATTTCTATGGGAGTTTATTGCATACTATAATTTGGGATTTTAGAATATACCACTTCTATATTTTGTACTCATAAACAAAGCGGGTTATCAGCAAAAAACAGCTTTACTATAATAAGAGTAGTTGGTTTTTAGGTACAGTATGTAGCAGCAATGACGGACAATTCATAGGTAAGTTAGAAAAAACTGAATTTATACATGTTTTGTAATGAGTTGGACGTCAAATCACTATGCTAATCACTGTGCTTCAAATCACTAAGATTATAGCTTAGGTCACTTGAGGGTTTTAGTTGGTACGAGAGTGTGGCACTGCAGTTGACATTTTCTCTATAGTTGGTGAAATAAATAAAAACTGAACAAGGCTTTGAGGTATACTGCACAAAATAACTAATTACTCAAATAACTGTAACTTACAGCAGTGAGTTGAAAAGTTAAAAGACAACTAAAACCACATTTATATGTGTAGAGTTTAGATTATTCAGACAAATTGAAAGAGCACTGTGTGTTTTTTTTTGTAAATAATATCTTTATTAAAATGATTCATTATGGCCCCAAGACAGACTAATTCAACAATATATGGTAATTACCTCCGTCGATCTGTCTATAAGTGTCAGTCTGGATGATGCCGCGTTTGGTTGACTAACCCATTGTCAAATCCTCTTCATTTCAGCGTGAAGCTTCGTCATTATCATTGAAGACAAACACACACACACGAACATAATTACAATTAAACCGCGAACTGTACAGTTTTACAATTTACGGAAGAGGCGAAGCGCGATGCGGTCGGTGCTTGAGGGGACTGGACTGGAGCGTGACCTGTGTTGGAGGGGTTAGATAACACAGGTCACGGCTCCAGTCCAGTCCCCTCGTGCACCGCCATCGCACTCTTCTCGTCTCTTCGTGTAAATTGTAAAACTGTACAGTTCGTTTAATTGTAATATGTTCGTGTGTGTGTGTTTGTCTTCAATGTGATATGAAGCCTACGGCTGAAATGAAAGGATTTGACAATGGGTTAGTCAACCCGCATCATCTCAGACTGACACTTATAGACAGATCGGCGAGAGGTATTACATATATTGTTAAATAATATCTGTTGTTGATAAAAACAGTATATATTAATGTCCTCCTTTCTTTTGGACTACAGAAAAAAATTGATTTTAGCCCTGGATTAAATTAGTTGTTATGTACTAAACTCAAACTCAAGATCTTTATTGTCAATTAACAAATAATGCATGACAACGTCAAATATTACAAACATCTTTTATAATTATGGCACAAATACATTATTTGTTGTAAAAAATAAATAAACCATATCTTAATTTAGACTAATCAAATTTAAAATAAAAAAAGTCATCAACACAATAAAATTCCTGTTCAATAAGAAACAATTTTAGTTGTCTTTTAAATTTTAAGATATTTAATTCATTTTTTAAGTTTAAAGGCAGTTTATTGTACATTTTTATTGAACAATAGAATGTCTGGTGCTCATAAAAAGTAATTCTGTGACGAGGAAGGGCCAAGACATTGGACCACCGAAGATTGTACCCTGAAGGGGCACAATTTGGAAATGAGCTAAGATTGCTTTTCAAAAAGCTCAAACAACTAAAAATGTAATTACACTAGAGTCCCGAAAATCCGCATAATCCGAACACTGTTGAGGGGAAAAAACTATACGATTTTGAGTTGGTAAAATAAATAAAACTGGTTTTTCAATTACTGTATCATACTTTATGTATTTAATAACAAACTCCAAAATACAGTAGAATCTCGATTATCCGAGATAATTGGGACGAAGACCACCTCGGATATACGAATCGGAATAATACGGAGGTTAAGTCCTTCTACCAGGAAAAGTGACAAAAGAGAGAAGAAATCAGACTGTCTAGCTACGAGCCCACAGATATGAGGGGTGAAGGCAAAGAAAGAGATGACAGGTGGAAAGGACAAGGAAGAGAAGGGGAAAGCAGAGAACAGCTGCAGTATGTGTGCAGGAGGGGGAAGGCAGGTGCCAGGTTGTCAGTGAGGGACAGCTGCACCTTTATCAGCTGTCTACTACCTCATTAGCTGTTGCTAGGCAACCACACAGGGGCGGGATTACATCGCCAATCACAGCATTTTCTCTGTATGCTTGTGACATCGATCTTTGAGGAGAGTGAAGTGTGTGTTTGTTACTTCCTCATCTCATCTCCATTTACTAAATGATTAATTTCATTTTACAAATAATGTTTTTATACCGGTACTACTTTGGAATTACAGTAAATTGCAAAGATTTTAGTACAAAAATCTAGAATTTGATCTAGTACGTGTACAAAATGGATGTTTGGTTCTGTCTGAGATCGGCCAACCTGATAATGGCTGCCGGCCTCTTACTGGTACTACTGTAAGATTATTTCATACTATTTATTAATACAAACTTATCATTTGAATCAGACAAAAACAAACAAAACTTAACGCTTAATCTAAAATACAAAGAAACTAAACTTAAAAAAACTTACCCTACCAACACCATCAAGCTCGGCTCGCTCAAAAGCCATGTAGCCGATGCTCAAACACCTTTCCAAGACCTCTCTCCGATCTGTCTCTGACCAATCTGTCCCCCTATGACCTTACTCTAACTATATAATGGTAAGCTAAGCCCTTGGCGAGAAGCCTAGCATACCAGACACCTTACTATTCATAATATTTACAAGGTTTCCTACAGTACATACTATCTAAATATAAAAATACAGCTAAATATAAATGTACATCAAATCCTATCTAAAAATGGTACTTTTTAAATAACAATAAAATCTTAAACATAAACACAATTACTTATTCTACACAGCCATTGATAAGTCATTCCAAGACTCTTTTTGTAGAAGAAATTTAAATAAATTAATGTTATTTTCTGAGAAGGATCGACTTAGCTTAAATATAGGACGGCGTGGCTTAAAGGGACCCACACTGATGTCTCCCACCTGAGCATGATGATCTGATATCCCTGTAATGACTACAGAAGATTTAAATCGGTCAGAGGTTACATTAGTGAATATATTGTCAATCAACGAAGATGAACCTCCATACTCACGAGTAAATGAGAGAGTTGTAGGCCTTTTATTTATTGTTGTTATTTACGGTAACACCATTTTTACATTATTGATACAATTGGATGAAAAAAGAAAATAACAAGAGTAAGCACAGAAACATTAATAGAACAGACGAGTAATATTTATACTACACTGCTTAGAAACATATAAGGCCGGGTCTTCCATCCACCCACATCATGGTACTTTTTTTACATTTTTTTTGTTGTCTAATTGATTTATTTTTCGGGGTGGTAATGGGTACTACATTAGGGACATGTTAAGTAATAAGGTGCCGAAAACATAGAAGATAACGGACAAATTGGTAACAGATAACATACATTTGAACAATCGATATAACAGTGACACAGTGAGATCAATAAATAAGTAACTATAATAAATAACTAATAATTATGTATAATTTACGATAATAATCATAACCAACAAGAATACAATATAACATTTGATAACGGAAAATAAATATAATATTAAATACAATAACAAGAGTATAAATACGTTAAATATGATAACAATTATATATACACGGTATAGTTAACAAGAAGTATAATATAACGAATATAATTTGACATTGAATAAATAATAAAAAGAAAACTTATAACAATAATATGTACACGATATCGTTAACAAGAAATATAATATAACGAATATAATTTGACATTGAATAAATAATAAAAAGATAACTTATAACAATAATATGTACACGATATTGCTAACAAGAAATATAATATAACGAATGTAATTTGACATTGAATAAATATAAATAAATAACTAAATTACATTTTATAACTATCTGGCATGCAAGGAAATAATGTGGACTGATTATTAGATACATAACAATAAATAATGATACTGAGACGTACGACATAAATGTATAATAGGTAATACTAATTAACTATGTACAGGGCATGAAGTTTGAGTTAGCAGCTGTCGGCAACCATCCGAAGATAAGTCCTTTTTAATCTGCTCACATTGCAGCTGAAGAAGTCGATATGAGTAGTCAGCTGATTACCAAGACGGTGAATCCTTGGTATAGGACTGTAGAGTTCATAGGAAGTGGAGCAGTGACGTCTGCCGAACAGCTGATGCCGGCGCATTCCTCTGGGAGTCGGTATATGGAGATCAATCAGTGCTAGCAGAGTAGAGCAGTCGATAAACCCATTTAATATTTTGTACAGAAAAACCGCATCAGACAGAATTCTTCTAGTTGACAGTGATTCGAGTTTTAGCATGCATCTTAACTCTTCTGTAGGGGAATCACTGTATCCAAATCAGTTTGAGTCCAATTAGTCTCAGAAATCTTGTTTGGATACTCTCCAGGCGGTCAATTTGAAACTGCTGATACGGCGACCAGATGACACTACAATATTCAAGTTTGGATCTGACGAGAGATTTGTAGAGAGCGAGCAATGCCTCAACACTAAGTCCACACCTTGAAGATCTGACGAGAAATCCCAAGATCTACCGGCTGCAGATGTCACTAATGTGCTCCTTAAAACTGAAGTCCTCTGATAGAATAACTCAAGATCACGAATGTGGGGTTTCTGACCAGCAGCATCATCTAAATGGTAGGCGTAGATGATTGGGTCTTTGGTGCGATGAAAAGAGAACTACACTTATTAGCATTCAAGGACATGCAGTTCTTAGTGCACCAATCCTCGACTGCAACGAGACATTGCTGAAGATGAATGCAGTCTTGTGGAGAATGAATCTTCTTATGAAAATCTTCAGGTCGTCAGCAAACAATAGGCAGTCAGCCCCAATGACATCAACAATATCACCAATGAAAGAGAGAATAGTAAAGGGCAAGATGGGATCCTTGGGGAACGCCTGAGACTGCACTAAATGGGTTGGAGATCGATCCTTTGAATTTTACTGTCAGACTTCCCAGACAGATATGAGCTGAACCAATTCAAGAGACTTCCATGGATACCGTAACTCTCCATTTTCGATAGCAGGTGAGCGTGGCTAACCGTATCAAACGCCTTGGCAAAGTCCATGTAAATGCAGTCCAGCTGACTTCTCGAGGCCAAAGAAGAGGTAACGTTGTGCTGAAGCAAGGCTAAGTTCGAAAGTGAAGAACGACCAGTGCAAAACCCATGCTGCTCCGGCACCGATAGCCCTTTAAGGGAGAAATTAATATTGTCAATTAAAAGACTCTCAAATACCTTCCCCAGTACAGGCTGAATAACTACTGGTCTATAATTTGTGACATCTTCCTGGTGACTTATGGATAGGAATCACGTAGCTATCCTTGAGAGAAGAAGAAAAATGCCAAGGTTTAGACTCTTATTGAATAGTACTGTGAGTTGAGGGCAATCAAGGATGAACAATATTTCAAAACTGAAGCAGGAATATTGTCAGGACCAGTTCCTTGTGAATATCCAATGCAGACAGTTTTCTCCACTTCGGCAGTGCTGAAATCACAGCAGGATAGATTTAGTTGCGTGTTGAACTTATAATTGGTAGTCACCTCAGTCGGAGCTTTATAGACGGACGAGAAGAAATCAGCAAACAAATTGCAGATGTCAGGAGGAGAATGGGACTCTACGTTGAAGTTGTAGGATTGAAAATCACTGGGTCTTTGAGATGCTGGATGAAACTCAAAATGATTTTGGATTGTCGGTTACTACCGAATTGACATGGTTTATGTAGTTTTTGTAGCATACTTCCGTGAGCTCTTTACATTGAGAGGGTTTCAGAAAATTTCACATAGTCGTGGTTGGAATGAGATATCTTGTAAGCTTTATGAAGTGCTTTCTTACGCAGAACCAAATTCTTTAGATCGGTTGTGAACCATAAGGGGAACCGAGTCGGGTTGATTCTCTTGAGAGGGGTATGATCCATTGTAGTCCTATAGAGAATATCCATAAACATCTAAGCCTTAGACCGAAGGATGACATGAGATCAGTATGCATCTTTGAAAAACGGCTACTAACTGACAAATCAATGTTAAAGTCTCCAGAGACAATGAATTGAACATTTTTTTAAGGAATGCGCTCAAACATTTATCTTGGGAATCAAAAAATAGCTTCAGATGAGGAGATTCATTTTTTGGAGGACTGTACAAACCTAAAAAGAAATACCATTGCCCTTTGATATTGATTTTTACAGCAGCAAATTCACAAACCCCTTCAACACAGAATGAACTGACATCGACAACATGAAATTTATGCACGTCAGAGACTAAAATACAAACTCCTCCTTTATGGATATTAGAACGACAAAATCCAGTTGCAGTGTTATAACCTCTGATGTGAAAACCACCCAATTCAGACTCAGTCAGAAAGTGCTCAGACAGGCAGAGAACATCAGGAGAAAACTGTTCAACCAGAATATCAATTGTAAAACCTTTAGAATTTACACCCTGAATGTTTTGATGCATCAACCTGATAACATCATTACCATGGGGGGAAGGCTCTGAAATTCTCTCCCTATCTAAGGCCCTCTCCCTGCCAGGTGATTCAAACCTAAAAAATAATTGCTGTTAGTGAAAGTTCGTGATTTTAAGTTATGATTCTTAGGTCCAATGTGGTTAGACCTCACGGAAGGAAGGTGTGTGGACAGGACGACAGGAATAGGTCGAGACTGATGGGTAGGGCTGTTGTATAGTTAAGAGCTACCACGGCATCAAACAACCTTTTGGCAAGAACTCTTTTACCAACATTATTAAAATGTAGGCCAAATTTAGTGTATAACCGGGGATTATATATTGAATCTAAAGATACAAATTGAGAGTGATCAGTAAATGAGATTAATTTAGAGATACAATCATTTGTACAAGCTATTTGATGATTTAACTCAATAACATCTCTTCTATAAGGTAAGCCAACAAGAATCAATTTTGTATGTTGAGTTAGTTTAATGAGATGTTTTACTTCCTCTTTACACTTATTTTCATTAAAATCAGAGCCAATATCGTTAGTCCCAGCAATAACGACCAAAATATCCTTTTTGGTTAGACCAGAGATGAGTTGTTTTGAAGTATTAATGACATGTGAAAACGTTCCGTTAGGCTTAACATCCCCCATGACATTTATCTTACTTGAACTGTATTGCATCAAAAGTGACGCAATTCCCCGCCCGTGACTATCAGAGATTATTCTTACTCTACTGAGAGAACGATCTTGGCTCTTTACATGGTGTTGATCGTTTTTTACTGAGCTAAGAGATTTACTATCAGTAAGTTTTGATTTTCCAGGAGAAAACTCATTAAGATCAGTACACTTTCTTACTTTTCTACGACTTGAGACATTTTTAGATTTTATTTTTGGGTCAGGTTCAGTATTTTTTACATTCTTAGTAGGATTTTCATCAATTGCCAAGGAACTAAATCGGTTTGAAGTAGCAAGGCTTTTATCAATAAACAAAGAGGATGCTTTGTGGCTAGATTTTGTGTTAACGATCATCCAATCATTAGAATCTACTTTCTTAAGAGTTATTTTAGGGGCTGAGATTTGAAGGGGAGGAAAACAGCTTTCATCACATTGACTGGATTTATATTGGACTTTTATATAGGTAGGGGAGGACACGTCTGTGAGTTACTACTATTTTATATTGTTGCATCTGTTTTTAAAGTCTAACAATACAGTTTCCACACACATTTTATATGCGTCTTTATTCGTTCTAAGCTTTCATGTAGCCAACCATCTCAATAAAACTATAAATATTCCTTTAAATCAGAAAATAATTGAAATTACTTATAGAAAATAGAATATTGTGTGGATTCAAAACAAACTCTATATGAAAATATAGTTTGTAATATTATTACTGTTTTAACATAACTAGATTTTCAACTTGGAATAAATACAAATGATCCAATAAAATAAAACTTTTATTTTATTGGATCATTTGTATTTATTCCAAGTTGAAAATTAAAAATCCAATGAGTATCAATGAGATCTAGATGTATAACTTGATTGTTTATTTTCATCTGTTAAAATTATCTTTATCTCTGAAATATAATTATATATATACAAAGAAAATGTATTAAGACTACTAAACAAAGTATATATTTCCCAAACAATTAATAATATCAATGATTAACTTTGAAAAAGTTTAAATTTAGGTACTGCTTTCACCAAAACTGTTATTAATTCTAGTTTGACCCGGTAGAGTGCAGCAGCTCATTGAAAATATGTTTTTAAAAATACTGCTTTCAATAAAACTCTTGTCTGTTAGTTCGAGTTTCATCCACTAGAGTGCAGTAGCTACTTGAAACCCCGATTTAAAAATACTGCTTTCAATAAAACTGTTGTCTGTTAGTTCGAGTTTAAACCGGCAGAGTGCAGGAGCAACTTGAAACCCCGATTTATAAATACTGCTTTCACCGAAAATGTTGTTAGTTCTGGTTTAATCCACTAGAGTGCAGTATAGCTACTTGAAAATTTACTTTACCGTAAGAAATCGAAAAATTAATATGTAAGAATTTAAACATTTTCTGTTGCTGCCGCGGCATGTACAACATGCTTGATAAACAAAACAAGTATTGACATTTGTTGGTAAGAAAAGTCGATTTCATCCAATCCCGAATAGTGTGGTACTGTACTTTATTTTTTGTGCACCTTTTTTGAGTTTATTTATTTACTTTAAATTGATATTATATTTATTGATATTTAAAGTCAATGATTTATTTTCGGGGCGGTTATGGGTGATAACGAGTGACATGAATTATTATACACAAAGTTTGACTAAATGACGAAATGGTAATGTATGGTAATATAATGTAACGTAAAGATAAATATTAGTTAGTATCATATATAATTTACGTATAGATATTATAATAAATAATATCTTCATGGGGATGCTATACAGTATACACGTTATTAACACTAAACTATATACACTTGTTGGTCTATTACGTATTACGGTAGCGCGAAACAACAAACCGCTCCGCTCTACCGTAACACGAAATGGCGGTATATAGTTTATACAAGTGTCAGAGTTTATAAATATTCATTGTTTGCGCCTTGGATATCAATTTGACATAAAATAGGTTTAGGTTACCTCCGTCAATATCCAAAAAATTGTGTTGAGGGTTGTTACATCCCCGGGATGTTTCGATGTGAAGACATCATCGTCAGACGTGCAGTCTAGTAGAAAATCCGCCTGTTGGCTTCGTTAGAGTTTAGTGTATATAGACAGCATCCCCGTGAAGATGACCTACTTTTACGTCGAAATGTACATCTGGAAAAAACAATACCCTAAGGTCTACAGGCTTATATAACAGGTTACTTAACATATATATGGTTACACTGAACACTGACTATCAGTTTAATCTGTGGAGTAGAAACTTAGGGCATAATAAATACTCTGTGGTTAAGGCTAAACCAAAGGAAAAGAAACAAATCTCAATAGGCAGTGAGCGAGGCCGAGGCCAGCGTTCACTGAACGTATAAAAATTAACTTGCTCAAGTATCTCATCAAAACTTATTTAACGTAATAATCAACTTAAATTGTGATATTTTGATCAGGTAAACTAAATTTTTTTATTCAAAGCATGCCCTTCTTGCGTAAACTGTTTATTTTTGATTAATTACACGGATTTCTTTGTGCTAGGCTAGTTGCTCCGTAAATCCTTCCAAGCAACATGTTTGCCTCATTTCATCATCCTATAGGATGTCAACAGTGAATAGCTGATAATGTTATTGGATGAGCTATGTAATGAGTGAATCTTTAAAATTGGGGTCAGAAAGTTTTTGTGTGTGAGGTTACATTTCCAAATCTGTTCCAGGATACTCTATTCAATTCATTTTATTAATGGTTTACACCATTTACAATGTGATTCAGAGAAATGTACAATAATAAATTTGTAGTTGTGCGAGGCAATCAAATACACCGGACTCCCTTAGTGAGGGCCCATCCTTATGCTTTGCACTAGGGCACGACAGATTGTAGTTCAGTCCTTCCTACTCTATTCTCATCCTATGACAGCTGCAGCAAATCTGTCATGAGCCAGGCTCACCGTTTTAATTTAGAATATTCAACAACCACAGCAGTATGTCTCGAAACAGCACTAACCCAACTAGCTTCGTAGTTGTCCTTTTTACAGCGAGGACGAATACTTTTACAACAAAAATTGTTAAATTATCTTACACATTTTCCTTTGTAACAAGTTATTTGGGTATTTGTCTAGAAGAGTGACTTATGATTTCATGAGCTAAAACTAATTTAACTTGATGTGGAGAAGGCTCCTAAATATATAAAATTTGTTTTGGGGTTAAGCTACTTAATTAAAGTGGCTTAAAGTGTGTTTAAAGTTGGGACTATTTTTACGGCGACAGGCGGTGAAAGCCCAGCACTCTGTGGCAGGCGACCTTTCTGTCACCCACTTCAAATTAACTTAAAGGTGAATAAGTTATCGTGAAGTTAGGTTAAGATAGGTTAGTTTATTTTTTTTTGTTGAACATATTTAAAAGTGGCTTTAAAGTTGGGACTATTTTACGAGCGGAACACGGTCGCGCTACACTCTATAGCAGACGACAGCATCTGTCACCCACTTCAAATTAACCTAGAGGCTGAATAAGGCGTTATCGTGAAATTAGGTTAGCAAAAGTTAAGTTAGTTTATTTCTTTTGGTAAAAACATAGTTTTTAATGGTTTCCTCAACTTTGCCAAAGTTAAAACATTGTTTTTTGACCTTTTTGGAAGGTTTACATTTGGAAAAGTGCTAAAATTCCATAAGTCACTCTTCTAGATTTTTACCGTTATTTGGTAGTGCAATTATCATAAAGTGTTTAGTACAGAAAACATTTTAGCAAAGTAGGCTATAACGCCAATAGCGAATTGACTTGACTGATCGCTATCGGCAACCTTGCAAATTATGTCAATCCTATATTGGTGTACATTCATCAGCTGTAACCGCAAAAGTAAGCAGTCCAGTCAAGTAAACCCGTGAAACGTTTTGATATACTATAATTAGGCTTTAGAACGACATTATTTAATACCTGTCTATGTTGCATATATATACTTAGCCTACTTTTATTACACTGGGAGCAGATGATGAAAACTTAATTGTAGCCTAGTCACCAAGGAAAGAGATGTTTGATGCTAGGGCTGTAGCGGAGCTTGCGAAAATTGCTTACTTTTACAGTGATTAAAACCTTGTTGAAAAGAAATTCAAAAGGGAAGGCAAAGTCATATCTGATTATTAAATATTTTCTTTATGATATTTCCTCCAACAGGCTACTAAAACACTTGGACCCTATTTCAGGATGGAAACACTTAGCCAGGAGTCTGATTTTTGTCACCGAGTGACATGGAAACAATTTTAACAGACATGTAAGTAAATAACTCTAAAACTTTTGTTACTTTAAAGTGTAGAACTTTGTTTTACTGTTTACGCCTATGGCACTTTTAAGTAGTGACTAAACAATTTTATTCAGGTTGTTGAAGATGCAAATCATCTGATTCTTATGCCCTGATAAACTTAAAAAGGGGTAATGTGAGATAGTCTCAAAAATATAATAAAATGGTATACTATTAAACCCATTTAATCTTAATTTCATTTCATTAACTATGGATGGACATTTACCCCATGGGTCTAGACCTAGAACTCATTAGTAAGGAGGGTTTGTCTTTTCCTCGGTTTTATATGCCTAAGCTGAAACCTTGCAAACCCTTATAGAGTCACTAAAATTCATGCAAACAAAGTTGACCGGAGGTTTTGTAGTTTAAACCACTCAAAAGATATAGTTTTTTACTCCTGTAGATTACTGTAATCGGTCAGACTACATCTTTGTGTTTTTGTGGGTGATGGGAAATGCTCTCTGCTAAAAATGCACTTTGGGTGTAATTTATACCCCGTTGTAGAAAATTAACTAGAATTCACAATATTGAATAAGAATAAGGATGTCTTTATTTTCTTGAATTTTTTGTTTACAATTCTACAATATATGTTTGAAATTAAAATTAAACAACAAATTTTCCACATTTTATCCTTAGGATGTAGAAGTAATAAAGAAATCACTAACACTAGTAAATAAAACAAAACAAATGTTAGTCCTCTAAGTAATAAAATGAACACAAAATAAACTGTCTTTATTTTATTTTATTTATAGTCAGAAAACAATTAATTGAAATTGTGTTGACTAGTATGAAATGAAATGAATGTGATTCATTAGTATGGAATGGATGGGTGAATAACAAACAGTGACAAATTAATGAAGCCACTGGTAAGAACAATATTTATCATATAAAAAAAACTGTACAACTATCCCTATACATTATAAAGAACTAAGAAAAAAAAAATTATAATAATAATATAATAAATTATAATGATTTTGTCTTTGACCTGTCAAGCTGAATCTGATACGTCTTTCCGAGCCCACTCCCCCGGACCAAGGCACCCAAGCGTTCTTGGGTTGGACGCCAACACAGACACTGCCCTTGTATAAACAAAGACAGCCGGCTTTTCGCCAGCCCGTACTGATTATGAATAACCAAGGACCGGAGAAGTGAGCTCAGGAAACAATAAAAATTGATCCCTAATATAACCACAAATGAAACATACAGCCTACACAAAATCAATAACTAACAACAAAACATTACTTTTTATTTTTATTTAACTATTTTGCACATAGGTATCCTAATGATCAATCCAAAGAATGATCAAACATAATATTATATTGTTAAAGTAAATTAAAACTAACTCAAGAAAATTTAGGGCCTCTAAGGCTATCCTGTTTAGAGGTTCCTACAAACAAATAATACATTATAAATTTAGCGTTCAGAAAACAAATAAAAATTAACATATTCGGCTTCATAATACTTGCCTTGCAGTAAATTGAATCTAATAACAGGATAACTAAAAGTAATTATTTATCAAAAAATAGTTAAAAACAATAACAGGAAACTGCAAATACATAAGAAACATTAACTGTTCATTATTTGAATCAACTCAAATTGGGACTTCTGCTCATATCTCCTTACACTACACACAAAGATCACAATATTGTTTGTAGATTTTTTTTATTAGAGGAAAGTATAGGGTATTACAAAAGTAAATAAAATAGTTTAAACTAATGGTAAACAGTTATCGTTTTAAGATGATCATTTTGCAACAACAGTGTCTTTTGCCTCTTCAGCACATTTTTCTATATTTTTATTACAGGAAACCTCTTTCTACAATCTTAAAATAAATAATAATTAATCAAATCAAATTTATGTTTTAGTCACAGAGAACCTGCCCAGTTCAATGATTCTAATGCACTTCATCAACAGGTAAGTAAGTTAGGCAATGAAAATGTATTTTATAAATAAATACACATCTTTATACATATACAATGTACACTATTTCATCAAGAATAGGCCTAGGCCTACTTATCAACTGTAGGATGTTGAAAGCTGTCCGGTTATATACCATGATATCCGGTACCTGACATATTTTCATATATCCGTGTTATAAATTCCATGCAAATTAGGATACATGATTTAAATATTTATTTGTTTACCTCTATTAAAGATAATTGACAATTGTGTTGAAATTATTGTAATTTTCCAATGATTTATTTTGAAACATAAGCAAGCAAACTCGTATGAACCTATATACCGGGTGGCCTTGATAAAGTGTCCTAAACGGATTACAGGAGTACTATTAGAGCTAGAAAGATGAAACAAACTTTTCTCTCTGGAAATCGTACACGGAGATTTCAGGAAAAATATTTTTAAGATTCTCAGTATACAGGGTGTGTCAATACTGAAACTCAGGGCAAAACTTCGAGATTTTAAATGCAAAGGTGGGTCATATTGTACATCATTTTAAAGACAATTCTCGACATATTGACGAAACAATTTATTTCGTCAGCTTGTTGATTTAAAGTCACTATTTGACAGTCACATGTTTCGGATAAACATTCAGGTTTAAGTACTTATTTGAAGGCAGAAATAGATGGACCTGATGGTGTAGTGGTTTAGCATAACCTCCCGGCAAGCGGGAGACTCGGGTTCAAATCCCGGTTCAGTCCAAATATTTTTGTCTTCAAATTTATTTAGTAATAAATCAGCTATTTAGCATTTATAAAATAAAGATCTATAATAAGTCATTTGACACAGTATTTAAATTCTGTTTGTAATATTTCCAGCTTGTTGATTTAAAGTCACTATTTGACAGTCACATGTTTCGGATAAACATTCAGGTTTGAGTACTTATTTAAAGGCAGAAATAGTTGGGCCTGATGGTGTAGTGGTTTAGCATAACCGCCTGGCAAGCTGGAGACTCGGGTTCAAATCCCGGTTCAGTCTTCAAATTTATTTAGTAATATATATATATATATATATTACTAATTAGTAATTATACAAATGAGGGGTTTACTTACATTTGTTCAATGATTTTGCAGAATATATTATCCCATCTCCAAGACGGATCACTCACGTTACAAGATGAGCTAACTTTGTATGGACAAGATTTGTCCGTACCAGTTCCTTCCCCCACTGACACAATCCCGAGCCGAGAATTCTGGCAGGGACCTCTAAACTTTGAAATTTTCTTAGATTCAGCCACATGCGGAAAGAAATCCTGGGTGGTAAGTTAAATCTTTGCTTTTCATTTTTCACAATTACAGTAGTTTTCAAGGGCGTCTTTAATCCCTGATACCTGGGACCTTGGAAAGGATTCAGTATCGAAATGGACACTACCAGCCGATTCTCAATAGCAGGAAATTGGTTGTAGTAATTATCCATAATATATACAACCCTCTGTATAACTCAGTTATACTCACTGATATATACAAATGTTTACCCACTTCTAGATAAGCTAGAAACTTGAAATTTGGTATGTAGGTACCTTTCACTCAAACTCACCGACAGAAAAATTGCCAAAACCCAAAATCTTAAGTTTTAACCATCCTAAAAAATTTTTTTTTATTCATTTTTTTTCACAGTATTACAGGCATTGAAAATAATAAAAACCAAAATGGCGGAAAACAAGTTTTTATAAAAGACGTCTAGTGGGTGAACGGTAAGTCCTATCCAAAAACGGATTGATTTTTCATTGTCAGGTTTTAGACACTCTAACATTTTGGTCCTATGAATTTTTTTCGTATCTGGCCTCCTTCACCCTCAAAGAGTGCAAAAGTTTTAAATTTGCAACTTTTTCAAGATTTTGCAACAGTTTTAAATTCTTTTCTCCCTTACTATAGTAGTTAGACGTTTTAAACCTCACCTAAAGTATGAGGTAAACTTGCCCTTTGATAATATGTTGCGAATAAAAATCCACATTGTATACATTCGCTGAAAAACGTGTTACTGACGTGAAGTTTGAATTTATTGGCAAGACCGGCGTGAAGTTAGCCTGACCTACACCTATCTTACTGGCGCAAGCAACACTTCTAGATGAGCTGTAAACTTGAAATTTAGTATGTTGGTACAGTCAACCGGTCGCCGTATCGGGTTAACGGCGTTGGATTAACGCGACAAAGAATGAAGCGAAAATTAGAATGGGTCGGTTTCAAAATTTTACGGTTCCGGTTCAGAAAAAAAAATGGGTTCGGTTCTGTCGGTTCGGTTCGTTAAGCGGCGATCTATTGACTCCCGCTGCGCTGTGAAAACGACTTGATTCCGTTGGCGGCGTCTTGACTCCGCTAACGCCAGCGGTGAAAATCACGACCCGATACGTTGGCCGTCCTGAAACCCCGCTACTTGCCCGTGGTGAAATCGCGACCGATACCGTTCACGGCAAATTACTTTCGACCAAATTCCGAGCTTTACGATCCAGGTCAAGCGAGTTGATAGCGGTAAATAAACTTCGGACTCAATACATCGGTACTCGCACTAACCCCAATGTGTTATTTTATTTCTCGGGGCGGTTCGGAACAGACTTTTTCAATTTTGGGTTCTCGGTTCGGTTCTGTCAGAGCGAGGAGCGAACCGGCATCGACTCAAAATCAGTGTAAATAAGGTATTTAAGACCTAAACAACTAAAATGAGGATAAAGACCGTTTCAGGCGTTCACGACTTTTAGCGTTAATTGCCGAATCACACGCAGTAGTGATTTTATTACCATACAGTCATATGGAGCTGTTCTGATGTGCCGACCGGCTGCGCCCGGACACGACGCTTGCCATTGTAATCAAGCCCACTGGCCCGGCTACCGAAAAGTCATTAGCTCTGGCGGCGTTATCATTTTTAGTTGTTCAAATCTTCTCTGCTATTATACATAATTTTTAGGTTTCGGATTAACCAGCGATTTTGCTTATCCGGGAAGCCTCAACCCGACTTTATTGCGGTTAATCGGGGAGTTGACTGTACCTTTACGTAGCGGCGGCAGTACTATCGGCGAGCATGGGGATAGTATGATATAACACTAAGAACACAAATAAAGACATAACATTTGCAGTTCATTCAACAAAACAAAATTCACTATAGTAAATATTACTAGTCACTAACTCTTGACAATACAAAGCACATGAACATGTGTCACGATCCGATCAAACAACCACCTGTCGCTTGTTAGGCTGATAAACAGCATTGCTTGTCAACTCTCTGGCTAGCTAGCTCCCCTCACTAAGGACCCACACAGGGTCTAACTAGCAACGTCAAACAAGCGGTCTCAATTTCGGAATCAATTCTTGATGCCGGGATCAATTCTTAATTTTTGAATAAGCGATAAATTCTCGATTCCCATCCACAATTCTACGGTATCAAAATTCAATTTACTGACCGATTCTTGATACCGATTCCCTACACTAGATGCAGTACATGTTATATTAAAGTTTCATTGGTACTTTATATCGTTAATTTTTAACAATGCTTTCAACATAAAAAGTTAATATTTGCTCATCCACATACATGTTTTAGTAGAGTGCACCCCTATTTTACAATTGCCTTACAGCTTTAGATTTGTTTTTATAACCACAAATACAATTTTCGCTAGCAACTCTTTCAGTATGAGCCACAACTGGTTAAAAGGTTTTGAGCATAGTTTGATTTACAAAACAGTCTTTGTCAACAATATATTAATTTTAAAAATAATAATTATGCTGACGTAGTCCATTATTTGATTTGCAGTATTCAAGGGTGCTGAACAAAGTGTTCCTGGACATGAGCAAGTCGCTTCTCATCGGGTTCAAGGTGTCTCCCTTCCGGCCGGACCTGAGAGTGCGAGCGCTGCCCGTCTACTCCATGGCAGATTACATCAAAGAACCAGTCGAGCGCTGCCAATTCCACTATCTTTACGATGATCCCTTCCTGGTTGGTAAGTCAAAGTTAAAATATCTTTAATACGTTGTCATTATGATAAGTATAGTGCCACAGATAGCAATGTCTTAATAGACAAAAGAAGAAAAATATAAGGGAATGTAACTGACTTATAGTCGGTTAGAAATATGTTTAACTGTAGAAAACCAGTTTTATCTGTCAGTAGGAGAGTGGTAAATGTTTGTATTAATTAGTCATTACTACTTGCTGACTGAGTGATGAAACTATCTTAATAATTTTAATGTCAATTTTAAATATTGTTTTCACAAACAGTAGCTGATTTTAAATATCAAAGGCCAACACCCGAGCTAATTACGAGCTAGGCCAACCCTAGCGCTGCTGGCGTGAGTGAAGGGAGCTTCCTTTCTCTTATTCGTCACACTCACAGCCTCACTTTGGACTTTGGCCTTAACTTTTAATGCTGTATTACGACGCTCTATTTAAACTTTTTTAGTGGGACAGGAAGTGAATAATCATTAAACTTCCACTCATCCAGGTTTTTTTAAATCCAGACAACCCTTCCTCCACATTGGTCCGTTCAAGTCCTATTCTACTCAAATACACTGGGAAATACGAGTTTGAGTTTCATACTTATTGGTTATTGTAACTTGCTTGAGATTAGAACTACCATTTTGTGGCCAGAGGTTAGTTCCATGATACTTATTTAACACCAAGTGTAACTTAACGCCCAGTGAAAATCTTGATTGGTATTTTTACCTGAGCAGATAGCCTGATACTGGGGCACAGCAAAGAGAGATCATGTCCAAAGTTGAGTAGGTTATTGGCTACTCAGTACGACATTTCCTTTCTATGGGTCAGGAGAAGGACTAACTGGTAGTGTGCTAGGAAGGTTCACTCTTAAGAGTCAATTGGGCATTGGCTGAAGAGAGAGTGAATATTATTGGTTACCTCCGGTTTGGATCTAGAAGACCTCTGTGAAGCAGTTTGGAGATGATTGGTTTAGGTGACAAAGGATGAAAAATCAACCCTGCCATCCTAGTCGCTTAAGCAAGATGCTAGCAGACCCATTCCCTTCCTTACCTTGTCCCATACCTTGTTCGCATTGACTGGGACTCGTGGCGTGGTCCTGTAATCCAGCTTCATGGAGGTCTGGTTTTGAGGATGATATGGGTCTAAAGCACCTCAGATATTCTCAGTGATGATCTGATGATACCCGCATCAACTCCCACCATCGTTTAGACATATCAGACCATCACCCTCATGGTTCAGAATACGTTAGCCGTTGGTCCTTGTATTTCCATTGGTCATTAAGCTATTAATTAATGACCCATTCCAGGAGGAGTTGGCCTTAGTTTGTAACAAGACTACACCTCATAACTCATTACTACCACTCATCACACTCATCCTTCACCACATATTTGCCTTAAAATACTCTCATGAGAGTGGTCGGCATCTCAAATCGTGATTTAGTGATTTCTGCCTTGTGCTTGAACCGGTGACCTCTACATCGCCACGACTCTAGTCTCATGACAAAGACACTTTACGGTTATTATTGACTACTTGTGGTTAATAGGTGGAGCCGCATGGGTGCTAATGCTTGTGAAGTCAAGTTTGAGAAACCAGGCGGCAACATTGTTCTGTTATAGCGAGTCGTTCTACGTTATTGGTTGAGTTTATTGGTTTCCCAGATGTTCGGTTGGGAACTAGGTGATCGAGTAGGAACTGTGAGTGTGAGCTTTTTTGTAGAAAAGGGCGCTCAAAAGTTATGAGGGCTCACTATGAACGGTTTGTCTTGTTTATCAAGGCGAATTTAGGACTACTAAGTCCTACCTTGACCTTTACCTAGCGTCACCGTATAGTCACATAACAAATTGCAAGTGGTGACTGCGGTGATTGAATCCGCGCCACCGGAGTGATGACCTCTAGAACGCGTGCCATACCAATCCGCCACGGATCCGCTTACTGTGGCTCCCCTCATGGTCAACATCATTAAAGAAAAGACAAATATTCAAAAAGTACTGACATTTTAAATAATTGACTTTTGTAAGTCTCCTTTTCCCACAAAATGAGTCATACACCTTCCTTTCGCCATAAAATACCCTCATGAGAGTGGTCGGCATCTTAAATAGTGGTATAGTGATTTAACCTGTAAGAAAAGTTACAAAATAAATCTCCCCGTTTTCCAGCCCATCCTCAGGATCAGCCGAGAGTTTGTCAGTGTGAGAACTACAACATGGCGCGTCACCTGGTGACGTCCAGTCACTCTCACGCGTTCTACGACTACAACGGAGTCAGCAACCGGCACAGTGTGGTGGTACCGCTGGACGCACCGCCAGCAGGCGGAGATATCACCACTGTGGAGTACCGGTTCACCTGCAAAACCAGTTGTCTGCGGGGCATGAACCGGAGACCTATCGAAGTGGTGTTTACCCTGGAGACTGCTGAGTAAGTGGGTAGCCGTGCTGAACTGTGCAGGCATTGTCGTAAGTGGTGGATGAACAATGTTGTGGATAAATGTACTTGGATGTTGATAATTATCAATTTTGTTTTACAAGTGAATTTTTCTTGTGTTTTGAGAATAAAGAACTTTAGGAGGAATTATTGTGTAGTTTAGGGAAACCTAGGTATTTTAACACCTAGGGATTGCACATTCTTGTGGGGTTGGTTACCACAGTGCAATTAACCTGTTTTGCTCAAATTGCAGCAACTGCTCTGATAGATTTTTGAGCCCGGGAACTGTACATGCTCTAACAGTCAAATTACAAATATCTATATTGTGGAATTATCAAATATAAGCAGGAATGACAACCCCATTTCTCTGGATGTTACACAGAAGCGGATGGGGTTCGGTTTGTACTCAAAAATCAAGAAAACGGCCAAATGTGTCCAAGAACTTGTGGGAAATATACGAGAATATTGATTTTCAAAAACGACAAGAAACCCTGTGTCTACATTTAACTTGAAAAACTAGATCATCAAGCAGCTTGCACAGGCCTACTACTTTGAACTTTTTCTTTGATTTAAAATAAAAAAACTGAATACATTATTAAAATTTAGTTATTTTATTTCATGAGAGTTAATTTATAGTCACGGATGTTAAGTGTTAATCAGTAGGCTTGGTAGCAGACAATAGATGTTGACCGCCCTCAACAACACTAAAAAGAGTTCAAGCACTTGAATTCAGCTTTCAAATTATTACTCCTAATTTCATGACTATTGATTATTATTTATTAGAGCTGTCTTGAGCAGAATTTCGGTCGGAACGAGCGGGAGGGATTTTGCAAAAAATCCGGGAACGGGAAAAATTGGCAAATAGACATATTAAAGAAATATTAAATAAAACTGAGTTTTTTCAATCAAATTATTTTGTTTATGATACATGGCTTCATACAACATCATGCAGTTTTAAAAGCAAACATCTCAAATTACATCATAACTATCACAAAACCCACTCATCCTCACCCATTTACAATGAATAACACTGACTCACTTAGCCCAAACATTGCAAAAACAGTTGGAGAGTCACTAAGGAGTGAGAGAAGGAATCAGACTGTGCAGCTACCAGTGCACAGAGATGAGGGGTGAAGGCAAAGAAAGAGATGACAGGTGGAAAGGACAAGGGCAGAGAGGGGAAGACAACAGCTGCAGTGTGTGAGCAGGAGAGGGAAGGCAGGTGCCCGGTTTTTTGTGCTGGACAGCTGCACCCTTATCAGTTGTCTACTATGTCATTAGCTGTTGCTAGGCAACCAAATAGGGGCGGGGTTACATAGCCAATCAGAGCATTTTCTCTGTATGCTTGTGATATAGTGAGATCGAGCTTTGAGGAGAGGGTAGTGTGTGTTTGTTATGTCCTTATCTCATCTCCATTTACTCAATGATTAATTTCATTTTCCAAATAATGTTTTATACTAGGTTTGAATTACAGTCAAATGCAAAGGTTTTAGTACAATAAAAATAGATATTGCAAGCTAGAATTGGATCTAGTACAAGTACAAAATGGATGTACCGAAAATCCGGGATACCGCACAGCTCTATTATTTATTTTGATAAGAAGTTATATGTTAGGCCAGTTTAGATTTTTAATTTATTATAATTTCTTCCATTGAAAAATAGTTTTGTAACATGTGTACACTATATCAAAAAGAGTTTTCCAATTATTAACAAAGTTTGAGGAATTGGGATGCATTGCTTTTGTTAACCATAACATGCTGTTTAATTCAAAGAATTGTTCTAAGTTAACACCCTTATTGTTTCCCAGTTGCAGAGTTGTGGGCAGACTGCCAATCGGAGTGAAGATTTGTAGCTGTCCCAAACGGGACAAGGAAAAAGAGGAAACTGATGCTATGGCAAATAATAACGGAGATCTGTGTCCTGGATCTGGCAAACGGAAGATGTTGAGGAATAGTCACGGCCAGTTGAAGAAAATCAAGAGTGAAAATCCTGCTCCCCCTCAGGTAAGTACATTTGTAGAGAACAAATTTTACGATTAAATTTCCTTTGGAAAAATGATATATTGCTGCTGTCAGCGTGTTAAGACTCAGGCCCCATGAAATGAGCACTGACCCTGACGCTCAGAACATGTTATGAAATGTTTTTCAACTCGTTATATACATATGTATGAGTGAGTAGAAAAGATTAACTAAGTACCCTTGTTTAACATCTTGCACACGACCGGTTTGAAGGTAACTTCATCTTGGTGTGAGCTGCTAGTACAAAATTATGTTAACAGCAAAAAATGTAAACAAAAGCTAATTCAAATTATAAGTAAGTGTTGTATCATATGTTCTAGTGGAAGACCTATGTTTAAGACTGGGTGATACTATATAACTAGATTTTCTTAATTTTGGCAATACAGTAGAATCTAGATTATCGAGTCACGCTCAGCGAGCCTCGGGTTAACGAGCTAGTAGTTAGAAAAATGCTATTACAGAGTAGCCTGAAGCGGAAATATCATTAATTCTGGGTGTAACCGGGAAAATCGGTCCTCTAATCGTGTCAGCGGTAGTTAGGTCGAACCTACAGCGGGTATGAAACGTCGTCAAAGCGTTCGCGGTAATATGGTGGTTTATAGCGTACCGTGGGTCTGAAGCATCTCGGGCGTATCATAAGCGTAAAAAAGCGTCGGAAATAGTAGCGGGTAATAATGACTCTCCGGAAGTATTGTGGGGTTTAAAAGCGATGGAGCGATACTGGCGTAAAAGCGTCGACATGTATTGCTTGGCGTAAATGGGCGTTATGGCATACGCTGAGAGCGTCAAAACCGATCGGGACAAACGGGTCTAAAAGCGACTCGAACGCGGCACAATAAACAACGGCTTCGAAGAGTGTCCAGCGACTTTTAAACAAGGATTGGTACTGGCTGTAGGCATAAAGCTGTCCTCTGGAGTGGAAGTGAACTAAGAAAATGTGTATATAGCGGGGAAAACCCGGGAAATATCGTGGTACCAAGCTACTTCTGTAGCCACCCTGTAATATTAATTTATGAGTTATACGATATGAAGATCCTGTTGCTGTACCTGCATAAGTGATTGCAATGCTTCTAAATTGACTAAATCAAGCTACATACACATCGACACTTGTCACCTGCATTTAGCGGTATTGTCTCTCTCTATAAGCTGGCCTTCACGATGAGAGCCAACATCAACATATAAGTTTGTGTAACACTCTTTTTGTTCGGTTTGTCAGTCTGAGGTTTGGGACTGTATGTTGCTTGGTTGTTTGTTTACCCAGGTGCACATGTGCTTTTGACCTACCGTGCTGGAATGGCGAGGAAACTAAAATAGCTGTTGTTCTCTTTTAATTTCAGTAATCCTTAACAATTAGTATGAAAATGTGTTTAAATTGTTTGTTTACTTTTCACATAGTAAAAATACGTTTTTTTACTTTATCACTTTTTCTGGTAGTACACATAACCTCGTATTATCGAAGTTTTCGTATCCGAGGTGGTCCTGGTCCCACTACCTGGATGTCAATTCTGTATAATCAAAATCGAGATTCATTCGAAATATTGAATGTGTCGTTTAAAGTCCATCTCGAATCTTTTTCTTATTCAAATAAATATGAAGATCTTTTGCAGTCATTTGTTTCTCCTTTTCTTGCGAAATCTACAATTGGCATATTATTTTCCATGTTAGTGTAGATTATGAAATTATGAAAATTGTAGATTTCGCAAAAGGAGAAACAATGGACTGCAAGGAAGATCTTCATATTTATTTGAATAAGAAGAAAGATTCGATGGACTTTAAACACACACATTTCAACAATAGAACCATTTTTGATTGTATTGCCAAAATTAAGAAAATCTAGTTATATAGTATCACCCAGTCTTAAACATAGGTCTTCCACTAGAACATATGATACAATAATTTACTTATAATTTGAATTAGCTTTGTTTACATTTTTAAGGTTAACATAATTTTGTACTAGCAGCTCACACCAAGATGAAGTTACCTTGAAACCGGTGTGCAATAAAAGATGTTAAATCCAAGGGTACTTAGTTAATCTTTTCTACTCACTCAAATATACAGTAACCCTCTTTAGTGAATCTTCTCTTTCACATACATATGTATGTATGTGTATCTTCTCTACAGGTCGCACGTTTTGTCCAATTTTCACCAAATTTGCTAAAAATGTTCCTTTTTTAAATATTTTGGTCAAGTTCGTTAACCAGCAAAATCGGACTACTGGAATCACTCTTGGGGGGGGGGTGACATTTTCACCATAAACAGGCGTTGTTTATGTACAACAGTACATTTTGTATAATTCGCTACGCTGACAGCCTCGTAACACCCACGGTCATACAGGGTACGCTCACAGTCTTGTAAAACCCTTGTAACAGAACATGAAAACCTAAGGCTGAAGCTAGGCTATGAGAGGAGCGAATTAGAGTAACATATTGCAAAGAAAATTTGCTTCACTCTTGTTAAGCGGCGCCGTAGCACTAACCTGTGCGTCGGCCTGGTTTATATTTACTTTTGATCCTATATTAATAAACAGGTTGTCCAATTAACACTAAATGTAAAATTACCGGAGTTTTCAACGTTTTTCAGTCTGAAAAGGTATACAAGATTGATTGAACTAATTCTGAACTTTTAAATAGTCTTCATTATTTCCGCTATCGCTTCCAAGGGCTGTTTCATTCTTGCAATTTATTACACATTTTGTTTTAGTCGGACCGCAGCCAAATACCGTTTTATTCCAGCAATTTCTGCTAGCAGGAGTAACTATGACTCTTGTAAGGTGTTTTTTAAAAATTCACAGATTCTTCCATGCAAATAATAATAGGATTTAAAAATTGCCAGATTAGCTTTTAGCAGTTGTGTGTCTTGGGTTATTTTGAGGTTTGGAATTGCAACTCCCATCTAGAGCAGTATATACTGTTAACAGTATAAACTCCTGTCACCGAGGAACCTGTTACGTTATTGATAACTCGCAATAATTTATACTTAAAATATAGAAGAATCTAAAACAAGCTGAAAGAAAAGAAATAAGCATAAAAATTAATTGAATTAGTATTTTGCTCATTTGTTATCACGGGAAATGTGTTTTTTGTCTAGTACTTCTTTTTAATTTTTCTCTTACAAAATAAAAGATATTACAAAGTAAACGTCACAATCTTTTTTCAGTTTTAAATTTTTGAACCAACGGGTGGGCAAAAATTACTTTTTACAGTTAAATTAATTTTGCCTAAATTATCAAATTGATTTTATTTTTGACCATAATCTAAAAATGTGGGATATCCCAATGATGAGTGAAAATTTCAAACTACTACAGTCAACTCCCGATTAACCGTGTTGCGGATTAACTGTGTTGCGGATTAACCGTGACACCAACTGGAAAAATTACAATGCCGCCATCCCTCACAAAACAGACGATTAGTGTTTCGAATAAATGCAAACAGCTTGTATTGACCTCAGTACAGCAAAACTCAACATGATGCAGAACCTTGATCGTGGTTAACAGTAAACAATTATGCAACCGGTATAACATTAAGCATTGGCGATACACTGAGCGATGGAAACAGCTACCATGCCAGGAACCCGCCAAACTTTTAGTCAAGAACCATCAAGGATATTTACCAAACATCTGACCAGTCTTAGTCGCCAGAACATCAGACTGGTAATATCTTACATCACAGGTCATGGGCACTTCAGAAATCACCTAGCAAAAATGGGTCTCTACACAGGAGTTACTAGTTGTAGGCTATGTGAGCGATACTTCTGAGTCCATAAAACACATTCTCATTGAATGCAGTCCCTGGAGGCCAGGAGAAGGGGTCTACTAGGGTCTCGGGAGTGGCAGGAGTTACACCCATCAGAATTGGGTAGCGCGATCCTCGAGATTGCAAGCAAACGGGGGTGGGGCTGCCTAATTAGGAGAACAGGGAGCCTGCGCAATAAACCAAAGGGTTGACGTGCGCGTGGTCTTGAACCACAAATTTTCCCCATCCAGTCTAATCTAATCTAATTGGCGATACAACGGTGTTACGGTGATATACGAAAGTAAGATAACAATAACAGCATAAACACTAACAATACTCCGTCGCCATTTTCTGGTTGCTGTGGTAACCAAGTCACATGACCTGTCAAGAGTTCTGACGCTAGCGCTGCTGATCGCTCAATAGCTAACTAAAACTGTGAAACCAAGGCTACCGTAACGCGCACGCCCGACCTCACGGTGCTAAAATACATGAGAACTAATGACTAGATTCTACATGCACTGCTTACTGGAATCTGTTATCCTCAATTTTAGTTGTTTACGTCTTTATATACCTCATTGTACAATAGCTTTGAGTTTGCAGACTAACTGCGATTTTGTTTATCCGGGAAGCCTCAACCTGTCTTATCCCGGTTAATCGGGAGTTGACTGTATATAGAAATGGTTCGTATTGAAAAATATACACTTTACACAAAAATAACATTTCGCTTACAGGGCTCAAACAATGAGAACAATGCAGGTGAATTAAACGAAATAGAATTGTCAGCTCAAGTTTCTTCGTTGAATTGTCAAGTGAAAAGGTTGGAGGCTATGGCTGCTGAGCAGACGGAACAGCTGAAACGCTACGAATCCACGACATTCGAACAGCTGAGACAGTTGGAGGCGAAGGTGGAGGCGGTCTCAGCTCAGCTGAAGGCTTCGTCCGACGGACAAATTGAGAATCTGAGGCGTTTGGAGGAAAAGATCGATGCCCTGCTCAATATTCAATGAAATGTCAGGTAGTACAAAACCAACATAATCTTTCTGAGAGGGGTTGAAATGAACTCTTCCTATTTCTGCCCGTTATTTGATTGTTAGTATAAGTATAACTTTTGTCAAACATAATTCAGTGATATTGGTGCTTCTTGAGGAAAATTTACGTGATATTTGTATGGTGATAATTGATACCGTTGATTTGGTTTAATGGCGTAGTTTTTCACTTGGCTGATTCTTGAGACTAACACTTAACTCATCGCTAACTTTGAAAGTATCGAGATTTTTTATTGTTGTTAATTAACACTTGCTGAATATTTAATAATATGTGTGTGGTTAAAAAGGTTTTTTGTTGAAAATGGTACATCTTAAGCCAGTGATTCTTAATACATTACTTTTTTTACTGCCCAAGTGCCAAACAAAAACCTTAGTGCCTTGCTCAGAAGTATGTTATGTAAAAATGCTCAACATTATTAGTGGATTAGTTTGGTTTGTACTAAATCTAATGTTTTAAATACGATTGCAAATCTAGTGTAAGTATGATGGCTGTGTGACGAGTAGTTTTGTAAAATCGTGCAATTTTAAGCTTAGTAAGTTGTCACGTTGTAGTGTCAAAAGGAAAGATGGCGGTAAGAGCCTTGGTATAATTCCATATGATTTTGGTAACTTAATTTCTTTATTGGGGGAAATCCATTTTGATTAGTTCACATAACATAACTGGTATACGTTTATTATATTTAACGAAAACTTGAACTGGGAAAAGCATTATTTGAAAAAGCTATGTCAGGAGCCTGCGGAAAAAAGGAGCAAAATCTTGTTTACCAAACTTTTCAGATTAATCAAGTATTTTCAACTTAACAATAACAATTTAGTTTAATGTCAATTTTTTTTACTTAATATTTTCCAGTGACAACACGCTTTTTTCTTGACAAATGTTATACCGTTGTGTGATGCCCGCACAGATACATTCCAACAAAAGCTCATTTTCAAAAACAATTTCGATCCTTTTGACCTCTAGGTGTTCATATGGGATTTAGATTATTAGATTTATGCATACTAAATTTAAAGACTATGCACAAAATATTTATTTTTCAATGTATACAAATTTGAAATTAATATGGTTGTCTAGTCAGTTTCTAAATTAGTTTATTCCTAATTGAATGCAACATTATGCTCTATTCTACTATATGGCTCAATTAATTTCATAGTTACTTTGAGGGCTAAAACTAGAAATTACTGGCTCTTACTGCCATCTCTACCTTTAGAGGTTTAGTGAAGATAAAACTTGTTGTGATTCTGTAATTGATATTAATTGACTCGAGTTTACAGTACAGTACATTCTCTATAATCCGGCCTTTCGCCACTCCGACACATCCAATAATCCGGCGCTGGGATCGCGTCATTTAGTCACCTGTTTTCAAGTCTCGACTTGTCTGTAAAGTGTGTCGTATGTATCGATTACTAAAAGTTCGTTGTTTGTTGCTAATCTGTGCGCCCGTTCAGTACAGACCGTGAGATGTCGCAAAAACGTAAATATGTTACATACTTTAACAATTGATAAAAAGTATGTGATTTTAAAAAAATTCAAAAGTGGTGATACGCTAGCTACTCTATTCAAGGAATTCAATAAACTCACAAGAAAAAAATGAAATTGAATAATTTTTTAAGAGTAGTGAATCATTTTCCAACATAAGAAAGATTTTTCCTGACAAATTGAGACTTTTTTAGTGAACCTCCACTAATCCGGCATTTTTGATAATCCGGCGCTTCTGATCCCGATATAGAGCCGGATTAGTGAGATCGTCCGGTACTAGAACCGAGAAACTTTATTACATTTTTGAACTTGGCTCTCATTTACCGAGTATTATGGCAGAAAGTTAGTCCATAAAAATATACTCAAGATAACGTAGTTTGCATTTTTGAATTGTTATTTACGCATGGAAAGACAACAAATTTATATGGAATTGTTACTGTGTTATAGTTTAATTTGTTTTATCTTCACTTTACCTCACATGTCAGTTATTTTACTATCAGGGAAAAAAGTAACTCACTGAAAGATATCTCGACTGATCTACAATTTATATGTTTTTAAAACAGGATCAGTACATCTTTAAACAAAAACCACTTAGTATAAGTATTTTTCTCTCTTAAAGGCCGCTTTCAGACTTTACGACTTTTCGCCGAGCCGGATACAGCACAACTCGAGTGAGTTTGATTACAATAGCATCATATACGGCCACAGCCGCTTGCCATTGTAATCAAACTCACTCGCGCCGTGCTGTGTTTGGCGCACAGCGAAAGTCTTAACGTCTGAAAGCGGCCTAGGTTTCAACTTTTTTGTGATATGCACAGATGTAAACAAAGCAATTTTTTTTACTTATTTGCATTTTATTGATAATGCTCTCTTTAGATGTGCACTTTTATTCATTACATTAGTTTTTTCACAGAATTGCAAGTTGGATAAAGATGTTTGTTGCAAGTTATTATTATGCCGTTAAAACGTTACATATTTTTCTTTTATTGTGCTGCATTTATTTAGTATATAATAATCTCAGCAACCATTTTTTTGTTTGCATTTTGTTGTGACTGATCACATAATGTTCTCCTTTGTAGTGTCTACTTATATTTGCATTTTTCTACTTAGGTTAGGAAGTTTAGCGTTTATATTGTATACTATTCATCTACTATTCATCAAATACTTAAGCTGCTTAATAAGTTTATTTTGCAATTTTGGTAAACAAGGGCTTTTCCATATTATTATTCAAAAGCTGTTCTACATCTGTTTAACATTCCTAATAGCTGAATAGCTCTCCCTCTTTATTTCAGCTTGATTAAATATTTTGATGTAAAACACACGGAGGAATATACTGCTATTTAGACTTAATCATAATGAATCTTGTACTTACTTTTAGGCTAGGTTATACGTTATTTAGAAAATAATTGTTGCATACCGGTTTCACTCGGTTGTGTTCATTGTCATTTATGTGTGTTCAACATGCCTCTGGTAATTTATCTTAAATTTAAGTGTTCTTTGTACTTTCATACAATAAACGTTTTCTGAGAAATTTTCAGTTGCATTCTTTTTTTGGTAGATATGGTGAGTTTTACCTGTTACCTTTTAAACTACAAATTCTTGAAACAACAGTTTAACTATAGTTTTTTCATAACATTTTTATGTGTGTGGTGATTTTGTTCAAATCTGGCCAGATTTTATTTGGTTTAGTTGTACCAAAGATTGTGTTAGGTAGATAACTCAGTGATGCCAAATGGCTGAGGTAGGAAAATGTTCCAGCGTTCCTGCCATCTTTCCAACATTCTTTCTCTTGCTTCCTCCAGGCTTCTTCCTTCAGAATTATCCTCTCTTTCTTTTGCTACAAGTTGTAAGTATGGGTACTCCAGCAAAGAAAAAAGCAGCTTCTCTAGAGATGGCCCTTTAGCCACTGCATTTGACTGTGTTGACCATGATGTGCTTATTGAAAAATTGTTGTTATATGGCATCAATGGCTACTCGTTAAGATTTATTTAAGTCTTCTTACCTTACAAACCGTAGACAGAAAGTTGGAAGTGATTGCTCTATAAAGTTGTGGTAAGCAAAGGTGTACCTCAAGGTTCTGTTTTGGGGCCTTTTCTTTTTTTAATTTATATTAATGATTTATATTAAAATGATTTATTTTAATGCGCATTGTAGACCTCTGTTTATACAGTTTCAAATTTTAACTGTGGTGAATTTGTATATTTTTGATGCTACTATATACACTTTAAAGAGAAAAGAGAATCTTTGGATAAGAGCTGATATTCACCAACATAATACTAGGAATAAACATCTCATTGATGTTCCCTACTGTAGATTGGGTAAAACTAAAAATACTTATGTTGTATTAGGGCCAAAATTTTTGAATCACCTCCCGAAATATGTACAACAACTCAATATTGTTGAAGTGAAAAAGAAATTATATAATTGGTTGATTTTGAACCCATTTTACGATATCCGAGAATTCTTTGCTATCGATACAAATATGATACAGATGTAATGTAAAAAACATGATTAACCAGTGTCTCTGTTGTTAATGTATTGTAAGTTAGCCTCATTGATTCTTGCGATTATAATAATTTTAATGTTCATGCCATTGTTTGACTATGTCTATTGCATGTATTTGCTTAATGACAAATAAAAAGATTTGATTTGACTGCATAGCAAACTCGTAGGGCCATTTTTCTTTGAACTCGTTCCAGCTTGTCTTGTGCTCTACCTGAATCCAGAACTCTCTGCCAGACTGGTACTGAATTGAGTGCAGTTGAGGCCACAACAGAGCTTAGAAGTCTTCTTTTGGCTGGTCCATTTGTATTTGCCATTAGCCTGCTTAGAGCCTCCGCCACCCTGTCACATTTCCTACTAATTTCCTCTACATGGGTCTGGAAAGATCGTCTGTGGTCCACCAAACACCCAAGTATTTAAGTTTCTGAACAGACGAACCCTTGTGTCACTCACATAAAATAAATTTCAGAGAGGCCCTTCTCCCCATTAGAACAACAGCCTCTGTCTTTTCTTTCGGGGCTGGCTCCAAGTTATGGTCTTGCAGCCACTCATTCACTTTCCACTCGAGCTCTCTTCCGGTATTTGCCGCAGACACAAATGCCAGGTCATCAGCATTCCCAACCAACCAAGTTTTATCAGGGAAGGTAATATTGAGAACTCCAATATACAGACTGTTCCACAACGTAGGTCCGAGAATGGAACATTGTTGGACACACCTGCAGAGATATTCACAAGTCCCTCTTCCGAGTTAACAAAATTCTTCCTTTCTTTCAAATAATCTTGGATCATGCCTAGGAGATACTGGCTTATCCCTCTGTTCCTCAGACAGTTCAAGATCAATCTCCAGGAAGCACTGTTAATATCGTGTGTCACCACTACAGGTATTAACTTGGTATTTCTACTTCCGTTTTCCGCTCGATCCACTAGCCTCATCACTCTTTTGACTGCATTAGTGGTTGAGAGGACTTCCCTAAAGCCATATTGGTTGGTAGCTGCGAGGGAATTCTTTAAAGAATCTTCAGTAGAATTAAGCACATACAAGTTTGTTCCTTCTCGAAAATCGCACGATTTGGTCACATTTATGTCATTGACATCGGACAATCTCGAGTTGAGGGAGGAGAAAGATGGTGAGTATAATGGCAGCGCTATCTGTGTGTGGGCAACTATATTGATTTTTCTACCTCAGCCATAAGGCATCTATGCGCTACCTACCTTCCTACTATAACCTTTGGTTATACAGTAATTTCCAAATGGATTGAACCCGTGTCATTGGAGGGATGAGTTCTAAAGTTGAGTCTAATACTAATCCCTCACAAGCCCGCTAAATACAGGATTAACAGGGAATCAAATACCTCATTCTGTTTTAAGGTACAGTATTGAATATATTGTAAATCAAGCTTCTGCTTGTCTCGTATTGTAATTGACTGAATCAAAGTTTTATTTGGACATATTTTCTTATGTACAAGTGATGATTTTGAAAATTTAGTTTAACAACCTTCCTTTCAACAAACTTAAGCTCTCAGTGGCCATTCTGAGAGGGTTTGGATTCACTATATTCTTTCAAATGATGGGAACTTGGGTTACTGAGCTTGCAGGACTCCATACTCAAGATCTGATAGGAAAAAGGTAAAATAAGCTTTACCACATCAGTTTCAGGATTTATATCTAAAGGCTAAGTACAAGTTAAATATACAGTATATACACAATTTTCAAAAATATTTATTTGTATTTTTGTTTTTTCTTTGATGATCTACCTTCTTTTGCAGATCTCTTTTGACTTTGAATGCTTTTTAGGTTGGTTATACCCTCTTTATTTTCTGAATTTTCATCATCGTCATCATCATCTGAAAGCAGAATTTCCAGCAAAGTTATAGTAAGAATTAGATCCTGGAAAAATAGTTTGCCGATGTAGTGACTAAGTAGGTAGCGTGTGAGATTATGGATTCGAAGTTTGCAGGTTCGGCCCGCCAAAGCCAATGGTGACTGGTAAGTTAACATTAAAAAAAATTGGTCTAAAACCAACAATCCTACTCAGTTGGTGTGTATTACTAAAATTGAAATATAAAATGTTTTGGTGGGATCACTTAATGTAGTAGGAGGGTTTAGACACTATACAGTATGAGAGATTGTGATAAAATGAACAGTGTTAGGTTAACCGATTTCTAAAAGTGGCAAACTGAAACTACTAGAAAAAAATCATCTACTTATTTTAACATTAGTTTCTATATCATTTTGGACAAGTGTTTAGAGCTATAATGAGAGGGTAGGCCTTATGATCAGCCAAACCTTTAGCGATTTGGCAAATTTTGTGCTAGGCAAAGGTCATCATCCCGTAATGCAATGTTTGGGATCTTGGACTTTCCAGCCAAGCACGCTTCGTATCATAACAGCGGCACTTTGGTTTTATTTTATACCTAAATTAGCGGAAGACTAAGCTCTTTTGGTATGCAACAACCAAGCAAGTAATAGTTGACTATAGCAAGAGAGCATTATTTTAACTGATTGCTGAAAGTTGCGTTAGTTTAAATTTATAACACAAACTCGACTAATAATTGTTTATTTTGTGGTAACCAGGCTATCCAAGTAATACACTTCTGGAGTGTAAGGATACTGATTTTTACATACAAATCGTAACTAGCTAAAACTTTTAGGAAATATTGATAGGGCAGGAAGTGAAAGGTTTATCTCATCTGAACCAACATTTACTTTGTTTTAGGTGTAGAAAGTATAGCCTAAGTTAACTGTAATAAACCAGGGACTACTATACTTTGCACTAGTTCCAGAGGGCTATCTAATCTGCTATGACTACTCAGTAGAAACTAGTAGTGGTTGCCGCCCTGGGATTGATAAAGTTTAAAATACAACTTTTAGCATTGTAGTTAACTTAGAAAATACCCTACTCTATTTATTTATTTATTAAACCTTTACAAAAAAACTTTGTTTCAGGTAACACAACAATTCAAAAATCTACACGTTGGAAATAAATGTTAAAATATGGTGTATTTGGTTTAAACTATATAAAATTTTGAACTAAGAATAAGGAGCCACTAGTAACAACACTGTAGTCATGGATCAAATAAGAGTATTGCTAATTTTTCCAGGAACCATCAATAAATTCCTCTACGCTATAAAACACTTTTGAAAGAAGAAAGTTTTTAGTTTTGTTTTAAACATGTTGAAATGTTCATAATTTTGTATTTCAATTGGGAGTTTATTAAATAGCATGGCTCCAGCCTGTGAAGGTAGCAGGGAATATAATTTAGATCTGTGTTGGTTTATGCGGAAGGAGTTTGCGAATCTTGTCTCATGGAAATGAATTTCTCTACCTTGAACCATATGACATTTAGAAAGACAATACATTATTGTTTCATAAATGTACAGGGATGGTAAGGTCAAAATTCTAAGGGTTTCAAAAGCATTTTTGCAAGAATCTCTGTAACCTAGATGATAAACTATTCTTATCGCAGACTTTTGCAAGATAAAAATTCTCAATATTTTACTTTTGGAACAATTCCCCAAAAAACATACTCCATAAGACATAAGAGAATGTAGATTTCTGCCAGACGCACTGTGTATTTATATGTTTTAGTCTTTGGACCTCACTACAAGTTAAGTATAACTAGATGAAAAGACGAAATTTTACGAGATGTTCTCAACCGAGGAAAACAGTTGCAAGATTATGAATATCCTTAAGTACAACAGGTACAGTACCTTAAATAAGTCACTTTTAAACTGGTAGAGTAATCTTTTGATTTATTTGTCAATTAACAATACATAATTATTGTGTTGACAACAAGGTGAAGATGATACAAAAAGTGGTGAAATGAATTACAGGATTTTGATTAATGTGCTATGGTTATTAACCACTGATAAGGAAGTGAGGGTTGTAGTATATTAAAATAATGTTACAACAAATGTATATAGCTTATAAATGAAATTTAAACTCCTTCAGTAAATTCCGCTACAGAGTAAGGAGCCATAGCCAGCAAGTGGGTTTTAAGTTTATTTTTGAAAAGAGCAAGATATGATAGTGTAGCTTTAATTTCTAAAGGAAGTTTGTTCAATAATTTTACACCAGCTTTCATAGGTAATTTGTTATGTATATGTAATCGGTGTCTAATTTGCCTGTACAGACACCGAGTATTGTATGAATGTACATCTTGACCTGCAATAACTTACATTTTGAAACACAAAATACAATTGTCTCACAAATGTATAAAGCCGGCAATGTCAGAATGTTCAAACTCTTAAAATAGTTTCTACATGACACGCCAGAGAGTAATTTGGAAATGACACGAACTGCTGTTTTTTGGAGAACAAATGCTCTTAGTAAGTTAATCTTATACAATGTGGGGATATACAAAATGTTTACAATAAAAGCTAAGCTTATATCCTGTAGACCTACCTTCATAATCATCTCCAGTATCCTTACAGCTAGTATCGCCAGAGCTATCAATTAACTCTGTTATTTTGGAGTTAACTTCTTCTTTAAGACATTTTAGTTGACTTACTAGGTCACTTAGATTTTGATTAGACGAGGAATTATTGCATGTTTTCTTCATTTCAAAAACTACCTTATTCCCAGATTTGAAAATTAAATCAATGCTGTTAGATTGAGACATAGTAAAGCTTAAAATTTAATTTCTATTCTTATGCAGTAGCCACACACTGTCAGTACAATATTTAAATAAAATTGTTACTTAAATAAATTAATTTCGGAGTTATTAAAATAGGCAAGTAGTAAGACTAAAATATGTATTTGCGCTAGATTGTTGTAAACATAACCTGTGTTGTTATGCCGAACTTTTGAGGTTATGTAACTTGTTCTTTTTTTCGTTCGCTACGATCGTACAATATTTTACACAGATTAAACATCGTAGAACTTCTTTTTGTTTTGCTATATGAACGTTCAGAGAAAACAACGTTCATAATTTTAGTAATGATTTCGTAAAGGTCCCGGGACTCAAGAAAATGTAGTATTTGTAATTTCTCCCATTAGTTGATAAGAGTGCGGGCTCCAAAACTTGAAGGGGACATTATTTATACAGGGGCCACACAAATCCTGGTTACGGTCCTGCCAACAGCAGCTATTTAAAAAGAACGCACTCAGAAGTCAGAACCATAGTACAGTCCTTGTAATGAAACCCTGTTCAAATTTAAAAATGAATGAGATAGGAACTATTTCCTTTTACGCGTTGTTAGAAAGGTAAAGTAAAATTGGGATTTGTGTACAGTACCGTACATGGAATGACTCTCTCGGCGTTAGCGTTTGTTTCATTACTTTATATGTTTTTAACAATCTTAGCGTTTAGTGTAAATAGCTTAGGCCTTTGGCTAAAGTGTCTGCAATAATATAACCTAAGCAGCCTAGGTTTCGGCATTTAGCTGTTATTAGTACTTCATTCTAGCTGTGCTTGTCAAAATATACATTCATCTATTCACGTTTGAGACAGATTAAAATACTCTCTGTCGAATACCTTTTTATCAAATAAGTATTGAACTTATTTTTGAAAAGGAACGGCCGTGGTAGAATAATTAATTTTCTTTATCGACACGGGTACAAAATATAAGTGGATAATCAAAAATGTTCAGTGTTCTAAATTTTAAAAAGAAGTTTCGTAGATCCATTGTTTATTTTGGTCTAAAGCTTTTCAATAAAATACCAAAAGGTACCAAAGTGGTCGAACAATTTAGCAAACTTATTAAACGGTATTTGTGTCTTTAAAATATAATCAATCACTCATATGTAAAGCTATTTTGAAACCTATGAGTGTAATCCAGTTGTGGGGAACTGACCGTATATCAAATATCTTCTAAATGCAAAGATTCCAATTTAATCGTTTGACAAAAATTACTCAAGCACCATGGATTGTATAAAATAAAGGCCGTTCTTAGAGACTTTTCACGAACTCCTTACGTTTCTGAAGAAATTCTACATTCAACCTCAACATAATATACCTTTATTCTAATCAACTGGTCAACAGCAGAACTACTCATAGACTTAAACGTTTCACAATATTTGATCAAATTTCAAGATTTGAGTTAATCTAATATTTGTTTGTAATACTTTTCTCATACAAATCACTGCTTGGTTCTTAACTACTTGTGTAATTTTTACCGGTATAACTTTGATTTACAGTTCTCCAATTATCTGTATACGTTGTTAAATAAGGATAACAACATAGCCGACGCGAAACCACAAGCGCTAGCGTGAATACTAGCGAATTTAATATAACGAGGTATTTTTTACAATAGAAACGCCTTTTGGGAGGGTGTTTTCCTATGAAAATGGTGCCTAATGCTGGTGTGTATTTATTAACAGGATAAAAATTATTCTCCGAAAACTAGTAATTTAATATTTTATATTACTAGTATTTTCTTTATAATATTCCAATATTGAGCACCTTCTGCTTTCAATTATAGAGCAATGAATCATTTTGTTTTAATGCTAAGCAAATATTTGCATGAAATATAAATCATTAGGTTTAGGCTAATAATTATGAAAAAGAGCCAAATTGAACACTTCATATAAACGCTACATTTTATAACTATAGTACAGGTTACAGTGCATTACATAATACATTGTAACTATTATAGACTAAAGGACTGCGCTAGTAAATTGATTACCATTGCTATTGCTTTGTCAATGGTTTAAAATCTTTAATTTTATAAATACAATAATGTTATTGCTATAGGTCTACAACGATGCAAATATTCGTGTTGATATTATCAAGTCACCTGCTAAACGTACACAACAACAAACACAGATGAGGTTAAAAAACTTCTTACTCTGTGGTCACCTGTTGCATTTTTAATAATCACAAGTTATCAGCTGGCTATCTCCGAGTTTACCGGTGAGAGGAGGAAGATTTGACTAGTATTGATTTCTTCAGTAGTTCGTCATTCTTAGACGTAATTCTGACTACATATTATTTTCCATCAAGTTTTAAAGAGTAGAGGAACAGAGGGATATTAATTGGGAATTGGAGTGAAAACAATAAACAGATTGTAAATATAATTTTGAAAACTATAAATTTTGCCAGCGGAGTAGAGTTAATTAGTTCTCTCTTTTAGAAAATCAACACTATACAAAAAAAAACATAGTTATCTAAGGTTCAAGCCAAAAGGGTGTTTAGATTTTAAAATTAATTGATAGGCAAGTTCAGAATTTCGAAGAGTCAAAGCATTATACTCTTTGTTTTGATGTGGTTTAATTTGGTGAACCGCCATGACATTGTAACAATTTTCAAAATTTTGATCATGTTGAACAGCATGTTGATAAACCGGTTTGGTATTGTCTTTATGTACCACATCAAAACGGTGGCCAGTCATTCTGACCCGCAATGAGTTAGAGGTTTGTCCAATGTAATCTTTTGGACAGTGTTTACAGTCAATCAAGGCACCTCAAGAATTCATCTAAAGAAATCAGATATTTTGATATCCGTAGATTTCTGCATGGTCTTCAAACACCTTCAGCAGCTCTATGACCAGTTTTTACGTTGGATTGTTAGTTGTTTTACTGTTGTGAAATTGCAAACACTGTATGTCACTGGAACATAACTTGCTAAACGAAAGGTGACAGCGCTTAAATACTTATTTATCCAAAAGGCTTGCTGCTATTAAAAGCAAATCATATTTTTCATTATTGCAAAAATCTAGTACTTGAATACAAACTGAACACTAAATGTCCTGGAGGCACATAGCCTGACATAGGTTTTTAAACCTTTGGACATTAAAACCGTATAAATAATGATATGTTGTGACTTGTGTGGATACTTAAGCAAAACAAGTTAGTTTGAAATGAATAAAACATAGCCGATAAGCGCTACGGTGAATTTGAGCGGTTTTCCAATAAAACAGAACAAGTTTTCATTTGTGCAATTTAAATTGGACTCCCCGCAGTCACCACTTACATTTGTAATGTGACTATACGGTAACGTTAGGTAAAGGTCGAGTTTGAGTACAGCTGCTAAAAGCTTACTCTAGGAGACTCGCCAGTAAACTCACGGACACTGGAGTAGGCATCCTGAACCAATAGACACTTCAGATGGGACCTGAACATCCTGCTGCCCGTCTATAACAGCTTAATCTACGCTCAGTGCTCTGAATGTCAAAGTGCAGAAATTAGTATTAAATAATTAAACAGAAATTACTTTAAAACAGTTGGTTTTAGAGCAACGGGAGTTGTTTTGATCGGTTGAATACTATACAGGGTGAACTTGGTATTCAATTATGGTGCAGCTACAATTTGATAAAGTTTTGCCATTTGACTCCGGAGGTGAAGCAAAAGACTGTAAACCGCACCTTTCTACGACGTTTCGTTGCTATTTTGCGAGAGAAATTAACAGCTCTATTTTCAAAAACAATTAGCCAGATAGGACGACTTAGCAAACACAATTTTTATTTCAGTTCAATCACCGCAAGAATACCAATTCGAAATTTACATTGACGAAATAGAGTGAGGGCTATAATATATGATTAATTAACACTGATAACAATATTTAAGGGTTTATATATCTCTATTTTTATTCCTTTGTGATATTATTTATAAGTATTCTGCTGCGTTGTTGTATTGACGTCTCCTAATAAAAAATCACAACAAAAGAAATTTGAAGACAACCTGTTTGGAGCAAACCGGGACTCGAACCCGGATCTCTCACTTACCGGGCGATTATGCTAACCACTAGACCATCCGGCCCACCTATTTATGCCTTCAAATCATGGGAAGTACTTAAATCTGAATGTTTATCCGAAACAGGTGACTGTCAAACAGTGAATTTAGACCAATAAACTGGAAATATTACAAACATAATTTAAATACTAAGAAATCAGAAAGAATGCTCCCGGTTTTCCCGGTACAGTATATTATACTTGCGTTGTTCATAACTCAAACCATACTCATAACACTCATCCTTCGCCACATATTTGCCTTAAAATACCCTCATGAGAGTGGTCGGCATCTCAAATAGTGATATATAGTGATCATATCAACAAAGCCCGCTGTATAAAATTTGTTATATAACTAACGCATATTTATCATATATCGGGTGTCCTAAACCTTCTGCAACGTGTTCAATATCTTCTTTGAAAATGTAACGCAATAAACTACGATATTAAGTTTATGGAGTATTTATGGATTGTTGTCAGTTTAAACTCATATTGTAAGTAGCCTAATGTCAGATTAAAGCTATGATTGGATAGGGTAATTTGCTGTAGGTTTTATTAAAAAAAGTCTGAATGTTAAATGGTATATAAAAACATAGCCGGCGCGCATCTACCGCAAGCTACCTGTGAATCCTAGCGAATTTCCTATAACGGATGATATTTATCACCAGAAGCTCTTTTGGTGGGGAAGTTTATCTTAAAAATGAGTTGTATATACTATAAACACGATATTTATGATAATATTTCAAAACAAACTTGGCATACAATTTTATTTCGGGGATTCGCGCACCTAATCAACGGAGCACCTCGGATTTGCTGTACTTCCCAGGTGCTTCAAGGTGCATTAGGTGCCCGAGTGATGTGTTCCGGTTTATTTCACCACACCAAACATGTTTACCAAAAATCAACAGCATCCAATCAGCCAGATCTAGACGGCGGTGGAAAAATGTTCCCGGACCCCTCCTTTGGGAATACCAGGCTCGTTGTCCATGGCCCCCGAAAGTTTACCCTGGAACCCCATATATTCTCAATTTTCTAACATCCCCGAATTTTAGCACGAACATAATCCAACTCGTATTTCAAAACCACTACGCACGAAGCCCGCAACACAGAGTAGACACTACAGTAGTAACCTTGACCCGGGGTCGCAGACGATTATGATTTATCCGCGGTATGATCATGACCGTGAAATAGAGTTCTTCAGCTGAGCAAGGACACAGTCAGCTGACCAGGCTGGATCAGCTGATACAGCTGACCTGAAGACAAAGAACAATGAGGCCGTATATCTGACCGCGGAGGAGGGGTGGACACGGACGTGGACGGATTTAGGATAGGCGGACAGGGATCGCGCGAGCTAGAAGGAGATAGGAATATAGAAAACACATTTGTTTGTTCCGTTTTAATATTTATCGGTCTGTGAGGATATGGCCAGTACGGCTGCTCTGGGCTGGCGGACAACACGGGCCGCTGCTCTGCTGTTTATATGTATTTTATATAGTATGTTGTAGGTTGATTAGTTGGTAAATGGTCCGTGAGGTGCGCCACGGCGCTGGTGTCGACGACCGAAGGGATATTTTAATTGATTTTGGCCGGTGACCTTGCGAGAGTGATTAGTGACCTTGGCTTCAGGTAAACTTGCCCGTTTCACTTACACAGTTTTGGTTTGATAATAATTGCTCTAAAATCTAAATAAAAATATTTTAAAGATTTTCTTAAGTCGCTGTATTATAACACTCATTTAATTCTTGTATTATTCTTAAAATCCAATTACAATTTTTAGTTTCAATCTTTGCAACTGTCTTTTTATGATTGTTTCATAGATATGATAAACATCAACATTACTATCAAATGTTGGCTTAGTTATATTAGCGAATTTCCTGTTGAAAAATTATGTATTCAAGCAATCAACATGGTAAGACCCTGGCCCCTGACCGTGAAATGAGCACCGATCCTGAACCTCAGAACACGTTTCGAGAATGTTTTCAAATCTTTATATACAAATGAGCGTAGCTAACAGCCTTGTGACTACTAGAGTAATAAGAAAAATTCGCCTCACTCATGTCAGCGGTGCTCTAGCCCTTAGCTGCGTGTCGGCCTGGTTCTAACAATATAACTAGCAAGACATGATTTATTAAATCGTCCATAGTAATAGACATTAAATATTTATTTATTTGTTATATTTAAAAATTTTGCATTGTGTTAACGATTGCACCAATTACATACGTAATTTTAAAACTTAACAAATTTATATGATTTAATTAAATGACTTAAAAAATAGTGATTTGAAATTACGTGGGGAAAAGTATATTTTAAGGAAGTAACAATAAATACAACTTATAATGAAAGAATATTTACTATAAAGAACTTACAGTACTAAGTTGTAACCTGTCCTCTATGTACCTTTTCATAAGTTTGACTCCGAAATACCTCATAAAATAAATCATCTTCAACCAGAAAATACCTGACATAGTCCTGACATTTAAAAGATATTCTATAGTTAATTTTGTGTGTTGTACATTTTTAATAATAAATAAAAAGGAATTACTCAACCATTTATCCCAACAGATTTAAGGTTTAAAAACTTGTGTTTTCTATTATTTAAATAGTTTATATTAAAATATTTAGCAAAATATTTACTTCACTTTAAAATTAGATCAGAGAATGAAATAGGAGTGCATTATACTTAGAACACACGTGTCTTTGCTAAAACCTTTATAACATTTTTTGTATGCAAAATGGCACATTCATAGGGTTTGCATTTTTAAATGGGCTTTATAAGTTAATTCAACTATTTGTTGTGATTTAACGTTGTTGTACGTTCTGATAAAAACATAAATCACTAAGTCACTATTTGAGATGCCGACCACTCTCATGAGGGTATTTTAAGGCAAATATGTGGTGAAGGATGAGTGTGATGAGTGGTAGTGATGAGTTATGAGGTGTAGTCTTGTTACAAACTAAGGCCGACGTTTCCTTAGAATGGGTCATTAATTAATAGCCCAATTACTAATGGAAATACAAGGACCAACGGCTTAACGTGACTTCCGAACCACACAGGTGATGGTCTGATATGTCTAAACGATGGTGGGAGTTGATGCGGGTATCATCAGATGATCACTGAGACTATCTGAGCCGCTTTAGACCTATATCATCCTCAAAACCTGACTTCCATGAAGCTGGATGGATTACAGGACCACGCCACAAGTCCCAGTGTCATATTCGTTCATGGCTAACGAATGTGACTAAGATATTTTCACAAGAAACATTTGTACTAAGTTTTATGAAAATCGGAAAAATGTGCCTTGTAGAGAGCTTACACATATGTATATCAAGTTTTGAAAACATCTCCAAACGTGTTCTGGGGTCAGGATCGGTGCCCATATTATGGTCTCGGGTATGAGTCTTACAATACTGACGGCATGAACACCCGAATCTGGGGAACAGTCGGCCCTAGTTTTTAACGAGACTACACCTCATCATCCACCAAAACAGTCATCACACTAACATCATTCCATATTTACCTTAAAATACCCCCTAAGAGTAATCGGTGTCTCAAAGCAAAAGTATTAAAAAAGATCAATTTTCTAAAGGAGAGAATTTTATGTACGCGTATAACCGCTAAAGCGCCGCTGGTATGAGTAAATCCTTTGCAATTTGTTTATCTTATTCGCTCCTTTCACAGCCTCGCTTCGACCTGCGGCCTCAGACCTATGGGGTCCTCTGTCACGGGCCTGAATCTTACCATGCTGACGTCTTGAATATCTCATTTTTACAAAGAACATTCGATAATAACGCAAAAGAACATGTCGTTGTGTTCAAAGCAATTTGGTTTTCACAGTATTCCAAAACATTAAAACTTTGTTGTGGTTACACCCTTCATTACACCCTGAATTTCCCTTCGATAAAACATGTCACCGACTTTTATTTCTTCTCTCTCGCGTGGACTCTCAGTTCTGATTTCACACGTCGAGGCAATCTAGAGACAAGAGAGAGGAAGCGCACAGATAGCTAATGACCAGAAAGTGGATGAAACTATTAATGACGAGATTGACTCAGGTGAGACAAAAAAGTTAATGATAGACAAGTGATGGATGCCGGTGATCATTTGGAAGCTGAGTCTACCGCCCTGGAGGACAGCAAAACCGCTCGGCTAGCACACTCACCGAGATTCCTCTATCCTGCTTCTTCTGGATGAGAAAAATTAGTTACGTAATTAGTTAACATGTAAGATCTTGGTTCTTGATTATCTTATCTTTTCCCAATTTGAACTGTTCATATTTAGAATTAGTCCTGATTGTGCTTCCTCATAAACAATTTCTTTCTTGGTACAATGGAAATTTTCAATTTTGTCTCTTACAAACAAAGTAATGACGAACCCTACGTAAGATACTTTGCAAATCTTACAAAATAAGACTTTGTGAAGTTTGGTAATCAAGAGCCAAAACTTTTAAAAGCTCAGATAATTTTAGACCTACATTAAAAACCTTCCAAAGAATTGCTTGGAAAAAGTCTTGATCTAGAAGAAACCATTAATTATTGTAAATCAGTCCAGCAAGCAAACATAAATTTAAATAGTGTTGACAATAAACTGGACAGTAAGTTGTTGTATGTTAGTTGTGTACGATATAATATATAAAACAACCATTTCCACCGCCATCTTGGTCTGTCTGATTGAATTTCGTCGAATTTGGTCCACACGTTGGGTACGGTACCATAAATACTACGTTTTATTAGAACAGAATCATAAAATGCATATAGTAATTTATATAGTACGAGCCCCAATTTTATGAAGAAACGCTCTACCAAAAAGGCATTTCCGGTGTTCATTATGAAATGAAAAATGTTTATCCAATCCTTGTTACAATAACATTGACATAAACATATTTGGAATGTTACTACAATCTTATCCATCCAGTAGTGATAGCAGAATAACACTTAAATTACAAAACAAGATAATAATAATTTTATTTGTCATAATATACAAAAAACTTTTGTGTTGACAAAGCTAAAAAAGGTAACAAAACAACAACAACAACAAAAACAAGAATAACTAATATTAAAAATAAAACAAAGTAAACCACTAGTAAGAGTACAGTATTACAAAGCCTAGTTAAATTTATAATAAAATTTAATTGTCATTATTTAAATCCTGATCTGTAAATTCCCAACAGAATAGTATGAGCCTTCCAATAGATAAGCTCTTAACCTTCTTTTGAATAAAATAAAATTTTCAGTGGATTTAATGTTTTTGGAGTTTGTTAAACAATTTTGCACCTGCCTGTGATGGAAGTTTTCCATAAATGTGTAATCTATGAGAATTTTGTCTAAATTTATGAGTTTGCCTAGTATTGTGTTTGTGAATTTGCTGACCTTGAACTAAATCACATTTTGTCAAACAGAAAAGAATAGTCTCATAGATGTACAAACTTGGCAGGGTTAGAATATCTAAAGTCTTAAATAAATCTCTGCAAGATTACCGAAAACACAATTTTGAAATTATACGCAATGCTTGTTTTTGAGGATAAAAATTCTTTTAATTTTGTAGTCGGCACATGCTCCCCATATGCATATACCATAAGATAAGAAGGGATGAATAAGGCCGAATCAGGCTATTTTGAGTACATGCAATTTACAGTGGGTAGCAAGCTGTCGTAGAAGAAAAATCCCTGAAGATATTCTTGCACATAGGTGATCGATGTGTACAGACCAATTTAAATTGCTACCTAAGTGCAAACCAAGAAACTTTGTACAGCTAGTTTGTTTAAGCAAATTAGACCCTACATTTATAGTTGGAGTAGTAGTTTCAAATGAAAGTGTATTTAGCTGAAAGTAAACAAAGTTTGACTTATTTAAATTTGTAGCCAGATTTAGGTTTTCAAAATACTGGACACAACTATTTACTTCTGTATTAGACAATATTTCTAAATCTTCAATTGTCTTAGAAGAAAATAATAATGTTGTGTCATCAGCATATTGAACTAAATTGTTTAAATTTATTGTAGCTCCTATGTCATTTATGTATAATAAAAAAAGTACTGGCCCTAAGATGGATCCTTGAGGTACTCCAAAGGTTATATTAGTTTCTGATGATAATACATCCTCTACTGATACTCTTTGAGTTCTACCCATTAAATAAGATTTTAACCAATCAAAAGATAAACCTCGAATGCCATAGATATCCAACTTCCTGAGTAATATTTCATGGTTAACACAGTCAAAGGCTTTGGTAAGATCTAAAAATACACCTAGTGTTTTTTCATGTCTGTCTAAGCCAGTAATAATAGTTTCGATCAGTTTGTTCATTGCATCTTGAACAGTAAAGCCTTTCCTAAACCCGAATTGGCAGTTGGAAATTATGCTTTTATTTTCTAAAAATGTAATAAGTCTGTTATAGAATAGTTTTTCTAATATTTTTCCAATAATTGGCAATAAAGAAATAGGTCGATTGGTTACTTCAAGGTGGTTTCCTTTTTTAAACAGCGGTACCACTTTAGCAGGTTTCAAAATATTTGGAAATATTCCTGTGTAAAAAGAATTATTTATCAGTTCTGTCAATATGTCTAATATTTCTTTGTAACATTGCTTTAAAAGCCACATTGACATTCCATATAATTATATCTGTTAAAGATTTGGGTGGACACTTTTGTATAAAGGCAGAATTTTCATAAGAAGGAATAGTGTAAAAGAACTTTCCCGTTGTCTTTTAAATAGAATTAATCTAACAAATTGGGTTTGCAATTTCCTGAGTTTATCTGTAAAATTTGAAATGTATTAGCCCAAAAATGTGTTTCATATTGGAGTCTGGAGTTTATTAAAGCATAGTATAAAATTATCATTAGTTCCGTGTCACATTTAAATCGTAAAAAATAAAATTGTCTCAACTGCCTTTTAATTGAATGTTGTACATTTTCTATGTGAATTTTCAAGTTAAAACTTTTGTCTAAAATTACTCCGAGATATTTAAAACTAATATTTTTCTATTGCATGACAAAGACAAGAAATGCTCTCATTACAATCTGTGTTGTAAAACTTTAACTCCCTACAAACACTTTGTTTTATATACATTGATCAACATTCACATTAACACCAATTTCTTAGCAATCTTAAGTCATGATTTATTTCCAACCAAATATCATTTATATTCTTTTGACAGTATAGAAGAGCAAAATCATCTGCAAAAGCGAAGACGAACTCTTTAAATGGGCTCTTCAGGAGACTATTAATATAAATAAAAAACAAATTAGCTGAAAAAACAGAACCTTGCGGTACACCGCTTGTGATAGATCTTGGTCTACTAAAACTATTTTGCACTCTCATTACTTGCTGTTTGTTATTAAGATAAGAATAAAACCAATGATTTGTTATATATACCACTAATTCCTGCCTGTTCCATTTCTTTTAGTAAGATTTTATGATCCACAAGGTCAAATCCTGTTTTGAAGTCAACCAATATGACTGTCGCCTTTTCATCACCTCGTTATAAGAAATTCATTAGGCTTCACGTTAGCGCTGGCTACGCGTCGGCTGTTTTTAAATTACATTTAACTTGTGATTAAAAGCGAAAACATAGCCGACACGCAGCCACAAGGTCCGGTGAATCTTTGCGAGTTCCAATAAAATAGAACAAGTTTTCATTTGTCTATTTTAAATTAGACGAAATTCCTTTATACACTATCCCGTAGTCACCACTTGCATTTGTAATGCGACTATACGGTAACGCTAGGTAAAGGTCGAGGTTGAGTGGTAGAGAGGACTTTGTAGTCCTTACTTCGCCTTGTTAAACAAGACAAACTTTACCTGTTTACTTTCTGTATCCAAGGAAACATGGTTTAATTTATGCCCAGTGCTCTGAATGTCAAAGTCCAGAAATTCGGATTAAATTATTAAACAGAAATTACTTTAAAAAGGTAGGTTTTGGAGCAACGGGAGTTGTTTTGATCGATTGAGTAAAACTCTACTATACAGGGTGAACTTTGTGTTCGTTTATGACATCGCTGCAGCTTTATAGGTAAAACAAAACTTTGAATGACTACCATTTTGAAACGTTTGATCTGACCAATTTTCGTGAAAATCGGACCAAAAATGTGACTCTGAGGAGTGATTACATATATTGAGTTTTGCCATTTGACTCAGAAAGCGTTGTGAAGAAAAAACTCTAAACCGCACCTCTCTACGACGTTTCGTTCTATTTGGCGAGAGAAATGAATAGCTCTATTTTCAAAGAAACCTCGCTAAAATTGAATGACTCCTAGACCGATGAGTGGCGAGGCGGTAGCGTGCGCGCAGTACGCGGTGAGCGATGGCGTAGGTAGCGCGTATCAGCTGCATCTGCTCACTCTACGCTACGGGCCGGCCCGTCGCGCGATAAGCCGCGAGCCCATAACTACTCTGACGTCACGAACAGGCAGCAGCCAATCACGCGCCACCAAATAATACCTCTATTATCATATCAGGACACGCCTCGCGCCGAGAAAAAACGTCGATTTCGTGTAAAAACACTGTGTAATTACACCGACCACCGCAATTACACGTGGTAGGCTATCATCAGTCTGTCCAGGGACGATTATACCGGTCATTTAATTATACCGATCGGCCACCGATACCCAACGACTAATTTACTCGCTATCTGATTCCATTTGGAAATTACATATTTCTACCGGTTTCGTTTTCCTAGCTTCGCCCGTCCGGAGTGGGTTGATTTTGTTTTTTGGTGGGGGGAATCGCGCTGTTGAGTGATTGGTTGGTTGAGAGGCTAGTTTTGATGTATAGGTTAGAATGAAATTTGAATTTGGCAAGTTCGATATAACCGGGATGGCCGTATTATTATTTGGACTGGTACGTCCTTTGTTTCTTACGCATATTACGAGCATGGTTACATTATTTTTACATTTTTACTCAATTATACTCAATTTAGATTATCCAGTACCGTATTTAACACTTTCATTTCATAACTGGATAGTTTGAATTTCAATTACTAATTTAATTTCTTCTAGTAAAAATAGGTTGAAGAATAAAATGCCTAAAAACTGCCTTTATGGCCTTCAACGTCATTGGGCTATTAATTAATGCCCCATTCTAAGGAAGAGTCGGCCTTAGTTTGTAACAAGACTACACCTCATAACTTATTATTACCACTCATCACACTCACCCTTCACCACATATTTGCCTTAAAAACCCTCATGAGAGTGGTTGGCATCTCAAATAGTGATTTAGTAATTTAACGATTTTAGGATAACTTGTTAATTAAAAAGTACCTGTGGACCAAAATAATATTAAACTGGTTTATTTTGGTTGCCTCTACCATTTTACTGCTAATATTTAAGACGTATTTGTACTGTATAACAGAATAAAGAAACAAATTAAGCAAACCTAAAGACCGGGAGACTTCGACGATTAGTAGAACACTAATAAAGGTTTTGAAACTGTAACAGTTTTGGTTTAAATGAGTTGAATCTATTTAATACTCTTGTTTCTAGGATGATGCTTTATGTATTAATGACTTTATTAATCCTGAAATTCAGTTAACCTTAAGGATTTATTTTATAACGCCAAATAAAAGTAAGAATTGCAGCAAATGAGTTCCCAATAGCTTAAGCTAAATTAAACGACATTATGAATTATTTTGCTAGTTAATTAAAGTTGTAGATTTTATACATCTATATAAAATAGTAGGTTTCATCACTAGGTTCTAAAGTGAAGCTTTGTTAAACTCAGTAACCTCCAAAGCACGTTAAATGAACAATGATGTTAAAAAAGTAACTTTCGGGAACAGTGATGAACGATTTCATTTTGAGATGATGCAAATAATATTGAGACAATTTTAGATACAGTATTCATAATTATGAATAAAGTGATATTTTTCAATTAAGAGTTTTCTTCCTAGAGACCAAAAAAATTATCAAAACAAACATGGAAAAAGTGCAACTTAGAACGTCGTCAAAAACAGTGGTTTTTAGAGCAAAATTACAAAGAGAGTAATTTTAGGAGTTGAGACTCTGTGGTGTCACGTGAGCGTGGTGATGTTATTAGGCTCAGCTGACTGCTGACCCTCTGGTGAACTCATCATCAGCTGTCCTGGACTCGGTGATGGATGCGGCATTGTCCCCCCTCCCAGTACCCTTCCACTACCCCTCCCCCCTGAACTGTCTTAGAGTTATTTTGTAGTAGACCTACAGGTGAAAATAGACTCTAAACAATGTTGTCCCTCAAATTGCTGTGGAAAAATCATTTTCTTTTCATTTTTTCCCTAATGGTCATAGTGTCACGTTAAATTTGGCTGCAATATTTGTATGGTTGGTACAAGTGAACTTGGCGTTTGCCAATACGCTTAGGTATTTTTAGATGTAAATTTATCTGCTTAGAATGTAAAATTAATACTGAAATCCATTATTTTGAAGGAAGAGCCTTAAGTTTATTATTTAATAATAAGTATATGAATAATATAAGTAACTATGCGGTAACGTTAGGTAAAGGTCGAGGTTGAGCGTTAGAGAGGAATTAATAGTCCTAACGTCCTCTCATTAAGTAAGATAAACTTTACCTGTTTAATACGTTTAAAAACGGTAAATGTACTAAATGATACTTGTCTAAATGTGTTTCTATCATAAATGTCAGTAGTTAGTGTGTGTGTTACCTAACACTTTTAAACCTTACTGTGGTGTTTAATTGTGTCTACTTTTGCCTTACTTCCGAGTTTCATGAAGGTTATAAAAATTGCTATATAAATCTAGAAAAATACTGAATTGTTTTATTAGGCCGTAGAAGTCAATCTTCGTTTCTTAATGTCCTATTTCCATTTCTACCAAACCTGTATTTATGTGGTTCGGTATTGAGTGGGCCTGAAACTTTCCTAACAATTGATTCTTATATGAATCCCTTACTTGATTTAAATGAAGTTGATTTTCGGTTATTAGAAGTTGATAATTGTTTAGTACTTCCCTTTAATGTGCAATCTCGAGTTTTAGCTACATTTTTTGATGTTATTCATTCGTGGACTATCCATTGTTTATGAGTTAACGTTGATGAAACCCCAGATCGTATTAATCAAGGAAATAGTTTTATTAATCGTCCAGATTTTTTTAACTTAGCTGGCATCATTCAAGGAATTAATTTAAACACCATCACCCGAATGAATTTCTGATTCTTTCGAATACCCCCGGCACACCCGAAATAACGGCTAAAAGCCCAGCAACGATACCAGATCCTCTCAAGATAGCGGACCACTTATGGAGATCCGCCGGATAAGATAGGCTAGGGCCGCTCGCGAGATCGGGAGATTTCGGACAGCGCGGGCGCGAGAATTTGCAAACAATGGCCCATACAGCCGGGCCCGCAAACTCCATAAACTTTCGGGTTTTTGCGTCAGCCGGGTTTTTGTCTAATTGAATGAAGAACCTGCGGGAGAATGCTGCTACAATTAAGACAGCTTTCGACACCTCGAATAACTCTATTTAGGCCGACGCGTTACCTTCGAACGTGTCCAAGCTGTCAGTAGGGAATTCGGGAAATTTATATTTTTTTGGATGAAATTTTGGGAATTCACGAAATATAAACCGTATTCTTAACGGCTTTCACGGTAGGTGTTACAACTATAATATGTTTCAGCCAATCGGTGACTGAAGATGGTACTGCACAGCGAGACCGAAATATTTCAAGCAAATTATAATAATGTTTTAACGCGGTGAGAACTGGAAGAGCTAGGTTATAAACTGTATTTTGATTCTTTGTTTGAAGTTTCTTGTTGACGGTGGGAGATTTTCTTAATTTGAAATATGATTGCGGACGTTTTCCATCGTTAGGGAGCGAGAAGAACACGGCGTTTCGAAATCTGCAATCTCATCCCGTCTTCAGGTGAAAAGTGACCTTAAACCTAACACGAAATATTGGAAGACGAGCCAGGCTAAAGTAATCAGCGTAAGCTGACCAGTGACAATGTGTATGTTTTGTTTGAAAAACAAATATAACATTTTAATAAACTAGCTTATAAAATAAGACAACATGCACAATACAGTAAAAATCTAACATCGATCAGGGAAACTAAACATGTCAAGGGCCGGTGACATCTACCAAACCTTAAATCTTTTAAGTTTTATTTTGTTTGCTAAAAAATAAATACAGATTGTTTGGTTGTGTTTGTCTGGTCAGTATGTTGGTAAACACAGCATGTCAACTTGTTACTAATTGGTTACATTAGACTAGCTAATTTTCTAATATGTTGTGCTCTATTTGAGGCTACTTTTCACCTGAAGACGGGATCAGATGGCGGATTTCGAAACGTCGTGTTCTTCTTGTTCACTAACGGAGAAAATAATATTAAAACCCTGAAGATATTTTGTTTAACAGTAAGGTATTTACAAACTGAAGAAATACACTCATTTGAATTTAGCAATCATTCCCATCCGACATTTACTACATTGACTACCCCCATCATATTCACACAACTCTTTAAATCACACGGCATAGTATAAACAACGCTAATAACAGCCACAAGTAATGATAATGATAACGAGACAGAAAATAAAGTTGTAGCGGTGACGAGAATGTTGGTAAGTAAGTTATGAAAAGCATTAGTTGATAGCAGAATGGTTGGCGGTAAGTTGGCATATAGTTGGCAACGGTTGGCGGGCAAGCAGCCAGACCATAAGACATGTCAGCTAGTGCCGAATTGTTACCCGGGAAGATATGTACCGAACATGCAAATGCATAGAGAGTGAGTAGACAAGCGATTTGTATAAGATAAATATGATTAGCGGTAAGAGTTGTACATAGAGTAGGGAAGAAATAAGTTCATTTGCTAAGTGCTGAGATGTCACGCTGTAACTTTTTATATACTTGAGCTTAATATATTTACATACTAATAATCTTGATAGAGATTATATTTGCATTTTATAATATTGTCGATGTGATGTGAAATGGATAGTTGGCTACAGTTAGACAAATTGACTCAGCGCATAAATTAATTAATGAATAGTTGGTGTTCCTCAAGGCTCAGTTCTTGGACCACTTTTATTTCTGATATACATAAACAAACTGTCAGTCTATATTTGCAACCAAAGTTACGTTTTTTGCTGATGACACTTCAGTAGTGATCTCTCGTCCTAAGAAAACGCAATTAGAAATTTACTCATAAAAGGAAATTTCAAGTTTAATGGAGTAGTTTACAAACAATACATTAAAATGTTCCTTGCAAAAATATTAAACAGTTGACTTCTCAACAGCATCTAAATCTTACAATACTGAAGGTTTAAAATATTAATCCAGTCTCCAAAATATGACTTGGATTCTCTTTTAACTAAAGCAACTACATTTTTAGGCATAACCTTTCATCAAAGTTTTAAATTTACAAGCCATATTAGAAAGATAATTAAAAATGTATCAACTGGGATATTTATACTTCCTAGTTGAAAACGAAGGCCGGAATCATGACCGCGTCAATGAAATATTTACACTATTTACAGTGTGAAACGTTTTGCTCATTTTATAACTGAGCATCCTTAGTGGACTTTCTGAGACTTTTTAGAATGATACTTCCTAGTTTATTATTGAACAAATCTGTACTAATGAAATGTAATATTATGCATTCGGGTACGAGTATGTTCACATTTAAACTACGGAATTCAAATATAAACACATGAAAAATTCAAGAAAAAGTACCTTTTGATTTTAAATAAATTTGGTCACGTTGTAAGGTTGTCGATTTGGAGGTCTCATTGTGAGAGGTTGTTCAGAGGTGGTATAGTGGTAAACGGAAACGTCATGTTTTTTATATATAACGTTAAAACAATTGTGTAAGAATTGCTGTATAAAAGTATTGTAACGAAGAACAAGATCATGATTGCCTGCAAGACATGAGTGTGCGTATGTTAAGTTCATGTACATGAGTATGGACACGCCCTTGCGTGCAATCCAAGCATCACAGTGTACTCAGCGTGCATGCAAGCGTGTCAGACACAGTTACTCTACACGAGTAGCATACCTGAACACTCAACTGAATTGTATAAACAAAGTGGTTTTGAAAAAGTGGAAGAGTGTTTGGGAATGGAGAGAACAATTGTTGGGCCTGTCTCAACAATAAAACGTATTTACAATTTTATTGACATCGGACTACTCTTAACGCTGTGATAGCCCCAAAAGGGTAGTTCTGGTAGACCAATTTTTCTGGCTAACGAACTGAACCGAGATATTTTCAAAAGGAACATTTGTACCAATTTTATAAAAGTCGGACAAAATACGACCTTTAGAGAATACAAACATATATAAAAATGTATATAAAGTCTTCTAAAATGTTGGGGTCAGGATCATTACTTATTTCACGGTATCGGGTCTGGGTCAGAGAAACGAGGAGGTTATACAAGTTGACCTACGGCGATTTTTTGTCTGTTCAGGAATAACATTTACCAATTAAAATTGATTTACAGTATCTTTATACAGGTGCCCTAAAATTAAGCTATGATTAAATATTGCTCGTTTTGTTGCCTCAGTACGGCTTTTATAATTCATTTTAAAACCATGGCAAACTACTGCGTTTAGTGATTTTTTAAGAGGGTTTGTTAGTAAATTGTGACGTTTTTTACCTGTATAATTCATCGTGGCTCCTGGTAGAGTTGTCGCAATTCAAAGAACTATTCCAGTCAAATTTTAAAATATACATTACAAAAATACTATGAGAACGTTTAAAGTTTGTTATTGACGATGGTACAATTCCTGAGGTTAAACCATTATTACGGACGTTTTTCATACTATTTTTAGTAAAAAAAGTACACGACGTTTCGGGATCTGGAATCTGATCCCGTCTTCAGATGACCCCGATTCTTAATGTTTTGTGTTATTTTTGGTTGCTTTTCACCTGATAACGGGGTCAGATTCTACATACCGAAACGTCGTGCACTTTTTGTTCACTAAAAACAATGGAAAATGTCCGTAATAATATTTTAACCTCTGACTCTGAGAAATTTTTGAATTATGTGTTTGAAACACTCCGGTATCAAGACAGTATATAACTCAATTCCGACTTGCTATGCAGACTGTACTGGACGTCCGGCAACTTTGACGTCAAGTTTGCGCTCACAGGAGAACTTCGATCTCGAACCAAAGCTTCTAAGTTCAGAACACATCTGCAAACAAAATCATGCGATAAAAGTCATAACAGCGGTGACGACGCGTGGCTTAATTTACAACATTCAAATAAAGTCTTGATTGCCCGGGGAGATTTACACGGGTATAACCGCGAGCGATTAAAATCTCCCGGCAAAAACACACACACACGAGCGGGTCTTTAACGTCTATTTGCAAAAGGTATTAATGTGGAAGATAAATTTCACCCGACATATTAAAACAGCTGACATCTGCAAGCTCACAATCACGAGATCGTTAAACAGGTCGAATTCCGGCGAAGAAACGCAGATAGCAACAGTTCCGAGGTAGTAAATCACCCCGGGTCGGGAAAAATGCAAAATGCATCTTTGCGGAAACAATTTCACCACCTCGTTATACATCGCGTGTTATACACCGGGGCCCGGCCAGGGCGCTGTTAGATATACGATTTTTACCTCCCGACACCCTATAATTACGTAGACCATTCCGGTATAATTATCGAGGAATTAAAACCGGCGTTTAATTGCTTTCCGATTCAACTCGGGTCCGTCAAGTCAAGATGGCGGCTGAGTAATGACCGGGGGCCGGGGCCCGGTAATGGCAGGCCCCGCGATGGGTTTATAGCGGGCCCCGGGCCCCGCGGGGGCGGCCGCTGGATTATCGCTACTACATACAACATGGCGAGGCCCGCGTGTCCACACTGCTCGCGCTTTATGAATGGGCCCTGTGCGCTGTGCTGTGTGGTGTGTGTATGAATGGTTAACACCTCGGGCTGGCAGTAAACTGGGCAGGTTAACACGTGTGTGAGCGCGCGCCGACAAATTTGACGCGATTTGTAGCGCCAGTGTGGAAGCTTTTGAATGCGTTGTAAATGCGGCCGGAGTGCATCTGAGTTTCTTTGGTGCTGTGAGCATTTTGATCTATTTATTTTATTAGTCAAGAATAAATAAAAACCTTCAAAATGTATTTAACAACAACCTCAGTAGTCACCGTGGGGAAACCCTTAGCGGATCCGTGGCGGATTGGTATCGCACGCGACTCCGGAGCTCATCACTCCGGTGGCGCGGGTTCGATCCCCGCAGTGTGACTAATACGGTGACGTTAGGTAAAGGTCGAGGTTGAGTGGTAGAGAGGACTTTTGTAGTCCTAACTTCGCCTCGTTAAACAAGACAAACTTTACCTTTAACCCTAGATTCGTCCGCCCAAGGAACACACGACAGCGCACACGTAACAAGGGTATTTTAACTAATGCGGCTTGATTGTCAAACGGGAGCTTAAAAAATTTACGCAGGTGCGGTTTTCACTTTAAAAAAATAATTTTAGATTGACAAACTTCATTATCTTGATAACTAGAAGATGTTTTACTCCTATAGACCTACAGAGCTCGACTTTTGATATACGTATCTCAGTAAATATCTACAAATTGATTTAGATTTCAATGCAATTAAGTTTTTCGTAGTTTAACTAACAATAATTGTAGACTTGAGGGGTAAAATTTCGAGAAAAGTGCTCTATACTGGTAAATAATTTCTTTGGCTTTGTGATGAGCGTTACTAATCAATTTTATCTTAAACTGTCAGCTTATTTTGGACTCTTGCATCTAGCGTCGTCGCAACACCGAGAGGGCCCTTATAATTGTATGTAGCCAGCAATCGTTCTACAATATATGTATATAATAATACATAAATACCGCATACACAATTATTGACCCTCACGTCCACACGTTTTATGACCCTGGGGCGAAATTTACCATCGTTTCTGTGTACTTGAAAGAAGCTTTACAATTAACAGTGTAACTAGATCTCTGTTTATGGGGTCAAGAAACCCATTCGCGACTTTACGACGAGAAAGTTGTGGTTTTAACAACTTTTGTTTGTCCTGGATCATAAAAAATTAAAAATATGAAGCTAGGCATTCTAGTAGTTTTTTTATTTAACTGTGTAGTAGCTTTGATATGAAACAGCTCTCATTAAATAAATGATAGGTGAGAATAGATAATCATGGGTGGGATCTTGGGTTATTAAAATATATTTATAGCAGTTTTAATCTTTAAAAATTTCAAGGACTAGAAAAGACTATGAAATGTGGAACTTTATTTAAACCTCGTAGATTTATAAGTATTGTGAATATTTACACACATAGAAGCACAAAATATTCAAACACAATTCTTATTAAACACGCAGAGCGGAGTTGATTATATTTAATTTCATGTTTACTATACTCGTACCTTCAGGTTTTACTAATAAATTATAGTTTTATAAAGTAGGGAGTTTCGATCTCATATTTGCCCATTTAGATGACACCAACAACTGTAAAATCTGCACCATATACTACATAATTCACTTTATTCCCTGTAAAATGTTTTGGCTCATCGTAATTTTGTTTAGTAAAAAAAAAAACACCTACCACAAAAACAAACATTTTTCAGTCAGTTACACCTCTGAGGTTAACATATTATTACGGATGTTAAAAAAAAACTAAAAAAGTACACGACGTTTTGGGATCTAGAATCTGACCCCGTCATCAGGTGAAAAGTAACCTAGAAAATAACACAAAACCTTACAAAACCCAACTGAGACAAACCAAAATCACGTTGGCCGCGAGTGTTTAAAAGGTCGGCCACAACTATGTACGGGGAGTCAGGTGCCTCTAGGGGGTCTGGTTCAATCAAGCCAGGGGCCGGTAAAAAGTGGGACTGGGGGCAGTAAATAAGGGAGGTGACACGGCGAGGTGGACGAGGGGGTGGAGGGGGGTCACAGCTGTTCACCTGTACATAAATAACACCGAGGGATCAACTTTCAGCTGAGAATGGAAGTGTGGGCGATACCGCCCGCGGAGGAAGAGTCTGTCGGGAAACGCCCATTTCGCGAAAAGGTTTCGCGTGAAATCCATATCGAAATATTGACGTCCCGGAATGCTTTTGTGGCAAACCTTCGGTAAGGCGGTGATCTGGACGTGTTGGGCGTCAATTTCAAATCGACCATGATCATTTTGGCGTAATTTTATGGTTGGTTTGGGAAAAGGTTGAATGGGTCCTAAGAAATGCTTGTGTTGAATAAAGTTCTCTTGCGAGGGAGTTGTATTTTACTGATCAAGGTTGTATTGATTATTATTGTAATACAACAGTACCATTTTCGAGGTTGAGTGGTAGAGAGGACTTTGTAGTCCTAACTTCGCCTCGTTAAACAAGACAAACTTTACCTTTACCTTTTACCAGACCCGCAGTACAGACGAAACAACGTGACGATGCAAAGAGTTACAGACCAATAAACGCCACCGTATTCTTATGAATAGTGTTACTGTAAGTTTTAAACGAATTTCAATTTCGAAAATACACTTTGAAACACGTCAAAACGCAGTACTTTTAAAACTTTGAAACCCCCATTCAAAAGTGGGATTACAAAAATGTGACTAAAACCCGGTTTAGGTAATAATGAACAAAAATTATTGACATCATGTAAACATTATGTTACTGTATTGAAAGGTAGGTGGCACAAGGTGACAAGAGAGGGAGAGGGCACCGGGGTCCTCCCCCGTGAAAACTTTGAACACTTAGATGCGAAATAATGCTTTTTAGATTCTATTAGATCAATTTGTGGTAATATTTGCACATTGGTTTCAGATGATTTTCGTGGGAAACTACCTCTATTTCATAAAGTTAGTTGAACGCTACATTTTGGTCCAAAATTTCACCGTTTAATGTAGGTTGTCGTACAGAAAATATGCCAAATCTAATAGCCTGTTCAGTCATATTACACAAACTCGTAGATAAAATGGCCATTCTTCATCAAACATTTCGCACTGAACTCTTTTCTCACTGTCTAGTTGCTAACTGAACACTACTTTGCTCATGGGCACATTAACCGACCACCACCACCCTATCTGTTTAAGTTAGAAAGTTCAAGAATAAACCTTCCCAAGTTGGGAAATTCATTAGGATAATTATATGTTAGAAAACCACGACTGTGTGGTTTATTTCCACTTTAACTTGAATAATTTCAAAATTACTTCACTCAAGCTTTTATGTTCGGACTTGCAAGTCTTTCGACCCCTTAAACTCCCAATTGTAGTCATCCTTACATTATCGTAGACGGCCCTGCACGGTGGACGGATGGATGGACAGTAACAGTTGCGAAACTGCGCGGCGAGTGCGCAGTGCGACCGCGCATGTCCAGTGGTGTGCGGTGACCCTTGGCGCAAGAATGTTGAGGGTCGAGGGGCGCAGCGAGTCAGACACCCCCTGCTGAGCGGAGCGCAGGCCGCCGACCTTCTCACACGCGCACAGCCAAGTATGGATTTTGGTGGCAGGAAAGGAGTTTAGGCGATGTGCACGTCAAAAAGTGGCGATGTAGTCTTACCGATGACCGTAACCTATGGGCGTGAAAATGCTATGTTTAATTGTAATGTCTACAATCGTTCATTGTCAAATTTTACAATACAACTTAGTTTTTAAAATAAAACATAACATTTAAACCCCTTACTACCCCCGGTAAGACTCAAGTAGAAATTATACTTCAATTTATAAAACAAATTTTAAAACAAGTAGTTTTGTAATATTTTTTAAAATTTTTATCTTTAATGTTGGTTGGTAGTTTATTATATAATTCCATCCCAGTTTCCATAGGAAGCCTGTCATAAATTTGAAGTCTGTGGAAGGTTGGCTGAATCGATTGGTTTCTGGTGTTGTATGCATTGATCTGTTCATCGAACGAATATTTAGACACTAAAAACAACACCGTTTCTAATATATAAATGAGGTGATAGTGTCAATATTGATAAGGATTTGAATGATTCTTTGCAGGAATCTCGATAATTAAGCCTGGCTATTATTCTTATTGCCTTCTTTTGAAGGATTGTTGTTTCAGATCAGTTTTCCTATAGACACAATTCGTAAAAAAGATGGGACTCGTATGCCATTTTCAAAACGTCTTGGCTTCAATATGATAACAAACTTCTTAACAGAAATAGTCCTGTGGACACCCTGTCACATACTAAATCAATGTGATGATCCCATGACAGTTTTTTGTAAATCAAAATTCCCAAGAATTTAACGTAATCAGCCTCTTGTTTGTGAGCAACAAGAATCTACGAAACTTTAAGTAGCGTCAAGTTTAAGAGGCTTCGTTAAGTTTTGCAAAACAACAAACGCTGTTCTCATGTGATACATTTCTGTGTGGATCATAGTTTTTACTCGATGTTAAACTATTACAGTATCTACGGCCAATTAGTTATCTGCCTATTATTGGCCAATCTGCCAAATCTGCCTATCTGGAGCCAAATATATCTGGAGCCAATATATCTGGAGTACGTCACTTGTTAAAAGGGTTTTAGAGCTCTTAAAGTAGATATTAAAACGAAGTCACGTTTTTAAGCTCCTTAAATATTTTTCTTGGAGGTCTCTACTTTTGGATTGTGGTTTTAGTTGGTAGGAGGGGTTTTACTTTTCCTTGATAATTTGAGTTAGATTCTTGTTACCTTCCCTTGACCTACTGTCGAATCTAAACCTTTTGTCTAAATGCGTTTCTGACATTAATTTCCGCGTGTGTAATACTTGCACTTAAAGCATTCTTTAACTACCGAAATACTTTGAATTGTTTATACTTTCGCCTAACTTCGAGTTAAATATAATTTTGAAATTTGCTTTGTTAGAAGATTGCATTCATATGGCCTTAGTACTTCAATTTTCGCTTCTTAACGTCTGAATGTATGTCAGTATGTATTTTGTCATAATGTTACACTCTAAAAATGAAGGACTGAAGGCCACTCAGAAAATAGTGAAATTTCGCTCTTTTGGGTGTTGAAACCCAGCCACTCTCATTAAAGATGAGCTCGATTTTTCACTCTTCTCGGAGTGGTCTTTCGCACTCTTTCATATTCAGAGTGAACACATCATTTGAAGCTTTCAAATCAAGAGTGTGATCAACTAAAACAAAAATTAAAAATATCAACAAATATTTTCCTTCCAGATTTAAATTTACACGCCTTTACTACAGCAAATGACCAACAGTGAATTGGAAACACCACTACTGCACACCAGTCCGTCTACGAAGCTCATCTCTGCAGGTCTGACAGCTATTTGCAGTAACATCGCCAATTTGACATGAGCTCAGTGCCGATGACGTCACAGCCAGCTGACCGGTTCCAACATGGCGTCTCTGGAATGCTGTTTCGATGAAGACGTCGGACAGAAGCACAACTCCGCTCCGCTCCACTCTGCTTCTTGCTTATGAATTTATCAGCTATGCTGACGACACGACACCTTCTGACATGCTGGTTTTTCGACTTGTCAATCACCCGGGGACTGCCCGCAGTGTGCCCGAATTTGGGATGTCACAGAGCGCGGGGCTCGCGCCTGACCGCTTTTTTGACCGGGGGTATCGAAACGATCTGGTGGCTGTATCGGTTTCGGTAGACACCTGCTGGATTAAAGTTCGAAATGGTTTTTGTCGGATGCGCAATAACTGTGTAAATACAAATAATAATGTAAAAATATATGTACATACAAATGTATGTACGGAACTTTCCTGAAATTAGTTATATATCTCAGCATGTTTGTATTAATGATATTGTATGTAAATAAATAAACATGACATTTTAAAATTATTTGCAATTTTTTGCGTTTATCACACTGGTTATTTGTTTAAGACTATTTAGACGAAAACTGGATTAAAGCCAATGTTAAACTTTTTACCTACTTTTCACCAGAAGACGGGCTGAGATTGCAGATACCGAAACGTCGTGATCTTCTTTTTCACTAAAGATGGAGAACGTACACAATAATATTTTAAAACTTCTCCCGTTGTCAACATCAAACTTTAAACAAAGAATTAAAGCCAATGTTTTAAGTTTTATGATAATGTATTAAAACAAATTATTGTTTTGACGTCTTTTGTCAAAATCAAGAAAGGACACCACTAAAAGTAAGCGCCAAATTGTATATGTAATGATCATAAGCTAAGAAATTGTTCATTAACCCTTCTCCGAAATTTCCTTTGTGCAATAGACTTTGTGGGATGTATCAAACGAATTCTATTTACAACTAAGCCATTTAACACCTTGTACGTGCTATTGTCGCTTGGCTTTTGTCACCTAATAACCGGAGATATAAAGAGGTCTATTATGGGCCCCATTTTCACAATGTATCTTGTATTCAGAGTTAAAGAAATTCGGTAGTCAAAAACAGTAAAATTGATAAGCAAGCCCGTTAGAAAACGGCGAAAGACACAAATAAATGTATATATAAAATTAAAAAAAATACTGAAAAACAATCAAAAGTTGTATATCCACGACATGTTTCAGCTAATTCAAAGCTATTATCTAGTGGAAAGTAGAGAACAAAATAATCACATATATACATATATTTACAATCAGTGGTCGTTATGAATAATGAATAACACAAAGAAATGGCATACAAGTCATCGGACCACTGTGTATTGAAATGTATACATATCTTAACTGGAAATTTCGCACGAAACCTATATTTCCATGAACCACATGCCTGTGACAGTTAGAAATGTTAAAAAAGAACTAAAATTAATTTAAAAAGACGCGCACAGGCCGGACAAGTTTTTTATAGCTGTTTAATTCGTAATAAAATGTTTTCTTGAAGCTTTTCAACATATCAAACAAATTTAAATAAATCATCTTTACATTTGCATGACTCTTAGCATTGTTTATGCGCAGGTTGCCTTAAAAACTGATTCCAAAATCTAATAAATCACTTCAAACACACTACATACAAGTTGTTTGTCGATCTTAAAAACTTAAGAAATTAAAGGTAAAACGGTAAATTATGTATTGTTTAACGAGGTGGTGTTAGGACTAAAAAGTCTTCTCTAGCAACGTCACTACACCACAAAGTGGTGACTGTGGGGATCGATCCCGCGCCAACGGAGTGATGAGCTCCGGAGTCGCGCACGATTCCAACCGGCCACGGGTCCCTTACTCTAGAAATTCTTAATGAAATAACAATGAACAGTACAAGAAAACTCTTATCACATCCGCCTACGCAACCAGTTTCCTTTCACTCGTTGCTTTACTGGATTGTTGACACAAATGTCGATCACTTATCAGGACGTAGAGAAACATTGAGTGTCACCTTGCAAAAAGCGAGTGCATTGCTCAAGCAGGTTGTAGTGCGTACTGGCGTAGACGACTCAAAGCCAGTGTATGATGTCGACATCCAATAACATAACTTCACCGCGGTATGTGTGTCTGTTACAAGGTTAATATACTTTCACACTGGAGTAGTCACATTGCATCGAGATAAAGGAAGCATTCTCGTTGTCTTATGATAGGTTAGAAAATGCGTTGAACAGTTTGGAATGTTGACTTGACAAATCCTTTGGATTACAATTTAGGATAAAAAATGTTGATGGCCATTGATGCTTTGAGATATGTGATTGCTATGAAGTATGGCGAAATGTCAAACGTGCAATTTTGTCTATAGGGAGTGATTTTCAATTAGTTTTGGGCTTAGAAACTTCATTGAAAATAAATGTACTTATTTTCTTGTATAACTAGAGAGAGAGGTGGGACATAAACTCGTTTATAATATCACCAAGTATGAAGGGTGTTTTCAACACATATGAACTACTGCTGTCTGCCATCCCTTATTGTTATTTCCCCAATTTAAAACCAGAACTCAATTTAACAAAACTTGGTAATACAGCTGTTAATCCCAGACCAACACACAACCACGCACTAAAGAATTTCCTTAGCGATTTTTAAATCCAGTTCACAACGCTCACAGCCTCGCTTTGGCCTTAGGTCATAGCTTTTTCTTCCTTTATTAATACGTGCGTCACTTTAGGCTTCAGATTTATCTAATATTGTACTGCAAGTTTAGTTCCAAATCATGAATGGGAAACCCGTTTGAAATTTCATTATAGTCTGACAACTCATTCCGCTCTTCTAGCAAATTCTGGCCGTTATTGTCAACGGCCAAACGGATTGTTGAAGTTTTAAGTATATTTATGGGTTATATACAATACATATTTATTTTAAATGTCATCAAAATCGGATGTATATTTTTGGTGAAAATTCCCCCTTCATGAAAATCCCAGGTCAAACCTCGATCGAGGTGTATCCCGAGGAATTTTTTGTGTAGACTTCTTCAATCTCAGTCTCATCCAGCATGACAGTTGGAGTATGATCTGAGTATGTCTGACGTAAACAGAATTGGATGAAAGGAGATTTTTTTGGGTTGGTTTTGAGATTGAGCTCGTTGAAGTGTTGGATTGTACTGTTGAGCTCAATAAATGCTAATGGTTCCAATTCTTTGACTGATTGTACTTGAAAACAGAGAGTCGTGTCATCTGCGTAGTGGAAAAGGCACTCTTTTTGTACTGATGATCCAACATCGTTGACATAGATCAAGAACAGTAAAGGATGAATATAATAATTTTTCCTAAGGGAATCAATGCTAAAAAGAGCACAATGCTCTTTCACGGCCTTGACTCTGGTTTTGCGAGCGCGGCGAACGAGACAGTGTTGCCGATACGCGGAGAACTACGCATGCGCGCCTGTCCGTGCGCAGTCAGCGGTGCGCAAAGCGCTAAGCAGACGGATTGCGCATAATTCAGTCTGGGGCTCGGCGTGAAATTGAAAATTATGAAGATGGAAAAGATAAAACTATATGGAAAGCTTGGGATGTAATTGATCATAAAATTAAACGAGCTATTCAAATGCAATCTGGTAATATTTTTCATCATCATGACGATGGGATGGAAGATAGTCGTAATGAGATTGCAGAATATATGTGAGACTGTGCTGCAAGGTAGTTTTTATGACGTTCGAATGGATGAATAACTGTTACAGAGTTGCACTAGCCTGTATGTGCTGGTGGTCTTGGACGTATCATCGGTTTAAGCGTTGTAAAGGTCTGGTATGGAGATGTTATCTGTGGGATTCTGTCGTTAAACCGGTGTCGCCGTGAATAGAGTCATTTCAATTTTAGTGAGGAGTGTATTGTTCTCCTTTTTTAATTATAGCGTACGTATAAATGGTAGCAGTCTTTAGCATTGTAAGTGACACATTTCAAACAAGTAGCAATACATTGATGAGTGGTTACACTTCAATCGCATTATTTGTTGCTGTTATTATCATGTTTAGTTTAGATAAATCTACCGATATAAATGTTAAAATTACAAATACACTTTAAAAACCTGATACCTGTTTATTCTTCAATAAGTCTGTATACTAACGGAGAGTTTAAAAAATAAAATGTCAACCTGTGACTATCTTAACTCTTACGGTTTCGTGGCCGGTTTCATCAACTATAATCTAGTTCTTTCGTCTTTACCGCATCAAAAGTCATTTTAATTTGCTTGAAATATTTAGGTCTTGCTGTAGAGTACCATCTTCAGTCACTGATTGGCTGAAACTGAGATACTTGCTGTCTAATCCTATTGACCACAGGGCTGCCAACCGTCCATTGGAGCAGAGATGCCAAGTGTCGATGTTCTCATTGGCTGAGACACTACCGAAAAGACTTCTTCACGACTGGTTGCCACCTTCTTGAAAGTTTAATGCTGTCTTCTTTGGTGAAATTCATTTCTAATTTTTTCAACGGTCGTGGACGACACTCGGGTAATAATGTAAATTTGTATGCCAATAATTAGGCTTTGTCAAATTCTACTGCATGTTTCGTGTTGTAGCTGTGTGCTGTTATGGCCGACTCAATTAGAATCAGAAATCATTTTATTGGGCAAAAATTAACAATATACATTGCATTAGCCAAGTCACATTGCATTAAATTTTCAGAATGATGTTTGACGTGGTGTGAATGGAAGAACTAGATTGTAGATGTGAATATATGCGGTACTTTTTAGTTAGGCAGTTAACGGAACTTTTTTAGATGCTTGTACCTGGCTTAATGTAGTTTACGTAAAATACTATCAAAATACCATCCCTACAAATCCATTAAAATGAAAATCCTTAATTAGCTGTAACATTAAATTATTTCCCTCATTCCACCACAGAGCTCAATACTCCGGACGAGCGCTTACTAACAGATCATGATCACAAGGGATCGTGAACGTTGTGAGTGAGAGGGCAACACGGGATAGACCCGTCACTGTCGGCTCGGGACCGGGTCGGTTATTGGGTCAATCGCAGAGATATTTTAAAAGGCAACAATCGAGCCGTGGATGACTCAGCGCAATCAGCTGATGCCCGGTCATGGCGCTTGACAGCTGGCGTAATTACACCGCGAGCACAGTCCAGCTCGCCAGCGCAGCTCGCTACTCGCCTACTTACCGCGCTAATTGGACCGTAGTTGTAGTTGTAGCAGGTGGGAATCTGAGGATATTTTAAACTTAACTTTTAAACAGGACAATTGTGTCTTTGCACACAAGACTGCACCTCATAACTCATTACTACCACTCATCCCACTCATCCTTCACCACATATTTGCCTTAAAATACCCTCATGAGAGTGGTCGGCATCTCAAATATTGATATAGTGATCAAATAGTAATAAATCGGTTGAAAATAGCTACAATTGTTTATGTATAAAAAAGGTTAATTCTACTTAACTGATAACTACAGACCCATTTCACTTCTATCTGTATTTAGCAAGAATTTCAAAAACATATTTTTGAATAAACTTCCTGATTTTCTTGAAAACATCATTGAACATATGATGCAGTTTAGATTTAGGAAAGGAAAAATACAACTGATGCATACTGTTACCAAACTTAATGGAAAACGTTTTGTGTCGTCAGCATATGCTATGTCTTGATCTCTCCAAAGCTCCTGATCATAAAACTCTGTTGTGCTAACTAGAACAATATGGTGTGAGAGGTTTACCTCATAAATGGCTGTCTTCATACCTTGACGGAAGAAGGCAATCGGATACGTTTTGTCAAGTACAAATTTCAATTACTCTTGGTGACCCTCCAGGATCGGTACTTGGGCCAGTGTTATTTCTAATATACGTGAAGTAACACTTTGGGGAGAGTTTTCAAACAATCAATTTGAAAAAATTTGACGTATTGTTAAAAATCGTAATCGCAGTTTCATTTATAACAGAAATATTCATCTATATGAAACAAAAGGTAAGGACAGCTTGCAAGTTACTTATCATAGAAGAATGGTTTTTGAACATTTGCCATTGAAAGTTGGTGTATTCAGTAAACTCCCTTCAAATATAAAACGTTTAGAACATCATCCAAATTTCAAAAGTTTAAAAGTGATCTCTCTTGACTAGGGGTTACTCTGTTAATGAATAAGTTGAATATTTCCAATACTACAAGTACTTGTCCTCCATCACCACTTATCGTCCAATGAAAGAGCGTGAATGTTTTACGGGACTTGATAATGAATCCATATTTAATTATTAGAATGGATAACCTTTCCTCTACGATAAAACTCATCACGTTTTGAACACCCAGCAGTAATTACATCACCCAAATCTAAAACCACATTCACATTAACATATTCGAATATAAATGTTAAATTGTAACACCAGCTGACAGCGACTCAGCGTCGACAATTTGTCTCACAGCTGTTTATTAGACGCGGTATCCGTGTAATCACCTCAAGTATGCATATGTCAGCTTCATTAACCCTGCATCGGTCGTCGTCGTCATTTTTACCCTCATTCATCATCTCTCTCCTGCGTCCTGCGTCTCGGATGACTTCTTCAGGCCCTGCCAATACGCTCGGACTGGTTATCAGTTGATAAATGATGTCCGTGTTGAAATCTCATATTGATATTTGTTTTCTCTTCATCAAAGAAAGTAGGCTGGTGAGAGATTAATTTTTACAGGTTCGGTGATTAATCATTGTGGCGGGATTATTGTGTTTGTGTGGGTCCGGTGATTTGGCTGATGGAGATTTTAATTTGAGTTTTGTTAGTTGGTTAATATTCATAGAGGTTCGGTGTGGTTTTGTAATTTGGGACGACGACGGGACTAAACTGAGCCAAAACTGTAGAGTCCACTAGTTACTTCAATTAGCGGGAGTAATTTTTTATATAACATACGCCAAACGTATTTTACATGTATTGCTACTCAAAAATTGCAAAAAATGAAGAGCTGTAATGTTTAACTTTTGTTTGTGCCACGCACAGCTAGCTATAGTAACAAAAGGCTCCTACGGTTGAAAACTTTAGATAACAAAATGTAAGATACTATATATTGTATAGTTAACTACTTACCTACCTTAACTATACCATACCATTCCACAATAAGTAAAACTGTTTGTAAAACGGGCAACATTTTGATGTCAAGTGTAGAACTTTAGGAGTTTTTGGAGACGTTTTTCCAAGTGAAAGATTTAAGAAGCTGATTTCCTTACAATATATACAGTAGTCATTTTGTGGTCAGGCGTTTTGAAGCATCACCACTGCCAATGATATGGCCTAACATTGTATTAGATACATTATGTTCAAATTAGTAGGTAATGGCAATACTGGTGCTGGAATAGGTTTTAGAATAAAGGGTATACATTCAGCTTTCTGTTAAATTTTATACCGTTACAAAATGTAGTATTGTGTGATTCATTTGTTACTTTTTAAATTCGTAGTTGGCCAAATACTCTTGAAACGTGTATTATCGATTATTAGGAGTGAAACCTGTAGTCCTTAGAAGAAAACTCGAGAGTTAAAGCACTGGTCACAAATCAACCAATCACAGGCGCAAACCAGACAGGTACATTTTGCTGTTTTGCTATACCTTGTGAGAGTCGTAGTTACCCTCGCCGTCCCGAGCTTAATACAATTATACCGTGTATTCATTATACTCGTAAACTGTATATGGACCGTTTAGGGCATTTATCAATTGAGGGGGGGGTCATGACCCAGAAAACCTCCTCCTGGGGTTCCCTCTCAAAGCCTTAGTTACTATAGTTTTAACTCATGAAGGTGTCATTGGTATAGTTTGATGTGCCTCTGAAGATGAACACTTAGTGTTTCAAAGGCCTCAGGCTAATACATGTTACATAATTGGAATATTTACAGATTTTTAAAATATTTTATTATAAAGGTGTATAACTAAGGGTATATTTGCAGCATATTTAGGCTAAACCGCAACCGTGCAGCCCAGGGTACTGCACCCCGCTAGACCCGCGCGTCCTTGTACATATAATGAACACAGCCGGGATTAAGATAATTTACGATACCGAGACCGTAAACCGAGGACAGCGCCGCCCTGCTGACTCATTACCTCGGCACCAATTCTATTAACAGTAAAACTAGCAATAATAATAAATTATACTTTCAGTCAGTCCGCGACGTTTTACGCTAGATTTCGATTAACTTTTCCCCCAATTGGCGAACGGGCGAAGACGCCATAACTCTTGCGAGGAGAATAAGACGATCCGGACTGGACGGACGGAACAGTAAAAAGAGCAATTAGAATATAATAATTACTCCGAGGGCGGTTTTCCCATCACGTGACCAAAGGTGGGAGAGGGGGCTAGGGGGGAGCAGGTTGAGTTACAGACGGTATTCGCTTTATGGGAGTCCATCACGCCATTGACGGTGCCGTTACAAGATGGAGATGGAAATGTTTCGAAAGGTTGAAAAGTGAAAGGAGTGAAATTTTTCGTTATTTTGCTTTCAAAACAGCTGTATTTGACACAATCATGTAAATGTAATGGCACTATGTAGTTGCACTTTATACGCAGGGAAATAATGGTTTATTTTGATGATATTTTATTCCCTAGGGAGAAAAATATCATTACGATGATCTTTATGTTGCAGGGACATCAGCTGTTTCAAAGTGTTTGTTTTGAATCTTAACATTAACCAATAGTAAACCAGTGTAACTGCTGTTTCTTCTAAACAATATAAATACAGACTGCTGAGTTCAAAGCATTGTTTCATTTCAGTTTCTTTTATAAATAGCAAATAATTTAACCGAAATTCATTTCTAAATATCGTTAGCATCTTGACAAACAGTATTGATTATCACTCGTCCTAAAATGATCCTCGGTTATTTAAAGTCATTCAGTTAAACTTGAGCTCGGTATAAAAATTTATTTTTGATCTAGTGATGAAATATATACAAATGTATTTGTTCTAAATTAACTTAAGTGTACAGTACTTGCAAGGATTGTACGTAAACGTTCATGTACAAATTAACAAATCTGTGAAATTTGCGTTTAAGCAAGATATTTGAAGAACCCCAAACTATTAAGACCTTAGAGAGGCTGTGTAAAGAATACACTAAAACTAATCTTTCCTATTGAACAAAGTAACGGAAATCCAGATTCGATGGATTTGTTCAAGGTTAAGTGTTATTCTGTTGAAATTTTGTAGACCACAAAACTTTTATAATAGACAATAGTCATTTTTTATTAACATATTCGTTGAGAACAGTAGTGCGTCAAAACTGCTATATTATACTCGTACATACACTGAGATGTACTATGACTATGTCATACTAGATATTTCATTTGGTATATTTTTTATTTTAACACCTGTTTTCCTACTGAGCTTGTGTTTTTGCTAGAGCACGGTGTTTTCTTTTTAATTTACAATCCTCAACACAATGTAAAATCTTACTCGTAACTTTTCTTTTGATAAAAAACACATTAACCAAAATTAACAAGCCCGATAAAACAACTTTTAAAAATACAAATTATTTAATTTACGTACGTAATTTTTCCACAAAGGAACAAAGATTCGAGCAAATTATAGCTTCCAAGCGTCGGCAAATTAGAAACTGTAAAGTCACCGGGAAAATAATGCTATGCAAAACGTGGCCGAGCACGCACGCATAGAACATGATACACCTATAGATTAACCGTGGCATATAGTGCATTACACGGTTACTTGAGCAATGGGCACGTTGTTGTTTTTCTGGCATTGCGTGGAAATAAAACTCAAACTAGATTCTTGCATTCGAAGTTATGTACAAAACGCAACGAGTAGTTTTGTGTTTAGTCTTATTTTTGATAGTATTTGAATAGTTTGTTTAAGGGACGGTTTAAAATTATACAAATAACTAATAAATGAAGCTGTGAAAATAATTCAAAAGTCCTTAAGGCTCAGATGTGATTATCTTCTGATTCCAATGACATATGGTAGCTTTCTTTAATGGTTTAGTAAAACTCTCAAACATAAATAAAAGACATTCTTTTATAATCAAAAATTCAGAATGCAATTTTTTATTAAAAACCATGTTTAAACACACTTTTTTTACTAAATTATTTTTGAATAAAAGGAGCGTTGTGGAGAAATTAGTTTGCATCCTAATTTGAAATGCGTTTAACAATATAAAGTAACAGCATAAGTATGGAGATAGATTTGAGACAATATTAATAATATTGAACATAATATGTACTCATTCTGAGTTTTGAGGCAGTATAATGTACTCATTCTGAGTTTTGATGCATTATTATGTACTCATTCTGAGTTTTGATGCATTGTTATGTACTTATTCTGAGTTTTGGGGCAATATTACGTACTCATTCTGAGTTTTGAGGCAATATTATGTACTCATTCTGAGTTTTGAGGCAATATTACGTACTCATTCTGAGTTTTGAGGCAATATTATGTACTCATTCTGAGTTTTGAGGCAATATTACGTACTCATTCTGAGTTTTGAGGCAATATTATGTACTCATTCTGAGTTTTGAGGCAATATTACGTACTCATTCTGAGTTTTGAGGCAATATTACGTACTCATTCTGAGTTTTGAGGCAATAGTATGTACTCATTCTGAGTTTTGAGGCAATGTGCTAATTCTAATTAAAAAGAAACCTACTAATAGTAACTTCAAAAAACTTTATAATTATGTGTAACATCTTTTACTAAGCAGTAGTCTACAAATGGATTCGGCTTGTCCATGGTTGGTTTTGAAGTAGTTTTGATTTTTCTTTTTGATTTATAATTGAACCCAACATTGTTGAAGTGTTTAGCTGTTAATTTTAAAATAACATATGCATCGATTTCGAGTTTTTCATTTCTAGTTTTGAAATTCAATATGGCGGTATCATCTGCATACATTTCAAAAGATTTTCCACTATCGTGTTCATTATAAACCTGCGAATGCAAAGTACGACTGAACAGTGGTATAGAGAGTACGTACAACAATGCTTACATACACTCTCCCCCCTCGCGGCTACGCCAGGGCTTCCTCCAGAGATCTTATCATCGCTTATCGGAAGTGATTAAGATGTAAAGGGTGGGGAACACGCTAGAATCACCATGGAGACAACACAACAGAACACGGCGAGCTAGTCGTTCTGTGTATGTACATGTTTTGCTTCTTTTGTGGCTATACAGGAGGTGAATGAAAATAGTTTATTCCATAAATAATTTCGTGCTACATACAATATATTATGGAATTTCTCCCCCAAAAAGAAATCTTGTGCTTGATGGAGGGTTACTGTCTCTGAGTTGATTGTTTTGTTTAAGGTTTCAGAAAAAGCCCAAAATAATAGAATGTGTTCTTAATAGAATGATAATTTTGTCATTGCCGTTCGAATATGAAGATTGTTTTATACATGATTTGATTATAGCAGGTTACTGCGTATGAAACAGTAATTTTGTTTGGGTTATTGGTCTAAGATTTAATATATAAAAGCTTTAATATTTGTATATGGTACAATTTTTGTCACGACAAATTTGGACAGTAACATTAATATAAAGTAGTTCTAGTTATTGTCCTAAAAAGAAAAATCTGGGATGACTTTATCTTTTCTTATTATGAATGATTTTGGTTTTGATTATGATTTTTTATGAGGTAAGAATTAGTTATGGTTGAAAAGCTTAGTTTCTTAAGAAATAAAATCAATAGGAACTATTTTTAGCAACACTAAAGGTGTTAATTATGATTTAAAATGTTCTTTTTCACGCCAACCTTTTGGAAATATAACCAATGATATATTCCATCACTTCTTATATCAAAATTCAACAACTTAAAAGATACACACTCATGTGTTACTAAACAGTAAAGAGGAAGGGAAAGCGATAGAACTGGGAGATACAGAATGGAGTTCTTCTTTGTCAACTAACTGTCCAATCCGACCCCCCTTGCTAACGTGCCCCTATGCTAAGGCATTCAAAATTGAAAGAAAGAAACAAAGAAAGAAAGAAAGGAAGAAGTATTTATTCCCTAGCACACAAGATCCATAGGAAAACAAAACATTTAAAAAGGAACATGAAATAAACGTGTATACGTGCTTACAGACGTTTAAGGCACACAATTGGCAGGTCAGTTAGTTGAATGACTAACCAGAAACTATAAAAAAAGACGTAATAGGTAATTGAACAGTAGTGTGCGTGAACGAATGAAGTCATTAAATGCAACCCTATGCACCTAAAGGAGATTTTCAGTTAAGAACGGAATACAACATTTTAGCTTGTCAATATTTTAGAAAATCTCGAACCATTTGATTTAAAATGATTCCTGTGAGTATAACTCTGAGGACTACCCGCGGCTCCTGGGACCCCGTAGTTCCTCCAGAGCCCGGAGCCCGGGAGGACATCTCGTGGAGATAATCGCTCGAGGAAGTCAAGTGCCAGGTGAATGAGTCCCATTGACTGGCGGAAATATAGAAACAGCCGAGCATTGTCTGTGCTCATGGCCGTCATTATGTGACGTCATAGAGCGTGGCGAGTCCCGCGGTGCGCAACAATAACACAGTCACAAGTCGGAGAGAGTTCAGTTGTAAAAAATATCAGTAGTCTAAGAGAATTCAGTCAGAAATATGGGAGTCATAATAGCTATGTACCGAATGATCATGAAAGGTTGTCACAAACTTTAGGATTAGGTTAATTAGGTCAAATTAAAGAGAAAATCAAGAGTAACGTTTTTGTCCATACCAGATATCCGCCATTTTGTTTTTTCACTAATTATTTTTATTATATCCCACACCACTCATTGGATTTGGCTAGAATTTGATATAAGTTTGTATTTAAGTAAGACCATGTATAGAAAAAAATTACCACCGTGATCTGGCTTACTATTTAAAAACGGCTATATTTTATGGTATTTTTAGGGTGTTTTTGGTGTTACACCTTCATTGGTCCATAAACGGCGAGGTTTACAATAAAATGTAAACATTTAAATTTTGCAGTGAATTTTATTACCTATCTATAGACACCAAAACATTAAAAACCTATTGAGAACCAACAATTTTTCATTGAAAACCGTAGCAAATAGCAAGGTAATACGGTGGAAAGTTAACTGTTTCCAGCCACTTTTTTTCCTAAAGCTGAATTGTTTCTTAATCGATTTGCTGCAAACCATTATTTTACTGTACACCTCACCGTTTATTCACTAACAAAGGTGTAACACAAAAAATACCCTAAAACCATGAAATTACGATTTGCTTTAAATATTTCGGTCTAGTTGTGAAGTGATATCTTCAGTCACTGATTGTATTGAAAATGAGAGACACAAATATTTCAAGCAAATCTTAATGATATTTGGACGCGTTATGAACCGCAAGAACTAGATTATAGTTGTGAAACCGACCGCGAAAGCTTAAGAGTTAAGTTTAGCTATTACTTGTTGAGTTTCTCTAGCTGCTGGTTGTTTCTTAATATTTTGTATGAGTTTTTTTGTTTTCTCGTAGTTTTATTTAAGATTTTAACAGCTATACATGAAGTTTGGTTGTCTTTGACTGGTCAGCTTCTACTGATTATCTCAGGCTAGCTCATTTTCTAAAGTTTTGTGTTATGCTTTAAGTTACATTTCACCAGAAGAGAGGGTCAGATTGCTATATCACTATTTGAGATGCCAACCACTCTCATGAGAGTGTTTTAAGGCAAATATGTGGTGAAGGATGAGTGTGATGAGTGGTAGTAATGAGTTATGAGGTGTAGTCTTGTTACAAACTAAGGCAGACTCTTCTTTAGAATGGGTCATTTAATTAATAGCCCAATGACCAATAGAAATACAAGGACCAACGGCTTAACGTGACCGAACCACGCAGGTGATAGTCTGATATGTCTAAACGATGGTGGAAGTTGATGCTAGAATCATTAGATGATCACTGAGACTATCTGAGCCGCTTTAGACCTATATCATCCTCAAAACCTTAACTAGAAAGTTTCAGTTCTAGTTCCAAAAGACTTAACATTCTTACCTGATGTTAATAGTTTGAATGATTTAAAGCAGCACGTTACTGTGTTAGATTCTGGAGGCGCCTCCGTTTTATTGCTTTGGAAAGGGACAGGGAAGCAATATTTCATCTGAGGTAAGGTCTAATACGTTTGGAAGTTAAAAGAGTATTTTGAAAAGTTCAAAATTTACCGAGCACTAAAAGAAGCTGTTAAATGTGTTATAGTATATTACATATATTGTGATCATTATTTTTGAAGCTACCGTTGTGAAGGATGTATGTTAGAAATTATAATGATTCTAAGTGGTTTTATAAGATAGAATTATACTGGAAGATAGAAACAGCTCATCAGTTGCTTACAAACGAATAAGTTTATAAATGTTTTGATTATTTGTTAAAGTGCAGTTTAGGGACTCTTGCATGAAGCATTTTATTCTTAACTAAATTGCTTATTATCCACTCGGTACATTTTAGAAAGATCGTTGTTTTGTTTGTGTTTTTAGTGTTTTATTAATGTGAACGTTAGTCAGAATAATAGGTACAACACAAGAAATCATCATTGTACCCTAGCAAATTTCCATAGATTTCAGTATATGACACACCATTTCTTGAAGAAAAAAAATGTATTATATTATACACAAACTTCCGAAAAACGTTAAACGTTCCAGTTCAAACCAATTCAAAACTAACCTAAGGCGTTACCTTGCCTAAAATTCCATTGTAATAATTGTTAGAGAACTTATGGATAGGTAAAATTCCATAGTCCAATAATTGACTTCAAAGCTTACTTATGCCAGATAGGATATTGTAAAAAAAATCTTGACAATTGTTTGATTATTATGACATTATACTCATTGTTGTTATGAATAAAAATGATTCGGTACTGTTCTCTTTTAGCCTCTGTATCACGCTTAATTGAAATATTGGGTACAAAAGGTATTTTGATTATTTTAGGTGAGTGATCATCTGATAATACCCGCATCAACTCCCACCACCGTTTAGACATATCAGACCCATCACCTGCGTGGTTCGGAAGTCACGTTAAGCCGTTGGTCCTTGTATTTCCATTAGTCATTGGGCTATTAATTAATGACCCATTCTAAGGAAGAGTCGACCTTAGTTTGTAACAAGACTACACCTCATAACTCATTACTACCACTCATCACACTCATCCATCACCACATATTTGCCTTAAAATACCCTCATGAGAGTAGTCGGCATCTCAAATAGGGATTTAGTGATTTATTTACAAAGAATCCGAATAAGCGGTGATAAAATGTACTTGGGTCTGTTAAGGTCTTCCTCATCAGGGGGTAGATCCGACCCCTGCAGTGGTGGGGGTAAGTTGAGCCAGTTAGGGGGTGTTTGCAGCCAATCCCCTCTTGGTAATTGTTGTAAGACCCTCATTTGGCTTAAGTACAGCAGTGTCCGACATTACGCACCGTACCTTCTTCCAAGGCTGACCGCAAACATTTACGTTGTTTCTGTACCTGAGCGTTAGATGCGGATCCGTGGCGGAGTGGTATCGCGCGCGACTCCGGAGCTCATCACTCCGGTAGCGCGGTTCGATCCCCGCAGTCACCACTTACGATTTGTAATGTGACTATACGGTAACGCTAGGTAAAGGTCGAGGTTGAGTGGTAGAGAGGATTTTGTAGTCCTAACTTCGCTTCGTTAAACAAGACGAACTTTACACCTCATAAATTCACCTTATAAATCTTAATATCAAAGTAGATATAATGGAACGACAAAAAGTACAATGTTTCAGCTCAGGTTTACAAAATATAGAAAACCTCCACAACTAATTCAGTATGCAGACGATACCACAATCAATATTATTTTAAATTTAACAGAAAATCTTGAAATAAACTTTTAAACTAGTACACATTAATTTTTGTACACAGTTTTTTGAAAGTTTGTATCATACAACTAACTAAAGTCTAGTTTTATTACTTTTCAACTTGGCAGACCAAATGTCGATTACTGCCCAACTGTAATAAGAAATGATCATTTGTTAGAAGAAGATGAATCAACAAAATTTCTTGGCTTTTATGCAGATAAAGATTTATCTTTGGACAGCCATATTGATCATATAAGCAAAAAGATTTCCTCGAACATTTTTCTTCTTAGATACTTCTCCCAGCATTGTAAGCCACTTATACTGAGAATGGCTTACTTTGGTTTAATACAACCATATATAAATTATGGTATCATTTTGTAGGGTTCTTGTTCAGAATATAAACTTCCAAGAATGTTTATTCTGCAAAAGAAAGCTATGCGAATAGTATTAAAACTAAGTTTAGGTATTCTTGTAGAGTATTATTTAAAGTATTAGGTATTCTTACCCTACCTTGTATTTATATATATGAAACTACTTTTTCCCATAACAAATGTTACAGTAGTTTGGTAACAGACCATGATATTCATGACCATGACACTAAAAATAGTAGTCAATAGTAGTCAATTTGGGATGTCTTAGGCTTGAAATATCTCAGAAATCACCATCCCAAATTGGTATTAAATGTTTTAACAAACTACCAGACTATTTACAAATATTGACAGTATAAACTCTTTTAAGTCGAAATTGAAAACATTTTTAGTTCAAAGGTAATTTTATAGTGTAGGTGAATTTATGGATTATTCAAATACAACTAATTTTTCCAACAACATTTCATGTATTAACACCACATTACCTATGTAGCAAGTAGTACTATAGGGGAACAGTATTTTGGTGATGGGTTTGTCTTATTTGTTTGTACTCGTATTTATATTTTTTTGTCACACAATATTTTTTGTACACGACAAATAAAATTATTTATTTATAACTACATAATTGATTTTTTGCCTGTGACAGGTAATGGCGATTGTGTTGCCGCTTCAACGGTCGGTAAGTACTTTGAGAGCTTTGTTAGACTACAGTTTGTCAGGGATGCGGTCTCCCTCGACTTGTTTTGGCCAAAACCCCTTCGACCTATTGCCAAAAGTGTACAGTATTAAATTTACCGTTTGAACCTAAAATTAACGTGTTCATTACTGTTAAAATATATACAGAATGTCGCAAAAACTTGTAGCGTGCTATGCGAAGTCGAAAATGTCTAGTAACATTTCTTTTATTTTGGCTTAGTAAATCTGAAATAGAATACTTAAGGACTTCATATAACACCATTAAAAACTTTAATTACTGTTAAATTTAACTCGGCTACGCCTCGGACGTTAACTTGAACTCGTACCAAAAAGCGTCACTTTAGTACCTAGTGATGAAATATACGAGTACTATTCTTTAAGGTAAAGTTAGATTAATTTCGAACGTGATATAGACATAAAAATGGTATTATTGTGTACCACTTTAGAAATGTCAAAAAAATGTAAGCTGCTAAAAAGTCACCTAACCAAAACAAAACAAATACAGGAAACCCTCTATTTTAAGACAATGTTAAAGCATGTTTACGAGTTTATGAATGTATTCGCTTTATTGAAGTGAAGAACATTATACAAATTAGGGTTGTTTCTCTAGACGTGAAACTTCTAAAGACCTAGTGTTTTGTGCTGCGCCTCATAATACATCACCCAAGGACAAATTAAGCTTCACAGGAACATAACTCGTTTATTAGCCCACCTTACATTCATCAAAGTGTCGTCGAGGACTCTGAATGCTTTATCACCTGGTTTAGCGGCAGTCGTCCACATTCGACCAGCTGTTACATGTAAACAAACATTGTGGCACTGACTGGGGTCGTGAGACTCGTTTAAGAAATGTTGATGTGGTCTGACCGATGATTGTGGTCTATTAGCGTATAAGAAGTATACAGGGTGAGTTTTGAATGTCCCCCTCTACCTCAACTTTTGAAAAAGGACATATTTTTAGAAACCTTTTGGGGAATGTTTTTTTTAGGATTTTGACGTATTTTCGTCACCCAACCCCACCCAAAAACCGAGGGGAGGGCACGCAATCTTTTAAAATACAACCCACCCCTCTTGTGGCAGCTCAAAAGAAAGGGAATTTCAACACAAATTCAACGACGCAGAGTCACATTTTTATCTCGACTTGTTTTTTTTTGTTATACCGATTTTAAAGATGCCACATTTCACATAAATTGATTTTGAATGACAATATTATCTAGAAAATACTCTATGGGATTATGTTATAGGGCTGTGATGTTTCCTCAGAGTATTTTGAAAATTATTTTGTCATTCAAAATAAGTTGTATGTGAAATGAGGCATTTTAAACCTGATTTTGTGTCATCTTTAAATTGGTATAGAAAAAGATTCGAGATAAAACAAACTGTCGTTTTATTTGTATTGAAATTCTCTTTCTTTTGAGGTGCCACAAGGAGAAGTTTATATTTTGAAAATTTGGGGGGCCCTACCCCCCATGAATTTTGGGTAGTGGGTGGGTGTCGCAAAGTACGTCAAAACAAACTTCGGAATCCTCCTAAAAACATTCCCCAAAAGTTTATTTTTTTTTCAAAAGTTAAGGTGGGGTGACATTTAAAACTCACTCTGTATGTAAGTGAGCGGCTCAAAACTACGAAATCTCGCGTTAGTTTTAAACACGCATTTTTTAGCGAATCGCGATGGTTTCCTATTCAACAAACGCTGTTCTATTTGATGACTTTCTATAAGTATCAAACTTTTCACGTGCTACCCAAACGGATTATCTGGCGCATTAGAGTTTTGGAATTTTTTGAAATTCCACTTTTCAATGGGGATTTCAGAGCGCTATATACACTGTGTTTTCTCGTGTTTCAAACTGGATTCTCTGAAAATAAAAATAAAATTTGAAAATTTGTTACCAATCCAATCAAGAATATCTTGAGCTTTCATTAAAAATGTAGATCTCACAGTAAAACTATTTATAACGGTGACGTTAGCTGAACTCTGCATCGTCAATTCTTCCTGTCCGTACCGGTATAACAGTACTTAGATATTTTGATTTATTTGAGACACCGAGCACTAGAGGGTATTTTAAGGTGAATATGAAATGAAGGGTTAGTGTGTTGAGTGTTTTTGATGAACGATGAGGTGTAGTCTTGTTACTCATTAGGTCCGACTGTTCCCCAGATTGGGTCATTAATTAATATCCCAACGACCAATGGAATGGACCAACAGCTTAACGTGACTTCCGAACCACGGGGAGCGGCCATCGAACCCGGGCTGGTTTGGTGCGAAGCACGCACTATACCACTGAGCTATGGTTACCCCCTGCGCAGCCTTGAGGGATTGTCAATTTTTTTAGTTGAAATATTTGTAGGCTATAACCATCGATATATTCTTCCTGTAGCTGTTCAATGCGACGAAACAAGAAATCTTCAAGTTAGAATCTTCTTTAAGTCTATGTTCTAAATTGTGGGTTTTAATCTTCCTCAGCCAACGTACATATTCTGCACCTCACAATTTGTCATAATATACGTAGGCATAAGAAAACTGACAGATGGTTCCCCTCACCACCACTTCTGAACAGTACGCACCACCCGCTCGGCAAACCTACCAATTACTTAGCTTTCCCAAACAAAAACCCTGAACAAATCACCTCCTTCAATTAGTTCTAATCAGCTGTTCCTGAAGCAGCAGGCCAAAACCAACATGGCGTGCAGCGGCGGCCAATCAGCTGTCAGAAGTGGATCACGTGACACGGAGAATCAGCTGATCAGCAGGTAGATCACGAGCAGCCGCTCAACAGCTGTTTCCGCGTATACCGCCATTACTCATCGTTCCCGCGCTGGCGCACTTGTTACCGCCTTTGTAGGCCTCGGCGCTGTCAGTCCGGAGACGTTTTCTGATTTGTAATCGGCCAGCGGTCGATCGGCCTCTGATCAAATGTTAATTGCCGCCGTGCGATACTCTGTGGGAAAGGGCCTCGTCATATTCTAATGTAATGTCCCCGCTACGGCTTGATTGTAGAGTCGGTCAGGTCGTAGCTGCTGAATAAATTACAGGAAACGCAGTTAGCTGAGTGAATTCTGTTTTAATCAGCGGATTGGAATCCGTAATCAGTCGGAGGTCTCGGTCACATAGTTGTGGTAATGTGGTACTTACAGTGTATGGACAATGTGAAGGGGGAGATTTAATATGTATCCCGGCAGAGGTTTATGAAGTTTCATTGGGTTCATTATCGGTAGACAACTTGCTTGAAATAAAAACTTTACAAAGAAATATGACAACTGGAAATATTTACATGACATGTAATCGTCATCTTTATTTAGGCCTATATCTGAAATTGTTCCACGTTTGACATCGAAGTCCCAACCACACATGCATTTGGCAATTCCCTTGCTTCCATTTATTCGAATTGTTCACTTTATCTTTTTGTTAGTCAGTGTTTCCCACGTTTTTCCAGTTATGTGCCATAAACCCGTCTGTGTAACAAAATACATCTGTGACCAAAACATTTTTCAATCGAGTATTGAACGCCTTAGGCGTTGGAGCACTTTAATCGAATTTAGCAGCCGGTTGACAAGTTGAGCCTTGCCTGAGAAGGCTAACGTTTATGAACTGCTGTTCTGTGTCTTTCAGTTCGGTAGCCTCTAGTTGATAAGAGTACATATCTCTGCCTTTTATGGGATCGCATTTTTAATTAAAATGCAGACAAGAATATAGAAGCAAGATAGTGCCAAAAGTTTCAAACTTCCGAATACTGACCTGCAAGACTCTCTTGTTTGAAGTTTCACGATCTTTCCAAGGTATAACTCTTTTGCGGTGTGCACTTTGATTTAACGCCAATATTTACAAAACGAATTACAGATTAAAGAAGGTCCGTTGATGTGTAATTGAAATAGTTATATTTGAGTTTCAAGTCGATAGCTCCTTACTTTCTAAGATTAAATAGTGCCGTTTCCTAAATCAGCTTTCGAGTGCTACACTAAGTCTCTACTAAGTTAGCACAAAAATTACCAAATGTGCTTTAGCAGGCGTGCAGATTCTTGCATGGATAAAGTCCAATCAGTTAGCGAACAATAGGCAGAGACGCGGCATAAATCTACCGCGTGGTGTCCAGCGAGCGGGCGCATGCATAAGGAATTGACCTGTAGATCTCGCGTCTGTCAGCTGTTTGGTTGTGGAGTGACAATATGCACAATGCAACAATGACATCAGCTGTTCATTACCCGGGGAGAGAATGTCACGTCCCCGAGTTTAGGTATTGTGGATATAAACCAGGTTGACACGCAGCCAAGCCGCTGGCATGACTGAAGCGAATTCCATTATTCTTCGGCCTCAGCTTTGCGATCTTTACCATTACGAGGCTGTTCACTCACAGCTTCACTTCGGCTATCGACAACAGACTTACGTGGACTTTTACTGCGCGTTTTACCACTTATCATGAAGAGTAAACGTATTTGAATTTCATTAAATTTGAACTACTCATAACGTTGTTTGAGAGAAAAACAACTTTATTAGCCACCATTTTGAAACGACTTAATAGATTTTCATAGTGTTTGGTGTATTGATGAATATGATAAAAATACATAGGCCCTATATTTTTTTATCGGATGAAAGCTACAGTTTTTATATAATGAAACCCTTTTTATGTAAAAAAACTCCCTAAAAAAAGAATACTTTCGGTAGTCTGATTTTGCTGGACAACGAACTTGACCAAGATATTTACAAAATGAACACTCGACCCAAATTTAATGAAAATCAGACAAAAATGCAACTTGTAGAGAGTACACACATTTATAACATGCTCAAAACGTGTTCTGGGGTCAGGATCGGTACTCATTTCACGGTCCCAGGCCTGGGTCTTACCATGTTGACGTCATGAATATACCAATTGTCCAAAGGCAATCCGCTAAACAGGTTAAGTTTGTCTGGATTAACGAGGGGAAGTTAGGTTTACAAAGTCCTATCCACCTCAACCTCGACCTTTATTAAGTCGACGGGACCGTACACTTTGCCAGTGGTGACTGCGGCGATCAAACCGGAGTAATGAGCTCCGAAGTCGCGCGCGAAACTAAACCACCACGGATCCACCGAATTGCAGGAGTGTTTTTATAAATTAAATGGAAAACATAGCTGAATCGTAGCAATCACTGCTGCCGTAATTCCTAGTGAATTTCCTGTAAGCTGTGTAAAGAATAATTATGTTATCATTTTTAATATGTGTAATCAGCACAATAGAATCGACCGATTTTTTGCAGCCCTTTCGGTTTGGCTGAATAGAATTGTTTAATTTTTAGTAATGATTTTAACTACGATAGCATAAATAGTGATATCTAATGTCATCGAAATAGGATCAGAAATACAACTTTTATAGCCTAACGCCCAACTTTTGGGGTGGAGGGGGAGCTCTCCACTAAATCTCTATTTGAGATGCCGACCACTCTCATGAGGATATTTTAAGGCAAATATGTGGCGAAGGATGAGTGTGATGAGTGATAGTAATGAGTTATGAGGTGTAGTCTTGTTACAAACTAAGGCCGACTCTTCCTTAGAATGGGTCATTAATTAATAGCCCAATGGCCAATGGAAATACAAGGACCAACGGCTTAACGTGACTTCCGAACCACGCAGGTGATGGGTCTGATATGTCTAAACGATGGTGGGAGTTGATACTTGTGTAAGTTATCCCCCACACACAGAAAATTCGCTAGGAATCACGGTAGCACTTGTGGTTTATCAGGTAGCTTGGTGAAGAGTCGAGAGTGCCAGGCAGAGCCGATGCTCACAGCTTCACAGACGGCGTTGCTCTTGTAGCACTATATCTTGTGGAACCCCGCAGTGCACCGTATATACACTCTGTGTCGCCGCGGTTGGCAGCATTGCAGTGATGAGTGTAGAAGCTTCACAACCACCATTTGTTTCATTAGCATCACCATCGTTCGTGATAATTTGAGCAGTGTAGGTTTAATGGGTTTTATTGTAATTACGTATGTCAGTACGTAAAATTAAGTATGCCTTCTTTCATCTAGTTATTAATTTTTTATTAAATTAATAGAGTTGCAATTGTTTTGATCAATATTAAATATAAAACCTTCGTATTTAGCCTACAGTGAAGTGTTTAGTATGTCCATTAAGCCAGCTTTTCCCGTTTCCCGAATCCCGGACTTTTCGCAAAATCCCTCCCGTTCCTGTCTCGGATCTAAAACTCTGCTCCCGCACAGCTCTAGTTAGCAGGAATCTATTTTTCGAAATCCTAGACTGTTATTTTCATTATAAACAAGACTCTAAATGATCTCATCCCTAGAACTTCAGAAGATCAAGCGTCGCAAAATGATCATTGGGATGAAAATCCTCCAACCACAAGGTCTACAGTCTGAAAATATGAAGCTATCAAAAATTGTTTTGAGTTTTTACAATGATACGCTACAGTCGGCTGTTAGTAATCCTACTAACTACCAAAGCATGAACACTTTTCTTTAACTTTTTATTAAATCGATCTACATAAATTTAGCACTTATCTGCAATATGAAAAGGTGCTTTACTATACAGCAGCTGTCTTGTTTTCTTAGCTTTACCCGTGGTTCGAAGAAGTCACGTCTATTCCAGTGATCGTTGGGCTATTATTAATTGCCCAATCTGGGGAACAGTTGGCCCTGGTTTGTAACAATACTACACCTCATCATCCATCAAAAACACTCATCCCACTCACCATTCATTCCATATTCACCTTAAAATACCCTCTAGGAGTGGTCGTTGTCACAAATCAAAGTATCTCCCTCCTGGCAGCATTTCTTCCACCATCCAACAGCATCTAAATATCATCAGCATACAACCAGTCCTGAATCCTTTCCCAGCGCACACAACCACAACTCGTACTCCATTTAACGAAATGAAGTGATCACCGCCACCCAATCTGAGATTCGTATCGATTGATTGATCGATCCAGTTGATTTATGCCGAGCGATCCGTAAAATGACCGACTCGTCACGTCGTCGCGGGCGGCCACCGCAAAAACCGCAGCGCCGTTCGGGGAAACCGCGGTCTCCAAGTGGCAGAAAAACATACCGCACTCGCGCCAGGCCAGCACATGCGGTGATTGATCGACCGCCGGTCTTAGGAGGACAGCCGTAAAATCACTTTTTGAGTAATCGATAAAAAGCGATGAAAAAGAGTCGCCTGACAAGAGCGGCCTAATTGAGTTGATAAGCGGTGAAGTAAGATGTAGAGGAGTGCCAAAGCAAAGGGCGGAGTTATTTGCGAGTTGTTTGCGTCTGGGAGTTTTAAAACGCGTACTGCGAAGTAGTTTCATGAATAAGTGTAAAACTATGTAACAAAATCTTAAGTAAGCCAAACGAATGGGCTCAAAAAATCGAAAACAGTCATAACGAGCGTGGTTTTTTAATATTTGTTCACGTTTCCTGTAGAAAAATGAGCTATTAGTGCCGACGGCATGGTACCCAGACCCGGGACCATGTAATGTGATGCGGACCCCCAGAACACAATTGTTGAGCTTTATCCAACACTTTATATGTACGCACATACGTGTGAGCTTCCTTTCTACAGATGCATTTTTTGTTTCTTTGTTATGCAATTTGGTACAAGTGTTCCTCCAATAAATGCTTCGGTTGGGTTCTTTGACCAGCGAAATCGGAATACCGGAAGTCCCCTTTTGAGGAAGAGTTTTCATAAAAAGAAACAACTTCGATTACTTAAAAGTGTTAAGTTTTAACTGGTTTTGATGAGAGTTATGTGTGGGTTTTCAATTCTCTAGGTAACTCAGTTCATAATCAAAGATTTCACAGCAAGCTACTCTTTGACTTTCTTTCACCCGAAGACAATGCTTGCATGTAGGAGCCTTTCTTACTCCTTTTGGAGTTGAAATACTCTTCTGTAATCAAGCAATAGGCCGTATTTTCTTGTCAGGTAACAATTATTTATCGTTTTTACTCCGTTACTTTTAAGTACCACACATTGCAGATGATCTTCGCCATGATCAACCAGTTTTTAGCTGAGTGGAGGAATTTTGGCCTGTGTTGTAGATGGTCTCGGGTTCGATTCCCGACACATGGGTTTACATGGATTCGGACCGTTTTCATAAAAAGTGTATTCGTGTTCCCACAAAAATCTAGATGCAGATACAAAATTTTTCTAGTGTAGGCAAAAGAGGGTCGAAGTCAACGCGGTTACCAACACTTCCAATCACCTCAGTCAGCGCCTCCTTGCCCATCCCGTGTCCGGAGCCACTCCTACACTCAAGGAGGGTCCGGCAAGGCAAGAGGCAGTCCACGTCCATGGGCCCGGACGGAAGTCGGTGATTTGTACGGGTCACGCTCCAAACTAACGGAAAATAGGCCTAACTTTCGCGATTAGGCTTTGATATGACACGCCATGGGAATCGCCGACAATGACAGTGTATGAATTGGAGCTCGTGAGTCGGAACGGGCTGTGTACGCATGCGCAGGCCGGATCACGTGGTCGGTGATGTATTGTTGTGCTGGACTTTGATGCTGCTGGGATTCAACACAAGTTTTTTCTTTTCAGTTTTGTTATTGTTTTTTTGACCCGACTATGCAGGAATTTAAATTTAGTTAGCTTTCTTTTTTACTTAATGAAAGACATATTTACAGCTATAGTAAAGTTCCACAAGTAATAAAATATGTATCGTTCAATGTTTAAGAACCACACGAGTTGTTCAAATTTTGTAAAAACTACACAAACACACGACTAAAGATTCATTCCTTGCTTTTTGGATATCATTTGATCATAAAGTAGGGTTTTAATTACCGTCGTAGGCCCTAATTAAATAAAAGGTTTGTAATTAATCAAAATACATTACGCTCACAAAAAGATCGCTTGGATCCCCAGTAGCGCTTGTGGTTACACGTCGGCAATGTTTTGATTTAAACCAAACCTATGTAAAACCAAAGATAATGTGTTGTTAGGTAGATAGTGCATAGATGCGATTGTGCGATTTTCGAGAACAAACTTACTCGTGCGTCAGTGGCTCTACTTGGCCTCTACATAAAATAATTTTCTCGCAGCGCTATCTGTGCTAGGGCTGCCGAACTGGGTTGATTTTCCTGCCTCAACCATGTGGCGTCTATGCACAACCTACCTACCACAACATAAGTTTTGGTAAAACGCTCAGCTCGTTGTTTACCTCAATCGCAGCCTCTTAAGCTTCAAAGCAGCCATAGCTAGACTTCAACGTCATAAAATTATGTTAAGTACATTTGTTTTCAACACAATTTCAGTAGTAAAGAGCAGCGTAAGCCGATCAGCCAAATACAACCAAACAACATTTTATTGTGTTTTTGTTCAGGAAAACAAATAAAATCTTTACAAACTAGCCTAGTAAAACAATACAACTTCCACAAAACTTAAATAATCAAAAAGAAACCAGAGAAACTAAACACATCTACGTGACAGGTACCAGCTCTCTTTCTATTTTTTTACGTAATTATTAGGTTACTTTCCACCTGAAGACGGGATCAGATTTCGCCCCCGAACTATCGCGTTCTTGTATTTCATAACCGACGAAAAATATCCGCAAACATATTTCAAAATCAGTACGAATTAAGCATTTAGTTTCCGTTTGAAACCAACAGATCCCGACACTTTATCTACCTCGGGGCCGCAGCACGTCAGCACCGAGCAAAGTGCACAGTTTAGGGAAGACAAATGTAAAGAGGTGACAAGGGCAGCCCCGGGGCCGAGGCGAGGGGCGAGGGCCCGAAATTTATCGTGCGGGAGCCGCGGCCACTGTAAAATAGCCCAATAAAGATAATACGGTGTTAGGACAATAATAGGCGCCGTTCAGCTCACAGGTCGCGTAATTATCCCAGAGATTACCCTCGCCGCAGCGACTCCGTCAGACGCTCTTCTACATCCACCTTTTTTTAATTACGACATAAACAACGTAATTGAACGGACAGCCATTTTCTCTTCCGTTTAAACTATTATTACGACTCCACGCAGAGCATCCGAGGAAATTACAGCTCCCGACAATCCGGGCCGTACTAATTGGAGTAATTTAAGGAATACACTTTCCGATCCGCGGCAATTAAAATAATTGTGGCCGCGGACACGTTTTCCCATGATGTATGGTGAGCGTGGATTCGGAGTGCGCGCAAGCAGTACTGTGAAACAAGCCCCCGGGGGGTACGCGGGCTGCACATGCGCAGTGATGCACGATTTGTATTGGTTCTGCGCAGGGGATAATTTGAGCGCGAGAACATCATCAGGGGAGCAGAAAAGTAGCTCATGTCTTCGCCAGCGTTGGGTAATAGCTAGATGTTGGGAATGTGATGTTGAACTTCAACTCTCGTATATGAAGATACTTCTTTTTTTCTCCGACAAGGGGAGAATTTCAGAGTATCTGAAGGGTGAAATTCACTTCAAAATTAAATACGAGTACTTTGATACTTGGCTTTGAGACACCGACCACTCTAAGAGGGTACTTTAAGGTATATTTGGGATGATAGTGAGTATGAGATGAATGTTTTTGATGGATTATGAGGATCACTGCAGCCGGGAATCGAACCAGTGGCGATTTGGTGCGAAGCACGCACTAGACCACTGAGCTATGGCCACCCCCAATAAATAGTAGCATTCAGTTATATCGTTGAAAAACTGATGATTTAAACTATCAGATAATGCAACTTACAAAAATTATGGTTTTATTAATTGTAATTGGCTACATGTAATTAAAGTGTATATATATTTTCTTGAGACTCCTGTAGTACGGGCGGGAAATTTTTCAGGTAGAATGTATACAGAATTAAACTTACAAGAATAAACAGCTGATTGCATAAAGATAAAGATCTTGCTACGATACCCCGAGCACACGCAGGGCATAAATCCAAGTTGTCATCGTTCGAGAAACATTGTCTCGCTTCACATCAGACTAGTTTCATGTTTAATTGAATTTATTTTCAATTAGCTTGAGCGCAACCTGACGGAAATTACAGCAAGAAGTAATTATAATGAATCAAAATTCAGTTTTACTACACGAGTTGTTAATTTACTGCCTCTTAAATTGCAAATATAGTTTTTATATACAGTCCATGGTGGTGACGACTGGTATTCTAATTGGTTTTACTACACGAGAAAAATTAGCAGAATTTAGAACCCAGAAAATCTATACAGGTGAGTTTTAAGATGAATAACCGGTTTAAAGTTGTTGTATTACACTGTAACTCATTGAAATGTATTAGATTAGTGAGGGAATCGAACACAAGTTTCGGTATTTATTAAGCTAACTTATTCATTTACCTATGGTTCGTAATTAAGTGATATAATCATATAAAAAATGAAGTGTTTAAACATTGCATCACGACATACTGGACTTAAGAGATATTAGTGACCCTCCTTCAAGCACAAGTATCTTTTTGGGTGAACAATTCCCAAAGTATATTTGTTGTTGTTTTTTATGAAATAAACCAATTTTATTTCAGAGAGGGGGTTTTCCAGTTCTGAAATGATTAAATTTGTACGTATTTCAAAATAGAATTGTCTTCATTCAAATAAAGTTCGGAAAATCGGCTTCCAATCTACCCTAAAGAACGGCGCGTTAAACTCTGAGTAGCACTACTTGTAATGGCCGCGCTACTGTTGGATTGCAACCCTCTGTATAACTTTTTTTAGCATTCGTTTGAACGAGTCGTTGCCTTAAGAGTAGTAAGTTTTGCAATTATATATTGAGCAACAGTTTAACATGGTTTAACAGAAGTTGCATAATTCATTTCCAAACTACTGCAACAAATCGCAGTTTCAATTTCAAGCGACTAAATGACCGGAGCGATTCCGCGTGGAGGGCGGCTCACACAGAAGAGACCAGCTGATCGCAGATATTCGCGGGCTTTTGTAATTAGCGGGTAAATTGGCTGAGGAACAGCTGTGTGCCCTTGCCCAATCCCAGTCATGGAAATCTGCAAGGCAAGGTCGCCAAACCTGTCTCCCGCTCACCTACACTCGCTAGCGTGCCCGATGTCCGCCGAATATACCACGCTGCTCTTTACTACTGAAAACAAAATAAACTAAACATAATTTTAGGATATGTTGAAGAGGGTGCTTCACAATGTTTTTAGAGTGCTTCACAGTTTTCTGTGTTTTTAAAATTTTTTTATTATACAAGTATTCCTTTAAAGTGAACAGTATTTTTCAATTATAGGCTAGTATATTCAACTGATAAATGTTTCCTTTTCACCTAATTGTTCAAAATAAAATCCTACACTTTTAATTAATTCCATCAACAATATAGTCGAGAAGATGTAATATTTAACGAACACCCAAGTTGCTAGATGATTATACGAGTATTTGATGACTATCTGTATATTTCCTTCTCATTGGGGTTACAACCGTTCGTGTCAACTTATATATTTTTTTGAACAGTTCTTCATTTAAACGTAGTATTTACAATCAACTAGCTAAGACTCAGATGAGGGAAGGACGGAAACCTATTGCGTAACCTCTCAAGGTGAAAAGCCTATAGAACCACCTCTGGTTGTGCTCTGCCAGCTAACCCTTTTGGGAAAGGGTGACCTTTGGATTATGACACTTGGTTGATTGACTTTAACGATCTACGCTATCGATAGTTTTATTTAACAAATAAAACAGATATTACTACAACAAATTTACCATATATGTAGGTGTTCGACCTCGTAAAAAATTAGAAAGAGATGAAAATAACTGGGCACATAACTGGGAGATCGCAGAAACCACTGACTTACAATAAGGCTAGAGTGGAATAATTCGAATGAATGGGAGAGAGAGAATTAACAAATTGTATGTTTGAATGAGACTTCGATGGCAGAATGTATGGAAAACGTTAGTGAAAAAAATTACACTTGCAACATTTTAATATTTTCCGCAATAAACTATTTATTTATATAACCCTTGCTGTTTGTTATTTCAAACTATGCCCTGTCCGCATGTTCGAATTCTTGAGCTCAACAACACTAGCCGCACAGAACTGCATTTCATTGAATAACCCAATCCCACATCCAGCACACCTGTGCTCTTATCCCGGCAGATCCTAGCAGGACACATCCGTATGAGTAATAAGTACAACAGAGGAAACGCTTGTTCCAGATTATACCCTGTCTCGGTTACAAACGATTTTGAAATCTCAATTTCAAATTTCTCGCGACGAATAAATGGGATTCATCCTTCCGCGGCAACAAGCAGCCAACATCGTGTGAACAGCTTTTGTTTTATTGGCCGAGTCAAATAAATACATTATTGATATGCCCCGCGTTGCACTTCTGCAATTTTATTGGCTACACGTTTCCGAAACGAGAAACTAGAACTGCGGGAATGTAAATAAATCAGGTTATCCCTAACAAGCGCTCGGTGCCGAGGCAGAGGCGGTGCGGTGTTCGCGGACGATACTTCGCTTTTGAAAACTGGAATGAGCTCCATGAGGAAGCTCGCCGGACCAATTACAAGCGAAATTTACAATTGAGGCTGCGCGCCTCCGCTCCGTTAATGGCCGCCATTTATATTAAATGGCTTTCAATTAGAGAAATGTCTTTAGGAGAGACAATAGAAGTCAAAAAGTGACTTTAATGAACCGGTCCGACGCTGGGGACATGACAGTGGCTCTCTCGGGGATCAGCTGATTCACCGACAAAAAGCCAACAATGGTATCTACTACAGCTGATCATAGCTGGCTGTCATATGGGAGATTGTCACGTGACGACCTGGAGGTGAGCTCGTGGTTGATATGGATGAGGCGTTGAGCGTAGAGAAACTACCGCGTGTCATCTTGAAATATCAGTGAAAGGATTTCCTCTGGAATCTTTCTTCTTAGAACCTATGCCGACACTAAGGATGGTAAGTTGAATGTCATTAAATATCTTACTTTGGTCTATTTCGACCATTATATGAACCATTTTCTAGGCATCTTTCCAGCTTAAATAATCCTCAGCATATGTATTCTCCAAAATAGAGGAATCTGAATTATTTCAAAACTGGGGTATATGGATGCTTGTAGAGACTCATCCAAAGAATTAAATAACTTGAACACTCCCTTAAGTTTATATTTATGAAATTGAATATTAATTTTTAAATACCATTTTGTTAGAGGTTATGACATTCATAACTGAACGACTAGAAATAGTTAACAATATAGAATAAAAATCATGGGAGTAATTTATTTTCCAAAAATTACACAGCCGAACTGGAGTTAACCTGTGCAATAAACTACTAGATAAAACGAAATATCTATATCATTACAGAACATGAGCATTTTTAGTTATCGGTTAAAAGTAGTTTAGTCCATCTGATGGCCTAGAACTCAGATAAACAAACAGTACAAGTGCACGAAACTGTCTTTGTAAGATCTAGATAACTCATACAGTATCTAGATTGTTGCCTACAATCGTGTCAAACATTACAATGTAGTCTGACCGATGACTTAAGTTTACAGGCATATTAATTATATGTTTGCTAGACCTCGCGTCAACTTTGAACAAGCGCTGTGCAAGGGTTTTAAACCAACAAACGCTACTACTATGTGATGACTTTCCGTGTGTATTGTTAATTTTAAAAATTTTAAACAAATTATTTAGGGCGGACTTGGGCTTATTTTTGAAAAATTTAACTATAAATTAGGGTTTTAGAGCTCTGAATGTGCCGCATTTTCACGTTTTAAAAGTGGACTTTCCTTAAAATAAAAATGAATAATTTAGCAAACCTGCTTCCAATCCACTCTTGAGAATATACTGATCTTTCATTACAAGTTTAAAACTCACAGTAATTATTCTTACGGCAGCGTTTATTTACTGCAACCAAGCAACCAAAGATAATGTTATGGAAGGTAGATTGGGCATAGATGTCACATGGCTGAAGCATCTCTTGCCGTCTTTATCCCCTCGGCTCGACATGCTCGAGTTTGTCGATGTCGATGACCGAATCGTGCGATTTTCGAGAACGAACAAAATTGCGCGTGCGTTAGTGGCTCTACTTGAGACTCTGAAAAGAATTCCCTTGCAGCACTTTCTGTGCGTGGACTGCCTCAACTATGTTGATTGATTATTCTGCCTCAGCCATTTGGCATCTATGCGCAATCTACCTCCCAGAACATAATCTTTGCTGCAACCCTCTGCATCGTCACGTACTACGCAACCCCTAAGTCGCGCAGAACACAGATAAGTGCCAAGTGCCAAGTGCCAGTGGAAGGTGGCACGTATAATATATGTAAAGTGTGAGCAGAGAGCAGCGCGCTTGCTTGTCGTCGCGGCCAGCATGATTCAAACGCATCGCCTCTCCTCGCTCCGCTCACAAACAGGTTGTTTCCAATCTTTAAGATCTTGTCTCGCTCCGTGTCGAGCGTCCGGGCTCCAAACCGAAAGTTATGAAGAGAAAAAAAACAACACCCCGGCCAGAAAAAAAGAAGAAAAGGCACAAAAAAGTACAAAAAGCCAGATACATCTCGGGCTGCCGTAATATATTTCTCGGTTGTGTTTTTTGTTGTTGTTTTCAATTTGAGGAATTCCGACTTGCATCAAACATCGGGGACGGAATCCGGCCGAGTCAAATGAGTGAGGGGCTTGATCCCAATCTCGCATTCGGGGTGAGCGTACACGAGAGCGCACCGTGTGAAATGTACTTGCGGACGATAATGTTGGGATTACTTGCACTGTTTAATTCTGATTTTTGATCCGTGATACACGACGAGATAGTTTTCAGAGTTTAGTGATCAGGAAACTGCTTAGTCTGTACAATATTGAAACAATAATATCTAGTCTTACTAAATATCATCTAATAAAAGTGGACCCGTGGCGGGTTGGAATCGTGCGTGACTCTGGAACTCTGCTGGCACTTACAACTATGCGGTAACGCTTGGTAAAGGTCGACTTTGAGTGGAAAGAGGACTTTGTTGTCCTAACTTAGCCGTTTAAGGAGACAAACCTTACCTTTTGTAAAAGGCACTGACATATGTGAAACAAGGCATACAAATTTGTTTCGGCAAAACAGCCACAGGCCAAACCTTTCGAGAGCATGCCTTCACAAGAGAACGCCAAAGTTTTAAATAGACTACCTTAAAGATCTAGTATATTCAATATTTTAAGCAGTTTAAAGTACATCTTATAAAATGTATAACAAATCGTGCATATTCAAGTGGTAATTAGTTTATGGACCAACAAATATAAATGTTTACTGCATAAAATTATAACAAAGTTAAGTATAGTCAATATTTAACATTTATAATATTTACAAAATCATGATTTTACCTCTTTGTTAAATGATTTAAATTCTATTAAATACAGTAGCCTACTTATGCTTTTATTAGCCATATTTTAAATCTACCTCCACTATCTTATACCGCGTTAAAACATCAGTACAATTAGCTTGAAATATTTTGGTCTTGCTGTGGAGTACCGTCTTGATTGGCCGAATCAGTGACTCAAGATGGTACTCCACAGCGAGACCGAAATATTTCAAGCTAACTGTAATGATGTTTTGACGTGATGTGACTAAACAATTAAAAAGGTCTGCGATTTATATTTCAAAAATTAAATTAACTGAAAACCTAAGAATTTTTTAACGAAACATGATGAGATGTAAACAGACAAAAAGCAACCATCCCACCACACTCTGCTTCTCACTAAACAACATATTGACTCGGAAACTTTCAGTTTCACGAACCCGCCGACATAACAGTTTCCTGTGTCGAAACTGAAACTGAACAGTTGAGAGCAAGTTTCTGGTTAATTAGTGAACAACGAAGACGAGCAGACTGCAGTCGATCTTCGGTTCGTGGATCTCGGTTTTTAATAACCTCCCCTTCCCCCACCCCCGGCTGCCAGGTAGATAATGGAATTTCTGACTTATAATTATCTGCCTCTCTCTCTCGGGGTGCCTGAGTTATAATAACAAGCTTAGGGCTGCAATTAACTTCGGAAACTTCTTCCTCCTTCACTCCTTTTTGTGAAAGAGGAATCGTCTCTTATCTGTGGTTAAGAATTATTTATTTCCAGTTCTATCTTCTTCTCTGGGGTTATCTTCTTGCATGCCCCCGGGATCGGGGCAGAGGGGAGGGGGTCGAACGTTTAAGGGTTTTTGGTAAAGATATTTGAAAAGCAATTAGTCGGTTTGATTTTGGTAAAAACATTTAATGAGGTCGTTTGGTTTGAGAGATTAATTCACTTCTTGGCATATTTTGAATGTACTGACTTTAAATTCAAAAATTCCAATTCAAAATAGTTGATTGTTGATTTTACAAAACTGGCCTCACTAAGCTTACAACACTTGTCGGTGAGGTCCTAAATATACATATTAAAAAAGACATAAAAAAAATTGTTGACAAATAATATGGATTTGTATTACTTTAAACATTAGTGGTTTAGAGCGGCATCTTAAAATAATATTACTGTTTTACATATTTAAAAGATATATTCAATCACTTTATTTTATAATGCTCAAAACTACCACCTAATTATTATTATATAATATTGAAATATATGAATAATCTCCTTAAATAACTTACAAAACTAACTGTATGACATAAATATTTGTTTAAATACTATAAAATACATTGTTTATAATGCTTGAAGTAGTTGGAAAAAGCATTGTAGACGCAAAATATTTGAATTGCAAACAATAAACTACACTTCAGGTGGAACAAGTAAAGAATTTAAAACAGTTATTAAATGGTTTACTTAAAAAGTTATGGACCTTTTTACCGGTTATTATGTTAAAAACTATCATTATGTTATTATAAAACTTAACCCCAGTTTGATCGGGTAGTTTTAAAAATACGCATTCTATGATTTTCTCTTCTGTAATGATAACTATTTCTAGTATTATAGTTACGAGTATCACATCTTCTAAATACATAGTAAATAAATAAATAGTTTATTGCTCAGCTAAACATATGTGAGGTTGAATTTATAAACTTTGCGTGCAAACCAAGATAAGCACGTGGAAACAGTTTAGTTTCATTGTAAGATTACTTGTAAAAGAGTGAGTACCAGGAAAAAGTACTTTTTGTAATAACACAGTTTTAATTTTGTCAATGCATTGAACAACTCTCACGTTTTGAGTTGATTTGTCATTCACTCACTCAATCCCAAAATGTATCCAACAATTTCAAATCACCCTGTATACTGTACAGGTTCTGAGCACAACAACAGCTACACGTTGAGGGAATGCTGATTAGTCACTTGGATATTTATGAATGTTTCGATTTCGCGGGCAGTCAGGTAGCCTGGTCTAGCCCCGGAGTTAGGGAGCTAGGGTCAGGGGGGCACGCAGGGTCCAGTAAATGTCCCATAACATGTATTATTTACATGACAGTCACCTGTCCCGGACATTCTTTACTGCGCGGCCTTGTCTACCCCGCCCCTCTCACCCTGCCCAGCTGCATGAGCAACAGTTGACAAAAAATAAATCCACTTACGACGATGAAAAGAGGGTGTGAATTTCTGGGGAATTTCTTGGCTGTGGGCTTACTTTGTGAGTTTGAAAGCACTTGATTGAACTTGGGGCTGTTTAATGTTGGTTCTAACAAAAGTACTAACTGTACAAGAATTTAAAATTTTAAAACAAAACAAATTGGTATATTTGGAAAACTTCTTCTTCAGCAAAACAACAAAATATATACGATTTGTTTATATATATATTTCTGTTTTTTGGCTGAAGAAGAGTTTTCCCGAAAAATACGATTTTACTTTGTTTTTAATATTATATTATAGCCTGAAGTCACTGAAGTATACAATATTATACACAACTGTCATGATCATTATCACTTATAAATTATTGTCAGATGCATGATTCTATACAAACATCTAGATATAAAAAATCGTTTTAAGAACATTTACTCAACAAACATAACATAGAAAAATTTCTAAATTGGCACTCTTTAAAAAAATTCAATACAACTACATTACATAAAACCGCAATTAAGATTTTATAGTCAAGTAAAGATACAAAGAAACTAACTATTATGGAAGATTTTGAAATTTACAATGCGTACAAAGACAATTTTAACATTTTTTAGTGAAAAATAAAATCAAGAGAACGATAAAATCTTTAACAAAGTAAGGCTTTTAAATAAGCTCGTTTTTTGAAAAAGCTTCCTATTTACTATACTTTTTTATAGTATATGCTTGATATTTTTTAGTTTTTAATAGTCTGTAGTTTATTATGATTTTAATTGTCAAATATTCTTAGTTGTTTTATAATATGTTCTCCGCTGAACTATAACATACTAAACAGCGAATATATTCTAAACAATTGGAACAAGGAAAGTTAGAATTAGCCTCAAACCTATTCATACTTATTTAATTAAAAAGGATTAAAAGGAAAAACATCTTATACTTCTTTGCTGACGATGGGAGATTTTCAAAGTTCGAAATATTATCACGGACATTTCAAAGTACACGACGTTTCGAGCATGCATCTAAACCCGTCTTCAGGTAAACCACCCTAAAACATAAACACAACACTAGAAACATCTTTGTCTAATGTCCATAACCATTGTTTAGTGAATAATCTAGTTCTTCTAGGCCAAACTACGTCAAAACATCATAGTAATTACCATGACATATTCCGGTCTCGCTGTGGAGTACTTCTTCATTCATTGATTGGCTGAAACGCTGATCGGTTTCAGCCATTGAGCGATTGAAAATGGTACTCCACAGTCAAACTCGGGCCACATTTATACTGTTTTATAATTAAAACAATTACAGGCAAAACCTAAAACAATGTACACAGTACTGACCTCCAGCCATAAAAACAAACAATTACCAATGATACAACAATGTCACATTGATTGACTACCTTGTTGATCGCGAAGCATGTTAACATGCTCATGTTTGCCCAGATTCAAGCAAACACGAGGTGTACAAACATGATAAAACACGCACAACAGCTGTTATCTGACAGTGCATTGAATAGCAGACATGCGAGTGCTGATAAGACATTGTTGTGCTATCAGTTACACTCATTGTTATACGTCTGACTCACTTCGGCTTGTTTGTTTATAGTGTTAAATGTTGTTGTTTTTTCTTTAAACGTTTTAATATTCTTATTTGCGATAAAAGGGAGTTTTTTTACTGACTTCTTACGAAAGGAAAAGGTTCAAACCCAATTGTGAATAATATCAAATTTGGATTTTGGAATCTTGTAGAGATCTTGAGATACCCCAACCCTCTCAGGAGTGTACTTGTACATCTATGAGACTACTCTTTTCTGTTTGGCTCAGGCCAAGGTTACTTCTAAAGTATAAACATAAATAGGTGGGTTGGGAGTTGTGGTTAAAAGGTAAAGGTAAAGTTTGTCTTGTTTAACGAGGCGAAGTTAGGACTACAAAGTCCTCTCTACCACTCAATCTCGACCTTTACCTAGCGTCACCGTATTAGTCATATTACAAATGTAAGTGGTGACTGCGGGGATCGAACCCGCGCCACCGTAGTTTCGAGCTCTGGAGTCGCGTGTGATACCAATCCACCACGGATCCGCCGTGGTTGGTAGCATTTTCAGGTTCAAATCCCATTTCCATCTTCCAAATTTGTCTTAAAATTTCTGTAGTAATAAATTAGCTTTTTAGAGTTTATACAAATTAAGATCTACCAACTAGGGCTAGATATTGCAAACTCCTACTACGATTTACTTTGTTTTAGTTTAAAATTTTTCGTAAAGATTTGGCTATTTGTATAACTGTGCAGTATTGGAGTTTAAAGGAGACACGTTTTAACCCTAAATAAAAATTATATTCAGTAAACATCAGATTGTGAATGCGTTGTAATGCATTACATACGTTGTAATGTAATTATTTATTTACGTTAAAGTTAAATTTTGCTTCAGAGGTGTTCATAGCACTAAATCTTGGCGGTAAAATTATACCAACCTTGAGTATTACATAAGTTAACAATAATTAATTTTCATGTCGAGATTTTAAAGAGACATGTTTATTAACAGGCTAATACTTCAGTATTTTAATGTGCTGTTTACTTTTGAACGTAGCGTAGAATGGTTATTTGGCTGTAGGCAACGGATTCCGATCGATATAGTTGACCTGAAAAAGACTTCAACGGTCGGTTATTCTGAATTGGTCAATTTTGGTCTCCAGAATAATGGATCGTTTGTTTTCTGTGATAATACTGTTTCCTACAAAAAGTAAGCTGATTCCATTTTAATTCACCATACAAGGATTAATTCGAAACAAAGTGAGACAGTTTGAATTTCAAGTTTCATAATCTTTGTTCTGAAGTGTCTGCATGGTGAATAATTGTTTAATCAAAACTCTTCAGTGTTTAACCATTTAGACCACATTTTTTAATATAACTGTACTCGGCAACAATAATGCATCTGTGAAAGATGTACCCTTACTTTTCTAAAGACTTGTACACTTTCAGCAAGTCAATATCAAACTAATGCAATTTTGTAATTTAAGATTTTAGTAAAAAAAGATTGTGGTACATATGATTAGTGGTGAGCATACTATGTACGAGTACATATGTTTCCCAATTTTATAGTCAAAGTCTTTATTGAGCCAGATTAACAATTTACATGCATTGGCAAAGTCATACATAATAATTTTCTTAACAAAAACAATTTCCTTCTTTGAGTAAAGTGCATAGAACTTGACTTTTAGGCAAAGTATTTGAAGATTTCGTTTTTTGCACTCGTTGTAAAATTATTTGATTTAGATTCCAGCTCTATGACAGTTTTATTTGTAAGTTGGTATCCCTGACACTCGTGCTGTTACATCTTCCACCAAAACATATATTTTATTTTTCTTCAGCAAGCATTTTTGTCAAATTTTCATTTGTTGACCCTTTTGTTACATATTCTTGATTTCGCAATTCCTTTACTCTCACCCACACTATACCTCCCTTGATCAACTCGCCGACCGAAGCTAAAGCCCCACGCACGCACGCACACACACAGTCTACACCCTGTCCCTCCTAGGTGTGCGGGGAGATGAAAGACTTCATTGATAGGTCGGCGAGACATGCTTACAGCTCCACAACACAATGCGTATAATGAATATGATAGGTATTATGATGTTAGGTCTAGAACATCTGTCATTCGCCTCCGCACTGCCGCAGCGTACCGCGGCTACCAGCCGCATATATGCGGGGGGCGGGCAGGGGCCACTAGGCGTGTCCCCCCACTGCGGCCGGGCTCTTCAATCAAAATGGCTTCCTCCTCGACACCTGGCATTATTACTTCACTTTTAATTCGACACAATCTAATAATCATAAATTGCCACTCGACCTTGAGTGCGGGGTTAAGGTCTGCTGGGAGATTGAGGTGCAGCCCTGCCGCACTGACTGCTGACTGGACCGCGTTGAATATTTTGCTGACAATAGCTCCATTTGGTGCTCTCGAATACTTTCAAGTTGACCAAACTCTTTATTTATTTATTTATTTCCAACGGTGAACACCATTTTACATTTATAATAATATAGATCCGTGCAACAAATTACAATATTTAGAAGGTATACAATGATAAATAGCATGCTGATGAGATGATTATATACAATATCAATTGAAGTAATGACATGAAATACGTTATACTATAATAATTAATAATAAATAGACTAAGAAATAGATAACAGTGATGATTTGTAATAATTAATAATGAATTTGAAAGGTTATCAAAGATAAACTAAGATAAAGGTAACAATGAGATGGTCAAGAATTAATTAATTCTTAAGATGCTCTTAATTAATTTTACTCTTAAGCTGACGTTAGGGGATTTAGTTTAAGGTATTGACAACTTGTTAATGTTGTATTAAAACAACACGTCCCACCCTGTAGACAACTGAGATCTGTTGTCTGGTGTTAGATCAGTCAATGCAATCTGCAACTGGTATTCTAGCTACGCAATCATATCTTTGGTAGTTTAGGTTAAATTTTGAACGCCAAAATAAAAGGCTACATTACCCTTTTCAGGCATAATTTGTAATTAGGTCCACTGGATTGAAGTTGTCTGGATAATTTAAATATCACACAACAGAAGCATGAAACAAAGGGGTAGTTTTGATAGTGAATTCAAATTAAGTTACGGCTCTATAGTTTACCTAGTTAAATTAGCATAATTAACAAGGAAATTATTGACAAAGGTTTCTAAAGAGAGTTCCTGAGCAATTATTTTTACCGATGTGATGAATATGGCTGTCTCACGAACAATTTTCGTCAATGTAAATTCCAATAAATATTTTAATTTTCAAGTATACCCGTTTTTTATAATCTTTTAATCATTTATCATAACCGTTAGCTTACAACCAAAGTTTAACCGTCTAAAATATACTTTTGTCTTATAAAATGAAAATACAATGTATTTTAGTCTTTAATTTCTTTCAATATATTTGAATGGCAACATGATTTTTAAGCGAGCATTTCTCTATCAATGATTGGTTTAAGATGACCAGCCAATGTCAAATATTTTCTTTTTATATTCCACCAATAGGGAGACGATGAATACGTAAGTACTATATTTTGAGGATGGTACAATTGACTGGACCTATTATCTTGATAGAGTTTTAGTTATTTAAACTCTGCTTACAGTTTTTTCAACTTACAATTAATATAACAGTGTATTTTTTCTTTTCAAGTTTTCAAAATATTGGAAAATATTCAAATTTTCAAAGGCTTACATCTCTTTACGGTTTTGTAGAGTTCGAAACACAATTGAGCCTCTAGAATGGGGTAAAACGGACTTTCCACTATACGTCGGTAATGTTAAATTTTCAAAAGATTACATCTAGGCGAGTAAACTTAGCTAGACTGTATGTGTAATTTACTGTTAAGTCAAGAATCGGTTATCCTTCAGGGAACTCCACCATTGTGAAAGTATTGATAAATTTTTATATAGTTATCTAGTTTTAATTAATTTATTGTATTTGGATCTGTTCAACATCGCAAGTCATTTGTGCATGGTATTCATTCATTATTTATTATGTCAATGGTTAAGTTAGTTTTCAAAATTTTTGATTGGTTATTGCCGTTGGAAGATAAATAAATAGATAAATAGATCTTTTAAAAGTTTTGTAGAGTTTGAAAAACAATTGAGCGTCGTATCATCTGCGTATTAAATTAGCTGTCTTTGATCTAACCTATACTAACGCCGTTAAAGCAAATTAAAAACAGAATGGGACCTAAAACGGATCCTTGGGGAACCCCACAACGTAAAAGTCGTAGTTTTATATAGCGTTTTTGGATCTGCGGTGGAAAGTCATGGCTGAATGGGGCTTTAATGCGTTTTAGAATGTGCAAACAGCAAGACCAAGGCAAAAAATAGAATGTAAATCAAACCTACAAACAAGAAACAGATATGCAAAACGATTATACGATATCGAGTAGCGCAAGTTGGCTAATGTTGTTCAAACACGCTATACGCTACAATCAACACAAACAGTATTTCCCAGTTTGTAAGTAATATAATTATTACTTGCAGTGTATATTTAAAAAAAATCAAATTTAAAGAAAAACTCTACTTTTTATCCTGGGAAAACCCATTTATTTTGCCTGTTATTTCACCTATTTTCTCTTTATTAGTGTTGGCTACCTTGTGAGAGTCATAGTTAGCGTTTTTAGAGCCCGCTTTGGTTTTTTGCAATTTGTTTCCAGGATTGTATATGGACATAAAAGGTAGGTAAAGACACACCTGCGTGATTAGCTTAACCCTCAAACAAAATTTCATTGCCACAGTTTCAGCCGATTTTGACTTATATAAACGACCCAAAATGCCTAAACGAATTTTCAGATTCCATTTTGGTCCTTTGCCACTTATTTTGTGGATCTTGTATGGATATAAAATATAGCTAAAGACACACTGCGTGAGTAGCTTAACCCTTAAACAAAGTTTCCCCACCATAGTTTCCAGCCAATTTTGACTTATAAGCGATCCAACATTTGACTGCCACTTATTTTGTGGATCTTGTATGGATATAAAATATATAAGCGAGTTTACGCCTAAAAACGTGTTCAGAGCCCACTTTGGTTTCTTGACATTTTTTTTGATGTTTTATTGATACAAAACCATAGGTAAAGACACACTGAGTTAAGGTCTAAGTCCTTAAACGATGTTTCACCGCCATAGCTTCAGTCTAATGTGAGTTATAAGCGGTCCAAGATACTTTAAAAACGTTACAGACAGACATATAGGATTTTGTTTGACACGTCAGTTTCGGTCTATGCAAAGTATATAAACACCAAATAACTAAAAACCGAGGGGTTCTTTGCAATGTACAGACAAAAGTCTTATTTTATTTATATAGGTAATCAACAGAACAATACACAGTTCCACAACGTATATTTTACCCTGATTATAACAATAAATCGTCAGTGTTATAGCACGCTGACAAATGAGTTCTAAAACTAATCCATTTGCAAATCATTATAACGAGACGCTTGCAGTATAGTATTTATGGTTGAGGCAGGATGCAGTTTTATAAACATGCCAGGGTAATTGGACACGGCGCTTGTTTTAATGAAGGAAATATAATATTACCATTTATGGTTTATTCATTGCGGATTTCGATGTATAATGAAATTCGTGAAGCGTGCTGGGTTGAATAATTTCATCTACGTTGGGAGTAACTTTTTCTAAGATGGTTATTTGAGAAAAATAATACCTTTTCTAATTTGCTGATGAACTGTTGTTTTATGTTAAAGGTTTTTATTTCTCGAATGCCTTATTTAGTTAGAAATACGATGTTACTGGAAATTTAAATCAGGTTTTTAAATGTAACAAACAGTAAGTTTCTGCAGCAAATCTGTACTCAAACATGTTTTATAGTTTTTAATTTATGTTGTTTACGTGTTTTAATACTCATACTACCTCATGTAGTAACAAACTCTTTGCGTGGCTGTTAATCTAAAACTATTTTAAAACTTGTAATATGTATGCACAAAGTATTGATAAGTTACGAAAAAACGAATTTACTGTATGTGGTTAAGTGGATGAGACGATCTTACTATCATCCTCAACTCTATATTAAATATGCTTTCAATTTGATTTCTAACAGTTGATCTTGTCATTTATTTTATTTCAAGAAGACATGTACAGAAAATGGTTAAATACGCCATGGAAACTCGTCTGGAAAATGTTATAGTCACGTTATATCATGCAAAGACAAAGAGTAAACTAGTCATATTCAACCAAGGATGTGTTTAAATAGTTCAAATCGGCACTCACGTCAAAAATTAGTCCATGTATTCTGTCAGAAGTCAGTAATTGTAAAACCAAGCTATTAATTGGAACCTCCTTTGTTAGGAGTAGTAGAAATTATCGGCGCATTATTGTGTAGTACAGTTCGCTGCATTATTGTAAAACAATTTTAGGCGTCCTCGAAAACTAAACATTTTAGCTAATAAGAAAAATTAGGAATCAATTTGATTAGACAACACGTGTTTTGCGGCAAATTTTACGCATCGTTTAACATAAAATGGGTATAATTCAAACCACAGATAAAGGTAGAAATACTTATATGGATTCTTAGACTAAGGGTGGCTACAATTATTTCAAAGCTCAACAACTGTAATTTCCAACCACAGCTAATTACAATTCCAGTTGCATATACTAAATTAATAGTCATTCAATGACTTAAGGGGCGATATTCATAAACAAATATTTAAACTGAATACCAGGCCGACACGCAGCTAAGCGCTAAAGAGCCGCTGACATGAGTGAATCTTTCCTTTGCAATTTGTTCGCAACTCTAATTCTCTCCGCTCACATCCTCGTTTTGGCTTTCAGGCTCAGATTTTAATGTTCTATTACGTTACAAATGTAAATCACTTTTTTGGCCGCCATTTTGAAATGACATGATGGATTTTCATAATTTTTGATCTATTGATGTACACCACCAAAATACAATTTCATTTCAAGTTTCATTACAATAGAATGAAATTTACTGTTTTAGATCATTAAACCCATTTTTGTGAAAGTTGTCCCCCCAAGAAGTTTGATTTTGGGTAACGAACTGACTGAGTCATTTACAAAAGAAAGCATTTGTTCCAAATTGTGTGAAAGTCGAACAAAAATGCGACCTGTAGAGGTATATATACATATGTATATAAAGTGTTGAAAAAATGCTCAACACGTGTTTTGGGGTTAGGATCGGTGCTCATTTCATGGTCCCGGGTCTGGGTTCCTCCATGCTGACGGCATAAACATATATCATTATCCCAAAGGAAATTCGCTAAACAGATAAAGTCTGTCTTGATTGACAAGACAGTCGAAGTTAGGTCTACAAAGTCCCACCTACCTCAACCTCGACCTTTACCTAGTCGACGTGTCCGTATACTTTGCCAGTGGTGACTGCGGGAATCAAACCGGGCCTGGATATTACCATGCTGACGGCATAAATATCTCATTTTCCTAAGGGAATCCGATAAAAATACAGTATGTGTACAAGGCTCTAAGTCAACCTCATTCGAAAACACAAGGCTGAACATAGTAACTTAACAAAGTAATTTAACATAATAATAATATTTATTGCCATTTACAAATATCATTGTGTGACAAAAAAAAGAAACAAAGTAAAACAAATAAGTATGGTAAAATCTCCATCAAAGTACAGGGTAAATAACTAAAGACTGACAGTGGACTAATAATATTCTTACTGAATCAATAATTTTAACAAAAGGGGTTTTATTGGTCCAAAAATTCACTTACATTATAAAAAACATGCCGAATCAAATAATGTTTTAGTCTAGTCTTAAAAGTGTTTAAATTTTGTATATGTTTTAGATCTTCCGGGAGTTTATTATATAACTTCACTCCCATTTTACTAGGTAGTCTTTGGAAGATGTTTGTTCTGTAGTTTTCCAATCTACATTGCGAATTGTTCCTAGTTTTGTAATTATGAATATCATGACCTCTAATTAAGTTGTTATGGTTTAAACAAAACATAATTGTCTCATTAATAAAAATAGATAGAAGAGTTAAAATTTGCAAATTTTGGAACATTTCTTTGCAAGAATCCTATATCCTAAGTTTGATATAATTCGGATTGCTCTTTTTTGAAGTACAAATATCCGACGAAATTTGTAAGTAGGACACATAGTAACTGATTAATATTTGACGCAGTCTATCCAACAACTATTGGTCAAGGACGTATTACAAGTAAGTAAGTATTACAAGTACAAAGCAGTAAGCTCAGACTCAGCAGCACACTCGCAAGACCATGACCTCCTGCAACCACTGCAGGCTTGCACAGAAGCCTCCTACTACAGCCTCTGTTCTCGTCTACAATAAATTGATTGCATTTTATGATTTAGGCCTCGCTGGCCAGCGGCAGCGGCGTCCTCTGCCCGCAATGGCGGCTCACTCCTCAACTCGCATACATAATTTATGACGAGACTTCCATTTACATGCTAATTAATAATATCCAGCCTTACTGGCCCGGCGTTATTTTCTCAATGGGTGGGCGTTATTATTTCCTTTTTTAGGCGTCTCCAGTGCCGGCCCTCTTTTCAATAGGTTTTCACCAACTACGCGTACGCTGGGACGGTAAACTGGACGGTGTGCTGAAAGAGTACATTGGATAAGTCCACGTGATTTTTTATGCCACTGTGCATCTAAACGTTTCTTTTCTTTGGTGATAGACATTGGTCTGTATCGATGGACAGATTGCTGTACCTATCGATCTTTAACCTTGCCCTAATGATTACTGATTGAGATACCTAATATATTTGTAGCTTTAATGACCAATTAACTTGCCAGTAAAAGGTAGGATAAATGACTCTATAGGAGTTGTCGAATGACTAGTAAAATATAATTTAGTAAAAAGACATGTAATATATAGATTTGTACAAATTTAGTATTGTATTTATATGCCACTGTCTTATCATAGTAGAAGATTCAAAAACTCGCACCAAATTGGACCATACCCTTAATCATGTTAGATTTTAAGCAACTAACTGTACGAATATCTGTACATTGGTACAACAATTTGTTTTGAAGTCTCCTTTCGGCTTAAACATTAGATCATAGAACCTGTTCATACAATGTCTTGAAAAACGCATTATATATAGAGGGCGTCCAGTAATTACCGAATCAAACTTCACCGGGTGGGTTTTCAGGTCATAATAAACAAAGAATTTCCTCTAACACATAGGTCTGTCTTGCTTAGTTTTCTGTCTCTCTGTCCGCGTTTTACACTTGAAGTTTTTATCTCCGAGATCAATTAAGTTAACACTTAAAACTTAGCACACTTGTTAATATAATTAAAACCAATATTTTTAAAAAATTTGACTATTTTTCACTTTTGGTTCAAAAATGGCGGTCATAATCAATTTTCTAAGCTTAATAACTCATTACCCTAAACTTTATGGTAAACACTTAATAATAACAATACGTGGCAAATGTTGTTATAAAAACTTTAAGACCAAGCTTGTTGTGTTGCAACAAATAATAATGGAGATATTAAAGTTTTCCTGAACGGAGTGTGTTTATTTACATGTGTTTCTCAAATATAAAGTAGTAATATTACTGGACATACTATATAATTTATTAGGTAATAGACTAGCATGTTTCTATTTTTGTTCTAATCACAATTACTACTGGTTGATTTACCTCATTGACTTGGAACACTGACTACTGATTAACTCTTAATTAGCGTAAAAAGTAATTAGCTCGTAAAAAGATTAAGGGATTGATGACTCTTAAGAATTGTTGAATGACTCAGATAAAACTCAGAAAAGACAAGTAACGTACGGATTTGTATACATTTATATTTGTATTTATATGCCGCGTAAGTTGTTATAGTTTAACTTATTCACACAAAATTGAAAAATATCCTAATAATCTAGTTCTTCCGGTCCACACCGCGTCAAAACTTCGTAATTAGGTTAATTTGATCAAATTGCAAAATTTTGACGCGGTGTTGACTGGAAGAACTAGATTATAGTTGAGACACCGTCCGCGAAAGCCTAAGAGTTAAATCTCCTAATGTAGCGTTTAAACAACTATACCTAATTCTGAATTGGCACACCGATTGGTTTCGAAATCAAGAAATCTTCTCGGCCTTAATTATAGATTATTCAATTCTTTTATACAGTATTTGTCTAGTTTTTCATATTGTATTTGAAAAACATAGTATAAATATGTAGCATTAATCAGTTAGTTTTCAAGTTCTGTTGAAAAATGTGTTTATTTTTGTTTTTATTGTAAAAGAAAACGCCAATAGGGATATATACTACACTAAAAAGGATAAAAATGAAAAGAAAATTAGTACAACAGGAAAACGCCGTCTTCAAACGTTCTTTATTCTTGCTTCACCGTCAAAAGATCTCTTTTTTCTTTTATCAATCCAGGCTACTTCTCTCCTAGTACTTTGCGTGGTCTGACGGGGCCTATACGTGAATAATGATAATTATGATAATACAGGTTCATCATAAAAGAATAGCGGGGTTTGAAACACGATTTAAATCCAAACTAAAATACGGTACATACATTTTAATCTTTTACTTCTTTTAAAATACTTATCTTGGCCAGTTGTTTATAGATATCTAATAGGTTCCCGTATAAGCGCTTGCAGCTCGGCAAGTGTCCAATCGGTACTAAAGTTCTCTCCTCAAACCATAGGATTGGCCTTCAAGGAGTCCAAAGCTGCACACATGTTTAGGGTTGTAATGCAATAAAATGGAAAGGCGTCATTGTCTTGCATTTTAAGACGTACCTCGGAAAATCAATCTGGTTCTACCCATTGATCTCAAACTATGTTTTTACAACAGTTATATTCTTTATAAATCTGACAAAATAAAGCTTAGCACTAAATGTAAAATACACTGAAAATAAGCTTAATTACTGGTGCTCTTGTCAACAAGGCTAGCATACCAGACACCCAGCTATTCAGAATATCTACAAGGTTTCCTACAGTACATGCCATCTACCAGCTATAATATAGTCATACATTAAATCCTATCAAAAATAGTACTTCTAAAATAATTATAAAACATTAAACACACACATAATTTTTATTTTTCATGGGTACCTTAATTTAAATGATTATTTCTGATCAAAAGTATAAGGTTTTATTTACTAGTTATTAACTTTGCTTATTAATTTTGTTTTACTAAAGTTAGTTTATATTTTAAAATGCTCTTAACCACGACTAAGGGCATTACTGTCCGAAACATGTCGGTTTTGAAAAATTACAATGCAGTTTGCTACAGGGTAGGCCTACTTGGTTTTAATAATCTTTAACGTTTTATTAACTTTGACTTAGTATCCAGTTCAAAGTGATTGTTATGAAAAACTGTAGGAAAAAAGGTGTTTTTCACCTGTGAAAAATATAAATTGGTTTAGAAAAAATTAAATATTTACACATAACGCACAGATGGAAAAAAGAAATGCAGGTTAAGAGCATCCACATCAACATTTTCGTATTCGACCGACTGTAATACAAAAGTTGATTGTAAAGCTACACTTCTGCAAACGTCAAATTACTTGAATACATACAACATTTTATTTTATATAGTTTCTTTTCCATTCCTTCTTGAGAAAAGGCTATGACAACTCCGTCTCAATATTCAAGTCTGTCTAAAACCAAGCTGGAAACAGTTGAGGCAACCGCCGCTAGGTCGCAGCACACGCACTGTTTACACCCAGCTGTGAATGATGGTGTACAGTCCATCATTGACATGATCACAGATGATACCATAACCACTCCACAGTCCAGTGTAGACTATAATATATGTACAAGACCTCTATAAATACACCATCTGACACTCTGTCTATGTTTATGCTGTTTTAATTGTCTATTCCAGGTCGGTAGCGGACCTGTTTACTGCGGACGTTTATTTCCCTTTTATATCCGGACACGATCTTTAAATTCTTGTCTTCGGTTGATTTGGTTTTTATGATTAATAAAACGTGGCGTAAACTAGGAAAGGTCTTGATGGGGTTGTGAATGTGGCTACTGTATTTGCATCGTAGTAGGGTATTTTCATGAAACAAGTAATACACGGACTTTGTTAGGTTGATTTTTAGGCATAAAGTAACCTAACCTTAACTAAGAGGACAAAATATTAGGTTAAGGTTAGGCTAAATATTATCTCTAATGTATCGTAAGTTTAGGTTAGGCCCCTGAGAACGGGTAGTGTTTCCCAACTGCCCGAAACGTAGGGAATAGTTTTCTTCCTGAAGTGGCTAGAAAAGTCCGTTTTTAAACTAAATTGATCTCCACCACTATTATGAATTTTTTAAATAGTTGAGGTTTTTATACACATTGGTAAAGTATACGAAATAAATAAATACATGTTTTATTGCATACAGACATTTACAATAAATGTATCGCAATCGTCAAGTTTTGTGAATCTAAAATTTTCCTTTCATTCTTACATCTAAATCCCATTCAAACATACAGTTTTTTATACTCACTCTCTCCCATACATTCGAATGTAACCACTCTAGCCCCTAATGAGTTAGCTAATCATAGGGTCTCCCAATTGAATGCCATAAACTCGTCTGTATCATAAAATGCTTGAGAAAGAAGAATCGTTTTAAGACGAGCTTTGAATCACACACACCTTCAGAGCCATTTTGAATTTCCAATCTGAACCTAGATCTACCATCCGAATGAGCTCCTCCATCTAGTTATGTTCACTCTAAAAATGAAGAGTGAAACCGCTCAGAAAGAGTGGAATTTCGCTTTTTTGTTTGTTGAAACCCAGCCACTCTCATTAAAGAATGGCTCAGTTTTCACTCTTTTGGAAGTGGGTTTCACTCTTTCATATTTAGAGTGTAACATAAAAATAATATGATATAAATACTTTGTTTTAGAGTACGATCAATAGTACTAAAGTCCGAAGAATAATATATTTTACATCAAGCATAAAAACCAATTGTTGTTACAACCAAAGACTCTCTGACACAAAGATCCCCGAATTTCCCACCGACGGCCACCTCTAATCCCATCTCGCACCGCGGCGGAACGGACCGACACCTTTATCCAACTTTCAAATTACTCAGTCGTCCCTAAGCCGCGGCCGAGTTATGCCGCATCCTGCCTAATCCGCCGCATAAACCAGCGCATTATGCGGTTATGCGGCCAGATCTGCATCCTTGGCCGCTAAACACCGTGATTATACTACGCGTAAGTGCCTCTCCTCACACGCGCTGATTTATCTTACGCTTTCTTGATGCGGCTACGCTGCGCCCCAGGCTACGCTGGTTCCCCTAAATGATACTTTTTATGGAGTCGCTCTCTGATCTTTTTAGTAAGATCGTAAAGTAACGTGAAATGATTGGCGTTTTGTGTCGTTTGTCTGTTGAGGGGCTTTTGGATGAATGTTGTTGTTTATGAATTTTAAACGTTTCAATAACTTTCTAAATCACTATTTGAGATGCCGACCACTCTCATGAGGGTGTTTTAAGGCAAATATGTGGTGAAGGATGAGTGTGATGAGTGGTAGTAATGAGTCATGAGGTGTAGTCTTGTTACAAACTAAGGCCGACTCTTCCTTAGAATGGGTCATTAATTAATAGCCCATCCAATGACCAATGGAAATACAAGGACCAACGGCTTAACGTGACTTCCGAACCACGCAGGTGATGGTCTGATATGTCTGAACGATGGTGGAAGTTGATGCGGGTATCATCAGATGATCACTGAGACTATCTGAGCCGCTTTAGACCTATATCATCCTCAAAACCTGACCTCCATGAAGCTGGATTACAGGACCACGCCACGCGTTTTAATTCAACTCAAACTTAACCATGACTTAGCTGGATAACTTTAGGAGAATCGCTAATCAAAATAAAAGTAAAATACCATAAAATGACTAAACATGACTGGGCTGAACCCTCGCCAGTAGTTTTCAAGCACATAATGCTTCACACAAGCTTAAGCTCTTCTCGTTAGAGTTTTAAATGTTGAAACTTTTTAATATGTCTATTTGCCAAATTTTCCCGTTCCCGAATCGCGGATTTTTGCAAAAAGAAATATAATTTTTACCATCAATTCTAGTTGAATGAACTGACGCAGGCATGGTTTTTATGTTAAATAAAAGTATATCACTTTTATTGCATGGACATTACTACAAATATATCGCAATCGTCAAAAATTTAAATATAGCAATTGTGTGCTATTTATTCTTACATTTAGGTCGCTGTTAGATTTACATTTTTGAATTATCTACCTCCCATTTATTTGAGTTGTTTCCTTTTGTCTCTAGTCAGTCAATCAATTGTCTGGCCGATCCTCACTTCCACAACAATGTTTGTTCAAGCGATTTTACAAATTTTTCCATTTGGGAAACTTTGATAGGATTTTGCAACCGGTTGACAGCCAGCCTAGTTGGAGTTCTGGCTGTAAGAGCGAAAGTTCAATTTGGTAGTTCTCCCTGCCTCTACTAGTAAACTATTAGAAACTTCATAGAATGTATATGCTTACCGCAACCTCTTATGGTGCCGCATTTTGATTTGAAAAAGGGACATTCTTTTTAAATTTAGAGGCAGGGTAATGTTAATAGTTTCAAGTGTTTGAACGCTGGTCTAGACAACTCTCAGGGGACCTTTGTAGTTCAAACAGCTTTTTGTTTAATGAAGTTTTCCGTTCGAACAACCTCCTCGTGGTGCTAATCCGCATGAAAAAGTGTGCGAAGGTACATGTATGCAAAAGTGTCCGTGATACATCATCAGTAATTAACTACCCTACTCGGACAGTCACCTAAAAATATAAATGACTGAGGACAACTTTGGGCAATCATTATCTACATGACAACCCCAAGTCAATCTTCAATCAATGTGTATTTAAGAAACATCATTGACCAACCTTCTGTGTTGCCTGTTTCATCACTAAATCACTATTTGAGATGCCGACCATTCTCATGAGGGTATTTTAAGACAAATATGAGGTGAAGGATGAGTGTGATGAGTGCTAGTAATGAGTTATGAGGTGTAGTCTTGTTACAGACTAAGGCCGACTCTTCCTTAGAATGGGTCATTAATTAATAGCCCAATGACCAATGGAAATACAAGGACCAACGGCTTAACGTGACTTCCGAACCACGCAGGTGATGGTCTGATATGTCTAAATCAGATATATATCATCAGATGATCACTGAGACTATCTGAGCCGCTTTAGACCTACATCATCCTCAAAACCTGACCTCCATGAAGCTGGATTACAGGACCACGGATAACAGTTTGAAAAGTGCCTTTTTCCTGATTGGAGAAATAGTGCGATTGTCAAACGTAGCCAACCTGCCGTTTGCCACACATTTAATACGTCATGCAAGTAAAATATACTGATTCTGACCTTAGTGATACAAATCATTATCTCTGAAAAGAATGTTTGTTTGTCCTCACTTGAACTTGGCCGTGTTGTAATCACAAGCTCCTCTCAGCTGACTGCAGCCGCGAGCTGTGCCAGGATTTATATATCAGATACAATAGTTATAATCTTTGAGTAGACATGCTGCCTGGGGCTCTAACCGCTCAGCCGTGCAGCACGTGCTTTATTATACTGTTTACATTTTTGTTTGTTGTTTAATGAATAATAGAGTTTTAAAATTACCAGTGAAAAATACTCAACATATGAGTAAGTATGAAAACCCTATTTCAACCATCAAGCTCACAACTTTAAAATTGGAGATACGTAGGGATGTACTTTGTGACGTAGGGAATGAGCTGTTCATATGATGTGTAAATTGTATTTAATGCCATTTGGACAAAGTCATTCATTTAAACAATTCAATGACATTTACCTTACAATGCTAACACACTGGCAGAACTATAAACTAATTTTTTTCAATCAAGAAATATGTTTGAACAGCTATAGAATAAGAAAAAGAATTGTATTAATAAATCACTAGCGTTAAAGTCTTCTGTTATTATCGAATTTCCTTCGGAAAAATGAGACATTCATGCTGTTCTCATGGTAAGACTAAGACCTAGACCCGAGTCCAAAAAGTGTGCACCGATCCTGACCCCAGAACACGTTTTGAGCATTTTCAAAACTTTATATGCATATGTATATAATTATGTGTTTATGAGTGTACTCTCTACAGGTCGCATTTTCTGTCCGATTTTCGCCATGAAATTGTAAATATCTCCTCGGTGGAAGGGGGGTGTTTCCCCGAAAATGGGGTATTTATGCTGAAAAACTGCCTGTATAATCCGTGATTTCAAGGAAATTATGATAACAATTATCACCGTAAACACTAAAACCAACAACAATCAAACAACCAGAACGAGACGATGGTAATACAGTACACGATTTTCCGCTGCCGTGTTGGGTTGGCTGGACGAATTTTGTTGATGTTTGGACACATACACATATTGTATACACATTACCTGCGTGGTTCGGAAGTCACGCTAAGCCGTTGGTCCTTGCATTTCCATTGGTCATTGGGCTATTAATTAATGACCCATTCTAAGGAAGAGTCGGCCTTAGTTTGTAACAAGACTACACCTCATAAGTCATCACACTCATCCTTCACCACCGGCATCTCAAATAGGATATAGAGTGATCGAAATCGCATCATAAATGCAGCTTAATAACATTAAAACTCACTTTTCAGAGGAAATACCAACCCAAAAGGTCCTTCCAGTGCGTCGATTTTTCCGCTTAACGAACTTAACCTACAGAAATTCTTCTATAGGAAATTCTTTAATCACCATACTCATGCAGATCACTCCACTCTTAGTATACCTTAGCGCTTCCTATCAATTAATCATGACCTACAAAATTGAGCATAATTTCTCACGATGACGGATGACTTTAGCGATACCTGATCTTGTCAAACGGAGTACCGCGCTCAGTATCATCAGTATGCGCGGGACCTGCTGTCGGCTCGTGTGCAGAGGTAGATAATTGTGTTGATGTATGGAGCTGGTCACGTGATTAGCTTAGATAAGCCATCCGAGAGTGATCTGCCGGTGCTACTTTTGCTTAATCATTACAGGCTCGGTGCGAGGTGGATGTAGGAAGCAGAATGTGGTGTGAGTTACACTAAACGTTAGAGAATGAGGTGGCCTAAAGTAAGCTGACCTGTTAAACACAACCAAACAACACGTGCGTGTGTGTTTTTTTAAATTTGGGTTTCTAAAAAAACAACATCAAAAACGTGTGCACATGTTATTTAGTTGTGTTGGACCGGTCAGCGTTCGCTGATTACTTGGTTTTTAATGTTTTGTTTTATGGTAAATTTCACCTGAGATTACAGCTGACACCGAAACGTCATGTTGTTTTCAATAACAATAAAAGCTTCCGTAATAATATTTCAAACTATTTTTCCCATTGCCAGAGACAAACTTAAAACAAGTTAACATTTATAATCTACAAGAAATCATTATTTTAGACAACAAAATTTTAATAATTCAAACATAAAAATATATTGTTTTTCATTCCAATAATTAATACATCTGTTAATACGTTTAACATGCTATTCTCCTTTTGATTTCCTAATATCAAAATATTCAATTATAATATAATTTCTCTAGTTCACACGCGTCAAAACATCATTATAATTTGCTTGATATATTTCGGTCTCGCTTTGTTGGAGTACCTACCATCGTCAGTCACTGATTGGCTGAAACTGAAATACTTGGTATCCTATTGGTCACAGAATTCCAGCCATCTATTGGTGCAGGGATGTCAACTGCCAATGTTCTCATTGGCTGTGAGACTATCGAAAATACTTCTTCAGGACTGGTTGCCAGCTTCTAGAAAGTTAGAAAATAGGAAAAATTCATTTTAGTATTTGTATGGTGCAGTGCTTATCTATAAAGAGGCTAGTAATTATAGTTTTAATTATAATTTTAAAAGGCTCAAGAATTCACAAAATAGCTATGCATGTTTCCCCTTGATTTTTTTGTTTATAGCAGTGACCCCACGCACCAATTGGTCATATCAATGATTACTAATGAGTAGATTATAGTATCGTCATTTATAAGTTTATAGTCATTTGACATAGTCTTTAAATTCTGTTTGTAATATTTCCAGCTTGTTGATTTAAAGTCACTATTTGACAGTCACATGTTTCGGATAAACATTCAGATTTAAGTACTTCTCTAAATTTGAAGGCAGAAATAGTTGGGCCGGATGGTGTAGTGGTTAGCATAACCGCCCGGCAAGCGGGAGACCCAAGTTCAAGTCCCGGTTCGGTCCAAACATTTTTGTCTTCAAATTTCTTCAGTAATAGATTATAGTATAATTATAGTAGATTATAGCATTATGTATCAACACAACCATATATGCTGTGAGCGCGTAAAACCCAGTTCCGCTGAACAAACAGGATGCGAGGGATACATTTCCAAAACGTAGCGCGTAGCGCGCCGGGCCGGGCAGGTGCAGAGAGGTGCGATAGATGTGAAGATTAGATAGCTCAAGTGAAGTGGAATAATTCAGCAGGTTTATGTGTACAGGAGAGATGTAATGAGGTTGGCAATAAATTGATCGGCGCGCGCTACGTACGCGTGGGCGCTACGCGAGGAGTTACGCGCTAGGGCTAGGTGTAATGAGCACTGCCTGGAGCGCGTAACTCGTCGCTCAGCGCTCGTCGTACGGATATCGGAGTTTATTTATTGACATTGCAGTTTTTAATATTTTGTACAACTATTAATTATTTTATAACTATAAATTAAATTTTTATAATCTGTTTGTGCAGCTCTATAAAAGTCAAACTTTAAAGCCAAAATATAAGCTTTTGCACGTTTTGAAATTTGTTCTATCTTTGTTTTATACAAAACTGTAAACTCAATGAATATTAACTAAAATACTATATTCAAAATAAATTAAGAGTAATCGTATGAGCTTCTAAATGAGCTATCGATTAGTTCAAGAGGCCCTACAGTTTTTTCTCTATGAAGATGCGAAGGAAATAACTTTTTTTGTTAAAACTAGTGATTGGTTATTTTGTATACATTCTTTAGCATTTGTCCCTATCTGTATCATGTACAATTGTACGGAATATAAAGAATTTATATTCAAGAATAATTTTATTACAACCAAGTGCAAAGACTGCACAATAATATTAATTAAATAGAGATTCTAGTCAAGGCATAACAAAAAAATTGAAAAATAGGAAGATTTAAAAAATTTGTTTAGAAAAGCCTCGCTTTGATCCCAAATTCTATTGGGTAACCAACCGTAAATTAGACATACTGAAATTTCTAAAAGGTTTGTAATGGAATCTAAAACTCCCAGATGGACTCAATGTTAGGTACAAATATTTTGTAAATCCACAAAGTAGTTATTTGGTTTTGTTAATGTTGAGGCTTTTTTGCAGACTAGTTGAAGATATTGCCCAATCCAAGCACTTAAAAGATCGCAATTTCTTTCTTTTTTTCACGAAATATGAAACAAATGTCCCCTTTGTAAATCTTTAGGTTAAGTTTGTTAACCATGAAAATCGCTTCACCAAAAGCGTTCGTTTGAAAATGACTTTCCTCCATGATCTTGCTTTTTGGCTGATCAGATTAGGATTTAGTACACATAAAGTTTGCAGTAGCGTCCATCTCTACGCTAAATTCTACCCAAATCAATCATAAATACAGTTTGTAAAAACATAAAAGCCCGTTTTTATTACACAGCTTGGAATTACACAGTGTTTTATTTTCATAAGGTTTGCTCAAATTCATGGTAGCGCTTATGACTGGGACTCGTGGCGTGGTCCTGTAATCCAGCTTCATGGAGGTCAGGTTTTGAGGATGATATAGGTTTAAAGCGGCTCAGATAGTCTCAGTGATCATCTGATGATACCCGCATCAACTCCCACCATCGTTTAGACATATCAGACCATCACCTGCGTGGTTCGGAAGTCACGTTAAGCCGTTGGGCCTTGTATTTCCATTGGTCACTGGGCTATTAATTAATGACCTATTCTAAGGAAGAGTCGGCCTTAGTTTGTTACAAGACTACACCTCATAACTCATTACTACCACTCATCACACTCATCCTTCACCACATATTTGCCTTAAAATACCCTCATGAGAGTGGTCGGCATCTCAAATAGTGATTTAGTGATTTAATGGCTAAACGTCAACTATTGTATAAGGCTTAAAATCACACACAATTTTATAACAGGCCTCACAGTTCTCCAGTCCATCATCCTCCGTGCAGTCGACATGTTCCTGTGTACAGACTCATGAAGTATATTAGTCTGTTTGAGATTATATTTGCGTCATGTAGGCCTACTCAGGATACATAACTTGTGGTTCTACAGTAGCAATTGTATCCCATGGGGATCATAAACAGTCTATCTATCGTGTAGGCTGTAGGCTAGCTAGCCGCTGTATCTTTACTAGTTTATTCACTTTCCAGCAAGAGTTTTTCATTTAATGCTAGATTTCTCGTAGGTTTGTCGTAAATCTGTGTATTGAACGTCAGTGGTCTATTGTGATACTATTGAATGGGTTGGTAGATTTAAATTATATTTTATGTAGTTATAACTAAATGTTATCGTGCGTAATGTTTACTCGAATAATGTATAACACTTACGGTTAGGAATACATTTCTTGATTTGTATTAAATACATTTCGATTTATGTTTTCCTCTAAGTTGTGCTATTGATTTTAATAATAGTTTTTCAACAATTTCATAAAAGTTATGTTTAGATGTTAGGTTATACTTGACCTAACACTTAATTCAAAATAACGATAACATTACTTTTGAAATCCTTATTTTAAGCAATCTATACATAATAAGTTTCACACAAACTAAAGATTAATATTTTATTTAACAGGATAAAAGATAAAACAAATAATTTTTGTAACTATAATTGACTCGGCCTTTTGATAGCAACAATGGGTATCATTGAGCATTTGTATCCGAATATCGTTGAAATCGGATCATACATTTAGTGTTTAAGTGCATTAAAGTCCCGTTTTGGGGAAAAGTCCCCCCTCCCCAAAAGGAAGGTTCCGGAAGTCCGATTTTGCTGGTTAACGAACTGGACCGAGATATTTGTAGCAAATTTTGGGGAAAATCAGACAAAACATGTTATTTGTAGGAATGCTCAAAACGTGTTCATTCCATGGTCCCGGGCCTGCGTCTTACCAAGCTGACGGCTTTAATATCTCATTTATAAAAGAAATTGCCAACAAACCGTAATGCCAACTAACATTTAGCAATTGCATCTTCAACATAGCAATCAAGACTTCATACTGAGCACAATACAGCAGGATATGCTTATACACAAGTCCAATAAGGTCGACAGTAACGCTCACGCAGTTGCGTATGTTACTGACTGCTGTGCGATATTGTGCCTTGCTGACACTTTCTACACCACAGCCTAATCACACCAGGCTTAATAACTTCCTTCACATGTGATGTCACGCACAAAACATATTCACGGAGTGTTATTGGCTGTTTGAAGTGAATTTGGGTTCTGTTTTAGTAGCAAAGTGGGTTTTACTACAACATATTTTCCTGATGATCAGAAGTAGGCTGAAGGTTAACGTTTTTTTATATAGTTGTGTATTCTGTTGTTTAAAAAACGGAAGATGCAATAATGATAATAGTCAAAATAGTAGGATAATGCCGGTTATTCACAGTCAAAGTTAAAGTCTACGTTTCTTCGTAAAAGCGTCTTATTAAAAATTAAAAAACCAGGCCCGCACGCAGCTAAGAGTTAAAGCGCTAAGTTAAATCTCAACTTTTCTTGATCTATTACCACATACATTATGAGACTGTTCACTCCGTTCAAAGCCTCGCTTTAGCCCAATTTTTACATTGGGTTTACTTTGATTCACGTTACAATTTTCGTAAATTATTTGGCAATTTATTATGTATCGTTCTGTAATCTTCAGTTGAAATTTTATTGTAGATATGTAGCTTATGGTAATGGTTTGTAGAGTGGTTAGTGTTGATCGTTAAACGAATGCTTGGATATAAAGAACAAAATCGCCTCAACTATTAACAAGGACGAAAATGCCACAATTAATAATGTTTCCAACGACTCGTTGAAAGGAATCTCTATATTTTAGACGATATACTATTCTTATTCCGTTTGTAATATAAAAATTCGTTAAATCTTGTTTTGTGCAGTTTTTTATAAGGGAATTCCTTAGGAAAGATGAGGCTAAAGTATTACGTAACTAGCCAATTTTAAAATATGGATTTTCAATACTCTAACTGATTACAACTACGCGAAAATCCTTGCAAGCACTCAGTTTGACAATTAGGCCACGTCAGTTGAAAGAAGGTCCATTGTTTATCCAGTTCTTACGTGCGCGGTGTCGTGTGTTCCTTGTGCGGACACATTAAGGCTTTCCCTTAGCTAAAATATTATTTTTTGCGATAATATTTACAACGTTACGCAACCAGCTCGTAGCTACGTGGCGAAGATGTAAAGGGGTGAGTACGAGGCCCAGTATGAGGAGCGAGCGCGTAGAAAATGTATGAGCCGAGCTTGACGGGTGATACGAGAGAGAGGTGAGCAATAATTGAGCAGCGCAGACCCCTGTCGCCTCCATTTTTGATGTGAGGCGGCATCAGCGACCCGGTGAAACATTAAAAACCACCGATACTAAGCGCTTCTATTATGTAAACCATTAGCAGGTGCGGACCTCGCCGTGGGCTGCGTGACGTCACTTGCAAACCAATCGGAGAAATTATTATCCCTGTTGTAGAACTGTTTCTAAACTATTTCTACTAAACTGTTAAAATATTATAAACACCTTATTGCCTGTAGATCCTAGATGTGTTGAGATCCTAGAACTTCGCCTCTCCACCCGCGTCGCCACGATGTTTCGTACATATACCGTCGTCGTCCCCGTGGTTCCGGATGGTTTGCGAACAGTGACACGCGAGTGATGGATCGGGAACTGTAAATGTGTATAGAGTAATGTGGTATTAAGTGGTAAGAAGAAAGAAAGGAGACACTTGAAAATGGACAACTTTTACCCGAAATGTATAGTAAAAATTCTCAACACATCTGGGATCTACAGGCAAGAAGGTATTTACTTAAAGAGCTCCTAAACTGGGATGGACAAAGTCTCTTAAAATATCTTACAACTAAAAAATTAAGAACATTATCAAATGAATAAATTAAAAGTATTCCATATTGCTACTGCAATGAGTTCACCGTTTTCATTTTGTCAAACACTACAAAGATAAACCAATGTTTCAAACCCCTTTTCTTTGTGACCAGATCCTTTCAAAATGAGATCATTCCAAAAGAGTCAAGTTGGGGTTTTAGATCAACTGAATTTTAACGTTGGCCATTGGTTATTTCTGCTATAAATCGGTGCTAAAACAGAAACCAACTAATGCCACATCTATATAAATAAAATAAGACTTTTGTCTGTACATTGCAAAGAATTCTTCGGTTTTGGTTATTTGGTGTTTATATACTTTGCAAAGACCGAAACTAGCCTCAATCAAATTCATGTCGGTCTGTAATATTTTAAGGCATCTTGGACCGTTTATAACTCACAATTGGCTGAAGCTAGGGCGGTGAAGTTTCGTTTATGGGTTTAACCCATTGCGCAGTATGTCTTTAGCTATATTTCATATCCATACAACATCCACAAAATAAATAGCAAGGGACCAAAGTGGACTCTGAAAATGTTTTCAGGCATTTTGGGCCTTTTGGGCAATAGGCGATGTAACTTTGTTTGAGGGTTAAGCTAATCACGCAGTGTGTCTTTAGCTACATTTTATGTCCATAATAACATCTTCAAAAAAATTGCGAAAAACCAAAGCGTGCTATAAGAACGTGCGGAACGGCTTATAAGGAAAATATGGTGAACTAACAGGCAAACTAAATGGGTTTTCTTGGGATTTATAGGAAACTGTTTGTTTTATTTACTTTAAATGTGCAATTTTCTTAAAATATACACACAGCTATGTTACTAAAGCCCCGAGGCGAAGCGCGGGTACTCTCAGCTAGTCATACTTATAAGCACTTCAAATCCCAATCCGCACCACAAGTCACCAGGAGTTTGAATGTGAACAAACAATGCCAGTGTCTATCTTAACACCGCAGCATACAGGACATGTTCTCTAGCCGTTTGTTTGTCTGTTTGATGGATTGTTTGTTAGAATCTGTCATCACATCCGCGTGTCTATTCCCACTTTGTCATTATTGTCTGGAGAAATCGGCCCTTGACTGATGAAGCAATGGCTAAATATTCATCACACTCGGCTCGATTGATGGCCAAGCGTAAATACTTCGTCAATTTGGGAATTCGTCACGATCTCTCTAGCAGCGCGGCGAATGGTGAGTTTCATGATTTGGCTAAGTGACAGCTGTCTGGTTCAGCGAGCTGTTTATGTTTTAGCTACAGTAAAAAAGGGGAAAGTGTTGTTTAACGAGAAGTTGGGATTATGAAGCTTTCTCTACCACTTAAGCTGGATCTTTACCTAGCGTTAATGCGTAGTCATCGGTTAAATCTTTAGTGGTGATTGCGGGGATCGAACACGACACCGCGACACTGGAGTGATGAGCTCGTGATACCAACCTACCACTGGTCCGCTTAAACATTCGATGACAAGTCAGAACTGATTCTTGTAATAAGCATTACTATATGAACCAGGCCGACACGCAGCTAAGCGCTAAAATGAGTGAATAGAATTTTCTTTTGCAGTTTGTTACTGTAATTCGCTCCTATCACACACAACCTTTGGCCACAGAATTGCGAGTTTTTTTGCTGGAAGTTATGCTCATATCATGAAAGGAAAACACATATTAAATGTCAATAAAGTCGGACAACCCATTCCGCAGTTATAGCGAAAAATCTTTTTTGGCCGCCATTTTGATGAATCGACCTAATGAATTTTCATAATTTTCGGTATATTGATGAATAGTAACAAAATAAATATTGATTTCAAATTTCATCAAAATCTGACGAATCTTACAGTGTTTAGATAAATGAAACCCCCTTTTTTCAGGGTGAAAAGTCCCCCGAAAATGGGGTTTCGGTAATCCAATTTTGCTGGTCAACAAAGTTAAATATATTTACAAAATAACATTTTACCAAAAAAACTGGAACAAAAGATACGACTTGCAGAGATGATACACATATACATACAAAGTGTGAAAATTTTCTCATAACGTGTTCTGAAGGTCAGTATTGGTGCTCATTTCACGGTTCCGAGCCTGGGTCTTACCATACTGATGGCATAAATGTCCCATTTTTCAATAGAAATTCGATCATTAAAAGCTGTGATAAAACGTTTATTTATTTGTAGCGATATTATTTAGAAAATATTTAATAAGGTCACTTAGAGTAGTGTCAGTTTTTAAGTCTCACTTATGTACCACCAGCTTATGTATGGACAGTTTTTATTGGCTTTGAAATTTACTTTGTAAGACATGTGATACATTTTTTTTTTTTTCAGGTAAGCGCCCTTGGTCAGAACAATAAAGCATGTGAGTTTTTAAAGTATTTCAAATAATTTACAAATAGTTTCAAACCGATTTTTGGATTTAAAGGATATATTTATATCGGTGTGTTTCTTAAAGCTTTGCTTTATACATTTTGAACAAAGGCCGTATGTAATGCTTCTCCATTGGGTATTTTCTGTCTTGTTGGTGGGAATGATGGTTTAAATCTAATAAGAAGAACTTCATCTCTCCATAGATAAAACAAGTTAACAAATTTTATTAGAGCATATATAATTCATACTTATCCCACACAACGAGATTTTCAATTACCCATAATGCAATCGGCACAAGTCGGAAATACTTAGGAGTAGTAACACAACAACTCATAGGCTTAAGAACGAGTTCTGACATCTATATTATCCCACTTTACAACTGTAGTGGATTTCAATGCACGCCTAGCCTACTTGATACTGTGCAAGAAGTCAGCCTACAATTGTAACACTGCGAGTTACTGCTTCCTGATTCAATACCTGTGTGAATTGAAATGTAAACGGTTGAAAGTAGTGATAGTAAATATCCTCGGGATTACAGGGAAACACGACGTGGTTAAGGGTGTGCAGTAGTGACTGTGACCTTGAATTTCGTCCCGTAAGAGCAATGTAAAACATGCATTTTCTTGGGACACCTTACATTTACAGTTGACTGGGACTCGTGGCTTGATCCTGTAATCCAGCTTCATGGAGGTCAGGTTTTGAGGATGATATAGGTCTAAAGCGGCTCAGATAGTCTCAGTGATCATCTGATGATACCCGCACCAACTCCCACCATCGTTTAGACATATCAGACCATCACCTGCGTGGTTCGGAAGTCACGTTAAGCCGTTGGTCCTTGTATTTCCATTGGTCATTGGGCTATTAATTAATTACCCATTCTAAGGAAGAGTCGGCCTTAGTTTGTAACAAGACTACACCTCATAACTCATTACTACCACTCATCACACTCATCCTTCACCACATATTTGCCTTTAAATACCCTCATGAGAGTGGTCAGCATCTCAAATAGTGATTTAGTAACTTCCAGTGCATTTTTGTTGACTAAACTTTGTTTTAAAGAGCAATTTATGTTTAAGTGACCCCGTTGAATTTCATTTTCTCATTTATCAAACCGTGACATACATCCAAAATTTGAGTTTCTTAGTTTTATTTTTAAGCTAGTACGATTTTCAAAAGGTGGTCAGTGGAGACATTGCAGTACATTGTTTTCTTCCTAATAAAGCTCATTTCAAAAGATCTTATGAGAGTTGTGAGCGTGAAGTATAAATTCGTCATTTTGATGTGATGGACGTATTCAATGCAACCTAAGCCAAATTTTAAGTAATCCAAAAGAGATTTTTTAACTCTTGGTTTTCGCGGTCGGTGTCATAATTATGATCTAGTTTTCCGGTTCACACTATGTCAAAATATAGTTATAATTAGCTTGAAATATTTCGGTCTCGCTGTGGAGTACCTTCTTCAGACACTGATTGGCTGAAAATGAAATACTTACAGCCTGGTGTTCTAACGTCATTGGAGCAGGGATGCCAACTGTCGATGTCCTCATTGGCTGTGCCACTATCGAACAGACCTCTTCAGACTGCTTTGACTTGTGAACCGGAAAAATAATTTATAAACACGATATTCTTTAATTTTTTAGGACGTTTTTTACACAATTATTTTTTTGATAACTCATACTGCAAACTTTTAAGTATACATCTAAAACTGAGAGCTTTAACTACATAATTTCGGTGCTTATTTTATTTACATTAATTCGTGTATATTCACGAAGAACATTTTCATTTTGCAATTCCCAACGTTCCTTTAGAAGACCGCAGGAGACGAGAATCTTCACTACCAGGAAATTGAACTTAGAGCGACGAGGGTGAGGAGGGGTGGTGATAGTAGCTCATTACCTCTTGACCGGAAGTAGGAGAAGTGACCAGTGCCTCCTGCATCCGCGTCATCAGCTGATAGATGATTCAATTTCCGCTTCTTCCGGTACCAGACATAACCTCAAAACCACTGATATGTAGCCTATCACAGAAATGATAGGGTCGGCGAATCAGCTCCGAGCATTGGTTCAAGTAAAATGGAAATTTGGCAGTAAGTTTTGAGATTATTCGTGTAAATTAAAACAAAATAAGCAGATGAATAAAAGATGTCACACTTTAAGAAACAGTTTGTTTAGGGAAAAAGTAAAATAATGTTTTATAAGTGATCTTAATGCAAGGAAAGCACACTTTAAATCTTTTAAACGTAGCCTATAGAATAGTTATCTAAAAGGAGGAACATCACTAAATCACTATTTGAAATGCCAACCACTCTCATGAGGGTATTTTAAGGCAAATATGTGGTGAAGAATGAGTGTGAAGAGTGGTAGTAATGAGTTATGAGGTGTAATCTTCTAACAAACTAAGGCCGACTCTTCCTTAGAATGGGTCATTAATTAATAGCCCAATGACCAATGGAATTACAAGGACCAACGGCTTAACGTGACTTCCGAACCACGCAGGTAATGGTCTGATATGTCTAAACTATGGTGGGAGTTGATGCGGGTATCATCAGATGATCACTGAGACTATCTGAGCCGCTTTAGACCTATATCATCCTCATAAACTAGCAAGTTTGTATTTTAGTATTTTCCAACTACAAATGTTATTACACACAATGTTATTATAATTAGTAGTCACTGTTGTTGTAAAAGGGTTGATTCTATAAAAATTGTTGAGATCTAATTGAAGTTTTGATATGAAATTTCACATGTTGTTTCTGGTAATAATTGGTTATCAATATGGGTATTAAGATTTGCTGCTTTTCGTGGAATGTGTTGTTCCATATACACTTTCTATATCATATAGTTTATTAATTCGTAAATTGTAGTTTTGTGGTTTAACATACAATTTAGGGTTCAAGGTAAAGGTTTTTTGACATTTGGGCGATGAAGGGCGGAAGTGTTTGTCCATTTGCTCAACGTTACCCATAACTCTTTGTTTGAACATTAGTTATTGACAGTGGTTCTTTGCGAACGTTGTTATAGTCCATTGTTATAGTGACTAAGAAGTATACATAACGTTTCGGATCTGTAATCTGATCCCGTCTTCAACTGATCATCAACATAAAACATGTTACAAAACATTAGAAAATGAGCTGGCCTTAAGTATTTAGCGTAAGCTAACCCGTCAAACACAACCACACAGCATGTTTTGCAACAAAAACCATTTAAAACCCTAGTTTAGAAAACAATTCAACATGCACAAAAGCCTAAAAAAATAGTTTAAGCTAGCTCATTTTCTGTTTAGTGTTCCATTTTATGTTGCTTTCAACCTGAAGGCGGAATTAGATTGCTGACCCCGAAACGTCGCGATATTGTTCAATAACAATAGAAAACGTCCGCAACAATATCTCAAACACAGTAAAACATAAGTTAAAATTCCAAATAAAAAAGGTAAAGGTAAAGATTGTCTTGTTTGATCGAGACGAAGTTAGGACTACAAAGTCCTCTCAACCACTCAACCTCGAACCTTTACCTAGGCGTCACCGTATAGTCACATTACAAATGTAAGTGGTGACTGCGGGGTTCAATCAATAGAAAACCCGCGTCAACCAGAGTGATGAGCTCAAACAGAGTAAAACGATATCAATCCGCCACGGATCCGCTAATAAACTAATTCTACCCGTAACTTCCGCAACAATTATATATAAACTCTTTTGGAACACAATTAAAACACTATTTGCAAGCACGTGAAAGAGGTTCTCCGCTGCGTGCAGGGGCGGCACAGCTGATTAGCATTGCGAAGCAGTGAAGGCCGCGACGCAATGGATTCTGACAAGCTCCTACATTCAATTCCAAACTTTGCCACAACACGATTACACAATGAACAGCCTCGCTCAGGGACATTTTAAATTCACCAACTTGTTCCAGCACCGTTTCTTTTTGTCTCGAAATGTCTTCCGCGGATCCCCTCTTTGTCCAAGTGCCATTTCCTATTGTCACTCTGTCAAAGTCTGGCTTCAATCTCGCTTTATTTAATCTGCTCCTCGAGCGGTGGGAATTTAATATACTCTCGGGTTGAGATTGAGTGTTACTCTGTTACCGGGGGTTTTCAGTGTGTGGTTTAAGCGTTCGATTTGTTTGCTTGAATGTGGTTTTAGCGAGTAGAGGGAGGTGAAAATAGTCTTTGTAAACCCATTAGAGTTTTAAGGTATGGCTGAATTTCAACTGAAAGTACATTTGCTTAAACATGTCAATAGGATCTACCAACTGCAAATGCTCCTTTTTCAACGATTTTAGTCAAATTCAAACAAGAAAGATAAGACTGGGACTCGTGGCGTGGTCCTGTAATCCAGCTTCATGGAGGTCAGGTTTTGAGGATGATATAGGTCTAAAGTGGCTCAGATAGTCTGCTCATCACACTCATCCTTCGCCACATATTTGCCTTAAAATACCCTCATGAGAGTGGTCGGCATCTCTTATAGTGATAGTGATAATCAAATTATATGTTTCGATTTGCTAGGCGGGAGAGACAATTAACCTGTATCTTTTTTTCTTTGTAACTTCAGTGACTTCTTTTATTCTTTTTTTTTTTTTATGCAAAATTGTCTAACTAAAACTGTTAAAACTTTCTAAAACTAACTAAATCTAAAAGAGACAGGTAGTGAACAGGTCTCATATGTTTTCCAACTGTGTCAATGTATTTAACAGTTCTTTAACACAATAGGTCTTAATAAATAAAAGATCAATCAAACTTTGTTTGCTTTAGAATATCTTGTGAGCTGGCCATTTCACGCCAAATTTAAAAAAAGGAAAACTTATCTTATATAGGCTTGGGTGTTTAACAAAGGTTAGGAATACAAAGACCTCGACCTTTACCTAGCGTCACCGTATACTTTACAAATTATAAGTGGTGACTGCGAGAATCGAAATCGCGCCACCGGAGTTATGAGCTCCGGAGTCAACGCCCCCCACAAATCCACCAAATTTCTAATTATTCAATACTTTTTCAACTATTCGACTAATTAATAAATATTTGCCGAGGAACAACTAATTAGGTTTTACCTAAAATAGACGTCTCAAATCTACCATAATGTCCACGCTGTATCATATTCCTGTTCAAAGTCTTTGGTCACTAATCATCGCCGTTCATTTATCCTCATTCACCATTCCTAACCTTTCAAATCAGGAGTATTAGGAATATTGAAAGGTTTCTACTATTCCTAACGCCTATAAGCTCTCAATCATGTACAGTAGGCCTACACCGGTGGCAGTACAGACGGTGCTGTGGCTTATGTCAGGTGACTTATGTAGTCTGAGCCCAACTCCGCCCAGTAGCGACTCCATGTCTACCCACACACTATGTCTTGTACACGCTCGTGTATTCATAACCTAGCCGCAGACAGGGGACGTCAATAATTACCCGGGGTATTAGTGAACAGCAGGCTGACTGGGGAGATTGTGATTAAAGTTCGTCTTGTTGAATGAGGTAAAGGTAGGAATTGATAGTGATTTGATAGGTGATTGGTAGGTTGATTGATTTGATTTCCGGCAAAGTCCTCTCCGTTACCTGTGGGTATCGAACCCTTGCAACCAGAATGAAGACTTAGATACAAGGTTTCAAGTGACCTGAAGATCTGAAATAAAGGTCAAGTTTTGTCTTGTTTAACGAAATAAAGTTAGGACTACAAAGTCCTCTACAAAAAAAACCGAAAAACGCTCTCATACTTGACTTTTACCTACCGTTACCTGTGGGGATCGAACCCTTGCCACCGGAGTGATAATCCCTGTAGTCGCGCGTGATACCAACCAGCTACAGGTAGAAAAATCTAACAAAAAGCTAATCCAATTCAAATGTGCCAAAATTGATCTCAATAAAAGTATTCCTGTAAAGAGGGTCTATGGAAATGTCCATAATCCATTCATGGAAAGTTGGTAAATTCTTTCTTGGAGTTCTTTGGCTTCCTGGGAATAGCCAATTAGCCAAAACATTGAGCAGTAATTTCTTACAGATTTTAATGTCACCAGAAGAAATGAAATAACATATTTCTTGTGTGTAGCAGAATAGAAACCATGTTTTGAGTACGCTAGTATTTTTCATTAACCTTTCTAGGAAATTGAGTTTGTAATGAGTTTCATTAGAGATTGAACAGCGGTTAATGTAGAACTGTCTTGATCTAGTCTGAGCTTAAAATTGATTCAAAAGACCATTCCAAAGGCTAACGTAAACAAAACAAAATACATCAGTAAATTGAAAACGCGTTTTCAAAATTAATATGACATGAGTAGTTGATACATTTGACATAACACACGTCTTCCGTCGGATAATGCATTCCCGAAATTACCTCCTTTAAATTTGAAAACATTATAATAAAACCAGTTTAAAAGGAATGGAAAAGCGCTTCAGCTGGGAAAAAGTTAGAAGAACTCACCGAGCTTTGAAAACACATAAAGTGGCTGAAACTTTATCAGAATTCATAACAAAAGTGGGGTAGTTTATTGTGCGAAAGTTGCCGTCACTGAGAGAAGTAGGGTGCTAGGGGGGATGAGGGGAAGGAAGTCCACGTTATTTGTGTCTTTGGTGGTTAAAGAAGTAGCTTTGGAATCCAAAGTTTAAACTTTTGCCCGACAAACACAAGTTTCAACCCCGTCAGATTCGGGCGAACTTGTAAATTAGTTTGAGTGAACGAAGATTGACGTTTTCAACAATTGGTTAATTTGTTAATTATTGTTGGAAGGAATGGTTGTCGAAAGAATGTTTTATGCATAATTTCAACGATCATTTTAACAATCATTTTCATCATAAATGATGATTTTATTTTAAATTCAAGATCTTTGAATTTAGTATACTTTCTATACATTTTTTCAGTCGGTTATTTTGTTTGATGTCAAATAGAGAGTTTGTTGAAATAACGTTGTATAATTTTTTGGGCTCTATACAGATTTTCTGCAGTATTACTTGGGGCATTGATATCTCTTAAGAATTATGTTTTTGCCAATATAAATATTATTCCGGATTACTATTAATCTTATGGCTATAAATATCCAAAGAAGCTAAGCATTTAGGTAGTGAGAGATTACATCGTATATCATGAGGAAGTTTAATACAGTATTTGAGTTATCTGACAGTGTAACAAATATACAAGTATACCGTAACTAAATTGTAGAAATTCTATTATACTTGTGTTGAGGTAGACAAGAATCAAGGCAAGAACTAGAACATTTTCATGAAACAGTTTGAATAATAATTTTCCCTCTTTTAACGACAGGTGTGTTTTAATGTTTCCATGAAAACAGATCTCACTTGTCTACAGGGTGGGACGTGCTAGGTATAACAACCATCTATGCAGCGTCCGTAATAACATTTCGGGTTTCAGGATGATATAGGTCTAAAGCGGGTCAGATATTCTCAGTGATCATCTGATGATACCCGCATCAACACCCACCATCGTTTAGACATATCAGACCATCACCTGCGTGGTTCGGAAGTCACGTTAAGCCGTTGGTCCTTGTATTTCCATTGGTCATTGGGCTATTAATTAATGCCCCATTCTAAGGAAGAGTCGGCCTTAGTTTGTAACACGACTACACCTCATAACTCATTACTACCACTCATCACACTCGTCCTTCACCACATATTTGCCCCTCATGAGAGTGGCCGGCATCCCAAATAGTGATTTAGTGATTTCAACCTCAGAAATTGTACCATCGTCAACAACAACCTTCAAACAAAGAGTATAAGGTAAAGGGCCGTAAACGGGTGTACCAAGGTAAATCGAAATAGATACAGTTTTATAGCATAAAGTCCTATTTTTAGTGAAAACGTACTTGAAAAGGTCGTTTCCGGTGAAAACTATCCGAAAATTCATTTCAGAAGTTTCACAGAAGCGCCATCAGCTAGGTTTTAATTTTCCTTCAATGATTTCAAAACGTGTCATCTATTACACCAGGAGCAAGTAACCTTGCACATTCTGTCGCCACTGCTCGGCACCCAGGTGCTAGTAGTTGATGGATCGAAGGAGGATCAAACCTAACAAACCCCTCAACCCCACCACCCCTAGTTCACCCCCACCACTCACACCACATCAGCTGGAGTTTCCCGCCAATTACACGGCAACCTCGGGCTCATTACAGGTAACAAGCGAGAGAGGCTAGTTTATGTGCCTTCGGGCCGTTATTTATGACGCTCGCCACAAATATAAACAATAACACTCTAATTTCGATTTTAACGATTGCACAATGGTCGATTATTTATTCGATCTGGCCGAGTGAATAAAGCTCTTCATGACGCTAAATAACAATTAGGTCTAATGGGGAGTGCGGTGTTGTTTGTTGTGAGGCTTCTCGGTTGTTAGGTTTTCAGTCTCGTTTTAAACTGATTGGAATATAGTTTTGATCAATCACTTTGGATTTCTATTTTTTGAGTTTCTATTTTGTGTGTGACAATATTGTTTCAATTTTTGTTCACTAGTTTTGTTCGAAATGTTGCAAATGCAGTTATTTTGAGTTCACTTATTGAGACGTTTGTTTGACATGTAAATTGTTAATACAATAAACTATTTATTTATTTAAGAGTGCGCAGTAGTGAACGTCTCCTTGAATTTCGTCCCATAAGAGCAATGTAAAAATATGCATTTTATTAGGACACCTGACGCCTACAGTTTTCATCAGAATGTTATGAAATAAACTTTGTTTTAAAGTGCATTAAATGTTTTGATGGCTCCACTGAGCTGAATTTCTAATTTCTCATCTATCAAACCGTGGCATTAATCCAAATATGAAAAAATTATGGTATTTTTTTAATTTTACGTTTACTAATACAGTTGTCAAGAAAGTGGTCAGCGGAGACACTGCAGTACATTATCATCTTTGAAATAAAACTTATTTCAAGAAGATCTGATGACAATTGTGGGCGTGAAGGGTCTCAAGAAAGTGATTGTTTTTACATTGTTCTTACGAGACCAAAAACAAAATGGCCAACAGGAAATGCACACTCTTAAATACATCGCTTCTTTACTAAGCCACATTCCACAAACACATCCGAGTCTGGGTGAGATCCTTCCAATTATTATTTACCCACCACATTCTGTTTTTTTTTACCTAATGTTTTATGTTAAGGACTCATTTTATTTGTTTTCTTTCTAATTTGTGTTTTGACACGTTATACAATTTTTAGGATGTAGCGTATTTTTAAATACGCTTAAAAAGTCTTAGGTTAAGATATATAACTAAATGTAGTTCCTAGATTAGTGTAGTCCTCTGAAGACGGGTGGAGTTCTTAACTGCCCGAAACGTTAGGAGTGGGTTTCTCCAGAAGTGGCAGGAAAAGTCCGTTTCTTCTTTTTACCTAATTGTTCTCCGCCACTATTGTGAACTTTCAAACTAACAATGAATCCTGTTTTCACAAATAGACCTTTTGATTTAAAGCCCTTTAAGTCGAAAGTCATGAAATTTTCTTAACAGTAATACTTCAATGCATTGGACAATAGTGTTGGTTTCTTTTGTCTGATTAGTCAGTCTGTCATTTCAAACATAAAGAAGTGCTCTCTAGGACGCCATAGTGACAACCAAACAGACCTCCCAAAACAAAAAGCAATCAATACAAACACATCAGGGTGTATTGATAAAACAAGAACTGAGCTTAAGGATCTCCCTTATTTCAAACGTGGCAACACGTTCTTAATAATGTTGTTTGTTTTAGGAAACGCAACCTTTTTATGAGCATGATATAAAATCAATACGTTCGTTTCCTTAAAAATTTGGTAAATTTTAATTCAAATTTAATAAACTTTCCAAAAGTGTAATTATACTCATTACTGTTTTTAAGAAACCCCTGATTAATTCATTAAAACTAATAACAAATAAAATCAATAACTATTCCTCTTCTTTTGGTTGTGCATAAATAGGTATTTTTGTGTTCTTTGTTACAGTTGGTCAGTCTGATTCACGGCTGTGATTGGTTGTCCGTTGCCCAGACCAGCCAATGGGGCTGTCTGTCTGTCTGTAAAGAAGGAAAGGTCGTAGAGTGCAGTTTCGAGCTTCCCGACGTCTCTTTAAAAAAGTTATAAATACGAGATTTAGTGTTTTTACGCCGCCATCTTGGTCTGGTTGATTTTCGTTACAGATATTACGTACTTTGCTATACAAGCTTATATTAAGTTTAATCGAAGTTAGGTCATAAATAAAGTTTTTATAGCCTAAAACCATGTAGTCCGTTGTCACTGACAAATCCCCGTGGTTCGGAAGTTGCGTTAAAACCGAATCATACATTTTAGTAAATACAGAGTAGACAATATTTTGAGGTCAGCAAGAACAATATCTTCAATTTGAATCCCTTTAAAAAACACACAGATTAATTTTATTTGTTAAACAGCTGACGAGCCAGGTACTTGGTTACTGGACTCATCTATTTAGGTCTAATACACTATGTTAAATACATTCAAGCTTGTTTTGAGTTCTGCAATGGTTTTTATGAAGAGGATCTGGCAAGAGAGAGCCGACCTGAGGCTGTGTTTACCTCTAGAGTGCCAACATAGAGTCACAAATCTCACGGATCCAGAAACAATCTGAGTTTGTTTTCACTGTAACAAACGCAAACAAACGGGAAACAAGTTCTGGATCTTTGTCTTAAGGTAGTGTTATTCTAGGTAAATACTAGACTGAAATGTGTGCAGATCGGGACTGATGATTGTAGTTTAAGGGTGTACACAATTTATATATTTGCGAGTAGCTTTGTGGGGCGGTTGCGCAAAATCATACATTTCCAGACTCTTCATCTAAAAAAAGCAGTACGTACCATTGCAATTCAACGGAGAGAGTCGTACATACCAGCATTCAAAAGTCTCTATCTGTTGACACCTCCCTATATTCTTCTACTTTTCTATATTCTTGAGACATGCGTTTTCTTCAAACCCAGATGCGAGCCTATAAGAGGTGTAGACATGCAATCTTATGAAACTAGTGGCAAGGAAAACTACCGGACTGGGTGACACAGGACGGTGGTGTACGAGCGTTTGCCTTCTCAGGCAGGAGTCAGTTTTGTCAGCATACGAGTATTTTGGTATACATACGAAATCATACTGAAAATGTGCTCCTACGCCACAGGCGTTCAAATCTCGTCTGAAAGCAGTTTTGACCGCGAACACTTTCAAGACGAGTTCATGGCACATCAATGGGAGACCAAGTGAAAAATGGCTACCGGCCAACGGATACTTAAGTGGGAGAATTAAAATGAATGAGCCAGTATGACTGTAAATATTGTACGTATGAATGAGTTCTCAAAGTTAGTAGGCTATGACTGACAAAATTTTAGCGTTCAAAATAATTGACGATTCTAATGCAATGTATGTTGTTTATGGAACAACACATTTACTGGTTTTATTGATTTATTTAATACTTTTAGCTTTCTACGAAACCTTTAAATTAGGCTGGATAGCATTAGTTTAGTTAAATAAATACTTTTGCATTGTTTAATTTTTTAGTACATAGTTATTCTACTGAACTAAAAAAACAACAACGCAAGCAAAGTTAAAACAATTATAATAAAGTACAATTAAGTTCACCTTTCTCAAAACTGATTTAAAATCCTTACAATTTGACACGGCAGAAAAGAAATTGTGTGCATCAGCATCAGAAAGAAATTGTAGGAACACGGTCAATGTGCGTAGAAAATCCCACCAATCGCCATGACTCATTAATTGCCTCCCAAATCCTTAATAGTCTGTGACGAATTTTAAACGTGGATTTATTCAAATTAGAATGTGTTTGATTAATGGCGTCGCTGTACCAGAGTTCAATTCGAGTTGCATTCCAGGTGTTAATACTCAACACTTATTTTTACACCGTGTCGTAATGCAAAATATAATACAAGCGCTACCGTGAATCCTTGCGAATTTGCTGTAACGGAAGATGATTTACTTCGGGAGTGCTAATTTGGTTATACTCTTTAAAATCTGCAGTGATAATTCAATTCCGATGAACCTTGGTATGAACAATTTGGTCAAAAGTACTTAAAATGTTTACTGAAAACAAAAAATAGCGCTGGAAAAATTATTTGACTGATTTTTGTTAGTCATGTTAGGTACGGTGACATCAAGGTTTACGCCGAGTTTCATTGAAATAAGATCATAACAGTTTGTTTTTATTGCATGAAAAACAACACTTTTTGGGCGAAAACGCCCCTTCGCCGAATTTACTTGGGTACCAAATATGTTGCATGCAATTGATTGAAGAAAGGGGAATTTAACAGTTATCTCTCCACAAAATTGTTGTTTTTTTTAGTTGTTAGTATTAACAGTTTATGTTTTATAAATAGCAAGAACAACCATAGTTAAATAACTTGTTTAATTTTTCTTAGTGAAAAAACATTTAAAGTATACCTAGGCACATTTACAAGTTTCAGGCAATATTTTACTAAGTAAAAATAAATTCAATATACTTAACTTGCAAAAAAAGGTAAACTCACCATGTTTTTACAAAAATATCTCGTTTTAAGCAACTATTAACTCGTATTATTATGCAAAAATGACTGAAAAATTGAACTTCTTACATCTTACCTACTTCCCAACCTGACTTCAATGTTAGAGCAAATCTTGAGGTATGAACGAGGGTGGTGCAGCAGCTTAGGGCTGGATGGGTTGAGGGGAGGAGGGGTACAATTTCCGGCGTCCGATGTAAGGGCCGAGATGACCAATGGTGTTCAAGTTTAATTTCCTGAGTCTGACCAAGCCGCGTCTCCGTCTCTGCAGTCATTTGTATACTCTGCAGCCACTGCAGTACTTCGCTCATCTTTCCCAGTGTGCTGCAAGTGTAGTTGGCTGCATAGTGTCAAAAGTGCAGCCCCTGTGATCTTGAATTTCGTCCCGTAAGAGTAATGTAAAAACATGAATTTGTTGAAACTTTTATGAGATAAACCTTGTTTTAAAGTTTCTTAAATGTTTTAGTGACCCCGCTGAGCCGATCTTCCATTTTCTAATTTATAAAACCGTGACATAGATCCATAAGTTGAACTAATTGTGAATTTAAATTTTTTCTTATTATAAAATTAATTGAATTTTCATTAAAGTGGACATCAAAATTATTGCAGCAAATTGTGTTCTTTCTAATAAAACCTATTTCAAACAAACCCGACAAAACTCAAGAAGTCTCAAGAAAATTACTGTTTTTACAATACAGTACTCATACGGGGAGAAAACAAAATGGCCGACAGGTACCATGCACTTTTTATGTGCATTAAAATGGTAAAAGTGAATTATTATAATTTTTGCTAACGTAGAAAGGTACAACAAACTTGTGTTCATTAAATACAAAAAATAACAAAGTTTCAGCAATTGGTTATGGGACGTTTTTGGCTCATCTCTTAACCAACAATTTTTAGAGGATTTTTAATGTAGTCTTAAAGCACACCCATATTTCATTGTATGCTTAAATTTTATTAATATATCAGAAACATAATTACCTTATAATGTGTATTCTAGTTATTTTATGTTATATGTCATACGATGGGCTATTGATGAACAAGCAATAACACAAATTAATAATTGTTTGTATTTAGGGTAAGTGCAGGGTTGGATAAACCCTTGCGCCGATTTGTACAGTGCAGTGCGGTTAGAGAGCGCGGCTGAGTGAGTTCACGCACTTGAAGCGCACGGCACTGTAGAGTCAGCGTACAGGTGGCGCAGCCCTGGCGGGAGAGTTTGGCGCGACTCGTGATTGCACCACCTTAAACTGTAACACTAGTAAAATTCACTACTCTTCACTAAAAAAGAGAGAGGCTTTTGAAAATTATTAAACCTTTCTCGCGACTTCGAAGTGACCAATACCATTAGAAGCGGAAAAAAGTTTCCTCGTCGATGCTACATTATTATTATGTAATAGTACAAGTTTCAATTTAATCTGCATGCAAGTCAAAACACAACGAAAAAGTGAATTCAGCTGTGTTTAAGCTTGAAGAAAGAACCACTCTAGTATGTTCCGCAAGGGTTGGCAGCACTTAGGCAAATGCGTGAAAGTGTCCCCCAGGTGCAGCCTCCCTCACAGGCAGAGGGGAACATAGCCGATATTGTAGGGAGACCCGCAAAATGCTCAAAATACCCAGCTTTTAGATATAGATACAACACAGAATTTGTGAAATATGAAATTGAATCATCCAAATGGGCTCTACGGTTCTTTAAGATATACGAGTATAATATAAAAACTTATTAAAATTCGTCTTTCAATACATTTTAGCGGGTAAAATTGTGTGATTTCGTGATTGAGACAAATATCTGTGCCATAATAATTTTAAGCTCTGTGAAATTTTTTTAGTACTGTAGTTTAAATACAGGGTAGATTGTTTTCAAACATGAATGATCTTGGTGCAAATCGAAAGGGCGGAATTCGCATAGTATGTAAACCTTTTTTGACTAATTTACTTTGGAAATATGAGATATTCATGCTGTCAGAGCCAGACCCAGGACGATGAAATAAGTAAAGAACCAGGCTCCCAGAACAAGTTTTGAGTATTGTCTTTTCAAAACTGTTTATAAATATGCGTGAGCTCTTTACAGGTTGCATTTTTGTAAGACTTTCAAAAATTGGTACAGTTTTTGTGTGTAAATATCTTAATCAAGCTCTTTATCCTGCAAAATCGGAGTACTGCAGGTGCCCCTTTGGGAAGAGGGTACCAAAAAGGCTTCGAAACGTTGTGGTTATAGAGCACGAAAAGCTTAGACTGAAGTGAGCGTATCGAGTTAGAGTTGATAGATTGTTGTATTCGAGCTATTTATTTCATTTAAAAAGTTGTATCCCATAAAATCTGTCATCACATTTCATACAATTATGTGTTTCCTAACGGTTTTGTTCTTCAATTTGAAATGCCCACCTAATTTACATTCTTATGTGTAAAATCCGAATCTTACAGTTATACAGGGTGTCCCATAACTTAAGTGCCAAACTCTGGGAAAAGGTTATATGGGTCAAAATGAAGAGAAAATCAAGAATACAAATTTTTCAAAAAACGCTTAGTTATGCCATTTTATATTTTTCACTAATTATTCATTATCTCCCACACAATTTATCGGATTTGACTCAAACTTAACATAAATTTGTATCTAAGTAAGATCATTTAGGGGAAGAATTACCAGCATGATATAACTTCTTATCGTAAACCTGACCGTTTATTCGCTATTTAAGTTGTAACTCCAAAAACTCCCTAATAATACCATAAAATAGCCACCGTTTTAAAATGATAAGTTCAATCATGCTGGTAATTTTTTCCCATCTTACTAACATACAAATGTATGCTAAGTTTGAGTCAAATCCGATAAGTAGTGTGGGAGATAATAAATAATTAGTGACAAATATAAAATGGCAAATATCTGGTTAACTAAGCGTTTTTAGAAAAGTTTTATTCTTAATTTTCTCTTTATTTTGACCCATATAACCTTTTCCCAGAGTCTAGCACTTTACTTATGGGACACCCTGTATAACACAATTATATTCTATAAAATGCTTGTATTAAAACGTTCAATCACTGAATTTCCATCAACCTACAACAGCACGTACACTAGTCAGCACTACCAACTGCACCACTACCAGAGCTATCCAAGATTGATCACGCCACTACAGCCTTGCACACGTTGTACCTCATTAGCCTTTCCACCGACAACGTATCAATTATTGCCTTTCCCTCACACTTACACCATATTCCACTCATCACTCGACCAATAAACTCGATACCATCGCTCTTCCCTACATTAAATCTCCATTTACTCCAGATTGCGAATCTGCACTGAACTTACTCGCTGTTTCGTCTGGCGTGTGTGATAAATCATGCGCCGATCTGCAGGTGAGTGGGTTCCACAAGGAATGGTTTTTGGACCTGTTATGTTTATACCAGTACAAATTAAATGAAAAATGTAGTGTTTCATTAGAACTAATTTATGAAGTAGGCCTACTCGATACACTGCAGCACTTTAACAGTTACAACCTTAAACTTGGCATTTACGAGACAATCTTATTCCAACAATTCGTTCCAAAGGTCAAATTTTATGAAGAAGATCCTAGAATTCTCTTTTAAGAAATGTTAGCCGAAATTTCACTTTCGTGCAAGTTGTGACTCCTTTATACGATTAATAATATATCTGCTTTTGCATACATTACACTCTCATTTAAATACAAGGTTGTCTCATATTTTCCAAGCTGGAATCGGACTTAACATCTTTCAAGTGAGAAACTCCAATCTTTAAGGCTGAGAATCAATCGTGAAAGATAAATTACTATTTCTAACCACTGAAATTACGAATTAAGTGGGAACTTCATTTTTACCATTGGCTTAACTCTACGTTCCAGATGCAGTGTGAACATGAAAACCCCGATTTTTACATTGAACGTGCGTATTTCCTCCTTAAAATTGATTTTTTTTAAATATTTTGGATTAAAACTTTTGCTACACAAAGAGTACTGTAATGTACCATTTCGGCCACGTGACCAGAAGTGAGGTTATTTTTGGCGCGAAACATGCGCACGCCAAATGAGATCCCGATGTTGAAAGTAGGAATATCAGCAAGCAAAATAAACATTAAAAATTATTGAAAAGTTAATTCAACTTTATTGGAATTTAGGGTTTCGCGGCCGGTGTCACAAATATATTATAGTTGGAGTTGTGAAATATTTCGGTCTGGCTGTGGAGTACCATCTCCAGTCACTGATCGGCTAAAACTGAGATACTTGCTGTCTGCTATCGTTTTGGTCACGGGGCTGCCAACCGTCTATTGGAGCAGGGATGCCACCTGTCTATGTTCTCATTGGCTGTGACACAATCGACAAGATTTCGCCTGGACTGGTTGCCAGCTTCTTGAAAGTTATTGGCATTTTTAATTTTTTCGTTTAATTATTATTTGTATAACATTATTTATACAACTACACGGAAGATGCAGTAGTATTTGAAAAAGCCAAAGTATTGGAAACAATTTCACACTATTACCCGAAAATCATCCGAGAAACTGAAAATGCTAATAACTTCAATAAAGTAGACAGCAACTAACTTTCAAAAAGCTGGCAACCAGTCCTGAAAGTCTTTTCGTTAGTGTTAAAGCCAATGAGAACACCAGTTGGCATCCCCGTTTCAATGTACGGTTGGCAGCCCTGTGACCAATAGCAAACAGCAAATATCTCAGTTTCGGCCACTCAGTGACTGAAGTTGGCACTCCACAGCAAGACCGAAATATTTCAAGCTAATTGTAACGTAGTTTTGACGCGGTGTAAACCAGAAGAACTAGATCATACGTAATTTCAACGTTATTAAACTTTTCACTAAAGCATCTAAACAGCTTCAAAATTTCAGCCGTTATGCACTGAACGGCACGAACCTCGCACGTCGCGTCCGACGTACGTTTGTCGTATGTCGTACGTCACGTTGAGAGCTCACACAGGACAAGATATTCAGCGCAGACGGTGGGTGAGACCTTATCGAGCGCGCATTAATCAAAACTGTTGTAGGCTCGGTTTGATCCCTGGCTGGAATTAAGCCCTCAGATGGCCAGATGGTATCAGCGCATGCCGGCGTGGTTGTCACGGCCCGGCTCGCCAGGAATCCCCTTGTTACTCACTATCTGCATGTCATTCTCAACGGAGAAAAACTGTAAATAAGGCTAGCTTTAGTCATGTCGCCTGTCAATTAATGCTGCCTCACCTCGCCGCGCTGGCCGTACATGGGCATTATGCTGGGCTTTTTCTTAGAGTGGTTAGTTCTGGTTTAATAAGGTTATTTTAATGAAATGTGAGAGTTGGAAACATACGTAAAAGTGAAATTGAGACTTTCAGTAATTTATAAGCAAAATTTGAGTTTGATCAGCAAAATCCTCTCAAGACTTGCAGCATTTTATTCTCGGAGTTCGATTAACCGGGCGCAGTGATAACTTTTCACGATGGCCACTCCCCGTAGTTCAAAAGTCACGTTAAACCGTTGGTCCATTCCATTGGTTGTTGGGCTATTAATTAATGACCGAATCTGGAAAACAGTCAACCCTAGTTTGTAACAAGACTACACCTCATCATCCATCAAAACACTCATCATACTCACCATAATCCCATATTCACCTTAAAATACCCTCTAAGAGTGATCGGTGTCTCAAAGCAAAGTATTATGGCATGACCATTTCCTGACCCACTATAGTAAAAATGACTTTAGATTGCATTGAATAATATTTACAATCCGAAATTCCGTTGAAGGTTTCGAAAGACATCTGTTAATTTTGGAATAAATTTTGAAATAAAAATCAGCAGCCGTTTTATAATGATTGTATTAAGTTGACTAGAAGAAAGAATTACTAAATGGAGAGGAGTAGATTGGACTGATGAAAGAAAAAGCTCTCCCGAAAGGATGAGCAGGTCATCGGTTAGAATACATTGTCATTTTGGACGTCCATACTGTGTACCCTTAATAGAAAAAGTCTAGTGTTGTGATTAACTCTATCAGCTTTAAAAGGCGGCCGCGAGCCCCACTTTGGGCACCGCTTATAAATAACATGGAGTATAAACTTCAGTCGATGTTTTAAACTGGTTATTGTCCTTAAATCGAAAATATTTTTCACTGGAAACATAGAGCTAATAGGACTGCCGCATACAAGCTTTAAAACCTGTACTTTCGTCAAACAATCAATTACTAATTGGGTTGTTTAAAACTGTATTTTCCTATAAGAACTAAGAAATAGAATACTCATAGTATGTTAGTTTGAAAGTTCATAATATTGGCGGAGAGCAATTTAGTAAAAGGAAAGAACGTAATAAAAACGTAGTAAATAAACTCATAGTATATTCTGTGACTATGTCTTTTACTCATAGTAACACAATTATAACGGCAGCGTTTGCTAGACTGTTCCTATTTACATCGTCACTTTCTTGCAGTTTTATATCAAACTCAAAGAAATTATTTATTTTGAACTAGATAGCCTAGTTTCTTCAGAGTCTTCGTTTAATAACGATTTCACACGTATAGGACAAAGTAGGTACACGTTATTCTTTTCTTAATTTTCATTTAGATTCGTACTTCAAATTTTAACAAAATAATGTACAATAGACTATGAGGTCTTATGAGGTGTATAGTTTATAATACATATTTTATAGTTTTTCAGAAAAGTCCTATTACCAACTTCTGCAAACACGATTTCTGTACATGACTTAGTTCACCCATTCATCCTAGACTCTGTGTGTACGTTTACTCTTCATTTGTGACGTTGGACCGACGCAGTCCAAGTTTGCTTCTGGAATTGTACCCAAACATAATTCAGCTCACATAAAGTCAACAAACGTTACATAAACACATACAAATAACCTTTCATCACGACGAGAAACTGGCGAGGAACCAGCAGTGTCTTGAGAACTCATAGTGTCGAGTTAACCCGCTTCTGATGATATATTGTTACAAAGTATACTGTAAACATTTGCTTGAATATGTGACTTGATTATCATAAAGTGTTACGATGGGGTTTGAATGCTACCTAACTGTGAGGAAAGAAGGGACACTTGTTTGTTTAACTCTTAGGCTTTCGCGGTCAGTGTCACAACAATGATCTAGTTCTTCCGGTTCACACCGCGTCAAAACTTCATAATTAGGTTGAGATATTTCGGTCTCGCTGTGGAGTACCATCTTCTGTTACTGAATCACAGTTTGATTTTCGGCCAATCAGTGATTGAAGGTGGTGCATTATAGCGAGATCGAATATATCAACCTAAATTATAAAGTTTTGACGCAGTGTGATCCGGAAGAACTAGATTATAGTTTTTTGTCTGCTTATAATGATACAGTATAGTCTGTCAAACTAAATATAAACAATCACATTTACCACTACTTGTATAATCGCGAGTTACTGCTTCGAAATCATTAGCTATAAAATAAGATTTGAGTTAAACTGATATATTGAGATTTAATGGGAGCATGCACTTAATAGCCTACGATCCTTTTTTATTTAAAGGGTGCGTATTAATTGTACCATTATATCTCAACCTAACCTAACCTATAACCTAGAACTTCGCATCTATATTTAGAATGACTATTTGCTGAAATTCATGTAATTTTATCCCAAAAACCTAAATATTTTCAATTTCACGCCAACATAAAAAATTTTCAAAAAGGTGTTTTTTACATATTTTAGAAACTTTCTTGTTCAAGCATTTTTAAGGTTAGACAAATAACAATGCACGATTCTACTCACTAAAGTATGTAAGGAAACTGGTAAAACTTTCATGAATGTAGCATGAGTATGTTAAGCTTACCTTACGTGTCGTTTAGTGATTGGGAAAGCCCACCTTAAATGAACGACCGGCACGGGTGGAAGTTGACGGCGTTAGGGAGTTTAATATAGATTGCTGAAAACACCTGTTTTCCTATTTTTTACTGTGTATAGAGGAGGAGGACACGTTTTTTGTTGTTTGGGGTTTATTACATTCCCAATAAGAGATTGCAATAGAAGGCGTGTGAGAAAGTCACGGCATAAGTAAAAGACGAAAGAAATTTGTAATTTTTTAAAACAACATTTTGACCCCTAAAAAGTTGCATGCTCCCCTTAAACAGAGGGTAATACAATTATCTGCCAGTTTACAAATAGTTTCGTGAAAACAAAATGAAACAAGTAAAACGCTTGTTAAACGAAGTAAATCCTTAAATTCACTAACCAAAATTACACAGTAACAGCTAAAACTTTGCTTTAACTACCTCAGCCTGAAAAGGAATTAGTTAAAAAATATATTTTTAATCTTGATTAGTAACATTTAAGATGGGATAATTGTTTAATTTGTGTAGGAAAGGACATAGAATACAGTAACTTTTTAAACAGGCGGAGTCTGCCTTGTACTACACGACACGGCATGAGTTCTTAAAATACGGGTCAGAAATAATTCTCATGGCATTTTTGTTGCAAACTAAAGAATAAAAGGACGTAAACTGAAGAAAATATATAAATACGTTTTAACTTGTTTCTGAAAATTTTTCAAAACAACGAGTACTTTGTTTTGTTAAATATCCAGCAAAAAGGCTGTCCGTAAGTGTGTGATGCGAGTCTCGTTACATTTTCCAAGGTTATCTACGAATTTCGATGTTCTACAATATGTTGTTTACACGAGGTTCTATCGGCCGCGGCGGTGAGCGGTCACTCCATGCCATTACCCGAGAGTAACCGGTAAATCACGAGCTAATGGGGGCAAAACGCGGCCACTCCACGGATTATTTCACTTTTGAGTTACCGCCTGCACCGGCCCGCCCTCCTTACACACAAACAAACCCCGAGCCTTTATTTATCCCCATCGGCCAACGGTGACACTCGGACAACTTCCTTTGTTTTACAATCCGCGCAATTTATCACTTTTCGACAAAAAAAACTATAAATAACAAAGACGTCTGGAATAAAACTGTTTCGCGCGTCACACACGGATATGAAATACACGCCGGGTTTAAATCAAGGGCTTACGGGCTGTCAGGCGGGCGCGCAAGGGTGAAATGTGCCCTGCAAGATGGGTGGCGGTGGCGCTATCTACATTGCGCGCCTCGCTGAATTACCCGCGGTATTTGTCAGGTAATGCGTTAATAAAACTTTTCAAACAAGCTGCCCCCGGGGACACTCTAGATAAAAGAATCATTTTGAAGAGTTAACGTCCCCGGTTGATTTATCCGCTTGTTTTGTGCAGATGGAGCATCAACTTCTTGTATGACGTTTATTTCGTTCCCACACAATGTTACGACACAAGGTTGTAATCTTTTTAATAAATGGAACATTGTGAACATGCCGGGTATAAATTTTAGACTAGTTTGTCTCGGTAACATTTATAGCTGGTGTAAAACCAGTTGTACATTTTGGTGCAATTCATCCTACCAAAATTAATGGTTCTTTAAAATTAACTTCTAAATGAAGTAAGGCCAAGATTTCCTTAAGTACCAAATCATTTACGATTGCGATGAATTTCATGTAAATGTTCATCAATAAAGTATATATTAATAAATTTCGTTATGCAACTTTAGGCCGGTACGACTACCAGACCGGGAGACATAACGGATGTTCATGAACGTTTGTCTTCCTGAACAGAAGTTCATTTTGTCAAGACTGCCAAAGACGCCCTAAAATACGAAGTGCCAAAGGCATTCTGAAGCCGTCTGAAAGCAACTTTGGTCACTAATTGAATCAATGGGAAATATTGTGATTGTCTAAGTATCTAGGGACTAAAGTGGTACGTACAATTCGAATGAAGGTTACTGTAAACATTAAATAACAGATAATCTGATGTTTGGAAGAAAGAAACCTAGTCGTTGATGATTGCAATAAATTTCATGTAAATCTTCATTCACTAAACTATTGAATTTTCCTTGAAGGATGAGCTAGGATATTGGAATGTAAAAGAAGACATTTAAAATCGTTTAATTAATATGGAAATTTTTAACTCGTGGAAATTTTGATCAGCAATGCTGTAATTTTCAAAAAGACTTCCTTTTCCGTCCTTCTTTTTTATAATTTTTGAGGTTATCATAAGATGACAGCATTGCTGGGAAGCATAAATTAAATATTATAGTATTGATTTAAATAAATTTCAACTCTACCTTCTTTTAAATTTTTCTTTTTTAAATTATTATGTACAATTTACAACAACTTTCTCCCAAGTCACCCATGCAGTCTTCACACCCAGTGACACGCGCATATGTACCAACTCGCAGCATTAAAATTCAAATGGTTTTCAGGCCAAACAATGGTCGGTGCCGGTGCCGTACATTCGATTAAGTAGGCCCGAGATCGATGGCGCCTGCAAGGCTCTGCTCCTCCAAATAATTAAGTTTCCACACGAGTTGCGCCCGGTTCCATCAGCGCGCTCTGCTGGCCGGGCCCGTGCTGGGAGGGGTGAGGGGCTCACTTCCATTAATACGCTTGTTCTTATTGGGTACAACCTGGTAATCGCTAATGGGTCTATCCGAGGACCAGGTGTACGACCCGATGGGCCGAAAGCTAATCTGTTAATATCACGATTACTGGATTTAATTATTTTTATTTTGTATTTTTAATATACCTCTGTGGGGTTTATAATAAGATTACTTAAAGAAAGGTTGTTTTTTACGACATAGATGTTTTAGTAAAAGAATTATGACAACACCCAAAAAGTTAACAAGCAACACAACATTTGGCTTTCAACCGATCGACTAACTTTAGGCTTTATTTTTTCTAACGCCAAGCCCTTGCATTACAAGGGCACATTCAAACCGGCGTTACAAGATCTAGCTCGTAAAGCGAAACATGAGGCTAAAGATAAAGTTTTGTGGCAAAGACAGCAATCCGCACTGAATGTTCAAATTTACATTAATTTAGAGAAAATGGAATAGTGGAGATAATGATTAATTTTGAGAGAAAATTATGGAGAGGTTAGAGGGTGATGTGCCTCCCTGAACTAAAGAAAACGTCGAAACGCTTATTTCTAAAAACAAAGAACTGAATAATATTGGGTTTCGTTGACAGTACTGTTGACATTACTAACATACCTAAGGAAATTAAAATCCTAAACATTGAGACTGTCTAATAAAGTTGGGGAAATCACAACCCATACTCAACCATGATTTGAAAAAGGGGGCAGTAAAAATGATAAAATATCCAAGGGTAAGGATGAGGCAATGTTAAAAATAAACAGACAGTTTATACACGATTTTAACGCAATAGACCATTTACTTATTATCTCTACACGTACACCATATCTATAGCTATGGGTTTCTTAGGGGACGCTCAACTCATTTAAGAGGATTGATCACCCAGAAAAAGTTGCTCAAAACATACTCTCGTAGTCCCCCGTTTATGACGCTATTTTTGGTGTAAAGATTAGTAAGGTTGTTTTCTATGTTCTCAAAAGTTGTCTCTAGGTTTGTATAATGGCTTTTCTAAAGATCTTACGCCAAAATTACCAAAGAAATAGTCTTTGTCAACCGGAGAGAAATAATCAATACTCCGCTATTTCAGTGATAGACACGAGTTCTTGCTTGGATTACTAATCCTCTTAGCCAAAGATCATTCCACCAACACATGACTACATTACGTCCAAAGCTAGCCCAGCAAGGTATTTACACACGGAAAACAAAATGACGTAACGGCTCGGCGACCGGTGATGGGTTAGAGTCGGGGAGTTTAATTTGGAGAGGATTTCGAGTCTGCAATCAGCAGGCGGGGGGCAGTGCCCCCCAGAGCGCGAGCCCCTTCCTTCACGGCCCCCCGCCGTCCACATCGCTCATACAAACAAATTAAACCACGATCTGTTAATTGATTAATATATAGAGACCTGGAGCTGTACACGTACCGGTAGTTGAGAGACCGATCACTCACTAGCAGTGATCAGATAACCGCACAGAGTGGATCAGAAGTCAGTGGTGTTACCATTTCGGAGCGAAGAAATTAATTTGATTTTTTTAGTTTTAATGAGTTTTGTATGTACACAATAAAACGAAAAATAGATAACTGGTTCACAGTTGTCGACAACGGTTTTAATGTTTTAACCATTTTAAATTTACAAAACTGTGGAAATGTTAGTGAGGTTTAAGAGGCAGCCGGATAGAGCAAGAGCGGGATAGGGAATTTAACATGCAGAAAACATAAACATCCTTTAATGCTGCAGCATATAAAAGCAAAAATGTAAAACTTACCTCTCAAACAATATACTACGACTATTCTATTTCTATGTTCAAATAGGAAAATAAAGTTTTAAACAACCTAATTAATAATCGTTTGACGAAAGTACAAGTCTTAGAACTTATCTGCAGCATCCCATTAGCTCTATGTTTCCACAGAAATATTTCATTAATATTTTTAATGAAATGTCAATATATTCTTTAGGGCGTCTAGGAAGACGATTTTATAGTACTTTTATAGATTTGACACCCTATTTGAAAGTGGAATTTACGAACACGGATCTAATCTGCCTTTGATAATATGTTTCACGTCATGTAAAACTGTGATGTATACAGAAAGTCATCACATGAATGCATCTGTTGGAATGGAAAGGCACTAAAAGACACTCGTTCAAAGTTGACGCAAGGTTTCGTAGTTTCTAGCTGCGCGCAAACATGTGTACGCCTACAGACAACAGTCATCGGTCAGACTGCATCATTTTTGAGACCCGTACGCATTCTTAATGTTTTGACAGCCTTTTAACTGTCTGTATTTCAAACTAATTTTATACACAAAAACCTAAAAAAATATTGAACATACTTTTATAGTTTTGCGTTAAGAACATGTTTAAAACGTAAATGGCTTTCTATAAGAATTAAGTATAGGGTAATATATTTAGGGTAATAAAACAGTTGATCACTCAAACACAATACTATATTTCAACATGAATAAAATTGTTTTTAATTAAACTCATGCTATTTCTCGCTCGTAGACAAGTAAGACATTTTAGACTTAACTCTTAGGCTTTCCGCGGCCGGTGACAACTTCATAATTAGGTTGAGATATTTCGGCCTCGCTGTGGAGTTACCTACCTCAGTCAATGATTGGCTGAAACTGATTAGACCCAGTGTGAACCGGAAGTACTAGGTTAAAGGTGTTTTAGCGTTAGTAATGATCAAAAAAGAAAATCGTATAATCTCAAATAACTAAGGAACTGTGTGTACGTCATTTTGCCTACGTTTTAAACATCTTTGCGTACAAACCAGTGCCGTTGGAATGTAAAGTGCATACATGAATTGCTCATAATCAGTACCCAGGCCCTTGTCTGTATCAGGGCGACTAATTACATATCACCCGTGTGAAGCAAGACCAGATGTTACGATGTTGGTGGTCTACCTTCTCGCAAACAATCACACTCACACACACACAGATCATGTTTCACAAACAGGTAGGGAATAATAGCGCCGCTGCGCGTGCGTGCGGTCACCCTCACTTGCATTGGTGATCATTGCAATCTTGCATTCTTGAGAAGATTGTCAGATCAACTTAATATCGAAATCTCCTCTGAGTTTACTGTGGTGTTGTCTTTCTTCACCTGTCGTAAGGAATTCCTCCTTGGGGTTTCAGATCATCCAGGACAGAGCATCTCTTTATTCTTCAAAAAGAGCACTACTTGCAATTTTCTATTTGAAGAGTCGTGATCACTGTAGAGAGTTGTTCCGAAGTCCTAAATTCCTGTCTCCTCCTTCAATTTATACCTAGATATTTCGTCTAAAAACCCTTCCCTGTTTCCTTTGCCCCAGTAAATCGTAACCTCGTCTTACGTAATAGAAACAATCTCTTATATAAAACACCGGACAACCTTTTCTGAACACCATCTCTTGCAGTGTTGAATGCGACTTTTCAATGCTCTTCCTGTCTCCCTGAAACAAGAACCCAATGACAATTTGTTCAAATCAAATCATCTTTATTATGTCATAAATAGGCTACATATTTACAGTACATGAGAACTCGTCATTTTAATAAATAGTTAAATTTATAAATACCTTATTGCCTGTAGATCCTAGATTTTCAATTGTCTCCTTTCTTTCTTCTTACCACTTACCACCATGAAGAAAGAAGAAAGAAAGCAGACACTTAAAAAACTTTTGCCCGAAATGCATAGTGTGAAATTTCTCAACACATCTAGGATCTACAGGCAGTAAGGTATTTATTTCATTATTTATTTTAGTACTTAAAGTGATCCTGAACTGGGATAAATAAATTCTCTAAATAGTTAAAGCTAAAAATGTTTAAAAGAGTGTACAATTATTTTAAAAATAATCTTTAAATTCCTGGATACATTAAAAACCTTCTACCATTAATATTTTCTTTAGTTCTTTAATTCAGATATGAACTTATGATAGTTTTTAATTTGTTTTAAACAAGCTGGGATAGTATTGTACAAATTGATGGGGTATTGTCTTGTCTTGTGATGGGGTATTGGTAAATTTCATCGGGTTCTTAGGTCATAGGAGTTAGACAGATTTTCGGGGAAAGGATTCTTACGGTTTTTCATAAGGAATTTCAAGGATTCAAGGATGTAAATGCATGGGAATATTAATATTCTATTTTCTTGGAAAGTTGATTTACAGGATAAACGAGGTTCTAAATTAAAAATGGTACGAATAGCTTTTCCAGTATAAATAACAATTTTGTTCTTGTTGATTCACTTCCCAAAATTACAACTGTTCCAAAGGTTCTGCTAGACCATGCCTCTGTGTTGATTGTCCTGCCTCGGCCAATCAGCATCTATGCGCAATCTACCTACCATAACATATCCTTTGGTGGAACTCACCGCACAAACAAATGAACCACACTTACATGATCTAGCACCGCGCACGCGCGCCACATCGCCCGAAGAGCACCTCTACGTACGCTAATTGACGTCGGCTTGTTGCCTTGATTGCCGACTCTCCTCAAGGTAACACCAATAATCATAAACAAGAAAATCAATTTTCTTATTTCGATTGTAATTTAAATAATGCGTCCGGATTTTATTCATATTTATCTGTCGATCGCACAATGCCGTGTGGGTGACTGGCGAGGCCTTGATTTCTTATGGGCTGATAGAATGATTTAATCTAGTCAATGGTCTGTTCCAATAATGAAACGGATCCAATTAAACTTTCAATATGGGAGCGGAATGTTTATTGTGCGGTTTGCGATTTATTTACCGGCTACGTTAGCAATTCATAAGCTCGCTTGTGTTGAAGTACTGTTAAATCATGTTCTGTTTGGTCTCAATGCTGTTCAGTGTCACTTTCCGTCTGTTGTTTTATGCAGTAGTTTTGAAAGTAAAAGTGGAGCTGGTTGTTCTTGTTGTCTTGTGTCTGTTGCCGGAGAGTGGTTTGCGAATCGGGTTGGTTTTGTTGTCAGGTGTTTGTTTAGTGCAAGTGGATGAATACTTCTAATTGTGGTGTTAATTTTAGCTTCCTATGAGTTTTAGAATTATAAATGTTTTGTAAAGTGAAGTCTAAGGACTCTAAAGATGTTTATGGGACTGAAAAGAGCAATTCTAACTGTAGATCTATAAGGTTTTCAGGGTTCTCAGTGATTGAAGACTAATTCACTACTCAGATGACACCACTATAATCAACATTGCTGCTAGATCATCGGAATTCTTAGAGATTAAAATTGTGATCACTGAAAACAACATTTTAAACATTAGAATTTTAAAATATTACACTGAATCAAATTATATTTATTCAAAACTAAACAGATTATATTTTAGTAGAAGTCCGACGGTTATAAAAAAGGTAAAGGCCTTTACGGGCAATACTTGGAAAGTTGCATGGGGAATATTGATGCCTGAAGCTAATTTGGAACAGAAATTACCTACGTGACAATTCCATGTCAATCCACGATCAAGGTGTACTCCGAGAAACGTCAATACTCGTGGCGTGGTCCTGTAATCCAGCTTCATGGAGGCCAAGTTTTGAGGATGATATAGGTCTAAAGCGGCTCAGATAGTCTCAGTGATCATCTGATGATACACGCATTAACTCCCACCATCGTTTAGACATATCAGACCATCACTTGCGTGGTTCGGAAGTCACGTTAAGCCGCTGGTCCTTGTATTTCCATTGGTCATTTGGCTATTAATTAATGACCCATTCTAAGGAAGAGTCGACTTTAGTTTGTAACAAGACTACACCTCATAACCCATTACTACCACTCATAACAATCATCCTTTACCACATATATTGGCTTAAAATACATGAGAGTGGTCGGCATCACTTTATCAAAAATACAGGTGAAAAGTGATGAAAAAATTAATTCAATTCCATTTCAAAAGTCTTTTCTTTGCAGCATGTATCTTCTATTGATACTAAGTTTTTTTGATAAAAATAAATTTGTTTGGATTTGTCTTGTGTTTGAGGTCATTGAAATTTGAATTTAACTATTGAGCTGAGAGCCGGAATTGAGCAAAATATAGTCACTCAAGTTTATTAATCAAGAGGTTACAACACGAGTTACAACAAAACCCACCGCACAAAATCCCCAAAACTCTTTCCACCCAAAATCCCCATCCAGGCGTCAACCTCCCAAACACCCATCATCTCCCGCACCGGCCGACGAGCGGTGAGATGAAGGCGCTCAAAAAATGTGAAATCTGACATTTCTAGATCGGTTGATTTGATAATCAGCTTACTGTGTTCTTGACGTGGACCCCCAGGTACCGCTTGATTGATTAGCAGTCCGGGCGGCGGAGACGATCAAAACATCTAGATTACAGTAGCAGTGTCACACGCAGAGACATTTGATTGGCTGGATCAGCTGATTGAGCAATTGATGGATCTGAAGCGACAAGGCCAAGATAAGCGCATCATGCTGGCCCTCAGCTCTGGCCCGGTGTGATTAAACTTACCGCCCGGTGTAATGAGTGGATCAACCGGGAGGAATTTTGTTGGGACTTGATCGTGAAGTGTTTGGTTGTTCTCTGTTATTACGCAGGTTGGATTGTGATCTATTGTTTTCTTAGGATACCAGCGGTTATAGACTCTAAATATATTGACTTCATTTTACATAATTTTTTGTTTCTGGCTACTGCGCAAGTCTTTCAGAAGAGTTCACATCGATGTTAAGTTGACACTATTAACCTCCATCGTTTGAATAGTTATTAACGTGAGCTCCGCCAATATTACTGTGATTTATTTTTCAACGATGGGATCTAACTTTGCGCGCGCGCGTTTTCACTAATCCCAACTTTAATTATCGCCAAGATGCATTCAAAAGTTGGAAGTTTAGTCTTGAAGTGAGAAAACCTAATCGTTTATCGAAAAAACACTCTGATATTTTCGGACAACTGTTGTTGGATTACTAAACCGGGTAAAATTGTTGGGTATCATTTGGCGTAATAGGTTTAAAATTTTATTTGGCACCTATGTTTCCATTGTTGACATTAATTTTGTTGTCCATTGAAACAGTATTTTTACTCAAATAGGTCGTCATTATACTTTATTGATGAGTAAGCTAGTACCTCGATTAGATATGTCATTAGACACATCCACTAATCTATAATAAAACTAATAATCCTAAACCAAGGTTCGATCCAAAAGCTCAAAAAGTGACAATTCTCTTTCAAAGTTCTGTGTACAGTTTACCAACACCAAATAATATAATTTTTAATACAACTAGAACTACTTTTGTCCATTAAAACATCCCCAGTTAATAGATGTTTATTGACAGTGAAAGTATTGTAGTGTTTTTCTTAATAGCCCCCAGAGACGGGCAGGGGCTGGGGCCGGTAATCCATTGGGGAAAGGGAAAACACAGGGCAAGAGAAAGCACTCGGCACTCCGACTTTTAATAGTTGTTTGAGTAACATTAGTGGATGGGGGCTTGATTGATAGAGTGCGGGGGAAAGGGTTGGATTAGGGACTTGTTCTGAGGAAATCCAAGATCAGGCAAGGTGTAAGGGTTGAATTGTCGTCAGCGTGGGGTGAAGTACTCGGGTACTTCTAGCAGGTTTTCATAAATAAATTCTTGTTTTAAGAGAAACCTTAAGGCTTTAAAGGGTGTTATATGCGAGGTCAAAATATTATTACAGACGTTTTCCGTCGTTTTTGAGTGAGCTACGACGTTTCGAGATCTGGAACATGACCCCTTCTTCAGGTTAAAAGTAACCTTAAACATAATATAAAAAATAGGAAATGAGCTAACTTAAAAGGTATTCAGCGCAAGGTGAACTTGATAATGTTGACACTAACCTGCGTCTACATGTGGAAAACGTGTATTTTTTCAAAGATAAATGCGATATCGTAAGATTCGCACTCCTACGAAAGAAGAGACAGGAAGAATTATCGAGCTGGGAGACACATGAACGTTTGCATTTTCAAGCAAGAGTTCATTTCGTCAACAGGTTGCCAAATTCGATTTAAATTTCCCTAATGCCCAAGGCATTTAAAATCTCCTCAAAGATTTGATTCCAAACGCATCGTACAGGAAGAATCCGTTGGAAAACGATTAACTGACAATAGAACATTGTGGCGAAAATTCTAACAAAGCAGATATGCATTTAAAAATATAGGTTTTCATAAATAAATTCTTGTTTTAAGAGAAACGTTAAGACTTAAAAGGGTGTTATATCCGAGGTTAAAATATTATTTAGGTTTTCTATCGTTTTTGAGTGAACAAAAAGTGCACGACGTTTCGGGATCTGGAACATGACCACGTCTTCAAGTGTAAGTAACGTAAAACATCAAAACAAAAATTAGGACATGAGCTAGCCTGAAACTTGTTAGCGCAAGCTGTACTTGGAAACGTTAACACTACCCTGCCTAACGTGTATTTTTCAGAGGTAAATGCGATCTCGTAAGAGGTATGGGATATGGATATACACTCTTACAAAACAAGTGACAGGAAGAATTATCGAACTGGGAGACGCAGAATGATAGGGCATGAATGTTTGCCTTCTCAAGCAGGAGTTCATTTCGTCAACAGGTTGCCAAATTCGATTTAAATTTCCCAAATGCTCAAGGCATTTAAAACACTCCTCAAAAATTTTGATTCCAAACGCATCGTACAGTAACGACAAGTCTATGGCACACGACAGGAAGAACCCGTTGGAAAACGATTAACTGACAATAAAACTTAAGTAGCGAAAATTCTAATGAAGCAGATGTGCATTTAAAAACGTAAATATATTAAAACAAAACTTTCGTTCGACTTATATTTATAATTTCGGCAATGCCTTTTCAACAGTATATTTATAAAACAATATATGGTAAAAAGTGTCAGTCTGATGACGCGTTTCGGGTTGACTAACCCATTGTATATTTCAGCCGTATGTCACATTGAAGGCTAAACACGAATGCCTTTTCATATATTGTTGAAATAGTCTGTCTTGGGGCCATAATGAATAATTTTAGTATATTTATGTTTGGCTGCAAGTAAGAGATCTAGGTTTCAGCAAGTGGAAAACCTTTGATGTAATATGAATTGATGGTGGCCATGCATATAAAGTTTGATATGCACTAAAAGAACTACTAGGCATGAGCTTTCAAAATAGTGAAAATACCACATACAAACCAAAATAATCCATTTTTATTCTCAGAACTATAATTTGAAACTATACCCTTCGTAGTTAAGTAACAATAGTTGTTGGCTTGAAAAAAAATTCGTTCAGTCACTTCAGCCAAACTTCAAGACGAAATCTCTTATAAGAGACTTTGATTACTTCACGACCTATTGAAGTGTTTCTTATTTAAAGCTCATGCCAAAGTCTTAAATTCTCAGTGTGAAACCACTTCCTATTCAGTTGAACTTTACGATCGACTTCAAAGACACCGCGTAGAATATTTCTCCCTAAAATATCCCAAAATTTAGCCAAAACAGACTCCGAAATCCTCTACATTCACAGCTACACGAAGAGCCTCGCGGTGTCGAAGAGGCGTGGAAGTGCAGTTGCCGAGAAACACGTCCATTAGTGCCGCAGATAAAGCGGAGACCGCACAGCATTCCTGCGCCAGATGAAAAATTCCAATAATACGAGATTGTGTAAATGCAAATAGAGTGCTAATGGTAAGGTTGTGTTGAGCGATATGCACTTACATTGTTTACAACCGGGGTAATTGACCCCACACGCAGTGCCGACACCCAAGGCTGTCAGTGTTAGAGGAGGTGACGGATATGTGATCTTAATTCTGGTTCGGGGTCAGGGTGTTAGTAGATTTTTTTAGAGGGGGCTGAAGCAATAAAATTCCCAAATTTGTTCCCGACTAAATAATTTTACTGTTGTCGGTCAAATGATACTTGATATTAATATCTAAGGCTTCCGGTTTACACCGCGTCACAGTTGAAATACAAATACTGCTAAACGTTTCGACCTCGCTGTGGAGAGTCATCCTCAGTAGCTGGTTTGTCTCAGCCAGTCAACCAGCTACTGAGGATGACTCTCCACAGCGACAGCGAGGTCGAAACTTTTAGCAGTATTTGTATTTCAACTGTGACGTGGTGTAAACCGGAAGCCTTAGATCTTAATGATGACACTGGCCGCGAAAGCTTAAGAATTAAGACTATTTTCACCTTCTTGATACTTGATACTTGACTTGAAAGTGTTGAGCATTACTAGGTGGTGATGGCTATAAAATACCCCGAAGAAAGAAAAGGGTCCGGACCCTCCCCCAAAAAATTTCTGATATCTTGCCACGAAATTATGCATTTTTTGGCTCTATTAGTACAGTTTATGGTTGATACTTGCACACTGGTTTCTGATTATTTTCGTGGGGAGTTACCCAAAGTTCGTAGTTGAAAACACTATTTCGGTCCAAATTTTGTCCGTTAATACACGAGTCGAAAGTACGACAAATTCAATAGTTGTTCACCCGTTTAACCTAAAATATTAAGGAAATTGTTATCCTTCAAAACTATTTGCTCTGAATTCTTCTCCATCTATCTATTTAAAATTGGTACATTTCAGAAAAACTTTCCCAAGTTAGGAAGTTAATTCAGAAAACTTCATCGACGTTTGTAAATTACAAGTGTATTTTGTTCATTTTCAACTTTAACTTGAAAATTTTAAAATATGACTTCACTCAAGCTCAAGCTTTCATGTTCCTAACTTTTAATTCTTTCAACCTCTTAAGTTCCCAACTTTTAGTCATTTGGGGACAGATTTTTAGGGAGATCGGTGACCCTCAAAACTCTTAGGACGTCCCTGTCTCTTTCCTTGACGTCCATGCCCAGGAGGTGGCTTTCTAAACAAAATTAACATATTTTAAAAGTATTTTTAGAAAACCCGAAAAACTGGTGATGAAATAAATAAACATTTCTCGATTATTTAGTCAACCGTTAGGAGACAAACGCAGCGTGTCAAGTGTGGCAAAGAAGAATAACATTGTTTGAAGTCTCTTGTGATCTTTAAACAGTTTCTCTTTTGGCCCATTGCCTCTACGATGAAAGAGATTGAAGCTGAGTATTTGAAAATCCGAGTAAACGTGTAAAGACCAGATACAAATAAAAGACGACCAGTAAGGGTACGTTTTAAAAATATATTGTTAAAATTGCTGTTATCGATGTAATAAAATTAAGTTTTAGCCTAGCTACTTTACTATACATTCGGACTCCACCATCTCAAATATCCCATGTAGGAATTTTGATGTCGTACTGGGATGGTTAAGCCTTATTAGCCTACTGTTAAACAACTAATAGATAAGTACGAGTAATTTTCGGGCCCTAAAGCAATCTATTTGTAACATTTAACATTGATAAAGAACAACATTAATAAAGAAATCGGATTTGTACAGATTTGAAACGGTTAAAGGTAAAGTTTGGCTTGTTTAACGAGGCGAAGTTAGGACTACAAAGTCCTCTCTACCACTCAACCTCGACCTTTACCTAGCGTCACCGTATAGTCACATTACAGGTGGGGATCGAACTCGCGCCACCGGGGTAATGAGCTCCGTAATTACCAATCCACCACAGATCCGCTAAAACTGTTCATAGGTTATGGACAGAAGTGTTAGTTTTAGAAATTGTTCAAACAAAGCTCTGATTTCGATTTTCGGTGATGATAACTTATTTAAAAAATGGTCTTCTGACTAAAGTTTACTATAAAAATGTCTACGTACGTAACGTAACTGATTCAGGAATGTATAGAGGAATGTGGTACACGGTAAGTGTTGGAGAACTAATTTGAAGATGGTTCTGCGAGGCTCACATGGAATAGGGTAATTAATCTTTAGCCTGGTTCATGCATCACTCGTGTATGACAAGTGATACATGGTTCCTTCTCTCTCTCATCTCTTCACTACTGTATACTGTGGAGTGTGTGTATCTTACCTGTGCCAAAGATTATGTAATAGTAGATAGATAGCGGATATGACACATGGCTGAGGCAGGAAATCAACATAGTTGCGGCAGCCCAAGCACTGCGAGCGTTACCATCTCTCCCCTTCGGCTCAACATGCACGAGTTTGTCCGATGACCTAAATGTGACTTAGTCGTGCGATTTTCCAGAACGAGTGAACTTGCGCTGCGTCTACTTGAGACTCTTAAAAGAATTTGCTCGCATCTGTGCTTGGGTTGCCGCAACGTTGATTTTTCTGCCTCATCCATTCGGTCTCTATGCGTTATCTGCCTATGATAACATAATCTTTGCCTGATCTTACGTACTTAGGTTGGTTTTAAGCTACAGAATAAAACCTAGCTAGAATTGTTGATTTAGTAAACTGGGAAATTGGGATTTACACGTGCATACAGTCTACGAAATCCCTGCAGCTGCGGTTCAGTGTATATTGGCGAGACGAAAATATTATTTCAACGAGAGTTTAGGAACACATCAGACATACCAAACACGAAGATGTTAAAAAAATCTAGTTTCCAATCAGGCACACAAAACACCAGCTACAACACGAAACACACAGTAGAATTTGACAAAGCCAAAGTATTGCCACATTATTATACGAGGTTCATCTGAGAAACCATTGAAATACTTAAAGATTATAATAACTTCAACAAAAAAGACGGCATTAAACTTTCAAGAAGCTGGCAACCAGTCCTACAGAAGTGTTTTCGATAGTGTCACTGAGAACATCGACAGTTGGCATACCTGCACCAACGGTTGGCAGCCCTGTGACCAATGGGATAGCAGTCAGCAAGTACAAGTAGTGTTTCAGCCAGTCAGTGACTGAATATAGTACTCCACAGCGAGACTGAAATATTTAAAGCTAATTATTGTAATGATGTTTTGTCGTGGTGTGAATCGGAAGAGCTAGATTATAGACAAACATACACACGCAAGGTGATTACGAATTTTTCTTGAACGATAGTTCAAGGTACGAATTATATTAGTTCGTATGAACTCTAACAATGTAAATTATAAAACTAGTGAATGACAACAAACTTTTACAGGTTTGCATATGTCAATACCTATCGTTAAAGTACTGTATAAACTTTATCTACAAGACCAATTGATACGTTTGACATGTCGCTGGCTTGTTACATCTTGAACGCACATGTTTTGCTTCCTTTCTGAAATGTTTCTTTTAAATTGTGCGATTATTGAGAGTTAAACGGGTGGATTTTTTAATTTACCCAGGTTTTGGTACAGTGGGTATAACATATTGCATATACAAGTCAAACAATTAGTTTAACAGTCCGTAGGACAAAAGTGTGAAATACTTTCTAGAAAAGAAAACCATACATTATTTACTACTATTCATTTATTTCTCCGTACAGTATTTCATTACGTTTCTATATGTAACAAGACAGCTACACAGTTTGTAGACAGTGAACTATATTCCCCAGCCGTACACAATGTAATGTCAGAGGAATGTGTTGTATATTACTCCACCTCGTGTCTCACAGGCTAGCATCAACTCATTATCCTTTGCAGGAGCAGGAACTCTGTGTTAAATCCTCGGAGTGATATTTTCAGGACCTGTCACAGGCACAACCCCCTCCTTTCCCCCAACCACCCTCCCCATCACGCCATTCTTTAATTCTGTTTTCACTGTCTCTCGATTTTTTCATCAGTTACTGAACCTTGCCGCATTCATTTCGCAGTTTTCTTTCATCCTCGTCGTCGTACCCGACCGAAATCCTGGCTCTGTCGCTCCTATTTCATTTTCTTAATAACTTAAAGCCGTTTGAAATTGAAAGGAAACCCAGGATATAAATCGTCATTTTCATTTCTCACTATTCGACCGCTTTCTTTTATGAGTCAGTGAGTGTAACAGCGGATCTGGATTCAGACAGCGTCTGGGAGCAAATTAGAAAACTTCCGGCCCGTCGAGTCGGACGTCGCAAAGTCGGTCGTCTTCTTTTATTTCGTTTTGTAACAAAGCGCAAATATTTGTTACGGGCGAGTGAGCCGCCACTTGGACTGTCATGTTTATAAAACACTCCTTTGCTGTGCGAATTGTGAAACTCATCTTTCTAAGTGACGTGGAGATGATATTAAACATGTCACACTCCTCCAGTCTCGCTGCCGGTGTTGAATAAAGCAATATCAACGCGAGAGGCACAATTTTATGTGACACTTTTCATATCTGCTCTCTACTGTGAGCGCCCTTTAGGAGTGTCGCGACTTTACCTGTGCAGTTGTCAACCTTAACTGAACCAAAGAGGTGCCGTAGAACATTGTGAACTTCCATATATCGCAGAAGTGGTCAAAAATAACCTTAAATTTGATTTTACATGAAAAAATATTATAATATAACTGCAACTCAATGTAAAATTTTGTAGCTACAATTACTTCCTGCACTAAAAGGGTGAACCTATACCAAAGCACGTCAGCCACGAGGGCTTTTTACTCACCCCGTTTGGACCCTACGAAGGATTCTCCCCATGAGGAAAGCCCTCATGAGAAGGACTACTCAAATAGACACAAATTTTCTATAATAAACATTCAGTTCTTCCTTACAAGTACCTGCCGGTATTCCGCGACCCTTGTCTAACTTGCCACTCGTATGTTCGAGATAGATTGTGTGTACGAAACACATTCACCTATATTAAAAAAACGGGAATTAATACAAACTTGCACGGAAATACTACACATTACCTCGCGGAAGAATTAAGGGCTTCATGTAGATGGGTCATTATTACATATCTCATAACTTATAATGACTTAAAAGATCAGTTTGCGAAACCAGGTAGAAATGGAAAGTGTATTGAATCACTCAATTGAGTCTGATTTGCGCTTAACGCAATACACCACTGACATCTTCTCGTGCAATAGAACTCTGACACAGAAAATGACCAATCGATACAAACTGAACCCAGTACAACAAATACTGAAATAAATATAAAGGAAATACACAAACTAAATTCTACCATCGAACTCCAACAAAAAGAACTTGATAATGCAAGAAACAAAATAAATCTTTGAATCAGAATTGAACCTAAACTAAATTGTAAACATGTGAAATTCTTAAACAAGAAACGACAAATATGATTTCTACAAGAAACCTGGAACTAAATATTAACAAATAGAAAATAAAACGCAACTCCACCTGCAGCTTCCAGAAACTCTACAATCCCCCTTCAAACAGTTTTGAGCTTTAGCAGAAGAAAGCGAGAATGAACCCGAGTTCAAGACTGAAATCAAAAAGAAAGAAAAAGGTACAAATAAAAATGTCGTACCCCGAAAACAAAAATCAAACTTCCAACTAAGAAAACAAAATGCATACCCACAAAATCCCTTTCAAGAACATTACTGTTTTGGGAGATAGCCACGCTCGGAATCCGCCGCGCTGACAAGCGAGAGGACGAGCCACTACACCAGTGACAGGAATGTAAGCCCCTCAGCCGGCCTGCTCAACATCGCTCCCACCTCCACACCACCACCTCAGCACTGCACGTCATTCCGCAGGGACTAATGATGTGGCTGCTGGGCAAACATCATCTACAGACACTTGAGGGTGTGTTAAAATCTTGCGTCAAGACTTCCCGAGTGCTTGTTTCAGCAATACCGACTAGGTATGATTTGCTCTCGCAGAAGCCCCATCCAACACCGTGGCTCTAGTCAACAGCTCATGGAGGAACTTTGTAAGCGGCATGAGGGCGTTGAGGACCTCTGGCTTGTCTCGAGACCACTTCACGGCGCACGGTTTACATCTCCGCACAAAGGGGAAGCAGTTAGTGGCGGATGTCATAGTGGAAAGACTGGCCCTAATGAAACCTCCTCCACTCCAAGCAAAGCCAGATACCAAGACACCGAGGAAGACTTTCGTCAGTACCTGGACGTCCTCAGACTCTACGGCACGAATCCCGCTGCAGCTGCTAGAAGCCCAGTCCAACCATCTCCTGAGGACACCAACCTTGCAAAGCCATCATGCTCAAGACAGACCTTACCTGAAATACCAAAAGTCAACAAAATTTTTAGAAATCCACTTCTATCGCCCGTCCAAAATTAACAACATCAAAGCAAAATAATCAAACCATCTATTTTCCAAAATAGTACTGGTACATCAAAACGCACAAATGGTTACCAATAAACAGGATGAACTTTCTCTCATGTGCGATCTTCATCCTGATCTGCTAGTTGTAACTGAACACGGTTTTAACAGCAGCAACATTGGCAACTTTCATCTTCAAAATTTCCAATTGGCAAATTTTTACTGTCGCACCTTCTCCAAAGGAGGAGGGGTGGCAATTTTCACAAAAAAAAATCTTCCTTTCACCCCACACCAAATTGGTGCACCCACAGACAAGGATTCGAAGTTATTGTAAAGGTACAAACCAAAAACTCTCAAGTCGAGATAATTGGTTTGTATAGGTCTCCAACGGCAACGACGAAATTTTCTTTCAAAATTTGAGCAACTTCTGCTCGACGTTTCAAAAAAACATGACTTTGTCATCATGGGAGATTTGAACATCGACGTTTTAGATGCTCAAAGTCCTTGACCAAAAAGCTTGCTGATTTGCTGGTCATTCGGCCTTCTGGTCTGTTAACTTCCAACGAGAGACAGCGCACTCAGCTACAGCAATCGACAATGTCATCACAAATTTGTCAACTGTAGAGGTTTCGGTGATCACCGCGATTTCCGACCATTACGGCAAAAAGCCACCATAAATGGTCAAGAGCCAACTAAGGATCAAAAACCAAAAAGACAATTAGAGACACAAGGCCCACAAATATACAGCTCCTCAACTTTCTCGCGAATGAAAATTGAGCTTAAATTTTGCTGATCCTGTTGAGCTGCAGTTTCAAAGCTTCGAACATATCTTCAACTTTCATTTAAACGTGAGCTGTCCCACACGACAAACTCAACTAAAACCGAGGAAAGAAAAGTGCAAATGGATTACCAAAGGTATCCTAGTTTCGAGAGAAAATTATTATTTTTCTCCGAAATCTACAAGCACACAACAAACCAAAATTTCAAACACTTTTTTCAAAATTACAAACGGATTTATAGGAAAGTCATCAGAGCTGCCAAAGCTTATGATGTAAACAAAGCATTGCTCACGTCAAAAAACGTTTCCAAAACAGCTTGGGCCATCATCAACAACAAAAACACAACAAATCAAAAACCAATTCAGCTTCATATCGATAATGAACAAATCAGTGACCCCACAACGGTAGCTGAGGAGTTCAATCGATTTTTGCCGCGGTAGAACTGACCAAGGCTCAGCCCAACTCAGAGTCAGACAGCCCTTCATTGATACCGAGTCCTACAGCCTCCATGGCTCTGGTTCCGGTAACAGAGGATGAAATTGATAGAGTAATAAGAGAGTTTCCATCAAAAATCAAATGACTCCAATCTCATATCAATGGCTCCTCAAACAATGTTCAAAGCACTTGCTGAGACCCTTGAGCATTTGATCAATATATCTTTTCACTCTGAAAATTTCCATCTCCTCTCAAAATTGCCAAAGTCACACCTATCTTCAAAAGGGCGACCCTTTTTCGACACAATACGCCCCATATCAATGCCAATTTTCAGCAAAATCTTGAGAAAGTCTTTCTCACTGGTGCGGGCTTTGGAACAACACAATTCGTTATCACCAAACCAATTCGATTCCGAAGTGGTAAATCGACAATAGATTCAGTTGTGCGTCTTGTCGAAATGGTAGATGGAATTGAAAATCAAAGAGACACATTAGTGTGTTTCTTGATCTTTCAAAAGCTTTCGACTGTGTTGATCATCGAATCCTCATTTGCAAACTGGAGACACGGGATACGAGGAGTGCCCCTCAGGTGGCTCGAATCATATCTTAGTGATCGCACTCAATTCGTTGGAATCTCCGATGTTAGATCCGAAAGAGTTCCTGAGTCATGGTGTACCGCAGGGCTCCATACTCAGTCCTCTTCTTGATCTACGTCAACGATGCCGGCTCATCCGTACAACAAGGGCGTCTCGTCCAGTACGCAGATGACACGACTCTCTGTTTCAGCGCCACTTCAATCAAAGAACTCGAAGTCACAACATTCCTCGAGCTCAACAACACGGTCCAAAATTTCAACAATCTCAATTCAAAACAAATTCAACAACAAAACAAATTTTATTCATTTCTGTTTGCGGGAAAGATCTCAGTTGAAGGTCCTCAGTCATGTTGGACGAAACTGTCATCGACGAGGTCTACTCCACAAAATTCTTGGGATACACCTGGATCGAGGTTTGACCTGGAACACTCATGTAGACCATGTCTGCTCAAAACTATCCTCAGGAATATACGTTTTGACAACTCCGAATACTGCCCAACTCAAGTATTGATGACGGCGTATTACGGAGTAATCTACCCATATCTATCTTACGGATTGACACTGTGAGGTTGCGCAACTCATTTCTCCAGAACCTTCATTCTTCAAAAGCAGTCCGGATCATCGCAAAATTACGAAGAAGAGAGTCGTGTAGGCAAGCATTTAAAGATCTGAATCTGTTGACACTACCCTGCCTCTATATTTTAGAGACATGTCTCTTCTTCAAATCAAAGCAATACCATAAGAGGTAGTAACATACACCTTATGAAACTAGAGGCAGGGACGACTACCGAACTGGGAGACAGAACGGTAGCCCATGAACGTTTGCCTTCTCAGGCAGGAGTTCATCTGGTCAACAGTTTACCAAATTGCTAAAATGCCTCAATGCCTAAGGCATTCAAGGCTCGTCTGAAAGCTATTTTGTCATCTCAAGCATTTTACAGCACAGACGAGTTCTTGGCATTCAACTGGGAGACTCTGGAATTAGACAACCAACAATAGGGAATAGAGTGGTACAATTCGAATGAATGAGAGAGAGTGAATGTAACAGTCCTGTATGTATGAAAGGTATTTTGATGTTCGAGATAGATTGTGTACGAAACACATACACCTATAGTAAAAAAAAACAACGGGAATTAATACAAACTTGCACGGATATACTACACATTACCTCGCGGAAGAATTAAGGGCTTCATGTAGATGGGTCATTATTACATATCTCATAACTTATAAGGATTTCAAGAATTCAAGGCTTGTGGGGAGATTGGTTCAAATTTGTCTATTATTATTGGATGCATTTAAATTACCGTCGACATTTTTCAACGCTTTTACATACAGACCTTAACAAAGGTTATGTTAACAAAGTGTTATGTAAAAATACACTTATTGTTAAACTGCGCAAAGAATAATCCTTTTTTTAGTTTTAATTTTTAGGTCAAAAGAGGGCGACACAAAAATAGGTTAAATTTTGACAACACAACTAACTTTAAAAACATAAAATAGTATAAGCAAACATCCCTTTTTAGTTGGATGATCGGCTAAGCCATCATCCACCAAGGAAAATCTCAGCTGGGCAAACTTAGCCTTTAGGCCTGACAAACATCCTTGATAAAAAATCATTTGTACGAAGAAACTTCGTTACATTTTGGTTTTAGCGTCTGAATTATGTAAACCTTATAAACATTGCCATATGCACCTTATAAACATTATTTGTCATCAAGGGCGTTTGTTTCTTAATACCTTCAAAATACTTACTACGTAACTAGGAAAAGTCGTAAATTGATTAAAAATTAAATACAATTAATTTTAACCAAAATAAATTATTACTTTTTATTTATTTGGGAACAGGATCAAAAGAACAACAAATGCAAGTTATATTATATTTTGAACTTCTTAGCACAGCGTGTTTACACAAAGGTAGAGCAGGTAGTAAACACGACAGAAGATGAGACAGGTGCTGCAGCAGCGGCAGCAGCATCAGAAGCCGTGCAGCCCTGAGGGCCGCTTTTCAATTAGTGAGAGTGTGGTGGAGCGGGAGTGGGAGCAGGGATGGAGGGTGGTAGTTGGAAAGGGCAATATTTCACGACGGGATCAGATGGAAACCCGCGCTCCTCTCTCGCGTCTCCCCCGGGAGTACACGGTCTTACACAAACTTACCCTCGCTCGCATTATACCCTGTGTTGATCCACACCTTGCGCTGGTAATCAGCACATACCTGATTCAAATAAAGCTTTGGAAAATTTAGATATTCTTGCCGTCAGCATGGTGAGATCCAGGCCCGGGTCATAAAATAAACACTGATCCTGACGCCTAGAACACCTTTTTGACAGATTTTCACAAAATTTGATAACATTGATTATTTTGTAAATATTTGGATCGAGATTGTTAACCAGCAAAATCGGACTACCAGAACCCTATTTTGGAGGGACGTTTGACCAAATAAAAGGGTTTAATAATCCAAAACGGCAAACTACATCTGGTTTTAATAAAATCTGAAATATAAATTTTTAAGTTAACATTTCCATTCATCAAGATATTGAGAACCCAATTGAACATTAAAAAGGCCGGATAGAGCCCATTAATTCTCGGCGTTCAAATGGGACAGGAATTTCATCCATCTTTGGAAAATCATTGCAAACTGTGAGAATTTTACGTTGTTTATCAGATCTTTCCGAGTTGCATATCAATTAGTGCTGTGCATATTAACAAAAATACTGTAATAATTTATAAAATATAATTAAGATGAAACTTGAAAACATATGCTTTTTAATGTTACCCATTATTTTCAAAATGGCGACCAAAATAGTAATTTCCGAATTAATATAGCGAATTGAGTTTTCCCCTTTTAGTGAAGCATCAATAATCTATGCGTTTTCCGAGAGAACATTTTCCATGTATGACTGGGACTCGTGGCGTGGTCCTGTAATCCAGCTTCATGGAGGTCAGGTTTGAGGATGATATAGGTCTAAAGCGGCTCAGATAGTCTTAGTGATCATCTGATGATCCCCGCATCAACTCCCACCATCGTTTAGACATTGTTATCAGACCATCACCGTTGGTCCTTGTATTTCCATTGGTCATTGGGCTATTAATTAATGACCCATTCTAAGGAAGAGTCGGCCTTAGTTTGTAACAAGACTACACCTCATAACTCATTACTACCACTCATCCCACTCATCCTTCACCACATGTTTGCCTTAAAATACCCTCACGAGAGTGGTCGGCATTTCAAATAGTGATTTAGTGATTAAAACTTAAGGTCGAAGGTTGTGGCGAAGCTGAGAATATAGCGAACTGCCGAAGTCCAAAGTAAGATAGTGAGCGTAGAGAAGTAGAATTTCAGTTGGCGAATTTCCATAACAAATTTCAAAGAAATTCCGTTCCACTCGCCAGTGTCATCCTGCTATTTATCCACGTTGGCCAACCCACTTTGAATCCTCGCAGCAGTCTAATTGAAGCAACTCACAGGTCTACTTAGCACTCTAGACACTTACTGGGTTGTCTGTTTATTAGCGTCCCCTGACATGATATCCCGGACACACTGGTGCATGTCACACTCGGCTCTGAGGCAGATATAGCTCTGACATTAGTGGCTGCGACAGCGAAGCGGTGCACTCCGATAGATGACTGCAGCGAAATTATGGGTTCTATATTTGGTCTCCCGTCTCGAACTGGAATTCGATACAGTCAACCAGCTCGTCACAACAACATCGCGGCGGTGAGGGAATTAGGAGAGAGTTTAGGGTTTTGATGGGAGTTTTCGGGAAGTGTTTCATGCTAAGGGTTGGGTAGTTGAGTCTTAAATCTTTGGGGAATTTAAGAAATGAACCTCTTTTTGCCTTGTTATCAAGCTAGAAATATTTTGCAGAAGGAGGTTTGGGGTTTCGCTGGGGGTTTTGGGGATGATTCTTGCGGTGTTCCATGCCACGGGTTGAGTAGGTGAGTGAGATATTTCCATGATTATAGAAATGAACCTCGTAAGATTTTGACCTGTTACTACTAGAAACATCTTCGGAATCACGTTAAGCCGTCGGTCCATTATATTGGTCGTTGGGCTATTAATTAATGACCTAATCTGGTGAACAGTCAGCCCTAGTTTGTAACAAGACTCCATCTCATCATCCATCAACACATTAATCACACATAATTCCATATTCAACTTAAAATGCCCTCTAAGAATTCGGTGTCTCAAAGCAAAGTATCAAAAAAGTTAAAGTGCCTAGGCCTAGTAGCTATACATGATCGAGATTAAACGTATTCGAGACATAACCGAATTCAGAGGATTGATTGTTTAGTCTTTGGGTGGTTTAAGAAATTACCCTCGTTGGTGCTAAGCCAGGAATGTCTGATGAAGGAAATAACAAGAATCAATACATGGTATGAGATTAAACATAAGCGTGACGTACCCATAAGCACTAAGCACCATTAATCCTAAAGAATGTTCCTTAACAGGGCGGGAGCCGAAATATGTGATTCCTTGCTATGAAGGCTACATATTTAGGTCACTGTATCCCACATAAGTACCAGAATTCAACAAAATACAATCAGCCAATGCAATCAGCTAGATGGCGCTGATTTTCCGCTATTATTTTAATCTGACTGAGTCCCCCTTGTCGCAGTTCAGATCGAAGATACATCGCATTCTTCCAGTTCCTGGATTTTTTTATATTTCCAACTAATGTAATATACTTGTTCTTTACAATAAATTTACATCGTGTACAGTAAATATTCATCGTTCGATAGCTGCACGCACAAGAAAGTCATTCGGCGAGTTTTGTGTCTAAATATAAAAACAGAAACAGCTGACGATGACTGTGTCCACTATAAATACACGAGACAAGATCAACACCACTTGTTTGATCAAGACAATCCATTCCCTTGATGATTCTGACGTCAGAATGACTCCACCAAGCGGGACGAGCTGAGCAGATGTATGCCTATTAAAGTGTGGACGTTGTTAGTTGACCGAAGACGTCTGGAAACGTACGGGGAATATGGGTTTGTTCGCTTGGAGCGTGGAGTAAAATTGTGGTTATTTCGTTTTAATACTCGCACGATTTGAATTATTTTTTTAAATGTCGCCTCAGCATGTTTAGGGATCTGAGGTTTATATGTTTAATACATATTAAACCCTGGTGTTCTGTATGTGTTCCCCAATAAAGAAGCTAGAACTTAATAGGACCTCGCGCTGAGCTATGAATATATTGTGAAATGTAATTAAAGCAATACGGAGCTGTCTAATAGTGTGTAGCTATAGAGTGAATAACTAATTGTGGTTACTAGTAGACTTTTTATTACATTGAAAGTTGATGTTGGATGAAATTGAAACTGAGAAGTTGACTCAGTAAAGTTTTTAATAATTATTTCAATCAAAGTTTGAGATGAGACTCTCAAGTCGACCACGTGTGCTCAAAACTATCTTCAGGCATTTATGTTTTGAGGCAGCTATCTAAATATGGTCTTACCCAGGTCCTGGTGTCAGCATTTTAGGGGTTAATTTATCCACATCTCTCCTACGGAGTAGAATTGAGGGAAGTCTCGCCAGTACAAGTTTTTCCAGAGGATGTACGAGTATCTTTCAAAAAGAAGCGATCAGAACAATTTTAAAACTTCTAAGAGAATCATGCAGCCCAGCATTTAAGAATCTGAAACTATTGATGTTCTTGTTTCCAAAGATCAAAATGTAAAACTATGAGAGGTTGTGACATACTATCTTAAGGAGCTAGAGGCAGTGACTACTACCGAACTGAGGGACACAGAACGGTATTAACATTAGCCTTAACAAGCAGGAGCTCTGTTAATCAACAAGCTAACAAATTAAAACAAAACTGCCTAGATGTCCAGGGATTTGAAACTTGTCTAAAGCCGCGTTAATTTTGGTAGCGTTCTACAGTATAGACGAGTTCATGGCTCAAAACTGGGAACCCGAATGCATAAAGGGCTGCTGTGGGAAAATTCGAATGAATGTAATTTAATCGTATGTTTGATCTTTGAGTGTGATTTCGATGTAAGAAGTAGATGCAAAGTTTTAGTTATTTCTATGTTTTATTATTTATAATTTTAATTTTTTCTAAAGTTGTACGACAGACCAAATGGTTTGTATACTATAGCTCGCGTACTTCATTACTCACGTACAAAATAAAATGATTAACAAAATTACTTATGTGGACACGTGAAATACAAACTGTTTGGCCCTACCAGCAATCACAATGTTAAGGTAGGTTGATAGCGCATAGATGCTACATGGCTGAGGCAGGAAACTCAACGTAGTTGAGGTAGCCAACGCACAGAATGCGCTGCGAGCGCTGTCGCCTCTTTCCTCCCTCGGCTCCTAATGCTTGAGTTTGTCCGATGTCAATGACTTAAATGTGACCAAATCGTGCAATTTTCGAGAACAACCGAACTTGCGCATGCGTGGCTCTACCTGAGACTCTCAAAAGGACGGCGAGCGACGGCAGCGCTCGCAACGCATTCTGTGTGTGGGCTGCCTCAACTATGTTGAGTTTCCAGCCTCAGGCATTTGGTATCTATGCACGAACTACCTACCATAACATTGTATTTGACACCGGCAAAGAATTAGCACACGTTCCAAATGTCTCAAAAGTGATAAAATTTAAAAAAAAACTTGAGTTTATTCTAACTAATACCACTTTTGAGACTCTGACGTCATCAGATCGCGAGGTCAAGATTGAAGAGGATCAGACACGCCTTGTGTACAATCAGTGCGGTCCTCAAGCCAGAAGCCAAGTGTTGTGTCCATAGATCACACAGAGTAGAACACCAGTTGACCTCAGCTGTTTGAGATCACGTCAGCACTCAGAGTCAGCTTCAACACAAACACACAACACACCAGTCGCCCAATAAACAGCGGATCCGTGGCGGATTGGTATCGCGCGCGACTCCGGAGCTCATCACTCCGGTGGCGCGGGTTCGATCCCCGCGGTCACCACTTGCAATTTGTAATGTGACTAATTTATGACGCTAGGTAAAGCTCGAGGTAGAGTGGTAGAGAGGACTTTGTAGTCCTAACTTCGCTTCGTTAAACAAGACAAACGGTTATATAGAGCGGGTTTATCTCAAAATTGTGTGGTTTAAACGGATTGCACACGCAAACGATTTTGGTCAGATAAGAAATTGGATCAATCCGTTTAAGCGCTAGTAGAATAGTAAAGGAGTACACATTATATTTTACCCCTTCCAAAAACACGTTAGTTGAAAAAAAATTAAAACTGTTTTAGAAACTGTCAAAACCGTTTCTTATTGGGTGGTTTTAGGCTACCAGAAACAAGTGTGCAAAGGCTGTAGGCCTAGCGGTTCTGGCTGTGGTCGACTATGGGTGAGTGAGTCAGGAATTTTTTATAGTAATTTGAAGACAAAATGTTGTGTTCCCGGTTCGATCCAAACATTTTGTCTTCGAATTTCTTTGGTAGGGTATAATAAATTAGCTATTTAGAGTTTATACAAATTAAGATCGATAATAAGTCATTTGACATAGTACGAGTCATTTGACATCCTCGTATTTAATTCTGTTTGTGATATTTCCAGCTTGTTGATTTAAAATCGCTATTGACAGTCACACGTTTTGGATATACACTCAGATTAAAGCACTTCTCGAAATTTTAAATCATACATAGTTGAACCAGATGGAGTAGTGGTCAGCATAATCACCCTGCAAGTGAGAGACCCGGGCTCGAGTACTTCTAAAAACCACCCTTAAAATTGAAATGCGTCAAAACCATTCTTAGTGGATGGTTTTAGACTACCAGAAACAAGCGTGCAAAGTTTCAAGTCTGTAGGCCTAACAATTTATACTGTGGTCTGATTATGAGTGAGTGAGCCAGGACGTTTTCTTTTATATATACCAGAGGGTGTTCTGTGTATTTACTTACAAGGTTAAAAGTAGTAAAGTTGTCTGTTTTCAGCTAGAGTTCCCGTTAACACTCTTTTGTTCCTCAATATATTTCCATGGTGGATTGGTATCCAAATATAATTAGATAGGAAATAAACTTGACACAGAAAAATAATGTTTGATATTTTGCTATAGGCTACACCTTATTGTTTATTCACTATCAAAAACACTCTTCACACTCATCATCATTCCATACTCACCTTAAAATAGCCTCTAAGAGTAGTCGGTGTTTCAAAGTAAAGTATAAAGTATCTAGGGTATAATGACAGAAAACTATAACTAAAAATACACCAATGAAATGGAAAGTTAGATCGTGCTAGTAACCTTTTCGATAAAAATTCTTACTTATATACCAAATTATATTAAGACACAAACCATAAATAGCATAAATAGGTGATCCGGATGGTGTGATGGTTAGCATAATCACCCGGCAAGTGAGAGATTAAATATTTGAAACGCATGTATGAAAACAATAATAAAATATAGTCAGAAAAAATGTAAACACTATACATCTGTTGTTTATATGTGATGCTCTGTCGTGGTGCAAATCAAACTATTATTAGAGCGAGATAAAGTATCATATGGTCAGGTGTAATCTGTGGTTTGTTTTAACCTCTCTCTACCAAATGTCGAACAGCTGACTGCTTGCTCCGAGTCAAGTTGTTACATGAATGTTATTGATCGGTTTCAGTCAGTTTATGCGTATCGATCGCGAGTGCCTAATTTGTTTCGGGTTCGGAATTACTTTGATTTAAAAGTGTATTGTCTGTGAAATAATATGACATTAGTGTTGTTAAATGATGTTTCCAGACTGACCTAAATGGAATTGAAAGGTAAAACGTGATATTATAACTAACCTATCTAGACACATTCTTATTTAACATATTTAGGCTACTACTATTAACTATGTACTTCTTTGGGTTCAGTACTTATTTACACAGTCTACTCATGTTACAACGTGCATCAATGAAAGATAATTTTATGGGTGAATTGTGAAAATGAATGGTATGATTCAGGTACAAATTAATTAAATAACTACACAGTTTGGTATCAAAATTTGATAAAATAGCTAATGACTGCTTTTAACATTCTAAAATAAAATTGAAGTTCACTCAAGTGTTTGATTAAATTTTCAGGGCCCTGTTTCATATAAATTATTATACCTCTCTTACTTGTTTTTTTCTTATTGCATCAGCAAACCTGGCCCTCCTTTTGCGTTTTTCTAAGTGTTGGCAGATTTGATAATTGCATTCTAGAAAACTACAAGACATAGGCAAAAATGTACTGGACAAAAGTTGCAGACAATTTTATTCCACACGAACATTTTTTTCTCAAACTCAATATCGGATCGCTCGTTTAGCCACTAGAAACGAAATTCTGAAGTGACAACAGGTATTTTTTTTACCAAAGTTTAAGCCCCTCAAAACTTACCTAAATTTTTAAATTCTGAAAATACTCCCTAAGTGGGTGCTTACGCTATAAAAGGAATGTTCATGCAAAATTTTAAGTTTCTAGGCCTGATGGTATTGGCTCAGCGATGATGAGTGAGTCAGTCAGTCAGACTGGACAAACCCTTTTATAAATTTAGATGTTATATACGAGTACATTGTGTTTTACGAGTACTTTGGACTTTGGGTTATTTTATCTACATTATGTCATTTTGTTATAATTATTATGTACTGCTGTAATGTAATTAAATACTATCTGTTTAGCAGCATGTATATAAATAATGTATATTGATTAACTAATAATTGATAGGCCTACAGTTTTTGCTCATGTATGAAATATTTTGGATCCTATTCCTTTAGAAGTCGTTTTTGAACATTAATACTTTTAACTGTTATTCTTCAGTAAGTTATTCCAAATGCTAGACAGATCATTTATGTAGAAAGTATCAGTATCCCCAAATAAGTATTGTCATTTTTTGACGATATTGTCTGAATCTATACAATATCAAATCGTTAAGACATACAGGCAGCAGAAAAAGTGGAGAAAGGTTTGGTTTTGCAAACCTCTCCGGAAAATGTAAGTCACGTTTAAATTCCGGCCACGTTCGCATGACAACGTTTTTCATAGTTAGCTTTCCTTTCTCTTAGCACTTTCGTTCTCGAGTGAGCTGCGTTTAGGTAAACCGTAAATTTTCTCAACAGCAAAAAACCAGATTCAGGCAACAAGATGTGTTTCGTCTGACGGTCCTGTAAAAAATAATTCACAGATAAACTCGAAACCACTTAACGAATTTTCATAGTTTTTGGTATATTAATGAATGACATAAAATTTCGTATTCATTTGAAATTCCATCAACATCGGATAAAATTCACTATTTTAGGTAGCTAAAACCACCTCTAGATGAAAACGCCCCTTTCCCAAAGGGAACCTCTGGAATTTTATTTTGCTGGCTACTGAACTTGACCGAGATTTTTAGAAAAGGGACATTTGTAATAAATTTACTAAGAACAGGCAAAATGCGTCTTGTAGAGGTGGTGACACTTGTATACATATGTATAGAAGTTTTGAAAACTAAAGCTCAACACGTGTTCTGGGGTCGGGATTGGTGCTTATTTCATGGTCTTGGTCTGGGTCAAATTGATTTCTCCTTTTTCCAAAGGAAAAAAGAAAACTTCCCCTCCCAAAGGGAACCTCGAACTTGACCGAGATATTTGACCGAACATTGTAGATTTTATGACAAACAGACAAAAAAGCCTCTCGTGGAGATGGTGATACATACATACATATGTATAATTACACAGTTTCGAAAAAAAACTCAAAACGTGTTCTGGGTCATGATTGGTGCTCACTTCATGGTGCTGGTCTGGTCAAATTAATTTATCAGTTTTTAAAGGAATCTTGAATGATGAGCTTTAATATTGGAATAATAAAAGACAAAACTTATAACAAAATAAAGCAACATTAAAGGTTTAATTCATGAGACCATTTGATCAGCAAAGCTATCATCTTCAGAGAACCTCAAAAATTCAAAACAATTGTTGAACTTTTGAGTTTATCTAAAGGTGACAGCTTGCTGATCAAAAGCACTATGAATTAAAAATTTCATTATTGGCATATTTGATTTTAAATGTTGTCTTTTTCCAAAGGAAGTTCTAAAATTTAATAGATTCTACAAGACATGAGCAGAAACTGCGTAGCAGCTAGTATCGAGAGCGACCACGTGCGGATTATGTATCCAGGATTCATGTTCTGGCCTTCAGTTGAGGAACATGTTTTATTCAACTTGACATGTTCAACTGTTTCGCAATTCGTCGCCGTCAACAGTGAGTACGGTTCAACCGCCGCGGTATGTAAAACCGGCCCGGTTTCTAGGCCAAGTTGTCCGCCCGGGCAAGGTTACTGGAGTTTGGCGCGGGAAATTGAATTTTCACGACGTAGTTTCTTGTGTCAAATATTAAATGAAAGCCTTTTCAAGCCTTAAATGAATAATAGTTGGGCCGGAGGTGTAGTGGTAAGCATAATCACCCGGAAAGCGAGAGACCTGGGTCGATGTGTAATAAATGATGTAATATGTTGTATATTAATATTATATTAAAAGAATAAACAAAATCCAGTATTAAAAACTGACAGGGTAAAAGTAGTACTAATACATTAAAACATTAACTAAAACATTAACTACTATAAAATATATATATAAAAGAAAAACATTAAAAAAGCTCAGAATATATTTCGGAAGTGCCTTTTTCAACTGTAAATAAAAACAAAATAAAATATTATATATAAAATATTATATATTTCGGTTTGAACCGTCTTCAATAAAAACATTACTTAATTAACTAATGTATGTTTTATAGTTTTAAAATTATCTAAAATTAATCATATTAACTAAATCATAATATATAATGTGTACAAATCCTATTATATTAAATATTTATTTATTTAAATACAATATCTTTTCATGGAAAAAATAAAATGCAATACATTTAAATTTATTAAAATTTTAAATCATAGTTTAAATTAAAACAACTAACGTTTATTATTTACTTATAATCCCTAGTGTATTTGTTCTAATATAAATATTTGTCTAATAATACAATATATTCAACTCATCATCGTAATAGTTTGCTTAGCACGATACAGAAAATGAAAAATCACGGAACAAGTTATGTAGTGCTAGAAGAAGAATTTGCTGGCCGCCGCGAAAATTTCCAAAGCCCACAGATTAGACTAATAATGCTTGCAACAGCTGATGTAGTGAAATAGACAAAGTCGGCTTCTCCTGGCGTTCTATCTGTAACGAAAACAGAATATTTTCGTTTTAATACTTTAAATAATATGCATTTGTGTGCCTGTCTTGTGAATTGTTTACACGTATTTACGTGTAAGTATATTGTATGTTGTCGGAAGATATGAATATGTTTAAAGTGACAAAGAATAATTGTATTATTGCAGTGACTAACTTGGGGAACCAGTACGGAGTTAGAGGCCTGAATTCATGTTGGTACTTGTGCCTTGTTCAGCGAAGATATTATAAAGGTACGAAATTACTTAATGTTTACTAATTTGTTATATGTTATGTTTGTTTTGTATTTCACTTATAAAGACAAGTTCTGTTGTTAACATGGATTACTTTTATAATCATTTCCTTTATTATTACAAAAACGTAATGGTAATTGCCTTACCAAGAAAATCTAAGATTTAAAATGCAATATTCGTACTATTGAAATCTTGATGTAGGTACCTTATTGGGGTTATTTAAGCACCCGTAGGCAAAACCAAGGACCTTAATAATTTTTTGGTCGTGAATGTCTGGGCTGTGTTATAATATTTACTGCATATACGGATGCAGATTTTTATTGATTCTTATTATATTCTAGCTAGGCCTACTATTGTAAAAGTATATTCCAAAACCAATACAACTAATACCGGATCCCGACAAATAGTCTTTGATAAAACAGGGGGCAAAAGTAGGTCTATTTGTATTAAGGGTAAGTTAAATGGTATAGTGCAGTAACTAGAAATAAAGATTTTATGTTTATATTTTAACGTGATGCAGGAAGTTATGAGAAATAAATTGCCAGAGACCAAAATTGAAAATAATTTATATTTGGTTTTATGACTTTTAAAAGTTTAATTTTGGGTAAATTTTCGATACATTAAAACTAAAACGGCTAAACACTGTGTTTATTATTAGACTTTTCTTAAATTCGGTATACAAATTTATGTCACTGTAGTCAACAAGTGTAAAAAAAGAAAATCCATTTTCGTCCGTTTTGAAGATGGTATGGTTTTTGCCGCATGCCACTTGGTTTGTTTACTTAGGTACAAACGATAATTTTGAACTACTGCATACCGTCCGATAAATTCCCCTTCTATCGACTATTGCCATTGTCGACTCGCAAAAATTTGGGAACCAACAGGGACGTGAGAATATAGGTTCTTAGGTGAACTTAAATATTAAAAAATAAGTTGATATTTGACAGTGATACGTCTAACACACGGTTTGAACGCTTTTAGCAGTCTACTTTTTTCAAATGTAGATCGTTGGTTGGAACATATTTATTCAGTTGACTTGTTAAAATAATGTTTCACATGTATAATATTTTGTTATTATAGTTTACTTGATATAAATAAAACAGAACACTGAATCTATAGTGTGATGTTTGGACATGAGTTTTACAAAAGATGTATTTGGTGTTCGCAGATCACCAACCAGCTAGCCGTGGCTATGTTTGTGTACACCATGTAGGTAAAGGAACTCAGTGGCGATTATGAGACTGAAGAATTCCGCCCAACACTGCTATATCTACAGGATAGTCAAGACACAGTCCTTAAGCACATAAATTACAATAACACATAAGTTAATAAACTTCGGTCAAATATGGGTGTATCAAATTTAGCGGATCCGTGGCGGTTCGGTGTCGCGCGCGACTCCGGAACTCATGACTCCGGTGGCGCGGGGTCGATCCCCGCAGTCACCACTTACAATTTGTAGAGTGACTAAACGATGACGCTAGGTAAAGGGGAATCAAACAAGGGAACATCTGTTGAGGTGTAAGGGAAAACCAAACAAATCATTTGAACTAAATGCTTTGCATTAAAAATATGGTACTAAATACTTTGTGACAAAATACTTTGACACTGTATATTGAGGCCTATGGACTCTCCAAAACGCCCATCTTTCACAACTCCCCAACAAGAAACAACATTTAAAGAGTCGTGATCATTGTAGAGAGTTGTTCCAAAGACACAAAATCCTAACACTTCCGTCAATTCACATCCTACAAACACTAACTTTCGTCAAAAAACCCTTCCCTGTTTCCTATAGGCTACTCTCAGTAAATCCCTATCTAAATTTACATAACAGAAGCAATTTCCCAATACCAAGACACCGGACAACCTTTTCTAACCTCCATCTTCTGCAGTGTACAGTGCGACTTTTTAATGCTCTTCCTGTCTCTCTAACAACAACTCATTCAAAAGGCAACTAAAAAAGGTTCTGCTAGATTAAGCCTTCTATAAAGTCAGTGTCAGTGAGTTTCTGGACCATGAATGGTATAGAGACTGAGTAAGCTAGAAAAGCTCAGTACCACCTATTTGAATAGTGTATACATTTTTACGTGTGCCCATGTACCATAGTATTTAATGGCAATAAACGATTTGACTTTGACTTTGAACCCCTTCAAATTCTCTTTTCTTCGAGTGCACCCAGAGACGGTCACACACATGCGCGCACCCACACGCAGAGGTGGTCATGTCGGTCGCACTACATAACAGTCTTGCACCATTGCCGGCTTTATTACTCGTTAAAGCGGTATTGGTCGCGTAAACAGTGATTTAGTGCGCTGACCATCAGAGAGCACCGCGCGACTGAATGTTTCAAGCGTAATTAGCCAAAATGCTCCGAGAGCGTGTCCGCATTACCCTGCAAGATTTATGAAGATGTGACGCCCTGGCTGGTTAACAGGTCGCTCACGTGCGTCAGCTCGTGTGTAGACGTGTCACATGATGCGCGCGCTGACAGGCTGCTCTCATGATTGTGGTGCACTTTTTGATGATGGACAAATCATCACTAATCACTATTTGAGATGCCGACCACTCTCATGAGGGTATTTTAAGGCAAATATGTTGTGAAGGATGAGTGTGATGAGTCGTAGTAATGAGTTATGAGGTGTAGTCTTGTTACAAACTAAGGCCGACTCTTCCTTAGAATGGGTCATTAATTAATAGCCCAACGAACAATGGAAATACAAGAACCTACGGCTTAGCGTGACTTCCGAACCACGCAGGTGATGGTCTGATATGTCTGAACGATGGTGGGAGTTGATGCGGCTATCATCAGAATCAGATGATCACTGAGACTATCTGAGCTGCTTTGGACCTATATCGTCCTCAAAACCTGACCTCCATGATTTCAGGACCACGCCACGAGTCCCAGTCTAAAAACAGATGGAAGTGGAGTATCTTTTTTTATAAATAAATAATTTATTGCAATCGTCAAATTACTGTCATCTAAAAAGCTAAAATTATCCACACATTCTACTATTGAAATCCCGATCAGGCATACATTTTTGGCATTCACTCTCTCTCATTCATTCGGATTGTACCACTCTGACCCTGAGTGTCTTCCGCGTTTTCCAGTAATATGCCATAAAATCGTCTGTATTTAAAATGCTTCTGCGTCCAAAACTCTTTTTAGACGATTTTTAAAAGCCTTTTTCAAGCTCTTGGAGCACTTTTGATCGAATTTGGCAACCTGTTGACGAGTTGAACTCCTACCTGAGAAGGTAAACGTTCATAAACTGCCGATATGTCTCCCAGTTCGGTAGTTTTCCCTGCCTCTAGTTTCATAAGAGTGAATGTCACTTCTTTTTACGAGACTACATTAAAAAATACATGTTTCTAAAATATAAAGACAAGGTAGTGTCAATAATTTCAACTTTTTGAATGCTGGCCTACACGTCTCTCTCCATGCAAATTTTGCAATGGTTCGGACTTTCTTTTATTTTTTAGAATACCCAGTTTTTTATACATACCCAGCTGAGGAAGGATGTATTTTCAGGTTTTTAAGGGTCCGCCTCAGTGGTTGCCTGAAAGAAAGGCAGAATTAACCCGCTTAAAGAACACACAACACCTCGCACATAATAACTGGCTCAACGACGGATCTTCTTTCAACTGATGCGACTTATAACTTTTGAACCAAGCGTCTGCAAGGGTTTACTGCGTCCCGTTGTTCACCTTTCAAAATAATTTTACGTTAATAAAATTAAATATGATATATTTAGAAACTAGAGGGGTTTTCTTACACGTGTATGGAACCTAATTTCTAATGAGTTGTTCAATAGTTTCACTATGAAATTGTTCAAGATTTAGTTCTTTTCAACTTTATTTTTTACACTGAAAACGCATCATTTCGAGAAAAAATTGCTTTATACTCGTATGCGTGTCGAAAACTCCTCTAGTTTCCAAATATATCAAAAACTCGTTTGAACAGGAAAGGGGGCCGCCATAAACCCTTGAATTAAAGTGTCGCCTCGCACCTGCCTAAAGATAAATAAATAAATAAAAAATAAATTTGTTATTGCAAAACTTGTCACAATGTATGGCAATCGTTAGAAAAGTTGATTGAACTTGAAGATCCAGGTTTCTAGAAACCTCAGCTAGAAACGTTGGATCCTCAGGCGTAAGTAAAAGGTATTTAAATTGGGAAAACATGGCCGACGACTAGCCACAAGTGCTACTGAGAATCCTAGCCTATTTCCAATAACGGGGCTTACACTTAAAGCGCCCTTTGGAAGGGGGGGCCTTTCCCACTTTTATAAAATTAGGCAACCGTCTTGAAAGTTTTGTATTGTTCGCCCTGCTCTTTTTTGAAGATTGAAAATTCTATGAAAACCCTTGTTTAAGCAACCATTCGATATCTTCAATCCGCAGGGGAAATGTGGGTGGATTACTCCTCAAAACACCTTCATCAGTACCTAAATTTGGCAGTATCCAGACAGTTGCCTCAAAACATAGCCTCCCGCAGGTTCTGGGGAAACAGGAGAAAGCACCACGGAAGCGGCGCGGCATTGACAAAGCATACACATACACACGGTGTGCATGTAAGTATGTTCAGCATGATTGGCTGTCGGTCGGTCTGATCACAGGGTATTGTGGGAGAGCCGAGTGGGAGAGAGGGAGACCACCCACCCCGCGGTGGGAGGAAGTCCCATCGCTAAGACAATAGGCACCGAGTTAAAGCTAATCGCCGGAAGAATGAATTACTGATGCTAATTGTAATTATTCCGCAGAAGGAAGTCACTCGAGACCCCGCCAGCTGATCGACTTATTGCAGCGCTCTCTGTGTCTTCTTCTATGTACCGTGCATTTCAAGAGTGGTCGGTGTCTAAAGTCAAGTATTCAAAATGTTGGCGTTACCTTTGCCTCTATATTCTTGAAACTTTCTTATATATAGAATTTTATTTGGAAAAATGAGATATTCATGCCGTCAGCATGGTTAGATCCAGGCCGGGACCGTGAAACCAACACCGATCCTGACCCCCAGAACACGTTTTGAGCATTTTTTCAAAACTTTATACGCATTTTTGCATCCATTACGCATCCCAATGTTCACCAAATTGAGTACAAATTTTCCTTTTGCAAATATCTTGGTCGAGTTCGTTAACCAGCAAAATTGGACCACCGGAACCTTTTGGGCGGACTTTTCACAAAAAGGGGTTTTAATGATCTAAAATCAGTAAACATCATCCGATTTGGATGAAATTTGAAATGAATTTGTATTTGTCATCAATATACCAAAAATTATGAAAATCCATTATGAGTTTCAAAATGGTGGCCAAACAAGTGATTTTCGCTATAATAGCAGAATGAGTCCAATTTCATTGAAATTTGAAATGTGTTTTCCTTTCATGATGTGTAAAACTCGTCGTAATATAACATGAATCGATGTTCGTCAAAATCGATTGAAACACACTGTTTTTAATCTTTGTAACAGCTTTTTTGGTGAAACTTCTCCTCTAAAAGGGTACTTCCGGTACGTTGATGGATAACTTACTTGACCGAGATATTTACTAAAGGAATATTTGTACCGAATTGCATAAAACTCTGTCTAAAGGTCGATTTGTGGAGAGCTCACTCACAAATAAATACATACGTGTATTAAGTTTTTAAATACTCAAAACGTGTTCTAGGGGGTCAGGATCGGTGCACATTTCATGGTCCCGGATATAGTTCTTACCACGCTGACAGTACGAATATCTCATTTTCCCATAAACAATTTGCTAAAAATTATCCGAATCTTTACGCATTTCTGAACAATGAGGAGGAAGGCCCATATTTGAAATTTTAAGATTATTGGCAAATCTCTTCTTCTAATTAAACAAAGAGTAAAACAACACAAGCTCTTATTTCGACTAGATACTCTAGTCCTCTTCAAATAAAAGAATTTTAAATTAAGACTCAAGCAACACCAAAATTATGGTTTTGAAAATTGTGGTCTGCAAACTTAATACCAAAACCTATTTGCGTGCAAACATAACGCATATATGGTTATAAGTAGCAGCTGTTGTACTGTATTTACCTTACAATGGTAATCATAGTGATGATTGTTTGAACAACTCACATTGGGGGACTCACCTAATGATGAGTTGAAACAACAAAGACGACATTTGATTTATCCCCGTCAAAACAGCTGGACGTTTCTAAACCATTGCAGACAACAAAGTAAGTTAAGACTTGTTTGTGAAATTAACCATTAAAAGTTTTTCACCAGACGGGCCCAGGGTCCGGGTTTGTGAGGGGAGGGGAGGGTGGCCTTATTTAGGTCACACGTCCAAGATTTACAACTCGCGCAACAAAGTTAATATCTCCGATGATTGAAGACCCCTTGACCTGCCCCAAGCGCTGAGAAATCGTCCATCGCGACTCATTCCTCCTAAACTTGTGCTTTACGATTTACTTTATCGTCAAATAAAACACTGAGTTACGTCCGAGCACGGCAGCCTTGCCGGTGTTGGATATTTTGGTCCGTACGTGAAAAAGGGTTGTTTGTAATTTTTGGTAGTGGCGTTGAGATTGATTAGTTCCTCCAGTGTTGTAAAGGTAAAAAAATAAAATATTTGCCTTGTTTAGCGAGGCGTAGTTAGGACTACAAAGGCTTTCTACAACATAACCTCGGCTTTTACCTAGCGTTATCGTAATGTCACATTACAAATGTAAGTGGTGACTGCGGGAGATCGAACCCGCGCCAGCGGAGTGATCAGCTCCGGAGTTGCGCACGATTCCAACCCACCACCATTCCGTTGTACATACACTATGTCTGTGACTCGTCTACGTAAGCACATTACAGACCATTGACACTTGTGTTTGTCAATACACGCAAGCACCTGAGTTATAACCGACAACTACTACTACCTGCCAGGCCAGTTACAACTAGCCTGTCACTCACATATTTATTGCACCGGAATACATTTTCCCCTCTAATGTAAACGCTGAAACAATATTGCCGGTATTTGAATAATGCAATGCAACGGTGATCCATATTTCTGGCGGAAATGCACGGTGGAGGCCACTCCGCCGAGAGTGACATATGAAATGTCGGACGCGGCCTCGCAGAGACCTTCGCATACATTCGCGCACCTAACAATGGTGATAGTTGTTAAATTGGCGCCCGAACAGGGACCTAGTGGTGGTTTAGTGGGGCCGTTGACCCTCCTCATAATATGGAGATGGCTAAAAGTTGGGGATTTAGGGGTTGAAAGACTTGTAAGGAGGGAAAATCAAAACTTAAGTGAAGTAAAATTTTGAGATTATTCAAGTTAAGTGGAAATTAACCTACATACATCTATAATTTCCCAATTTGGTTAATACAGGTTTATCAGAATAAATTTCCCAACTTAGACGGATTAATCTATAATTTACCAACTTGAAGAAAATACGAATAGGTTAGGTTTTAGGTCGGTTTGCAAAAGTAGACTATAGTTAGCTAAAGTCCAACTGGCAACTAATGGAGGGTAAACTGCTTTTTGAAGGATGGGCAATTTCTTTAAAATCTTCTGTAACATGGCTTAAACAACTGCGTGATGTTTTACTGTGTACGATGACCTACATTAAATGGAGACATTTTGAACAGGATCGGGTGTTTTAATTTTGGCAAGGACTACTGAAAAGCGTCCGGCTTTGCGTACATTTGGATGTTGTTAATTCAATATTTTGTAGAATATAATCGTACAGTATTTTAGTTACTTGAGCTGCCCAAATGAAGGTAGGCTATCTAATAAAAAAACTACTGACTACCATAAACTGCCTTTCGTACTTGTAGATTTTGTTTTGTACTTTCCTTTGTATTTCTCCGTTATTTATAAGGCTAGTAAAGTGATAAATCTAATTTAAAACGAGGTATTATTTTATATTGGTAAACTGTTATAATGTTTACTATATTTTTAAAATATAATCTTCTAACCGAGCTCGTTGTTTCAAAATATTGTACAGTTCTGAATTTTGAATGTTTTTGCAAAACAAATGTGGTTTTAATAAATATAAAACACAGTTGACTTTTTAACTATACTTTTTGTTTCTATCTAAAATTAAATAAAAAATAATGAAGTGTCTTAAAACGAGTTCAATGAACTCCAAACCTCTTACGACACCCGATGCAGTGCGCATGAAAGTTCATTCCCATCCATTTAATGTTTTTTCCTCAACGCTCTTATACCTTGACACCGGACCTTTTTTTCTTATCTAACCATAAGTTTAGTTTGAACATGAGTAATTATTATTTTGCTTTGTCATTTAATCAACCTAGATGACATCTATTAATTTAATTGCCAATTGTATTCGTACTGTAACTCTTTTTTCCCTTTTACCCGGCGAGGGTCCAGGTCTCAAGACAGTGTCCGGTTGCCGGGGTGACCGGTGACAAATGACGTCACGGTCGGTGCGTCCCGACGCCAGCGCCCCTAGCGGCGTGCTCATTTGTCTCTCAACCCCTTCCCCCTCGCTCTCTACATCATGATTCCTATTTTCCCCTGACGTTTTTTAATCCAGCACAAAGGGTCCGGAGAAGGGTGGTGTGGCTATTTTTATTGTGCGTCCCGTGTATGGTACTTCCTTTTGTCTTTGCGCTTTTTGTACTTTTGCAGAAATGTCATTAGTGGCTACCGCTGACTGCTGACAAGCGGGAGTCGGCAGATCGCCGTTGTTTTGTTGCCGCGGACATTTGTCTGACGTAGTTGGCCGCGTCGCCGCGTGGAGCGCCCAAATCGCCAACTTCCGTGTGATTGTTTATTGCCTGTGTTATTTACAGCGCTTGCTCGCCCGGCGTCGTGCAAGATCGTTGACTTCTGCTTTGATCTTCTCTTGGGTTTGAACTAATTATTGTGTTGGTTACTTGCGCAGTGGCTACATTTAAACAATTAAGATTTAACTTGGCTACAAATCGGTTTAACTTTACGTGTGTGCAAATTGTACGTTTCTCGGCAATTCTTGTGGGCAGCCACGTTTCTACAAATAATGTTTTAACCTGATATACCCATTAAACATTTTGATTATAAAACGAAATTTGTTAAAATTACGTCAAAAAATACATGTGTGCAAAATAATAACTTTAAAATATGTTACCATCCGTGGCGGATTGGTATCGCACGCGACTCCGGAGCTCATCACTCCGGTGGCGCGGGTTCGATCCCCGCAGTCACCACTTACATTTTTCGTAATGCGACTAATACGGTGACGCTAGGTAAAGGTCGAGGTTGAGTGGTAGAGAGGACTTTGTGGTCCTAACTTCGCCTCGTTAAACAAGACAAACTTTACCTTTTACCATCAAAATATTCTTAGTTAAGTACGGCGTATACAAATAGCTTATTGCGGAAACATAAGAACGTGTTATGCAACCGTCATTAATTTTGTGCACTACAATGTTGCATGAATTCCGTTGTTGAAGTCCCATACATTGTGTTTATTCTGTCTTTCCCATTCATTCGAATTGTTCTACTCTTGTATCTAGCGCTATTGTAAGTAATGGGTACTAGGTGGGTTTAAGGGATAGTCACTTGCTAGAGACAAAGTGTACTTTAAGGTGAATATGTGATGAGTATTTTGATGGATGGTGAGGTGATGTTTTGGTACAAATTTTAAAAAGTTGGTTTTAGTTAAGGTTTACAAATCATAATTAATTGTTAATTAAGACTAAAACCCCTCATTAAGATAAAGAGCAACCTACAACCACCAAACATAAACACCCAATTTGTATGCTAGCCAAAACAAATCTTTTCCAGAATGTAATGTTCTATTGAAAAAATAATTTAACACTACTGTACTCGTATTTAACATGTATATAAAATCAGTCGAGGCACGATCCAGTAACAAAATAAGAACTTACAAAAAATCTTAAAATCACATTGATATTAAATGCTAAAAGATTTTATTTAAAGTTAATATTTTTTATTTTTGTGTGTTAGGTTTTAAAATTCAAATATTTACTTTCCATATTATTGTGTCCCTGCACTAAATTGTCTACCTTTCTACCGTAGGTTTTAACTAAACGTTACCCCACTGCTTCCCCCGGCCAGTCCACAGTCCAGCGGGCTGTGTACCTTGGATCGCTTACAGTGTTTGATATTCCATTAGGGCAAGGCAGGGCGGGCCGTAGACTAATGGCAGTTTTGGCAACAAACACCAAGCCCCGGGCCCATAAATACTGCATCGATCCTGCCGAACCTTGAACCGACAAAAACATACCGAGCTTTGCACAGAAAACACTCTCTTTCTTCTCGGTGATGGCGAAATTGACTTTTCTGACCTTGTTGTGGAAGAAAAATGTCATATAACCACGTTTAGGAATCACTGCGTTGTTTATAATGTTTAAGATTTGAAGGTGGGTGAGTTACTAGATGGTTGGTTTTGAAAATTGTAGCCACATTTGGTTATAAAGTATATGATTTTCTTCTGGAGATATTGGCACTTGATTAATATATTATTTAAAACAAAAGGCCAATATATAAAATTTTGTATATTGGCCTTTTGCTTTAAATTATATTACTAAAGTATATGATATTTTTCTTGGTTGTCATCAGGACTCGTCGGGGTGGCTTTCAATTCAAACTGCAAAATGCATTTTAATTTAAGGTTATTACTGTTGAATTACGCTTTTAAAATGTAAACAATAAGTAAAATTAATCAAATATATGTCTATTTATCAAGTAGAATACTTCTTTATTCCTCGACAACATTTCAAGCTGACCCTTCATGTAAGGGTAAATTTTCTTATCAAAGGTCTCATATGTATAGTCATGTTAAAGTTGCAATTTTATTCGCATGGAAACAAATTTTTCTTTTAATGATCCGTTTGATGATTTTTGTAGCAGGAACATCAGCAACTTCATTGACTTGTTTCTTTTAAATCTTAAAATACTGGCTAATGAACTAGTGAAACAACTATTTCTTCTCAAATTTGTCAATCGGTCTTCTGAGTTCAAAGGATTGTTAACTTTCAGTTTGAAAGGAGCAATTTAACTGAAATGTATTCCTCAATACTATTTGCGTCGTGATAAAAACTATAGAGACTTTTTGACACTTAGATCTAAGGCTGCTTCCGGTTTACACCGCGTCACAGTTGAAATAAAAATACTGCTAAAGGTTTCGACCTCGCTGTGGAGAGTCATCCTCAGTAGCTGGTTGACTGGCTGAGACTGAGGACTCCAGCTACTGAGGATGACTCTCCACAGCGAGGTTGAAACGTTTAGCAGTATTTTTATTTCAACTGTGACGCGGTGTAATCCGGAAACCTTAGATCTTAGCGACGACAACGGCAGCGAGTGCTTAAGTTAAGATTTTTGACACTTGCTAATTTAACGTCCTCGGCCGCGTCCTGGACATTAAACTTAAGCTCGTATCAAGCAGCTTCACTTTAGGACCCAGTGATGAAATATAACATTCCAAAATTTTGTCGAATTGTAAAAACTTTATTACAAACCTGCAACTTTCATGATGATAGAATTGGGAGAAAACAAAGGTGACAATCAAAACAACAACAACTGTACACAAGATATTTAGCATTTAATGCTCACGTTTCAAAAATGGTATCAGATTTACAAGGACCAAGTACTTAACCATTTAAACAGTTCAAATTCACAAAGCACGAGGCAAATAAATAATCGTGTCGTTGGGAGAATGCCGTATACAATGTTAAGGCGGGAGACGTAATGTCTATGAAGAGTACAGGCTACAGGCCGACCCTTGAGAAAGCGCCGGAACACGAGAGCCGTGGCTGTATCAAAGTGCTCGGCCTGTAACGACAATATAGGGACTTATTGCTTTGGACTAGCGCTCTCGAACCAAAACTCCTGAGATAAATGCATAATATTAATGAACCGTTGGGTAAAATGTTAACGTTAAATTATCTTTGAGAAATGTTAGGTTTTGGGGCAAGAGCGCTTTACAATACTAGAAAAAGAGATTTTGGATTTATTGCGGTACTGGGACAAAACATTTCAGTTCGGGTGGTAAAATTTGTATACATTAAAAGTTGGTAAAACTTAGTGAATAATTATGTATAAAGTAAAGATTCAAAAGACGATTTCTCCGGTATTTATTTGGTTTCTTAGATGAAGTAGTATACAAATCCAAAGTGACAAAACAACATTTAAATAGATTAAATCTTAAAATATGGTGTTTTTAGAACAATATTTCCTTATTAACAATACTTGTACACATTTCTGGGTTGGGTAAAAGTTACAAATTAACAGTTACTGAAACATCACAGAGAATTTTTAATATGCGAACATAAATAAAGGGTTGTGAGTTTTCCTGACAATTCGTATAGCCCCGTGGATTTGCCGAGGATAAATTGTGTTTGTAAAAACAACAACGAATTGAATGTATTAAAAACTGAATCGAATTTAACACAGTAGTTATTGGAAACAATGTACAACATGCAGTTAGTTAACATTAAAGAATTTTTAAAACAATCTAGTAGGTCTTGTAAGAGTGAAGGCCTTAGAAAGAGTGAAATTTCGGTCTTTTGGGTGTTGACACCCAGCCACTCTCATTAACAAGTGGCTCAATTTTCACTCTTTTGGGACTCTTTCATATTTAGAGTGTATGTTAGGTAACCAGAGAATCGTCAGGAAAGCCCAGTTTTGCACAAAGGTAGTTTGAACATAACATATTTGTATACATGCGTATCAAAGTGGGGGAGAGGTTCTCCCCTTACGTATATCTTGTGTTTAGTAAAAGTACATAGGCATCTTATCATCGTATACACGTCGTGGCTTAAGCGTAGCTGTAAGAGTCATTCAAAAATATTGTAATTTACGTTTAGTATACACAAGTCCTAATTTAAGTAATAAAGATAATTTTTGGAAGTGTTTTGTATACATCGGTCATTCCTTACCGACGGGCGGCTGGCTGCGCGTATCACAACTAGTACGAAAATTTACAGTGACAAAATTCAAATTTAAATTACCAGTAGCGCCCCTATCGGGCTTATTCGTAAACAAATAACAACGCCGAAAACAACAGAACTCGAATACAAAACAGCTATTAAACCTAGATAACAAGAATCCCCAGCAGCCAGCCCGGTCGGCGAGGAAACAAGTCTAACCATTCTGAGTCGGTCCCACAAGCGTAAATAATTACCGAGAATTTGAGAAATGTAATCAACCGAAGGAACAAATGTCCGTGGATGGTAGGTAGTAGGAGAGGGGTGAAGGGGGGGGGAGGAGTAGAGATCGCTGAACACAGAGTCTCAATGCTCATGCACTCTACATATATGTATATGTACCGTATATTACATATGTATAAGTGACCGTATGGTGGGTCTGCGTCCCCCGGGCAGCCAGAGCGACTAGAATACACACACCGACCTCTCTCCTTTATGCTTTTCATATTTTTTTTTTTTAAGTTATGCTAGATTTTGTTTTTACCAAACTTAAAATATGTACAATGAAGTTTATGCTTGATTTATGAATACATTTGTGAATAAGCTTCGAAAAAATCTCACAAATTTTCATTTGTAACTACATTAATTTTGGTAGATATAAATAAAAATACAAATTTGTGATGTTGTCAATAAACACAAGACCAGCTTGCAACTGAAAGAGGGCCGATAGAGCTCAAAAACCAGATAAACATAATAAGTAAATAGTAACTTCTTGCAAGAAGCGGCCCGGTGGACGCAGACTGTACTTCAGACCGGGACTGTACTGTACGTGAAAACAGTGATTAATAATAAAAAATAAAACAACAATAACACTGGCTACACGTAACGGCCACCCTGGCGTCCACGATACGGCTAGAAAATCAACAAAAATACACAGAACTTATTACAAACTTAATTTATATTACACATAGCTACACTGTACAATATTATAACACATGAAACATTTTTTTCTTATTAAAAACGCATTAATTTAGTTTCTAAAATCGGTTACAGTACACTTTATAAAAGGTCCGCACGGCTTGTCTGATTGCACATGGCGCACTGTGGTGTACGGTTCGCGCGTGCGTCGACCGGCGTTGTACGCGCATGAGATCAAGCGGGGGCCGTGTTCGCTGCGTACAACACGAGGCACGACGCGCGCACACTTCGCGTCGAGGCGACGACTACTTAGTTCTGTTCTGTCTATAGTTTATATCACATGTAAACAGCACCTCTGCGCTCGGTCGACCTCGGGACACCTGTCAACAGAATACCACACATGTTAGTAAACACAGAATTGTACATTTTTAAATATACTATTAGTGGAAGTACACGACGTTTCGGGATCTGCAATCCAAGCCCGTCTTCAGGTACAAGGGAATATAAAGAGCTGTTATCGGACGTGGATGTGTTTAGTTTCTCTGGTTGATGTTTGTTTTTTTATTGAATTGAAAAAGTATTGTTTGGTTGTGTTCAACTGGTCAGTTTACATTGATTGAGCTAGCTCATTTTTTAATTATGTGTTAAGTCAAAAAGTACTTTTCACTTGAAGACGGGATCAGATTTCAGATCCGGAAACGTCGTGCTCTTCTTATTCAGTAACAGTAAAATATTTTCTGCAATAATATTTCAAACTAAAAAAAATATCTCATCGCCAACAACAAACTTCAAACAAAGAATTCAATACACTCGAGACAAAATACACAAGTGTATACGGAAAAAATCTGTGATGAGGTATATAAAAAGTGGTACTGTATAACAAAATATGACTAAAGACCACGTTTTGGGTAAAAACAAGTATTTCCAAATATTTTGGGCCTTCCAAATGATCTGTATAACCTTACTTTGGATATTTAGTAAAATTCAATTGCATTTATCTGCTATTTATTGTTCTAAAAGTGTTATTTTTCTAAAGTTGCTATTGATTGCAGCCTGAAAACGTGTAACCTATTTTGGAAAACATAAAACAATATCCGAAATTTGTTTCAATTGGTATAGACGACTTAATCATCTGAATATTTTTGCACTTCAACTGGATTTTCAAACCGTATTCTTCAGAAATAAGATATGAAATCAACGCAAACAAACTTGATAGATGTACGAAAACCTACAAAACCCCGCCATAGACCATAACTAGCTCAACCACACCACAAACAAACAGAAACAAATTACGCACATAAACACCCTAATGACTCACAATCCGACATTATAATAAACACTGCAGTTAATGCAATTTAAACTGTGTCCCGTGTAAATAGTTTTGCGGACTCACCGTGGCATTAACTAGCCAATAAACACTCGCAGAAGATTGGGAACTGGCAAGAATGTAGTGCACGGAAATAGTCGACAAACAGCTGCGATCTTGTGTCAGTGCGACCGCCATTGTAACAATCGTTAATAAATAACAATGGTCTGATTATAGTGAAATACAATCAGGATTGTGTCGGTGCATGCAGCGGTCGGTCAAGAGTTTTTGTGACGAACACCACAAGGTGACCTTGTTCAGTGGAAGTTACGACTATTGTGTTTTAACAAACAAACCGTTTGGTTTTTTTCCTTAATCAGATTTTAAATTAAATTTATAACTATACACTGGTTTGAACTCAAGTATTAATCGCATTAATAATACGCATAGAGTTTTCTGTAAGTCGTTTGTTTATGTCTTTGCGAAATTATTCATCTTAACGAGAGTTTTATTTACTGGCAGGCAGGGCATCTTTATTTAAGGTTTTATTAATTGAGCGATATTTTTTGGAGATATTAGATCCTATTGATTAAATTGGTATTTGCGTGTTCAAATTAAATGGAAGTTCTTTCTTTTTCAGTTCTTTTTCTAAAAAATAACCTAAACTTCATCATTGTGTTTTTTTCTATTTCAGGGATGAAAACTTTATCTATCTTACAGCAGGTATGCTACTAAATGAACAACATAATAACACAAAATATTACAACACCGTAAAAGGAAGGTTTTCGTACAAAAGTCTGTACAGTACAGTAAAGCGAACCTCTAGAACTTCCTACTTCCTTCTTGAACTTTCTAGAAGGTTGTAGAACTTTCCACAGGATTTTCAGGCTACTGCCGAAACTTGTACAATGCTTGGGTGACAAATTTGCTTTAAAAATGTGTATTACTTTATCATTCATTTTCATTTTTCCTTCAATTTGTGTGTATTTTACGATCCCATGATTACTAAAAAATCCTAAATGAATGTCCATAATTATATTCTAGAGGACTGAAGGATGCAACACTTACCGGGGTTGGACTACAGGTGGTGGCCGTAGTACTGGGGCGGGTAGTGGTATTCGTTGTGGAAAGCAGGATCCCCAGGACCTCTGTGCATCATCTGTTGTCCGTCCATCATGTACCCTGCCATCGCTCCGTCCGGGGAGTACGCCCCACTGGGCCCTGCGTGAGGAGAGAACACTATTAGGCAGTCATATTCCTGTCCCAGGCCCTGCCACGGGGCCCTGGCCATCCCCTCCACCTGAGGGGCGATCACTACCAATATACCAACTCCACGTAAACAGTTTCGCCCAGATTCTCGGATTTTTGTCTTTAAGACATTTAATTGTTGCTAAAAACAATCAGGCTACTAAAGTCTTTAATTTATCCACCAAGAAGTTTTAAATATAAAAGCACGTACTGTGTTCGAATTCAAAGCGTTTTCTGTACCCATGGCGGGTAGGAAAAGTGCGCGAATTTAAAGCTCATCACTCTGCTGGTGCGGGTTTAATTGCCGTATTCACCACTAACAATAAATTATAAAGTACTATGCAGTAACGCTAGGTCAAGGTCAAGATAGGGAGGACGTTGTAGTCCTTACCTATTAGACTTTTGCCTTTAACTCTACCTCTGAATTAAAACTTTGTTTAGCAGGTACAACCACAAGTTTAAAAGTAGTCTCCGTTTGAATTTGATCTCAAAGATACTATAAACATTTCATACTGTATATTAATACAGAGTAACATTTGGTATATTGGTAGGTCAACTTCTTACCGTACATAATTGCTTGTTTTAACATGTAAAAGTAAATTTGATTTTATCATAATTAAAGTATACAAATACGATGATTTATATTAATTGTTTAGAAGATTTTTTTTCTTCTACTGTGAATTGAGCTTGTTACGAAATATCTAGTCTTTAAAACCCATTGGTTCCGACAATTTCACCCCAACCGTTGTTGTTTTGCGAACGCAAGGACTCCGAGATCTCTACCGTCCAAACGGAGCCGATGGGGCGGAGTGGATGTCTTCCGGAGCATTGAGACGCGAGCTGGAGCAGGAAGCAGGAACTCCAGCGCAGACTGGCAACTTGTGAGTTTATTGGACGTACATTTGGCACAACTGTGCGGCGCATAATGTGATTTGAACTATGTAAAGTGCGGCGTCAGTCGCTGGATATAACTTCACCCAACTTCCGGCGCTACTCAAGCTTAGTTTCCAACACGTTTAGTTTATTTGCCCGTTGAAATAGTGACTGGGTTTTAGGAAATTCTGAGGCTTTGAAGCATAGCTATTGTAGATCGAATGGACTCGGCGAGAACAAACGACTGACTACAGAAACTTCGTCAAAGAGGATTATCCTACAAAACGAGTGAGCAAATCTAGATATCACTTATGAACTCACGATGCGTAAGAAGATGTTTATTTGATATTTTGATCAATTGTCTGCAGAATCAGTACATAATTATAAATTTTCCTCAAACTAATTTTCAGAAGGTACAAACAAACGTTTACACCTTGAAAAGAAAAGCAATTTTTCCCCAATTTACCTTCCACTCTCAGCCCTTTCTAGGAGAAAACACAAACTGAGCCTAAAACGAAACGAAAAGCCACAGATCGTTTTGATAAATAACAACCCCTTAACGTCTGATAAAAATAAACGTCCGAAGCAGAAACGAACCCTTTTCTGAGTCAAGAGCAGCTGCCAATCAGAGTGGATGCAGTCTTCAATCAATCCTTTGCAGGACGATCAATTCATTTCAGCCGCAGCGTTTGACGGAAAAGTGCGGACGGAAGAAATCATTAATACGATTCAGAGACGCGGCGGATTGAAATATAGTGGTCGGTAGTGTCGAACCACAAACACAGTTCTCCACTCGGAGCCCGATGTTATAAATCGCTACCCGTCACCGCACACACCCACAACCTTCTCCACTCTGATCAATACGCTTTCTTTCTGTTTCTGCCCACTTTCATAGAACAAAGCTTTTACCCGTGTATTGTCCGGCCCCGTGCCAAAACCCAGACGTCCAAACAATGGCCGGACCGTTTTAAAAGGTTCCCATTCAGCAAAGAGAAAAGCTGGAAGATATATGGGCTCTATTGTGTGATTGAAACTATTTGAACGAAGGTATTACCGCATCAAGGACGCTGGTCGATGAATCGCTGGTGATTTGTCAAGTGAAACTGTAACTTGGTGCTTCTCGATTTGCATTTGTATTGTTGAAACTACTGCGCGTTCTTATAGTATAAAATCAGCTGAGTTCGAACTGACAGCAGTTTGCTGAGTGATGTGCCGAGCCGCTGAAGTGAGCGGCGTCAGCACTTGTCAAAATCAGCTGAGTCTGGTTCAGCCATCACATCTCACCTGTCCTACATTAATAATTTTGGATATTTTCAGAAAGATTTGTTTTCCATTCAAGCATTATTTGGTCTATTAAGATTAAAATGTCCATGGATTTAACATTATTTGAACTCGGCTATCAAGTTCATGAACAAATAAAGTTGGTGCACACTGTGTATTTAAAAAAGATCAAAAGATTATTTTGAACGTATACATGTTCAAATCGAGATAAACTTAATCAAGTCTATGTTGGAAATGACCGTACAATTGTCAATGGTTACCTTAACCACGAAGGTTACTCCACTGGGTTCAGAAGTTACGTTAAGCCATTGGTCTAGAAATTAATGACCCAATCTAAGGAACAGTCGGTCAGACTGCACCTCATCATTTATAAAAATAACCTCACAATTCATCCAATATTCACCTTGAAGTCCCTCTTAAATGAGGTGAGTGTCTCAAATTAAAGGATCAAAAAATAAAATTCAACGTTCAGTAAAGATTTTACACTAAAGAAATGTAGGTTTAAAATGTTCCGACATTGTTTCTTTACGAAATGTCATCTTTTCAAAAGAAATGTCCCAAATTTCTCAGAGAAAACAAAAGCGCTGTTAGTTTTGAAGTACTCCGTAGCCCGGAGCGGCAGTTTCTCGCACAGATCCGCACCCTCTCTGTCGAGGAGCCGGGCCATCCATCACCCAGACAATCGCCGGCCCCAGCGCAGCGCTCGAATTGGATAACTGAATTCGCCGGAACCAATGTCGTTAACATCGCCGATCCAATCTACTAGGGCTCTTGTATATTAAAATCCGAGCCCCGCCAGCGTCCACAAATCGCCGCACATTCCTCTCATCTCTATGCGGGGATGGAGATTTTTGCCGGGGTTTTGTATGTGATGTGAGCGGGGGCTGGTGGCGGCGGAGGGGATGTGTGTGTCATTTGTGAGCTTTTCCGGAGACGAGTGTAGTGTGTGTAATGGTCTGGTGCTGTTTTGTTGTCAATGTTGGGAAAAAGAGGTTGGAGCTGAAAATAGGTTGAACATTGACTCAATTTTATCGGGGATTAAGATTAAATTCGTTGTGGATTAAGATTTAGTGTGGAAATTAAAAGTCAAAATTCTCTATTTTGAAAAAAATTATTTTAAGATGATTTGAGGTTTTCAAGGAATGCTTATGATTGCAAAAATCAAGTTCAAAAATAAAACTTTGCGGAGTTTTTGTGGAACAAAATTCCGAATCTTGCTTTTCCCCATGACTTCAGTACTTTCCAAGTAAAGAAATTGCCCTAACCTCCAATCCTTCCTAGATCAAGTTGGTAGACATGTTAAATAGCAATTAAATTATGACAGAATACTTAAGAAGAACAACCCCATGTTATTACAAAAATACCGTAATACTTTCTTAATTATTTTGCTTAATTGACAACGACGACTAGATATCTTTCACAAGCTCAATCACTAAATAACTAATTTATTTTCTCAAATAACAAAAGTGACTTAAAACTAACTGACAAACAAAGCGTGAACTTACCGGCTCTGTTGGACTGGTCTATCATGGGCTGGACTATCCGCCTTCGCGCATTGATAAACCTGAAACAAGCACAACAAAGGGTTAGCGTCGTCTGCTATTGCTGACAATCAACAAAGCGTCAGCTGTTGTGAACAATCAGCTGTTTGATTGGTCCAGCTGGGGCAACCCTTGCACTATCAGCTGACATATGCTGCCAGTCACCGCAAGGGAAACACTCCGACCTGGGGGAGCCCCGCCGATCAAAGGCTTATAGGATTACGTTTTCGTCTCATTAATTTTGCAAAAAGGCCGCGTTAATTTTGCTAGGGGTGTTTGTAGGTTGGTGTTTATTACTGTGTTATACTGTATATCGTTTCTTTCTTAACCAAAGAAAGTTTTAAGCAAAAATATATCAATAAGGTCATAAACCCACAATTGGTTATTCAGAACAACATACGATTTCATAACTCTTTGATCATTTAAAATAATTATATAAGTATACACTGATAAGATCCGTTGTGAAAGAAGGGTTTCATATTAGAAGTATACCGCCGAACAAATTATATGTCTTTCTTTTCACTTTTACATACCTGTATGCAGTGTTTTCACGGTATACTATTAGATAACAACACTGCACAAAACAACAGTTCAGCTCGAACACGATTTACATACACATGTAGCGAGATGATTATCGTGACCAATTACAATTAAACTCGCCCGGATAAAGAGCACGAGGCAGACGAGTTGAATTAACCACGGGAAGGATGCAATTTTACACATCTTCAAGGACGCGTCCGCACATTTACGCGGAACTGGAATAGAGAGTAGTTTCTGAATCACACCCCTGGGAAATACAGCACGAGGGCAATGACACAAATGCATTAGATAAGGGTAAAAAATGATGTGGGCCTTGATGGACTCGGGGGAGAAAAAAGCTTCGTCACCCAAATTGTCATTAAAGGCCGTGACAGGTGCCCCCTTTCCGCGCGCGGGCGCCTACGTGCGTAGTCACTAGTTCCGTTCCTGGCCCTAAATAATTATACTCCCGAAAATGTGCTACAAACAATAAGTTCAGAACTTATATTTTGCCAAACACTCATCAGAGTCTCGTCTGGTGGTTGTGGTTCAGCCATGTTGTGTCGGGAGGGACGGAGAGGCGGAGCCCTGATCCGTCTGCTAGATACCAGCTTCTCGCTCTGGAATGCATAAATCTACGGAACAGAACAATGGCTGATAACCGAGGGCGTCATAACTGTGACGTCACTGACTCGGGTTCCGCACACTGACCACACACAATGTTCTGCCAGCGTTGTTCACACCGAATTGAACCAAAACAATCACTCCAAGTCTAGTTGGGCTGATCCTGTTTGTTGTCTGTAGAAAATGTTGGGTTTTCCTTTACCCAAATTTATTTATTTTCCTGTTACCCACGTTTTCTGACATTCTTTCTTCTATTTGCCTTTCTATCATTTTTCTCAACGCATCTGTGTCTGTTTCTCCCTTCGATTTTGACAGTTTTAGCTGTAGGTCAAGACATATTGTATCAAGAACAACTTTATCTGGGAATATCATCCCTAGTTTGTTTTATTTCTCTAAACGTAGGTCCATAATACTTCTCAGGTAAGATGAATCAAAAGAAACAGTTCGGCGAAATTCAATACCCATTAGATTTTAATTCACGGCTCACTTGGTATATCAAATCTGAAAGCGTTTAAGCCTTGGCGCATTAGCAATAATCCGCAAGAAATGTCTTCCCGCTGAACTTTCAGCGCGGTATTCGTTGTGCGCTTCTTAAAGGAGACAATTTAATCCTATAAGATAGATTACCCCGGTGTCGGGCGACAATTACCGATGCAAAGGCGTCACTTGTGCGGCCCATCTGAAGCCGCTAATTCAGCGTTAGTTTCGCAGGCCGGGTATCGCCGTTGAGCCGATTATACGTAAAGACATTACCAGCCTTTCCCCTATTGAACCGGGTTCCATTATCGCACTTAGCATTAATTGCAAAATCAATATTAGTCGTCTGTAGGCTAAGGCTACGGCGGTGTTTTTTCACCCCCCTGATGAATTAGATCCAATGAATCTTTCCCGTTCATTTCCTACACCCTCTGAGGGGCCGAGAGAGGGACGGGACGGGGTGTTAGGCTTTTTATTAGGGGCGGGAAACACAGGTAACTCCGCCTAAAACACGTCATTACCGGTATTGGCGAGGTCGCGTGAGTTGCCCAGGTCAACTCTCCACCTAATCACTTAGCGGGCTATCTTTCAAGCCACCTCGAGAGTAGGCTGGCATTCTTTAGTGCTGGACTCGACATAATTGCATCCACTAAGTGAATTTGTATGATTATAACTGTTTGGCTGAATCCTAGGACTATATTACTGGACCTTTAAAAACTTCCCATCGTCAACAACAAACGTAAACAAATACTAATCATGAAACTTCTACTCATGAATTATATCGTGACGAACGCGTCAATATTCTTATAATTTCACTGATCACAGTCGGTTCAGCGGATGAGCGATCGGGTGAGTCAGCCAGCGACAGGGTGAGCCACCCTTGGCAGCTGTCTTGAACACATCTCTTCAATGTTTACTTCACCATCCACACCGACAGTTCACCCTCGTAGTACTCTTATACATGCACCCGACCATTCACACTCGTACGATGTAAGATGATGCACCTAGTAGACCTACGATATTTCCCAATATAACCCCGTTTATGGATGTTTGTCCTTCAAGGCTTCAATACTCAAATAATTACTATTCCTCTAGCAATTGACCACCAAAATGGGTTTTAGTGTTATAAAACCCGTATTTATAATTTGATTTCAACGAAACTTGGTACACACCCGAATGTTTTTGTGGTCTGCAGGTGTACTAAAAATAAACAAAATCGGTTCAGCCAGACCAACATGGCGGTGGAAAATAGTTTTGCTTTGGCTGGTTTGGTTTTGTCGATGTTTGGTATGATTCTGGGGAAAACGCCCCCTTCCGGTGTAAATTATCTCCCCGTTACAAGAAATCCGCTAGTATTCACATTAGCGCTTGTGGTTACGCGGTGACTATTTCTTCTTTTAGTATCGAACTGAAATCCATAGAAACTAAGAGTTAAAACCCCCCACGCCTTTCCAACCACACAACTCCTAATCTCTACCACTTTCCCAACTCACTAACACATCAGCTGTGGACTCCCCCACTACTAACTACTACTAGTGGTGTATATTGTTCCGTGCTGAAGACATAGCAGCAAGTAGGAGCCCAGCTGTCTCACAGGCCATGTGTCAAACACATCAGCACCGGCTGCTGCTTATTGTTCTAGCCCACCACCCACTGTCTGATTTATCGTTGTTAATCCTCTACCACTCCAGTCGTGTCTTTCGTTTAATTGAAACATTCCAACAACAGCAACAACCGCCCAAAGTTGCTGTTTAATTGTCAAAAATGAAAGTCTGGTGGAGAATTGGGTGTTTTATTGGTGTGTTTGGGGTTTTGGATGATTTTTGTGATGAGAAAAACTTATTTTATCATGCCAATTAATCTTCTAAAGGATATATTGGCAATTATGAAAGAGAAATTTTACTTTTACAAAAAGGCCATTACAAATGGTTTTAGAGGTGGTTTTGGCCATGTTTTACTGATTTGTATTTTTTATGTTAATGCTTTTCGTCTCAGACCATCAAGTGCCATCAGTGCAATACATTTTTATTAACGGGTTTGTGATTAATTGAGAACAAACTTGGTACAATGATGCCCAAGTAAAACTTCATCATGGATTTACAATTTTAGATTTGGTTGATTTACTATAGCATACTTTGGTCAACATTGATGTGTTTTCAAATCAGCTTTAAAAAGATAACATTTGCCTCAGTTAACTAACCCTTCGTCCAAGAAAGGAAATAGTCTTGAATTTGCTTTAAATATAAAATAAAACTAGTTTTAATCGGTTGTGCAATTAAGCAACTTAGAGCTTTTAGTCACCAAACCATAAGAACTGAGACACTTTGTAATTATATGGATTGTAAGGTTGGTTTTACATAAAACAATGGTACACCTGTGTAAATGTTTGCAACCGATCGTGTTTGCTGCATTACAATTCACAACAAACTACCTTTCACAACAGATAGTGTTCTAGACACTAAACCACGGACAGGTACAAGATAACCATAACAATTACTCGAGGATACATTCCCAAACAGATTGGCGTGGGAGGTAGATTACTTTAATAACAGTAATAATACTATCAACAATCTCTAGTCTCGTTACTCGTTCACAAATCGAGTCAGCAAATCTGCCAATTATGCAGGTGGAAAAACATAGCCGACACGCAGCCACAAGCGCTACTGTGAGTCTTAGCGAATTTTAAACAGTTTACTCTATGGTGCGTATAGTAAACAAACAACAGCTGTTAACTGTATTTGTTTTGTTATAAGTTGTTTACTTTATGTATCCTAGGCAACCTAAGCTAGCATATTTATTTACTAGCATAGTTAAAACTAATTTCTGCCCAGTGCTCTGAATGTCAAAGTGGAGAAATTTCGACTAAATAATTCAAATGAAATAACTTGATAACGGTAAGTGCTAGAGAAATCATAGTTGTTTTGATCGATTGAGAAGGTAAAATTCCACTATTCAGGGTCGGGTTTGCATTCATTTATGGTAAAAAGAAAATTTTACAGGCAAAACAAAACTTTGAATGGCCACCATTTAATAACGGCTGAGCCGATCTAGCTGAAAGAACTTAACCTAGCGATTTACAAAAGAAACATTTGTACCAAATTTCATGACAATCGGACCAAAATTGCGACCTGTACATATATATAAAGTTTTGCCATATGACTCAGGGGGTCATGAGAAGAAAAACCGTAAACCACACCTTTCTACGACGTGTCCTTCTCTTTGGGGGGAGAAATGAATAGCACTACTTCCTATGGAAATTCGCTAATAACACACTCTGCACGCTTACCCAACAACAATCTAACCGATGATCCTCCCCGCGCACAAAACCAGAACAGATACGTGGTCGAAATATGTACACCCTGTAAGGTCCGGGCAATATCGTTAAGGGGATCATGCCCGGGATGTTGTGGCACCGGTATCGAACTGCACATACGAGGTAATGACGTCGCTTGCAAGGAACGCACGTCGCGGACTCGCCAGGTCGCATAGAAACTGCCCCCAATGGGCGGCCGCGAGATGCGGTACAAATTGGGAGAGACGGTAGTAGTAGCGGTCAACGTAATCAAAGAGACTGTAATTGCTCGGGGTTTGATGCTGGCGGGGTGTGTACGGAGCGCCACCCGTGGCTGCGAGGAGGTACTTGAGAATAACGAAGTGGTTTTGCAGTTAGAACTAGTTTGACGGTCGAGGTTTGGTTTAGTTGACAACTGTAAAAGGGAAGTTAAAAATTGCCTTTTCTACAGAGAATCTACGATGAAAATAAATGGTTTTAATACATGTCTTTAAACTGTTCATAGTTTTGTACTTTTGAAAGAGGTAGCTTTCACCGGCTAAGACATTGTCAGTTCAAAAGCTAGCTCTGTAAAAAGTAAAATTAGGAAAAGTTCTTAAAAGTGTCTAATTCGTTATGAAAATGGCTTCATGAAGTACGCTTATTGAAAAGTGTTCCCCAGAAAAGTTAAGTTTGCCATAAAACTGCATGATGATTAATTTTACGTTTTAAATTCCATGTACTTATGCCTGAAGAGCCTACGTTTCTAGCTCAGTTTATGAGCGTTGGGTATTCAGGCATAAGTCCAAGGTTTTTAATTTGAAAATAGGTCCTACAACAGGTGTACGCACATACAATGTTTTACTTCTACAGAAATGTTTTCAATATTATTTTTTTTAGGGGATGATCTATGAGCAAAAGTAACAATGCTTCTTCTTTGGCAAATCTAAAGACTGGTGTGATTTTTACGTATTAAAAACTTTGCCACATCAAATTTGAACTTTGAAGTCAGAAAGCATGAACATATGTAGCTATTAAATCACGAATGACGAGTCCGTTACGTGCTATTTTATTTCCGCAATAAAATGTATTTATTTTTTACAGATCGGATGTTATGGAATCGCCTTGTAACTTCAACGCCGACTGGTAGAAGAAGACAAGATCAAGTAAGTGTTTAATTACACCATTTAAATACTTCAAACTTGTCCAATTCATCTAAAGCAAAGTTTAGTGTGAAATAAAACAATGTACTGCCCTACTCCAACTTTCAAAATACATTCTAAACTAGTCACTCTACTCTTGACGCGAACAGAAAAAACACGCCAAGAATGTCGAGCCAGCAGCGACGCCGCATTCCCGCGCCCCTTGACAACACCGGAATTCCAACTTTGAGAGAATATATTTAAAATGTGTCGTCCGCCATTAATCCGTTCACAGCGAGAGGGTTGAATGCTGTAATGAGAGCGAGAGAGAGGGTGGGTTTTACGACGAGGGGTTGTGTGTGGGGGAGGAGGGGCCCATGTTTTTCTAGACAATTTGCTCAACGCCACATTAATCAGAAACGGGCGGGTTGGCAGCCGGGAATCAATGTACAGTGCCAACTCTCCAAGCCAAAATATCCTATACATGCTAACCTCTTTACACGACACGCTTTCGCTTTTTCTAAATCATTACTGGGGCCTTTTTCACAAAGGTGTATTGTTTGTGGTTTTTGTGTCACGTTGAATTGGCGTTATTATGCTGATGTGTTTGTAATTAAAATACAGCATACAATAACATCGGTACTTTTAAACGTGATTTGATGCCTCCTATTAACTTTGCACGATACGAGTCAGCCATTTTGTTTTTGTCCCGTAATAACAATTTGAAAATTTTTGAGACACCTAACAAAAGCAGTTGTTATTGATTTAGTTTTAAATATTTTTTTAAAGATGCCTTATAAATGAGAAAATGCACATTCGGCTGAGCGAAGTCACTAAGTTTTATTACTTTAAAAACATTTTTTTAAAGTTGAACATTTTGAACCAAAGAAAACGCGTTTGTTATCGTTCTCATAGGACAGAATCCGTGATCACTACCACGCACTCTTAACTCTGCTCAATGAAGTAGGGTTACATTGTTGAACTTCTGAACTTCCAATAGCAAGGATACTGTTTAAAATTATCAATTTAAACTAAATTGAGAAGAACGTAAACCCAGAATATCAGCACCCTTGAAAATAATTGTGTTTATCAACAAAGATAAAAATAAACAAGGCATTCTCATAAGGCAACTGTAACCTAAACCTGCCGCCTCATCAAAGTCAAACAACTCAAATTGAGAAATCGAACCCCACTCAAGCAAGGTTAAGCACCGAATTCGCACAAGGTTAAGGTCGACGGAGCAAAAAGGCAATACGAGGTAATAACATAATTTCGCAAATGAGAGAGGTTTGTGCGCGCGCGGCGAAAGTGCCGTTGTGTTATTGCACGACGCGCACCCCCCTGCTGGGGGGGACTCAGGGGGGGTTGTCGTGGCAACGCTATCTACAGCAGTAGCCATTGTCCAGTCCACTCCCCACAATGATAAATGCAGCCAATATCATCCTCAAGCTGGCCCATTTATAATCACCGGCCGCTCTTTTAATCCGGCCGCGGGGGTTTGGGGTTTAGGAGATAAAGGTGCAGCCCCGAGCCGCAGCGCAATGGTCCTCTGTCTAATTCCCGTTATGAAGGACAGTTTCATTTTTATTTTAAGACATTTTATCCTCGCCGGGCTTACTGTCGGATGATGGGATTAGGGCGGGTAATGTCGATGAATGAGGTTTGGGAATGAATCCTGCCCTGTCTCGTTGTGCAAGAAGGGTTCGCGTGTTGGAAATGTTTGTGATGTGCTTTGGGGTTTTATAGGATTTTTCGAAAGGTTATTGACCAAAATGTTCATAGTTGGTTCAACTTTTACTAATATTCGTGACCATTAAAAATTTGCATGAATGAAATTTTGAGAAATATTTCTTTTATGAAGAGCATAAATGTTATACAGGCTAAAAAGTAGAATACAAAACGCTTGAGATGAACCAAAGTCAAAATCTGGTTAGGATAAAATTAATATATTATGTTAATTACAAAATCAGTGAATCAATGTTACGTTTATTCATTCGAAGAATTCCTCCAATGTATAGAAAGGTATGTTTTTGAAGCCTTCTTGAGACAATACTTAAACTGAAATTGGTCCGTTTTCTTCAGATCGTCTGTCCACATCTTGGCTTCAATGTTTTCTCCGTGGTCTATGTACAACAGGGAGGTAGTAGTCACTGGCAGATCTAGTGTTGAAAAATTGCCTTTCCAATTCTCTTCTAGCAGATGGTCATTAGATTATTGTTTCCAGGATGTACGAGTATATTGTGATCTTCAGTTCTAGAAAACTTAATTTCAGGTTACTCTGGGCTGGAACTTTGTTGGATAGTTCTTTCAGAATTAGTACACGTTGCAGGTTTCTCGTTATTTGACACAATCAGTACCATTTACGTAATTTAAAATAATATTTAGTACATTCTTGTCGATTATTTATAAACATCTAACCCAAGTCTCGACCAAACGTTACTCATCATCACCCCGAAAACATCATCGACGGACGGATGAATAATTTAACACGAAATTTCGCACGACAAACGACACATCACGCACGCAGATAACAATATTTGTTTCGATAACAAAAGAACAAAAGCCCGGTGGCGTGGAGGGGGAGGGGAGCGGGGGGTATAACACATGGGGCTACAATGACGCGAGAATTAATGGATCGAATGTGACACAATAAGATTAGATGCAAGGATCTGTGTGGAAGGGAAGGGTTGCGCGGCAGAACGAAGCGATCTTAATGCATCGCACATGTCACAAGTAACATTAGTCATGTAACACAGCAACATCCCCCGCAAACCGAGTGTGTACGTGTCTGTGTGTGTGTGTGTCTGTGCTGTAGAGAGGTTCAACAAACTTACATATGTAGATCGATATGACTGGGTGTTATCTACGGGGGTGCTTCGTTTTTGATTTTTGATAAGGGAGGGAATGACTTGAGTAAGTGCATTATCGGTGAAGACAGCAACAATTTTACACCAGGTTTCCATGAAATTCCTTTGTAAAACTCTATAAATATTATTTTGATTAAAGGATGGGTTTGAAGGGGTGTTTTGGTATAACAGGCCTAATAAGTTGGATTCAGTGGAAGAGAGGACTTTAAAGCCCTAACTTCGCCATCAATTAAGACGTTTTTTGTTGTATTTCAATATAAGAAGAAAATTGGGACAGTGCATGGACTTTAATAAAAAGGTAGAGTTCCTCCTTTTAACAAGGCGAAGTTAGAACTAAAAAAAGTCCTGCCTATCCCTTAGTCTTGACCTTTACCTAGCGTTCTATAGTCACTTAACAAATTGTGATTGGTGATTGCTAGAATCGAACCAGCGTCATCAGAGTCAAGAGTTCCAAGTGGTGTATGTTAGTATTCCGCCACGGGTTTGCTGATTTAATTGCAGGTGAAATAAGAACGGAACAACAATTGTAATTGATCCGAATGAGATAATAAACTACAAACCCTTTAATAGCGTGTTGGTATGCTTAATAGTGTTGCTATATTATGTGTAAGTATGTGAGAGTGAATGTATTCCGTGAGTGCGTATATACTCGTCTTGCGTCGTTAAAGGCCGGAACATTCGAACAAGGGGGTTGAGCTGTCGCAGCTTTCTTGTGGGAAATGTTAGTTGGTATAGACACATTTACGGATATCAAACACATCTTTAACCCTTCCTTCGACAAATATTCAACAATGTTAATAAGTCATTTCATACTTGATTCCCATAGATGTTCATTGTGGGACTGACTGTTGTAATAATATGATGAAGCTAACGTCAACGAAATAAACAAACAGTAAATACTACTGGGACATTTTTCAACGTGCTTATCTTGCAAAGGGCACTCCAAAACGAAGGCAAGCCCTCAACTGTCCCTTTGACAAACCTCACAGACACCACTCTACGGCCAGACACAAACAAACCTTTGTAATCCCGCGTGTACGAGGGTCAGGGGGTAACACAACCAGCAAACAAGTTTAATTTATAAATGAGAAAATCGGCAATAAACATTAGGCTCTATTTAATCCCTATATCTGCGCTGCAGTCCCCGGAGACGCGGAAGGGTTGCCGGATAATAGTCATTTTAGGGCCTAATTGAGTTCACGAAAACTCCATTACACCCCCGGGGAGCCGGGGGTGTCGTGAGGGGCAGCGATCTCACGGGTCCGCGGCGGAGAGATACTGTTGTAATTGCGTTAGTATGTAGTGTAGTGTTGTGTCGCGTGGGAAAGCTCGGGTACTTGGGTAGTGATTGGTTAATAGGGTTAGAGCGAATGGGCAAACAGTATACATTGCTGGTGTAGCAAGGATAAATACAGTGATGCAATTATGGGGCACAGAGCCTGCAAGGATACTAAAAGATGCTTTATTTGTCAGTTAGGATGAAGTAGCCCTCCATTAATAGTACTTGTTCGAGCAAAACACAAATAGTCATACAAGCGGCCAAAGGTATATCGGAGGAAAAGTGAACAAATTGGATATTAAATGGTGGCCCTACGATTCTAAAGCGATCAAACTACCCCGATGGCACCTTAGCTTCCGCATACATGACCTCCAAACGTAGTTTTCCATTAGCATCCCGACCTAAGATTCGGCACAGCAGTTAAGCCCTTGCAGCGGGAAATGAGCAGCCCGCGTTGACAATGAGAGCGTTGAATCCATTTCCATTCCGTTCTGGGCATATTGAGCACCGAGGACGGAATCCCCAGTGGCAGACAGCCTGGGACCGTCCGGCCGGACAAAGGGTACCGTACACCGTCCGTAGACAAGACGGCGCGGTGTGAAACGAGCCACAATACACCGCTAAACAATATCGGGGACGCAGTTTTGGCGCAAAAACTCTCTTTTCATCAACAGCAATTTGTTTCGATTCAGCGAGACACGCCGTGGGAAGACGCGCGGCGTCGTCATGACCGCGGCACGACAAGACGACACTGTACGCGGGTGATAATGGTGAGTTATTAGCCGGCCCGGTGAGGAACAAGAGGCTATCGGTGGCCGAGGTCTCACTACACAGCGAATGTACTTTGCGTGTAAATTGTTTCAATATTTTGTTAGAGCGGAGTGCTTAGCGTGTTTCGGGGGAACGCAGGACGAGGTTGTTGTTAGTTAGTTCAAGTACTCAGCTGTTCCGTTCATCCCCACTTAGTTCCGCACTGAATCAATCACCTGCCGTAAGTCTGCTGCAAGCCTCATATGTTTATTACTACGTTGCCGCGTCAACCGCCAACTTTGACGCGCTCCGAACTTCACAACTTCCCGTAATTGATGCAGCATTCTGGCGGTAATCGCGGAAATTGGCGGGAAACGCGCCAGGCATTGTTAGGTTAGTGCGCCTGGGGCTTTCTACGTCGAGATAACTTTAATTAAAATGATAAGGTAACTAAAATTGGCAAAGTTGGAAGTCTAGAGTCTTGCCGCTTCACGGCTCACTTCACTTCCGGTTCCGGTGACTGATCGTCCTCCCCGACCCCGGTTCCTCGTACCCCCTTCAAGAGACTGAAAGGGGAATATTGGTTTTCCATCGGGAGTGAGTGAATGGTAGGACTGGATTCGCTGCTTACGCCGGTATATCACCTAGTCAATGCGCTCCATTCATCCGACACTTGAATACAGCGTCGATGGGATTTCTATATGAGCCACATTCAACGTGACTTGGTAAAGAAACTAGCGCGCTCGTGAATAGAGTATTTCAACCCCTATGAACAATTAGCTGTGTATATTGAATTCACCTTCTCTGTACTGTTCACAAAATAAAAATAAGTAATGACACCACTTGAAAAATATGGGTTTCATACAACCATGCATGTTTTATGTAGTTTACTCTACGATTATCGCAAAAAGAAAGCAAAATAGGGTATCCACCAGTAGTTTTGAAATTTATTTCCACACAAAATAAGGAAATGCTAATTTTACAGCTAGGAAAACATTTCAAACCACTTTACGTCTCTGCGCTCCGAAGAGGCAGGATTTTCCACCTTTACTTTTCCTCCTTTTCCCAAAACACTCATTAAGGCGTCCTTTACAAACGGCGAAGAATACTGCCGTGAATTACCCTCACAGCACGAGGGGTGGGGGGGGTATACTGATAACAGCGAGGGAACATCAGCGAGAGCGCGGCCCGTTATCTAGGTCGGGTTTCAATATAAGATGCAATTAAAAATGAGATTTACCCTCGGAGAGGTGGAGCTCATTAAGGGAGAAGGGTGGCGGCTAAATTGATAAGAAGTCTTCAGACTAGCTCTCCATTATCTACAAAACACGCCGTCTTTAATTACCTTTTTCTCGGGGAGTGAAATAATGTTCCCGCGAGTTCCTGATAACCTCAGGGCTTGTGCTGTGAACGTTCCTTTGAGATACATAAGACCGAAAGTACAAAATATCAGTATTTTCCTTAGATCTCCGACCGACTACGACCAAGACCATGGCTTCTATGTTTGAATCACTTCTAAACCCCCGTATGTATTTTCTCCACAACTACCCTGCGCAACCCTACCTAAGGCGTGTGCGGTCAAGGTTATCTGCACCGCGACGGGAGGGGGGTCGGAGCTGACGGATGATGATCCGGTATCAGCAGGGAGCTCGCTGATAACAGCACAACTGAAGACGTCAGCACAACGCCGGATTACTTAATGGACCGGATTAAAGATGGCGGAAGCGGACCGCAGCTAGATGGGCCGGAACGTAATGGACCAGTGAGTCACCGCAGTGGACGGTTCCGTATTGGTTCTGTATTGTTTTCACTATTTGGGGAAAAACAGCTGTAGAAGACATTTTTTGTGAGGAGTTAAGTAAATTTTGCGTTAAATTTCAATAATATTTTTGTTAGTTTTTAGACTCGATGGGTTAATTTTTTGTGTTTAAGATTTTTTAATGTAAATTTTACGTTAAATTTCAGTGAATATTTTCGTTAGTTTTTAGAATCGATGGGATTAGTTTTTTGTGTTTATTAAATTCAATATGTACTAAAAAGCCTTTTAGGGTAAAAAGTAAAAACCACTGCAAATATTTTAATTATTTAAAATAAAAACGTTAAATAATTAAAATATTTTCAGTGATTTTATAAAAAATAATTATTTATTTATAATAAACCACTTACTAAAAGTTTGAAATTAAAAATACAAATTTTTTATTTAACTAGGCGTCTCCTATTAAAAAAAACATTTCACAGCACAAATTATTATACGAACCTCAATGATTGCTCGGCAAATATTATATAAAATTTTGCAAAATTTTGAACGAATAAAACAGGCAAACAGAGCGATTACGGCGGGAATTGCAGGGGCTAGGGTTGGTACGGCGCCTGACAGGCAAAGTGACTACGTGCGTGTGTTGCGGGTTGCCTACAGCGCCGTGCGTTCTCGCTTCACAGGCGCTCTACTCCACGCTTCTTCAACCTTGGTGCGTATTACGGGCGGCGAAAATGACGATATAGCCTTCCGATGACTGAAGTCTACTGGAGTGATAAAATTATTTGTTTGCAAGCGGATAGAAAGTGAAAACCTCGCGTTAACTTTGAAAAATCACCTTTTTGTGGCTTTCTAAGAAGGAGGCAATTTAACAAACGCTGTTCTCTTGTGAACATTCTGTATGTATCATAATTTTTACAGGATGTCAAACAGATTATTTATTGCGGATTAGAGCTACATTTCTGAAATCTTAAATCTTTAAAATGTGCGTTTTTAAGAGCTCTAAAATTACTCTATGTTTACTAATTTCAAAACTAGTTTTTCTTGAAGAAAAAATAAAATGTGGAAAACGGGTTCCCATTAGCCTTAAATAATGTGGTGGCTTTTTTTAAACTCTATGATGACGGCGTTTTGGCAACTGCATCGTTACTTTTGTGCCCGTCAAAAATCAAATATTATGAATGCAGTTTTAGAAAGCTGTACCTTAGAAAAATCTTACATTTATCTTTTGAACATTTTAGGGCGTTTTCAAAAATTGGTATCAAAATTCCACGTATGATGTTCCGCCAACAATAAATATACTTAAAATCTTTCCTCCACACTTACACACACAACTCCTTGTAACCCCTACTCAGCGCGTCTGTGACGGTGTAGAGAAGCAAAGCCTTGTACGTTGTCTGTGCAGGGGGATGTTTGTGCAGAGGGGTGCGGGGGTGTTTGTCGCTGCCAGAAGGACACGAGCTGATTGATGAGCCAGCAGCGCGCCTAGCGGACCAGAATGGCACCAGGGTTGAGGGGAAATGGAGGAAAACAAGGGCAGGGGTAATGTAACATTGTAATGCGTCTTGAACGTAGCATTGTAACTCCGCGCGTAGCAAGAGTAATGTGACTTCACTCCGCGTGGTAATGTGCTGTGTAATCATGTCTGACGGTTTTATTTAAATAATAGTTGTTTACAGTTATTACAGAAGTGTTAAAAGTAGTTAGAAACGTACAATAATAGATTTTAATAAAAAGTATATTTTTAACTCTTTAAATGTCAAAACCTGTGGTTAGTTCTATGTTTAAAGTTTCTGTCAACTATAATCTAGTTCTTCCGGTTCACACCGCGTCCACACTTCTAAATTAGGTTGAGATATTTCGGCCTCGCTGTGGAGTACAGTTCGTTAGGTAGGCTAGGTTAGGTATGGCCGGTGAGATGGGCTATAGGGCCATAAGCGGTCAGCAGGAAATCTCAAGGACACCTACCATGCTATACCTAACGAACTATATCATCTTCAGTCCCTCATTTTCTGAAACCATCGAAGAACTAGATTATAATTGTGACACCGGCCGCGAAAGCCTAAGAGTTAAGCTTAAAGCTGGTTGTTGATGGGAGAATTTCCGAGTTTTAAATAATAATTGCGGAAATTTTTCATCGAACACGGACGTTTCTTCTTAAATTTTTTAACACTTATTGTTCAAAAATACACGTAGTTAGATTGTGTTGGGCGGTAAGCTTACGCTGATTAATTTAGACTAGCAATTTTAGTGTTTTCGAAGTCAAAAGAAAACTTTACTCTTCTTTTAAACAACTAATTTCCTAATTTCAAAAACTAAACATGCACACTGCCATGCACTCTTGACAGTCGCGAAGCCATTGCTCACCGCGGAACAAAAACTAAACTACTTTTGCAGTTAGCGCAAAATATCAACTCCTACGCCAGCCAGGGCGGAAGGGAAGTAGTGCTGCAGTCATTCGGAGAATATTAATCTAACTTTTTACCCGCATTAGTGGAGCAGCCCGACCCAAGGACGCGAGGGCTGTTACATTCATTAAGGCCAAAACTGGAGAAGTACAATTTCCTCCGTTCAATTTACCTCGTCCCGCTGCAGGAAAAAGTCAGGAATGCTTTTCCTGCAGAAAAACTTAAATTAAGAAAGAGATTAAATAAAAATCACGCGCCTTCCGTGATGATTTACATTCGGCCCCGACTTGACGAAACAATGCAATTTAACTTTTAATGTACTTTTACCTGTTTCCGAACCGCGCGCGCACTCCGCCCCTGAATACATTTGACACCGTCGGTTGAACTCTGTTGGAAGTTTTCTTCTTTTAAGAACTGTTTTGTTTGTTGTGCGTCTTAAATTATCGTTTTAAACGTTCTCTTCACACTTGTAAGTAAAAAATCCTATCGACAAATGTAACTGAAGTCGTGATTACACAAGGCACAATAATATCTCCAAGCTTGACGCGCCCGGCTTTGTTCGGCTCGAGGGGAAGCTGGCTGAACAATAATGATCGCTGTAAGACTTCGATTGTGGGCGGAAGGGTTGTGTTTTGGCGTAAATAATGGAAAACTCGTCACCGCGTCCCTCTCCCTTGTCAGATGAGCGGGGCAGTCGAGCATGAAATGTACGCCCTTGTCACACGAGGCGAGGGTGAAGCGAGCATTCGACGTGGTGCGGCGAGCTAGTGGCACGCACCGTGTGAGTTCGGCTTGACATCGTGTCAGGGTCGGGGAGATGAATAAAGATGTGCAAGAGGGAAGTGTCTTACAGAGAAATAATTGTGGGGAGAAACTATAGCTGTTTGTAAAAAAAACGGAAAAATGAAGGAGTGAAGGTCGCTTTTTTGAATGTTAAATCCCAACCACTCTTTATTGGGAGTTATTTCACATTTAGAGTTAAGAGTACGGGATGTTGTACAACTGGATTTGTCTCCTCGTCGCAATAGCCATCTTTAATGAACTCTTGTATGCTAGTTATTTATTCATATTCCTTTTACAGCAAACATCACACCATTTTATAGTTATACCGTTACACTATAACTAGTTAAGGCTGAAGTCGACATTTATTAACGCACTATATAAAAATATGAGTAGCCAGTAATCGAGCACTTACGTCCAAAATGTATTGTAAGAAACGCATTTATTACTTTAGCTATAATAAGTAAAGACGTTTAACTCGCAATTCGTCATTGGTCTGACACCACTTTAAGGGCGCGCATCTCGTACCGCAGTCACTACCAATCCAACATTTCCCCTAAATAACTACCATATTTTTAACCCCCTTAGACAAATTTCCCCGTGAACATTGCTGCAAATATTTGAGTTTTCGGGGGGTAAACAATGTGCAGGGCGCTAAAGACTGTTGCAAGTACGGCGCGCTGACAACAAAGACGAGACCGGGCCGGGCCAGGCCAGCGCGGGATGCTAGATAAGAGAAATTGCACTGTCAGCCCAGAATGATATATACCCACATTTCCATACTGCGCATACAGAACCCTTAAACCTCCCCAGCCCCCACCCCTCACACCCCCGCACCCCCGGCCCACTCGCTCGCTCGCTCGGGGATTCTGATAATTCCTTTCTGCTTGTTCCGTTTCGTTCTTTTTCCTCTGTCTTTCCAGCTTCCAGGGCTTAGAATGAAATTCGTTTCTTTGTATCCGTTTCCAAACTGAACTTAATCTCTACAATTAAATAAAGTTTTGAATTGGATCCGAGCGGAGGAGATTGCGAAGCATTACTGTGCCGTAATGGAAGTGATTTTAATCTCTTTAATTTATTGTCACTTGGGTCTAGCGCTCTGTTGTCTGCCAGAACAATACGCCGATCTGATTATTTGGACAATTGAAGCGGGGTTTAATTAATGCAAATGCGTATGAACTGGTTTATTAACTTCAGGGAATTGTATATTTTTCCATGATTTTTAAAAACATTTACAGGGTTTCAACAAAATGCTTGGAACGATTTGAAATGTTCTCAAGATTTAGAAAAGCCGAAAATACAGTGCAAGGTTATCTATTGTAGAGTAAAAAATCACAATAGTAGCAGTGATTAATTTACAAGAAAATAATATAACTGTTCAGTCACGACAGGAGGAAACTGCTACAGAGAGTCAATTTTCCCCTCAAATGGCTGAAAGGTTCGTATTACTTTCTTGTAAAAGGTTGTATAGCTATCCAATTACACAATTATTCTAAAGGCACATTTTCCGATGTTACAGGGTTAATGATCTTAGCGACGTAAAAAAGACAAAATTATACATTATTATTAGTTTGAAAGTTCATAATAGTGGCGGAGAGGAATTTAGTAAAAAGAAAGAAACGGGTGGAGATTTAACTACCCGAAACGTTAGGAGTAGTTTTTCTCCGGAAGTGGCAAGAAAAGTCCGTTTCTTTCTTTTTACTAAATATACATTATTGTTTCCAAACCAAGTCAACTTTTCAGTATCAACAAGACTAGTGGAATATTGCACTGTGCAAACGCTCGTTTGGCCTTGAACCTTATCGCGAAGGTGACAAACATAAAGCGTTATCACACCTCTTATCACTCCCACCTGACTGATCCGTGACGTAGCAGCTGGTGGATTGTCTTCAGCCAATTAGCAGCGGATCTACATAGCCTCTGTTTGGGCGTGGCCTCGCCAGTATCTCGCTCCCATTATGTTCTCTAGAGCGTTTTATTGACTTCGTTAAAACGGCGGAGAAGCAACATCGGTCTGTAATTGAATTGTTTCTTTTATCTCCTGAGCCTTCTTACTGGCACGAGTGTGTTTGTTAGGAATAGGTAACGTGTAAAATGATAGGTGGCGTGGAGAACTGGAGTAAGAATATTTATTCGTTGTTTAATGACTGTGCGTAATGGTAAAAGTCGATGTGGCTCAATTGATAATGCACGGGTTACCTACACTCTAAATATGAAACTGTGAAAACCACTCCCGAAATTCCACTCTTTCTGAGTGACCTTCACTCCTTAATTTTTAGAGTGTACTTGTATTGCATGATCAAATTCTACCTGAACCCAAGATCGTTACGTAATCGACCTTAATAAAGAAAACTATAATTAATTTGTGAATGGTCTATCGTATGTTTGGCGTTAGTCAGACAATTAGATATGAAAGTCGTGAAAATCCCAAGACTTTATTGGGTAGACACAATTTCCTGTGCGTGGTCGAAACGTAAGAAACCCTAACCAGATGTATTTAATTCTGTTTTTATTTTCCAACTTATTTCTGAGTCGAGTAAATCCACAAATCGGACGAAACCTACACCGAACATCCTCTCGTGTCGTCCCACGGTCTGGACAGTCGACATTAGAAATGTAAAATACCCCGGGGACCGGCCCGAGCCCGAGCACAGCGAAGTCTAGAAGTATCGGGTTCTCCGGTGAAAAATTAATTGCATCATTTGGCGTCTGGGCTCAGGACTCAGGTGTAGGTTACAAATTGATGGGCCTCGCAGTGCGAGGTGTAATTTGTTCTGCTCGACTACATTCCTCCAGCCAATCACCTTGAGCCTTGTGCTCTACTGGCTGATAAGCGTAATCAATCCAGCGTCCGGCCACCTCGGGGTGAAGAAGTTTCTAGACGGAATCTAGGAGTTTGATAATTTTGGGAATTTGGTCTACTACACGTGGTGTTGTTGAGTGAATTTCGCTTTCGTTTATACAAATGATAACTGATTTTCAGGTAGTTTGTTGCATTTTCAGAATAGTGTTAAGTCCAATACAGTCCAATGCAGTAAAAGTTTAGGCTCAAAAGCAAAGCTTGCTGAATACAACCGTTATCAACAGATTTACTCAATAAGTAGCGATAAAAAAATATTTAAAGACATTGTAAGCAGAAACCGTGTTTGCCATAGAATCGATTTGTTTTATATCATGTATGTAACAGTAGACAGAAATCGTAAAAGACATGATTTTACTCGTACTATTGCAACTATTCATTTTAGCCCAAGGATTGGAGTTTTACTAAGTTTATAGTATCATACCTCGTCAAGCAGCACTCAATGGATATATCTTCTACCGGTTTGGGTACTAAAGCAACATTATCAGGAGTATTTGCAGTTTTTATCGGCCATCTGGCTTAGTCAGAATCTTGAAATCAACACTTAAATCACTACAGTACATGACGAAAAAACTAAATAAATTCCAATACTTGACTTGATTACTTGACGAGGTATTATATCATAAATTCAGCATGGCTTTATTAGTTTTACTTTAGTAAAAGTTTTGTGGCAACGTCGAAGAAGAACGCCTTATAACAAAACAAAAGTCTAGCAAAAAAAAATAAAACTAACCACCCAAATTATTTAAAAAAATAGCCTAACAAAAGCGACCAAACACCCACGCTCTCCAAGGGTGCCGACAACAGGCTATTACAATTCCGCACATAGCCGAGAAGAAAGCCACTTGTAATCCACCCTCACAGCCGACGTGAGTGACACTCAGCAAACAAACACAGTTCCCCACTACTGATAAACCAATTGGCGCAATGCGATATACACCCGGCTAAATAATGCATGCAGATCCACCAGCTAATTATGCCTAGGTCTCCTGAGTGCAGGACCTTTGTGCAGGCTAATTTGTTTACAGGCGCGTAGCCCCTTGACTGCCGGGTGTGATTGAAACCAATTTCAAGCCGGAGGCTTTGTTTGCGCTCTTGTCGCGTTGGGGTCGCGTTTCAAGGAAGAAAAAGAGGGTATTTTAAATGTTTTGATAAGATTTTAGCTGAAGTGACAATTGAGCTAGAGACATTTTCGAAAACTCAGGTTGTGCCTCAAGACCAATTCAAGCTAGAGCTTTTTTCGAGCTTTTGTAGTGTTGTGGTTGGGTTTCAAGGAAGAAAAAGAAGGAATTTTAAATTTTCTGTAAAATTTTAGCCGAAGTGACAATTGAGCAAGAGACATTTGCGAAAACTAAGGTTGTGCATCAAGACCGATTTCAAGCTAGAGCTTTGTTTGCGCTTGTTTAGAGTTAGGGCTTGGTTTCAAACAAGTAAAATAAGGAATTTTAAAGTTGCTAAAGCACTTCCTGATCAAACTTTAGCTGAAGTAACAACCAAGCGAGAGACTTTTTCAAACTCAGTTATACCACAAGATATTTTATCTACATACATATCGATGGTTAGACAAAGGACAGCTGCGTGCGACGATGACGTGGAATTGATGAGAAGGAAATGATGAGACAGGCAGTACGCAGATGGGATCTTTGATGAGGCCCGGAACTCAGTAATTGTCAACAATTCTGCAGTCAATTGTCAACGTACGTAATTACAGGAGACTATTGCCTCGTGTAGTCATGGGAGTAAAAATAAGGTATCTGCGTGGACCATCGACGATCTACAAAATAACGTTTTCAAGAGGATCACGTTTGGCCTAGCATCATAATGTTGAAAATCACGATAGAAATATTGCAACGATTGAAATTTCACAATTGCCTAAACAGTCGAAAATAATTATGTCTAACGTAAAATTAAAATGAATCTATGTAAGTAAAAATAACAAAAAATGGAAAAAACAGAAGAATTTTCACTGCACGATTTGGTTGATAGTTTCTCTCAGAAACAACAACTACAAACAAAATCCCACAACCGAAAATACATTCGGCGAAATTTATCGAAAACAACAAAACAGACCCGACAAACCCATTTTCTCCGGGCGATAAAAACAGTCGTATTTCCTCGGCGCGCAGGAAAGGTCTGAGGACGAGTACAACCCGTAAAGCAGTCCTACGGAAGCGTCCTTATCGCGTCCGTAGGTTGCAAAGGGTTGTACCTAAGGTAAAGGTAAAGGTAAGGGGTGATCCTGAGCTGTCGGCTTTATTTATGGCTGCTACCTTCTTGCTCCCGCATCACACGTTTTTTCATCATCGCCTCCCTCGGGGCCGAGAGACAGGTTTCACGCAGTTATTTATGGCGCTTTTCCCTTCTTTTCCACCTTTTCTGAGCGCTACACGCGGGAAATTCCCTCTCTGCCGGCGTATGTGTGAATCAAAACAATATCGCTTAGAAAATACAACCGATGAAAATGTGAAATATGTAACGTTTCTCGATGCGCGTTTGAATTGGAAGATTGCTTGCGTGGGGTGGAATTTCATTGCGGGTTGGCGAAAATGTAAAAATAAACGGATGGTTTTGGGGAAAATAGGTTTATTTTATGTAAAAAGTAGTTTTTCCGGGTGCTGTCATACTTGAGTTGAGACACCGTCCACTCTCGGAAGGTATTATGAAGGTAGTTATAAGATGAACGAGTGTGATGTTTTGATGGATGATGAGATGTCTTGTTACAAATTGAGATCGAATGTTTCCCAGATTGGGTAATTGATTTGATTTCCATTGCCAAACAACCTATGGAAATACACCTTAACGTGACTTTCGAACTTTAAGGAACGGCCAGGGTTAAAAGTTCTTACGGCTAGCGCCGGGTATGGCATTGATAAATTGGGTTGTCTTCAGCTATTGACAAACCAACACAACATTACAAAAACTAATTTGAAATTCTAGATACAAATTTTAAAAAATCAATGTAAACTGTTTTTAACTAATTATACGTTAGAGCCAGCAGCACGCGGCCGTAATCCCTCTAACTGATTCGCAAACTTTCCCACCGTAAGCTGTCCGAGGCCATTGATTCAATAATCACTACCTTTAGCAAATTACAGGGTAGTGCGCCAGCTACAAAGAGGTGGGCAGAACCCCTAATTTCAGAGCCGGAGGAGCGGCGCGTGGCGGTCCACGTGTTCTGGGCCCGGGGCAAGCACAGCGCCTTGGGGCACGTCGCGCCGGGGAGTGTGCAGAAATGTGGCGCGAGACGCGCGTGAGAAACGTCGTGACTTTAAGGTTTGAATTCTTAAAAAAGGTCAAGTTTGTCTTACTTAAGTGTGAAGTTAAGACAACAAAGTCTCCTCTAACATCGACCTTTAACTAGCGTTACGGCAGAGAGTCACTTTGAACGCAGGTGCATACCCTAGCAGTTGAGTCAAAATGTGTTTTCTTTTAAGGTTGTTCTGTGTTGTTGAATAATTTAAGATAATTAGGTTAACAAATTGTAAGTAGTGATTGCGGGGATCGAACCCGCACTGGAGTGATAAGCTCCGGAGTCACGCGCGATACCAATCTACCACGACGCTAGACCGAAGGATCTAGAATTGTCAGAGGATCTTAGTTAAGAGGTGATAGAACCTACGTACTTAATTTTTGTCAAATGTTGAATGGATGAATGAATGAAAATAGTTTATTCCATTTATTTCGTGCTACAAATATATACAATAAATTATGGAATTACTCCCCCAAAAAAGAAATCTTGTGCTTGGGGGAGGGTCACCGTCTCTGAGGTATATGAATTGTATCATTTGAAAGTACGTGTTTTAAAAGATATTACAGATACATAACCACAGTGGTTAAGATATTTTAAAATATTACGATCAACAAACAGCTCCGATTTGATATACAGGGTAATGTGTTTTTTTCGGTAAGGTAGACCTTTTAAATTTTTCGTTTTCGAATGGCTTTTTATTTCTTGCATTTTAATAAAGTTTACGTGCAATTAATTTTACATTCAAATCTTCAAATTACCCCACACTCGGCATACACATTAAACCTATATTTCTCCATTCGACCCCCACTCCAACAGTAGGCCTCACCCCCACCACACACCTAGAGCCACTACTCACTGTTGTAAACCTCTCTATAAAACTGCACTGTTGCCGGCAGTAAATCCAGTTTTATTTGGTGAACAAGCTGTAAAGCCGAGGTGTTTATCAAGGTGATAATGCCGGCCCAATTCGTTAGCCGGTTTGTTGTTCCATCAATCCAGCGGCCCATCAACTCGTCCGATACGACGCATAAAAACCTAACCGACGCGACGCCTGATAAGGGCACCACTATTCGGACCATCCATTCAATGGGCTCAATGGCCTATTCAACTGTGGTCGGCCGGTTATAGGCTCATCTGGAAAAACTTCGCTGTTGTGCTGAGTGATTCGGTTTTGGTTGGGTTTTGAGTATTTTTGGGAATGTAAACAGTTCTTTATCACACGGGTGGTTAAAATGTTATTTTACAAAATTTTAACATTTTTAAACTCTTTAGGACTTGAAGATGACCCCAATATGAGGAGTTGAAACGTAGCCTATGTCAAAATTGTGCACCGTGTGGGATTACTATGACGGACTTCTAATGGTAATTTACCTATTTGATATATTTTTAACATGCTGCCAAATTACATCAAGACTAAAGAGTTTTAATTATTCCTTTAACATGAAAATACTTGTTTATAAGATTTGTGTAAACCCATTTATACGTTCTCTTTGGATGGCTATGCAACCCATGTGCTAACCCAGTGCCAATATTTCAAAATATTGAAACAAATGATTTGAAACTGCTAATAAGTTATTAAAATAATTAATTCTTTCGTGTTAACACTTGAAATGTAGGCCTAATTATGAAAAAACGAAAATGTTTTTTTAACGAGACGAAGTTTTTTCCATTTAACCTCAAAGTTATCGCGTTTAGAAGGAAATAAAGAGTACAAACCAATAGATTATTCTGATTTTCAAGCGATAATACTGATTTCTCTATCGTTATTCACCTTTGAATCGCACTTCGTCCGCGTTTATGTTCCGCCCAACTCCGTTGTCCATCCACTCATTAAAACTGTCATGACAACGGCGCGCAAAACGCCATCAATATTTAATCAACCTTAGTAAAAGAATCTTGGCGTTGATCGACACCAAAGAAAAACACTTAGTTTAAGTATTTTCGTGAATAAACCTCGCCCGGCCTCGGGTGATTGATAAAGGTGGGAGACATCGATCTGGCGGCAGACGAGCAGCACACCGATTAATAAGTGTCAGAAGGTGTCGTGGCAATCACAACAGCCCCTACAATAGTTCATTAAAAAGGTGTTTGGGAGGCTATTTGGGCGGCCATTAGAAGACGGGATTGCTCCGTGGAGAGTCGTGTACGGGGGAGCCCCCCTCGGCATCACCGGTGGCGAAAATTGCCGCCCGACCCCATCCACCGGCGGGGAAAATAATTTGCAATATTGCCGCCAGTGCGCGTTACCGGTACTGGGGCTAAAGAGCTGGTGGGAAAACGGTCGTGGGGGAGTTTTGTTTATGGGGGATCAAGCGTTTGGGGGTTTTGAGTTGAGTTGATGTTCGATGATCTATTGTTGATTTTCATCGTTGGTAGACAAGAAGGACTCGGCATTCCGGGATCTGGAATATGAAATTTTCACCTGAAGACGAAATGAGATTTTAGATCTCGAAACGTCGTGTTGTTGTTCATAACGATGGGTAAAACGTCGGTAATAATATTTCAAACTCTGAAATTGTCCCATGGTCAACAACAACAGACTTCAAGCAAACTATTCATATTAAATAGAGTAAACATTGCAGTAGCATTATGTTTTGTTAAATTGATAGAATTACACAAAATACCACGCAACAGGAGGTTTTATGTGCTTTAATTACACATAATAATTTTAAGCTTCAATTGTAAATACCGTAGTTTTAAATTGTTTCACAAATTAGTTTAGTGTTACCAGCAAATTTTGTAAATATCAAATTTAGTTATTCGAAGCCTTATTGGATTGTAAACCCTGTTTTTGGCCAATGAAGGTATCGAAAAGGTAGTTTCACCTTAAGTGAAACTAAACAACTTCATTTCATCCATTGCAGATTCAAGCCACACAACAACTCTTATTTGCAGACGACAACAGCGAATTACACATTTCCAGAGGTGCAGTTGACTAATTTTCTAACCGAATAGCATTCTAACCGGTGATGTAAGGAAGGGGAAGGAAGCGCCCCCCGTGAAAAGACAATGAGATCTGTAAATTAGTAGAGGTAGGGGTACCGCAGGGTGCGGCGTCGGGACCATTGTTCTTGCTCGCGTGCTCCGCTCCGTGTACGAGCAGAAGCGACTCCAGTTGCCACTTTTAATTAAACATCTGACAAACGTCTACGAACAACGCACCGCACCACCACATACACGACACGATCGAATAACTGTGGTCTCACTGTGTGTGTGTGTGGAACGTGGATATTGTTTTAGATGAAGGCTCGGAATTGGAAGATTTTAATGAAATATTTGCTTGCGAAAAGGTGTCTTTTATCATGCTAGGTTAGCTTTGAAAAAGGTGTAAATGGACTTTTTGTTCTATTTGGGCTACTGAAATCAAGGGTTACAGTTTACTTGGTGCAAACAAGCAATACTTTGTGTATTACAGTAAGTTTTTCAACTTGAGGTAGAAGTTAAATTTTGACATTTCACATGTTCGTAAGGACGTTTCTTTTCCTCAACATTTAAAAACAGTTCTAGTGTAAAAAGACTTATTGATTTCAAAGAAAATGACACCATTTTGCCGTCAGCTACTAGACAAAAATTTCTCCAGCGTCAACAACAAACTTTGAACAAAAAATTGTAAAATTGTTGGGTTATTAAAATCGCCACGAGTTTCTTAACCCGAATTTATCTGTTAAATTTTGTGTACGTGCGAAAATAAATGAACCAGCTTCGTTAGAAAACAAGGCCAAAATTCGTTTCTCGAAAACCAACACAAGTTGAAGGTGTTCGACGCTAAATAACCATTAAAAACACCCTACAGCCCGAATAAAACTAGAAAGGCGACTACTCGGCAGTTGAACTTGGCGGGAAGCAAGGGAACTCGCAAGTGTATGCAAAGTATCCGCAGCGCGGATGATACATTTGTAATGCATTGCCGCGGCCGGGTCGCAGTGAGCCATTACCACGCTGCAAATGAGTTAAAAATGTGCACAGCTGAGTGTTCCGAGGCGATCAAGTGGAAAATGTAAGTGGCAAACATTCACTGCGATGTTTTGCCAAGTTTTATTCCACTTTTGGCGCTCGTCGATTTTAGTAGGCTGCGTTTTGGAGACCTCGCGCGTATTTAACTTTTCTGTTTGGTATGTGAGAAAAGACTTTAGGTCAGGCGCGGTTGAAAATCGCCGGTTGTTATCGAAACAGTGCAGCATAAGGCAACCTAAATTTACGTTTGCTAAATATTTTCATCCCGTTTCCAATATATTTTCACAGAGGAGGTTAAACTTTCCCTGTTAAGGATTTCTAACGAAATATAACTGAGGAAAAAAAACTAACTCACTTGAGAGACAATCGATAGTGACGTCACAGCGCGACATCAATCTCAACATCAGGAGGGAAACCCCTCACGTCAAAACAACATAGAACTCCTTTATGTAGCACTGTCTTCAGATAATTTTAATGTACCCATTTGTTACCGACGAGCAAAAGTAACGTATGTTACTCGGGTTTGTAGCGTCCTATCTTTCCACGCCATTTTACCCCCCCCCCCAGCCCACCACAGGGCGACCTTGGCGCGGCCTGTCCCACCTCACCTTGTCTCCTATATTGGCCCATATCTCTTCCTTCATTTCGCCCCAGATATCATACACCTTATCACATCCTACCCATCATTCCGTGTCCCCCGTCCCTACCTCATCCTTTCCTTTGTAGTTCACCTTTATTGGCCGTAACTTTTCCTCCAAAATGTTCGCTGACAGCTGGGACTCCCGGCTCGTGTTATTGTGACGTTCTCTGCTTTTCAGTTTATTTTCGACTTTTTCTGAACAATGGAAATAGGTCGAAACTTATTACTTCTTCGGTCGCTCTCATCATGGGATTTAGTCAGGAATAAAATATTAACATTTTCGACCCACCCGATATATTTACGTACCGTATATTTAAACTGCAGAAAACAACTGATCGGGAATCTCTTGAGCGAAACACACACACACAGTAGAATGAATATGTGATGGATGAACCGACATTAGAAAACACAGCGGGGATCGGCTTATTGAATAAGGCTGCATGAGATACAGTTGATAAACTACAATGTGTATTGGGATTTCTAGATGTAATTTGGCGGAGTGCTCAGACACCCGGGTCCGCAGTTTGGAAAACAACGCCACTGATGTTTTGTTCTTTTAGGTTTTGGTCTGTGGATTCTTTAATGGAATTCGCACTTTATGAATCAGAATTGGGTCGTGCGGTGTTTTTGTGTTTTCGACATAGGTGAAGGGAGGAACATTAAGAGTTGGCTTGTTTAGAATTGAACCATTTGATGAGATCGATGGAATGATTTAAAGGTTATAGTTGAAGAAGCCCAAAAATAATGAATATAAGGACGTTTATCGTTTGGACAGTTTCTTGGAAATGGAATTTCTAAAAATGAAAATCTGCCAGGTTAAAGTTTAACTTAAAGAGTTTTACGTAATGTTTTGCAGTTAAAATATAATGTAAAGTTTGTCTTGTTGAACGACTCGAATTCAGGACTACAAAGTCCTCTCCACCACTCAACCTCGAATGTTACTCAGCGTTAGCACATAGTAACTTAACAACCTTTTAGTGGTGACTGCGGGGATCGAACCCGGAGTGACCAGCTCCTCCGGAGTCGCGCACGATTCCAACCCGGCACGGGTCCGGCTGGCTTGATAGGTACCACAGCCTACACAGAAGTTACAAGATCTGGTTTCTGGACATTTTCCCTACTTGTATGCATGCGGAACTCATGTTAGGGTGGGCTTCAAAATTTGATTATTAACTTCTGATTCACTCTAAGAGCAAGCCTACAACTATTATTTTCGCTTTGACGATCGAAAATCTACTTTTTCCCTCACGAAAACCCCAACGCTTCCATCCTGGTAGGTCAGTCCCTACCGATTCGCCAATTACCCCAGCACTGTTTACGGCCGGATAAGGGAAGGAAGGTAAGGTCTGTTTACAGCTCAATCAGCCTAACGGCCAGCAGTAGCCGGTTGTGTAAAGACATTAGCCGAGCGTGGAACGGTCTCCTCAGACTCGTAACTCGGTGCTGTAGCTGTAGGTAAGGGCTGAGGGCTGAGGGCTGAGGGTCGTGTATCACTCACCCTCACACTCTACTTCAGTGCCACACACATCTGAGCACCTCTTATCTGCCCTTTACTGCCGGCTCGCGCGCTGACCGATTCCTCCCTTGGAGGTGACAAGTGGCGGAGGTCGGGAAAAGAAAATTTTTGAATATCGCTTGAGGTGATCATCTAAAAGAACATCTGGAGCTACCAACGAACTGAATTATTGCGAGTACAGTATAAAAACTATAACTTCTAACACCGAAGGATAATTATCAATTAAATTAAATCTCTAAAAAGTAAGGAAGAGAGGAAACCTCCCAAAAGATTTAGTTCCGGAGGTCCGATTTTGCAGATTGACAAACTTAACCTAAAATTTACAAAAGGAGCATTTGCACTACGTTTCGTGAAAATCGTACAAAAATGCGTCCTGTGGATCCTTTTAGGTTCTAGAACGTTTGAGGTTCTAGGAGTTGTCTTCTAGAACTTCTAGGACATTCAAAACTACAAACCGTTTTGTTCTAAGACTTTTTGTTTCGATGTGGCAAATATAGTTTCGATAGAAATGAATAGCATAGCTGGTGAACACTGAATATAATAGCTGTAATATACTCGTAGACCATATACCCGTACGTAGTGTCTTTAAGAAAACTACTTGAACACTGCGACATCATCAACAACAAAGTAGACATTTTATATCTAGTGAAGAAACAAGATGAGAAAAGGAAGAGTGAACGAAGCAAGAAATTAATTGAAGTCCTAAACCAGAAGAAAACACAACAAGCTCTCAAGCAGTCGAGATCACGTGAACAACACGACTTTAAGATCTCCGAGCGGAGTCTGGACAGAATACAAACACAGTATTAATTCAGCGCATAACTTTGACCCAGTTCAAGAATTCATTGGAGGCACGCATTAGCCGAGTTTGAATGGTGGCGGCAATACCATCTATATAAATAAGAACTGGAGGGGGAAGGAAGAAGGGGGAACACGAGTCCTGCATAAATAATAAATGCTGATTCTCGCACCAATTAGCTGCAGCTAGACGCGTTTCTAATTAGAGGAGATTGCCCCCCAACCAACCACCCTCCTACCCATCCCCCACCCCTAGCTAACCCTACCATGCCACGCCCGGAGGCGAATCTGGAGGTTGCAGATTTATTTGTCTGTAAACGAAATTTTGTAATTGTTTCGCGAGAGCGCTTTCGGATTTAAGTTGCACCCTTCCGCGTTTCAATTTTCGACTCGGGGGAATTTTATTGCTTCATTAATTATCGTCGTGGATCTTTAATTGGTCTTTATTAATTTTGGTGGCGTGTTAGTAGTTAAAGTGCCGGCGAGAATAGGGGCCTGAAACATATTATTTTGCTGTATTCAAACAGTTGTAGAAAAATACAGAGATTTTAATAAAAAAATTTGTGTCAACTAAATTTTGTGCAAATATTTTTTAACGGATGATGCCGATTTTAAAATACTTTAGGGTCTACAAACTATACAACGCAATGCATCGTGAAACAAATCTATTACAAAAATCCTCTAGGTTAGTGAGCCACTGACACGAAAGGTATGATACAAATTCACATTCAACCGCACAACAATCACAACAGCCCACTACCGAAGATATACAGCCCACTAAGAAGCCCAAACAACTTTTCAACCGGGCTGTTAGCTCCTCAATTACATTCGGAGTGTAGAAACGATAAGCAGGACATTCAAGTGATTTACCACCACTACAAACTATCGTAGTAAGCGTAGTAGTAGTGAATGAAACGCGCGGGGGTGAAGAGGGGTAGGCTATAAACCCCCTTACACCAGGGTAGCGCGGCGGCCTCGTAAAAGACAATGGTCTCATCAAACCGAGTTTGAATGCCGTCAAGTCGACAAAACGTAGCTTTAGCAGATCTGTCGCGGTCGCTGTAAATTGAATAACGTCGGCCGTCGTCTTTACGAGGCTGCTCATCCCTTACGTGCTGCTGGGGGTGGTTTTACGTCTTTCGCGCGACCTAGTGGCAGAGTTCTTCGGGTGGAGTGTACGAGGTGTTGACAACTTTGATACTGCTGGGTCAAACTTTTGTTAGTGTACCTATTTTTATGATGTGCTTTTTCATTTATTAACAAAAGTGAGGCGTACTCTTAAATGTTTCTTTTCTGATCAAAGATTGTCTTTTAACAACATAAAATTGTGTTTTGTGTTTATTTTGTGAGTGGCTTTGAGATGATTGGTCTGCAGATTTTCACGGTTCGGCCAATGAGAACATCGACAGTTGGCATTCCTGCTCCAACGGACGGTTGGAAGCCCTACCAACAATAAATAGGATAGCAGACAGCAAGTAGCTCAGTTTTAGCCAATCAGTGACTGAAAATGGCACTCCACGACGAGGCCGAAATGTTTCAAGCTAATAATTATGATATTTTGACGCGGTGTGAACTAGAAGAACTAGATTATAGTCGTAACTCCCGTAATCATTTATAGTTTACCTCAACTTTAGAGGTTGGCATTAACTATGACCGCGCCGACGACGGAAAAACGCACAGTGCACACAGCGAAAACACTCGTCGCAAATCAAGCACGTCTGGCAAATAAAGAGGCCGGCTAAGAAAGAAGGCTTAGCTGCGGGGTAGGGGGTGAGGCCGAGTCCTTGATATATTAGACCGAGACCGTAAATTATACGGGGCACGTGGACGTGGACGGCAAAACACGGCAGAAGACGTCTGATTTACCGTGTGTAAAACACTGATGTCTGTGTCTCGAGGAACAATACGCGGCCATTGTTGTGCACTGTTCAGTGTTCTGTGCGAGCAGCTCTCGCTCAGCTTGTATCTGCACATGTAGTGCGAACGTGAGTACTAGCGGATTTTCGGTACAGGAAAGTAATTTACACCGGAAATGCCTTTTTGCGGAAAGGTTTCTCCCGAAAATTGGGTTTTATGCTGTAAAAACTGTGTTTATGATGAACTTGGTCTAAAGATTTAGGGCACCGTACGCAACATGTGTATGAAAAATGAACAAAGTCTAATCAGTCGATGGCAGCGAAAAAACGGGGTTTCAGGTGAAAAGTAATCTAAAACAACACAAAACCTTAGAACCATAGAAAAGGGTCAGCTTATGCTGAATACTTTAGACTAGCCCATCTTCCAATGTTTTGTGTTATATTTTAAGTCACTTTTCACCTGAAGACGGGGTCAGATTGCAGATCCAAACAGATCAACAGCAAAATTCAAACTAAGAAAAGTTGGTTATGTATCAGTTTCAAAAGCAAACTACCTCATTTTAATCCACAGGCTTTGTGTTTGTGAATATGTACTGCTAAATGTCCAAAGAATGCAAATACTTTCTAGTAATTTTACAAAATTAACAAAACAAAATCGAGTGAGACTTCCACGGCGGAATAACTGGCGCGTACCAGAGGGAAGACTGCTGCACCTCGGCGGGAAAGCGGGAAAGTGAGGCGCAACAGAACAGCAATGGCGGCATCGTGATTAATCCGTGTAATTTACTGATCAGCCCTGTACTAATTACATTTCACCCTCCTCCTCCCCCTCCTCAACAACGAGAACCGACAATGGGCAGGAATCGGGTTATTTGATACCGTAACCTACCATTCCAGCCTTCTTTGACTTATTGAATTCATTTCACCCATTCTAATGAGTTTCGGGGCACAACTTTGCCAATTCCAGTCATCCGAAACTTTATTCGCGCTGAGCGTCATTCCGCCACCTTCACGACGAGTGACGGATGGCGCGCGCGATTACAAGATTTATCCTCGACTTTAACGCTCTGGAATTTTCTTCAAGACTGTTTTAAGAATAAGTTCTTTTAGAGTTTTCAAAATTATTTTGGTCATTGACTTTTGATCTGTTGTATTACTCAGTCCTCTTTACATCTTGTTGGAAGAAAAAAAGGTAAAGTTAATTTTGAGTTCTTTGAAGATTTTGCAGCAACTAGTTTACCCTTACACAAGGTAAGGGTGGAAGAGAGGTCTTTATAGTCCTAACTTCGCCGCCAATAAAGACGTTTTTCATTATATTTTCATTTCAACACACACAAAACTGCCGAGAGCTTCTTGGCAATAAGCTGTCAAGTTTCCGACGTTTCTTGTATAAGTTATCCTAACTTCAAAAAAATTTAACATAGGTTGTTAGAATTGATATCATTACGGCCGTTCTTTATATTGTAGTGCTATCAAGAAAAAGTTTTAAACTTAAATGGAAAAGAAAAGTCCTTCCTTGGGGTAGGATGTCTTTCGAAGAATCTCCTTGGGGATTACCGCGTTGTACTTGACACTGGAGTGTCAGTTTTCAAACTTGTACCATTCAGAATGTTTTTTAAAATACATAAAATGTTCTCTCACGTTTTCAGCATCACTATTCACTTTTAGTACCACGACCTTGGTATTGGCTTTCTTTGTGGAAATATTTCTCTTCTGTCAATATTTGTCCAACAATGTAGCTGTTAATATTTTATTTTGCCTTGTCCTCTTTGGTTAAGGTTTGGCTAAGTATTATCTATAATGTAGAGCGTAAGTTTAGAACACTTTCGACAACCAATCAAACCTACCGATTTCAACCACCAATACAAAAATCACATCGTCGCAATCAGCATATCCCAAGCGGTCTCGGAGTCGGGCTCAAAGGTGTCGGGAATATTCGAGCAATCAAGACGTTAAGATTGAACACATCACGATTAGCCGTCGATAGATTCACGTCTGAAGGGCCGATGGCATAACGCAAGTCATGAGGGCCCCGTGACTGAGCATTCCTTCGTAATAGTGCCCTGCGGACCCTCTCGGAATATGGAGCACACGGCACACCTGACCCCAACCAGCACTCAGGCTTTTATTTTAAGTCCACGCCAGCGGCCACACTCGAGATGGTTTTGGTTATTAGTTGGCTCTGTCTTCTTTTTGTATGTAAAATCGGTGTTGGAATGGAGAGTGTGGTTTTTCTTCCAGACAAAATGACGAAATAGATGTTCAAACCCATTTGGAAGGTACAGTCAAAATACGAAAGGGTGAAAACCACTCCCAAAAGAGTGAAAAACTCTCAGTAAAATGGGGATGGGTTTCAACGCCTAAAAGAGCGAAATTTCACTCTTTCTGAGTGGCCTTCACTCCTTCATTCTTAGAAAGTAATTTCAACTAAAAATCCAAATTAACTCACCAGTTGTTGACTTGTAATATCGTCAGCCCCGTGTCTTGTGCTAACTGTTTCTTTTGGTCTTCCGAGGGATAGGGATGCTGTAACAGAAAAATGCACAAATTAGTATTTTTCAACCAATGTTATATATAACCTTCCTACAAATCTGCCGATGACAAATATCGCCAACTTAGTTTTATCAGTCCAAAAACGACAAATCACAACGTAACTGCGAACTCTGTTCCAATTTACCGTGAAGATTACACACCTTCCGTTTCCCATGCAGACACAAGATTAAACTAGTGGCATAAAAAATGCATAGCGGGAGATGAAAACAAGTTGACAATTTGGCGAACGTCATGTGTACAGTCCCAGGGCGGGACGGATATAATAAACCAGAGCAACATGTGTTTTCCTGGCAAGTTATTATTTTCCGCGAATAGGCTATTTGACGCCGCCGTGCCGCTGCAACTGGGCGAGGGGCGGGGGTGGAGGGAGGGGGAAGACGTAAGATTACCAGCGCACGGCTCCCTCGAGTCTTATAGGATTTTCTTGTGTTTATTGCACAT